>CM066328.1:161233650-162433650 GCA_033807585.1 Hydrophis major
GTTCCATGGAGATAAGTTTTTCTGTGGGCATGGTTTCCTGTGCTGCCTATAGATAGGGCTTCATTGCGCAGCCCCATTTCTGGCATGCCATGGCCTGCTGCTGGTCCATGGCCCAGGGTTGGGGACCCCTGTTCTAGACAATTTCACTGCTGATATACCAACAATGTATATTTTTTAAAAAAATTCTTTTTAAAAGTATAAATTTCACTTCTTTCAACCTCATCTTCTCTCATTATTCCATCTGTATATTATAACTAATGTTTTTAGCCAACATTATCATACATTCTTCCACTTGTTTCTCTTCGGTTTAAAATTTCAGTAAAAGTTTATACATTTTAGCTGTTCTTCATTTGTACACAATTGGAATTTCTTAACAACAATAATACCCATATTATTAATATTCAGTCTTATCTAAAAATGCTACTGCAAACCTGCCTTCTTCCCGACAGTGTGCCAAATCATCCCTTGAAACATTTCCTATTTGTGCAAATATTATATTTATTCTACATACTTTATCAGTATCAGCCTTTTTAACTACTAATCCCAATTCCCCAAAATTGATAATTTAACAACTTTTTCTCTAATATTTTCACTGGAATCTGAGATTGCTCTAAATCTTAAACAAAATTCCTTCTCTTTCAATTCGAATACAGCCAGAAAGTTCTCTTTCAAAATTTCTGTCTATAACTTGTTTTATTTTCCAAAATTTCCACATTGTCATTAATTTGTTTTACATCTCCAGACACTTATTTTACACTTATTTTCCATCTTCTTAACTTCTTTCATCTCCTTTTGTATCTTTCAAGTCTTTTATCTATTCTTTTTTCAAAAGATATAAATTTAGTATTAACTGATTCAGCTAACTTACTGCTCAAATGTTCAAATATTTTCTTAAGCAAATCTGATGTAATTCCTCTCCATTGGAATTGCTCTAGTGATCCTCATGTCCACTCTACTTTTTTTTCTGTTTTCTGGTTGGTGTCATTACGATATTGTAATCCAAAAATGAAAGTGTCTCATATAAGAAAAAAAAATATCCCTTCTTTCTTTCACCTATTTTGTCTTCTTGTGCCCTTTATGACTCAAATGGCACTCTGTGGTTGGCCTCTCTGTAGTTACAATTAGTATCACAGTCTATGTGATACTAACTGTTTTATGTTTTATTTTGTAAAATCCACCCATTGTCTATACTCTTTAATAATAAACAAAACAAAAAACATTTCCACAAAGATCTGGTTAATTTAAACACACTTGCACAAAGATCTGGTTCATTTGTCTATTTTAATTCCATTTTTTTCAAAAACACTGAATAGTAGTCTTTCAAAATAAGTATCCCTTTTACTAGTTGTGTACTTATATCTTTCTTATAACTACTTCCTATTAAGATTTTGCCAAAAGTTATTAAATGTTTAAAACCTTTTTTCCCTTTGTAATCCAGAAAAAATGTTGACTCACCAGGTTGAATTTTCTTATTTTCTCTTTACCTATAAATTAATTACATTCTGAAAGTGTTTAAAGAAAAGACACTCACATGAACCATGTGTTCATATAGGCCAGTGGTGGCTAATCTTTTTGGGGTCGTGCCAAAAATTGCGTGAGCATTAGCACGCACACACTTGTGTGCCAGCACCCAGAATGCAATGCATGGCCTCCCACACCTCCTGTACATGCACGTGCAATCCCCACCACCACTCCCTTACCTGCACTGCACTTCACAGCTGGTTTGAGGCCTTTTTCGGCCTCCCAAAGGCTTGGAAAAAGCCTCTGCAAGGCTTTTCAGGAAGAATAATATGCCCGTTTCATCACTTCCGGTATTACAGGAAGTGACGAAATGGGCGTATTCACCCTGAAAAGCTTTGCAGAGGCTTTTTCCAAGCCTCTGGGAGGCTGAAAAAGACCTCGAACCAGCCAAAAAATAAGCTGTGACTTGCACACATATGCAGTGAGTAAGTTTGTCTGTGACTCGTGTGCCGACACAAATGATTCTGCGTGCCACTAGTTTCACCATCATGGATATAGGCTGCATTACAACTGTGAGCTTGGTTGAAATCTGCCAACCTTCAGTTGTTTAATTTAAAAATTGACTGCAACAACCTCAGTTCCTGCACTCTGTGTTCATATGAAATAGCTGCACAGTGTGCAAGTAGGGGGACTCAAAATCTCTTCCTTTTCAACTCACTGCCCGGCCATCAAAATCCATCACAATGCCATCTCCATTCCTTCAGGGACTTCTAGTTCATCATGAATCTTCACCAGAACATCCCTTTCATGAATATCCTGAGGGTGTAAACTAGGCATCTGAGTTTACTCAAATTCAGACAAAAAATATGGACCTATAAATAGGTTTGCAAGGCATTTAGCCAATTTATATATCCCAAACTTGTCTTTTGATTTAGCATGTGTGCAAAATTATAATAGGGAAAAGTGTACACTTCCCAGACTTGTGAATCTTGGTGGGGGATGGGTTCTAAATGGTTAGTGCTAGAAGACAATAGAAGCCAATACCTGGCTTGCTTTGTGATACCCGCTGCTTACTACGTGCTAACACTATTGCCTGTCAGAGAGATGGGAAAATATCCAAGCACTTTCTGAAAATCATCTGAATCTGCTAGATGCCTCTCGTGGATTATCAAATCAGTTCCATCAACCTACAGAGTCTCTTAATCACAATGGAATCAGAGTATGGCCTGATTCTACCAATATGATGGTGGAAATTCTATTCATTTCCAGATGCTCCAACAACTGCTCGGAGATAAAAATAAGATTCAATGTATGACCATTCCCTGAATTAGAACCAGGATATCTTCTAACAAGCCCATGATCACTGTAGAGAAAATCAATTCTCAAGCTTTGTTTAGTCCTGAAAACTAACAGGCTCGGATCAAAAAGCATTAGTGGTCTGTTGCTAACCCTAAGATGTAATCAAGCAGCTCTAGGAAGGAACCAACTTGTAGCAGGACAGTCTATACATAAAAAAGCCTGAAAATTTCTTTCTATGACCATGTGTCACATATAGGCATTTACATCCTTTATGTCCTTGGCCATGGTCAAGGTCTATTACATGATTACAGCTACCTCCCCTTTCCAGTCATGATATCAAGGTTATTGAATGCCAGATAACTGTCTGGGCAAATTTCCAATAGGATAACATCATCACTATTACCCAGCCAGAATCTGCTTATCCAATACTAAATGATGGCTGAGAATGGACTTCAAGACAAATAAAGGCCATTGGAATGATATTCAGGCATCCATGGATGTCTTTAATTATATCTTACTTTTTAAACAGAAGATAATTTTTTTCCTGCAGAGATTGAATCATTTCTTTAGATATCCTCTCAAACGTCTCAAAAATGATTCCTAGGGTACACTAATTATATATATTTAACTTGTCCATTGGTTTATTAATTTGCATTTCATGACAAGCATTTTTAACCATAGGGTTTAAGCCATCAGCACATTCAGAGTACAAAACCCTGCTTAAGATTATAATTTAAATACATAATTGTTAAGTAGCAAAGGAATGGCAATTGCTTGAATGAAGCTATTGTCAACTTAAAACTAGAAAAATCTTATTATGATAGCTAAATTACAGATAGTGTGAGCGGTCATTATTTTTGTTCGGAACCTTTGAAACAATATTTTATCATATCAAATTGGAGTCTGTCGAATGTTTATACTTATACATGGAAAAGATACATTTTCAGGTCTTGTGTGCTTTAATCTATTTTTTTAAGGATTTATTTATTTATGTAAGTTATGTTTTGCTTTCCACAATGAAACATGAAAGTCATTTCCCTTAAAATTTTGTCAAATAAGCACAAAGGGAAGCACATTCAAAAAGGAGAAAGTGTGGGGAGGGGGGAGAGGCAAAGCCCATGAATTTTTAAAAGTTCATACATAATATATCATAAAACCAGGATGAATAATATGGTGCCCCAGCTTTAATAAAAAGCTCCTTGACCATTTCTCACAAACTTTGAGATGTAATCAATACTCAAAAAGGTATCTTGGGGACATTGCCAAGATTTATGCCTTTTTGCAAAGAATGGCACTTTTTAACTTCAGCCAGCGGAATGGTAGTGGACTTCAGAAAAAGAAGAAAAGATGGTTATTTCACCTTCTATAGCACTCTAATTCTATGATGAGTTTTATTGTCCTCACCACACCCACTTCTTTGAGAGGTAAGAATGCACTAAAGGAAGAAAGCAAATGCCAGAAAACTCATGGGAACCTGAACAAGCTGCAATTATGAGTTCTTTTCTACAGTATCTCTGAAAAGACATTCCCAAGTCAAGGATTGCACGAATGAAGATGGGTGATCAAAGATGCAGGAATGAAATTCATTCCTGTCAGGAAATAATGGAAGTGTTAGGGATACACCCTAGCAGAATCTGCACGGCACTCAGGCAGGCAGGCAGGCAAATATGTGAGATAAACGTTTTTGTAGCTTACACTCAGTAAAACAGATACACTGTGCTAGTTAAATAGTTTATTCCAGTAAGAGTTTTAGCAGAGTCAAAAACAGTCCATATATCATTCACTAGTTCAGTCGGTCTGGGGATTATTCAGTTGCAAAGTCCAGTGTCGAAAAAGAGGTCAGTAAACTTACAAATATCAGTCCAGTAATATATCTCTTCGCAGTAGAGATATAAATATGTCAAACCTCCTTTCTTCCTTCAGCAGCAGCAGGGAACCATCAATCCATCATTGTCAGCAATCAATCCAGCAATACAGTAAGCCAGTAGGTTCTCTTGCTCCCTCTTATGGCAGTTTTACAGCCGCACCCAAAATTACATGCTTTGCTGTTTAAAGTGACACACACATAAACTCACTATCATAGTTTATATATATTAGTTTACCCAAACTACGTTAGGTAACCTTGTTATTCCTAACAGGAAGTATGCAGAAGTGGAAATCCCAAGTGCAGAAGATAAATTTCAAGGGAAGAATAAAGGATTTCAAGGCAAAAGAGCTTCATTGAAATGTCTCCATTTATTGAGTCCAAGACATAATACAAAGAGAAACTAAGTATTTATGAAAAAAGGAGCAACCCTTTTTTTAGTGTATGATACCTCATCATTTATAAAAGCATTTTTCTAGATTGATAATTTCAACTTCCTAATGCTGTAGGAAGTATTATATAATCACTTATTGAGTAATCAACAGGTGAACTTTATTTTATTTAGCAGTTTCTGTAAATGATTGTAAAATAATGATGCATGATTATAAAAATGACTCTACTCTTGAACAGCATTGATCTTGCAAAGTACTCCCTTGAACAAATTTTATCTCAAACTCATTAATGTCATCTGTTAGGAGCAATTAATGTGAATAGAAAATAATTGTATCAGGGAGGTGGAGACTCAAGAGGATTTTGTGCATTAATATTCCATATGCAGTTCGATTACATACTCAATTCTTTCTATTTTTCTTGGAAGCATTAATCTAATGCTATTTTCCCCATATTAATTTGTATACTAATTCCCAAAGTTTTATATGAATGTTAATCCTGGACTGTTTTAATTGCAAAAACAATACATTTTGCGATTTATGTAAATATGGCCTTTTGATGAATAACTTAAGAAATTTAATCCTGACAAAAATGCACAATACCTTGTCAATAACATCATTAGAGCTGCTTGTTTTTTAATTAATAAAGCAAGCAAATAAGACAATTTTTCATGACATTGCAAAACAAGTCTATTTGTATATTTTCTTCCTCTTCCTCCTCCTCCTCCACCACCATCATAATAGAACAAAAAAGCTTCAGTTTTTGTTACTCAGAAAGTCTATCTAAGATTTCATTTTTGACTGGTATCTCTATAGATTCACATAATGAATATAATGCAACTGTTGTACATTTATTTCATTTATTTATTTAACTTAATTATGCTGCTAATAGCTCATTCTGGTTCTAAAATGATAAGTAATCAAAATGTATGAGAAAAGACTATTTCCTTCCAAAGTAATAAGCTATTAACAGGGGCAACTGTTGCCATATTAGGAAAACATTTTTTCTACTCCAAATCCTAGCTGACAGGACTCTTAAAATAAAGACGTAGCAAGTTGTATTCACTGTTACCACAGCAGTAGAATATAAGGTCTACAAATAAGTTGCTATTCAAATTTAAGTTGGATATGAAGTACAAACAGTAGTAATAATTTGAGAATGCTGCAAGTAGATAACATTAAATAATTCTTAATTCCTAGCAATCCCTATAATAATTTATAATAAGGGGGAGGGGCTGTGCCAGCTGGCCTCTCCCACTCTGCTTCTTCTTACATGTTCTAGACCTTTAAAACATGGGCAGATACCTCAACCCCATGATGAAATAGAGAATTGTGCCCTGGAAAATAGTAATAACATGAACATTAGTGTTGTTGCCGTCCAACTATCCCATTGCTCGTATCTAAACATAAAATCCTCCTCCTACTCATCCTGCCCCTCCTTACACTTTAAAATAAGGTCAGATATAGGTGATACCAATAAAAATCAAATACGAGTAGTGAAACATGGACATACAACAAATCTGAAATGTCAGACAACTATATATTCTAATATATCATTAGCTTAGTCTGGCAAGATTCTTTCTAAATGTATGAAACAATAAAGAAACCTGCTTGGAAGAATCACTAAGTAATTTCACCAATAATAGAGCATTTTCCATAATCTGACTTGCTTCACCAAAATTTCATTTTACAGAATTTAACAACCATGTTCTCATCATCAATTTTATAACCTATTCTATTATCAAAAATGGCCAGTGAGAGAAAATGTCATTTTTTTCTATATCCACTATTACTTATCCTAAAATTAATGAATAAATATTTTTGAAATCAACTGGGAACAGGTGTCCTCTAACTACAAAGTTTGTATCTTACATGGCGTTGATTATTGAAATATTCCTTTTGTGAAAATAAATTACCTATAAACTTCACGTCTGCTCCATTGCTATTACTAGGCTATGTGGAAAAGTCCACAGAAACAACATAGATAAGGTAGGTGGGGGGAGAGAGCTATCAGAAGATAAGCTGTTTTGTTTTGGGATTTTTTTTTTTGAAAAAAAAATAGTTTTTACTTGTTAGATAAAGAGAAAGGTTTCTTTAGGGTCAACTTGCCAGAAAGCCTAAACTTACTGATATTTCAAAATAATTCGGAAGATAAAGTTTGGAGACAAGATAATTTCATAGTGCAATATAAATTTGGTATGGGCTATTTGTTTTTTATATCTTCTTTTCTAAGCAATAAATGCTACTTTCTATTATTTCAGCATGATAACCATTCAGAAGGGGGGGGACATTTAACAGCAGGCAAAATTGATGTATTTATTTCTACTAATAAATCTCTGAAATTTGGCAATACGGCTATCAGAGCTGAACTCCAGATAACCACTACAGGTAGTCCTTGACTTACAATCACAACTGATTTCCATTGTTAAGCAAGACAGTTGGCAAATCAGTTTTGATGCGTTTTACGACCTGTCTTGACGCCATTGTGAAGTGAATCACTGTCGTTAAATTAATAACATGATTGTTAAGTGAATCCATCTTCCCCATTGATTTTGCCAGTCACGAAAGGTGATCATGTGACCCTGGGACACTGCAACTATCATAAACACATGCCAGTTGCCAAACTACTGAATTCTGATCCATGGGGTTGCTGCAAAAAATGTTTGAAAAATGGCCATAAACCACTTTTTTTTAGTGCTGTTTTAACTTTTGTCACTAAATGAATGGTTTTAAGTCAAGCGCTATCTGTAAATGGCAATGAAGAGAGACCAAAAATGTTTAAGGTTGTGGTATTTGCTAGTGTGTAGTGAAAGATCTGCAGCTCAGAGCAGGTATCTTTGTTGAGGAGTTAATTTTATGAACTTATCTTCTGAGTGCAAAAATATAGAAAGTAATTCTAGAATTAGTTATTATATCCAGATAACATTTGCAAACATCAATGCAGACACAGGAGATGATCAACAGTTTCATCCAAGGAGTCATTTCAAAGGCCAATCTGCCAATGATATTTCAACACAAGCCCTTAAAGATCTGAAAATGAAGCAATATACTGGTTTAATGTAAGATTCAGCTGAAATTATGTTTTATTTTATCTTTGTTTACATTCCTCTTATATATAAATGTTACTTTTCTTGAAATGGACTTTGAGAAATAAAGTATCACTTGGGATAGCTCCTCTGAAATATAACGCAGGAGGAAAGGAAGCTCATTTCCTGGAGCAAATAGAAGCATTCTAATTTGTTTCAGATGGATCTGTGTTTGTTAGGAGAACTATAGTCCTGGTTTTTTGTTTTTATTATTAAGGATTAAATCTTCAGGGCTTTCAGAATGAACGGATAAATTCTTCCCTCTTGACTGCTATCCCTCCCTGTTGATCATATATATATATATATTTATACATATCCACTACGCTATTCCCTTCCAGGGACAAAGAAAAAAATAATACTATGCAAAGCCTCTAAGAGGAGTAAGAAATATCAAAGAGTAAGAAATTTATTTCAAGCGAAAAGGAAAGAAAATATAGCTATAATTAAGTTACATCAACATTGCTCATTGCTGAGCTAGAGAGGAATCAAACAATGATCTGGCCATGACAAAGGATTGACGGCAAGATTGTCTGGTCTCAGATAACACTGCAATTGCTCTAACACAAAAACAAATGTATTTTTACTGAACCCTCAATAGTTCAATTCAGGTGCATGGAGACCATGATCCATTGAACCATTCCAGGCTTCATTCCATCTAGAATCACATTGAGGTTGCCAAGAAACAGGGTGGGCATGGCCTAGTCAGCCTCCTGCACCATGGGGAGGCATTTTTACCCTTCCCAGGCTCTGGAGGCTTTCTTTGAGCCTCTGGGACGGCGAAAATGGCCTCCCCGAGTTCTGGAGGCTCTCTGGAAGCTGGAAACAGGCCCCTTTCCAGCCTTCCTGAACTTCTGGGAGGCCCATTTTTCAGCCCCCCAAGCCTCATGGGCCGCATGGGGACTCCTGGGAGGGGTGGGCGGAGCCAGCCAGGAGTAGGATTTGGGTGTTCTCCAAACGGCACAGAATCTTAGCTAGGGACTCTCCTGAACCCTTGTGAACCCCCAGCAGCCCAGCCCTGCCAAGAACTATAAGCTTTAGCATTTCCACTGCTAACTCAATGACAGAATCTAGAAGTCCTATCAGCTCTAGGCAGGAATGTGCAGTAGGCAAACAGACTTAGTCTTATAAACCCTAATAACCCTATGTGAAATGTGTCGCATACAATCAAGACCAAACCAAAACACCTCACCCCAGCTTAGACCACTGTTGAGTAAATCATGAGATTCAGAATGACATATGAGAGGATAACCAAAGCAAGAGAACTGAAATGGAGAAAAAAATATGACCTATAGGAAAACTAGAGTTTAGCAAAATGCACAATTTTTACTTAATGAATTGTGTGAAACCTCCAAAAACTATCAAGTGGTGTATATACAATAAATTTTCCAGTACATCGGCAAGTATAGAGAAAGGCCCCTAAGAGAAAGTCTAGGTATAGAAAAAGACTGACCAGCATAGAATCCTTTTTCTTTTATCAAGAATCACATTAAGGTTACGTTTTGCAAATACGTGCCTTCTAAAATATGATGATGATTGAATCTGTGGAAAGGCTTTAGTGCACACTGGTGTACAGTATTTGAAATGAATTGAAATTTCAGCAACAGTAATCTGAACAGAATAAACACTGGATTTAGAAATAAAATAAAGAGCTGCACAGAGCATATGAAACCCCAGAGAAACACAATCAAATTTAGCAAATAGCTTTGAACTTACTGAAAAACAAGCCTAACTTTGAGGATTTTCCCCCTATATAATTTTCTCTTTTTCAAACTTTATTTTAATTCTTTTGTATCTCCTTTTCTGTCTTCCTGAATTGCAAGCATTAAGACTCCAGAAAACATACTAATATATTACTTTAAAATTTACTTTGTCTGATTGCTTATTTTAAAACCCAACAGAAAATAGGCAGGATTTTCTGATTGTTATGTACTACTGAAACAAGTTAATGTTGCAACACAATTATTGGTAAAACAACAACAAAAATAATTGCAAAAAGGAGTTCTACAAAGCATATATTTGGCACAATTATTATATGACAGAATTGAATTGATAAATGCAATTCGCCATGGGAATCTTCCAGACATACAAACTCTTACTTCTAGGCTGATAACCCGAGGCTACAAAAGGCTGGGTCAAACTGATTATTGTTATTTTTATTGGTGTTTTCACACAGAATTTCTCACATGGGGGACAAGAAGTTAAAATCGTCTATGAGTTGTCAAGAAAGGAGATGAGCCGGGACATGGAGCTGGAGATATGGAAGAGAAGATGGCTTGGAGTTTAAAACTGGCAAGGTAATTTTAGCTTTTGAAGAAACATCACCTCAAGCAAGATTAAATAGAAGATCATTAAAGAAGGTTCTCATAAAACAACAAGAACCCTTATTTTTGTATGATGCATAAGCAATAACTCTATCTTGAACATGTTTTATATGCTTTCCATTCAAAAATGCAGACACTTGATATTTTTCAATTTAAATTAAAATATTGTGAAGTCCCTATCCAAATTTGTTGTACAAATTCTTTATCATTCAGTAGGGAAATACCAATTTCTTGATACCTTAATCAGTTTCTGAAGCAAGCATTTCGAAGTAATTGTTCTATGATCAGATGTATAACAAACATTAACATTACAGTCTTAAATTTGGTGATATTCAAGTTGATGGTTCTCAGGAAAATAACAAATGGCAAAAGTGCAGAAGGTCTAGGCATTTGGAAGTCTATTTACACTGTGCAGAATTCCATTAAACAAGAGAACCTGAAGCAGTGGTGGGATTCAATTTTTTTTACTACCGGTTCTGTGGATGTGGCTTGGTGGGCATGGCAGGGGAAGGATACTGTAAAATCTCCAGTCAGAGTGGGATTTGCTGGTTCCCCAAACTACTCAAAATTTCCGCAACCGGTTCTCCAGAACTGGTCAGAACCTGCTGAATACCAACTCTGGCCTGAGGAACAAACTAGCTATGAGAGATGCTCAGCTAAGTTTATTCGAAACCCTTGATTAACTGTAAGCTGATTAACTGTAAGCATACACGAACACAAAAAACAATCTTAGTTGCACTGAATTCAGATGAAGCATTAATTTGCAGGCCAGGCAATAATTAATTGCTGAATGGTGGAGCAACTGGAAGCATAAAGTGATTTATTGCTTTTATTGCATGCCAACTTTTTAATGGCGGTTATGCCAGGAGACAAGAAAAGGGGATCTGAAGATCTGTTTATTTGCTTTAGCTGAATGCTGCTTAGCCAAGCTTAGAAAAACTAATACTTTTGGGACTTCTGGTTTGAGCTTCTTTGGCGATGGACCAAAATCCGTGATCATACACAGTTTCGATCTGTGCTTGCCGCTGGAGCGCCCCGAGCCGGCTGGTTTCAGGGCTATGCCACTCCGTAGAAGTGGTGAAGAGGGAGAGACCGCCAGCAGGGTTGAGAAGAGTCGCATCTCTCCTCCCCAGCTGGCCATTACTCACTTTTCCGAAGGTGGTAGCAGCGGTGGTCAGAAATGGCCACCTCAAAGAAGAACTCGACTGGAAAAGAATGTGCAGGAGGAAGATAAAAGTGAAAGTTTTGGCTGACCAGGTTGAACTGAAAAAGCAACAACATAAGGTACCCTGGTATTTGAACTATAAAGAATAACACTGCTCCCAAAGAAAATTTTGAAGCAGAGAATGAGAGAGGGAAGGGAAAGGATTTGGGGTTTTTTTTCTTTCCTTCCCCATATTGACAACTAAGAGATTTAAGTAAGAAACTGACAAAAATCCACTTTGACATTAACAGGCGCTTAAGATGAAAATAAAATGTCAAAGGGATAATAAAGACTTCTGGATTTTCAAAAACTTTTAAAAGAAGGAAAGGAGAGAAAAGGAAAAAACAAAAGGGTAGGATCTGGAAAAATGGAGGAGACCACCTGGAAGTAAAAGGAATTAACAGCGAAACTTTAACAAGATTCCTAAAAGACACATTCTAACTGAAACTTTGTAACAAGATAACAGAACCCCAGGAAGAAAAAGTAGAAAAAAGAAGCAGGAAGAAACAGTTTTGGATTATTTGGATTACTTGGTGATTTTTGGATTTTTGGTTATCAGTTCTAAAGGACTAAAATCAATCAGGTGGTTGTTTAAAATTTTTAAAATGGTATCACTCTTGAAAGAACTGAAAATGGAACTTAAAAAACAAAAAAGATGCACAAAAAGGAAGAGGTGTTTTTGGCTTCATATTTCAATTTTTAGAAATGGAGATCCTGAACTATGAGAAACAACAAGAAATGCCTGTAGAACAAGAAGGGTGGGACAAAGAAGAAGTCATCTTCAATAACCAAGCAATTCTATGTGGGGGAAAAAAAGAAAAGGGGGGGGAAGAGAGTGAAAAATTTAAGATCTGAAAAAACAACCCCCCCCAAAAAAAAGAATAGTTTGAAAAGTAATTACAATATTAGGAAGAAACAGAAGAGAGGATTACAGAAGAGAGAATTAGAATTAGAGAGACAAGGGTTCAAAAAGGGGAGGGAGAAGAAGAGGGAGAAGAGGGAAAGGAAAAGAAGTTATAAAGGACAGAAACAGGATATAGAGAAACAGAATTAAAGCTATTTAGAAGACCTAGAGATAATGGGTGAAAATTTTATTGAAAGAGGGATTCTGCAAGGGTACATAAGATAGTATTGTTATATTAGAAATAAAAATGAACTTAGAAAATATGGAACAAGTGTAATTAAAATGATAGATAAAATACTCATTGTAATGTAATGTAATGTTAGTTAATAAATAAATGAAACAATGAGAATGAGAGAATGAAATTAGGAAAGGATGGGAACATTTTAATTATTATTAATGAGTTATAAAAATTTAAGTGAAGAGGAATATGAAAGAATTATGGAAATATTATAAGTGTTCCTAAGGAAGTATTATATCCCATTGAAAAGAAATGTTAAAGATGTCAAAGATTATAACTAACATTAATGATAGAGCTGAACTGGAATAGAATAAATATTTTATTTATTATTGTTATATATATACTTTCTCTTAAAGAACTTAGTGTGTATTTTAAGAATATACCAAGCAGAATTTGACTGGAAGTTATGTGTTATACTGAATGTTATGGCTGTAAAGACATAAATTGAAGTTTAAATAACAGTTGAATGGACAAAAATTAAAAGATTCAAAGGAGTCATACTCCAATTAGGAATTAAAGGGGAAAATTTTGCTTAATGAGAAAAGAAAATAGGAAATTGAAACAGGACAGACAAAAGTATAAATATAATGATTAGAAAGATATTGAAACTTAGAAAAATATATACATAATTGAATTTAGAAAGGAATGAGATAATTAAAAGCAAGGTTGAGAAAACTAAGGAAAGGGAAAAATTATTGAGAAAATGTTAAAATAGTAATAAGGTATGGAATAGAACACAAAGATGAATATGAAATTGAGCTTGTGTCTGTATGGAGAAGTGATAACCCGGGACCATGTTATTTTCAGAAAATCTTGCTGTAGTATAAACAAGAAAATTCAGAATTGTTTCACAAGAAAAGTTATCTGGGTTTTGGTTTTCTCTGTGCCATCTGAGAATTCTGCAATACCCATAAGTTGTATATGTTATATAAGTGATGTTTTTGTAAACATTCTTAACTAAACCACAACTGGCTGGGTTCAGATGTTGTGGTAAGCCATAAACCAAAAGAATTGTTTTATGGATTAACGGAATCTGCAAATCCAGACTATATTAGCAATAAGAGGCTTTAAGATTTCTTCCTTAAGCGAGAAAAAAATTAAAAATGGTAAGCCATTTTATTATTCAGTCTTTTAAACACATTCTAGCATGTTTTATTGGCTTTCCAACCATCTGAGTTAAAAATAAAAATAATATTTTTAATTTGAAATTCCTAATTCTAAATGATCCCATCCTGTTTTTATGTCATTAATGCCAGTGTTATTACAGTGAGGCTATTTGGTTAAAATATATATATTTCCTCAACACTCTTAGCATATACTCTAATTTTCAGCAGAATCCTATATGTTAAGTGGAAGAACAGAGAAAGAAAGAATAATTCAGAAAGTTCCATTTCACAAATGATTATTCCTGAAAATTAGATCTTAGCTATGGTTTTTCCATCTTTACAAATGAAAGCTGCATACTGATTATTCCTTTTGGCAATAATAAGCATGTCTGTTTTGTCCTCACTGTATCCTTGTATTTTTTTGAATGTGGCAGATCTTTTACCATTTCAAAAGCTGTAACTTCATAACAAAAACAATCTACTAAGATGAAAAGCAAAGTGCATAAATGCAAAGACTTTCCATACAACCTTTTGTTGCAATCTAGTATATTGCTTCTAGGATAGAAGCAATTCTATACTTAGAGCTTAAACAATGTCTTGATTTGCATTGCATAAATGGTTGCTCTAGCCAGAGTTTTCTTAGTGGTTTTAAATTAGTTTATATGAATCACTTGCTAAAATGTTAGTTTAATAAAATTTAACCTTCAAGGAGAGAATTGAGGCAGGAAAGACAGGCCTAAAGCCACACTGACTCTCCAAAGTTTATCTCACCAAATGTGGTTCTTGATTGACCTTGACACTTTGGTGAGCACTCAATCCTGCAAAAACAATGAGATCTCCTTTCATGTTTGGGGATGAGTCTCCAAATGATATTCAAATGGAAATCAGAATAAATAAATCAAATATAAATGTAGATCACTTTGTTTTTCTTTGCCCACTTGCTATACTCTGTGGAATAGAAGCATATTGGACCTGTCCCTTTAGTAAGCTACTTCAGTAGAGAGACAATAAAAATAGCTGATCCATATATGGGGAGGCCTGCAGGAACTATGGAGAAAAGGAAAGTGATGGAGTAAAGTTCTGATCCATTGGGATGGAATTGGCCACCTTTAAAATGAAGGTAGAGGCACCATTGGCCCACATTTCTATTTATTTTACAAGCTCTGTAGCACTGATGATGTCACCTAGTTGGGTAATGAAATGTCTGCAAGAAAACCATCAAGCTCAGAGAGCAACAAAGACCCCACAATTCTATTTCTGTTTTCTTGGAATTGTATGCACTAGTTGTTACATTAAGTCTTGGCTCGGATTTGTGTAGCAACAGCAGATTATTAGAAAGGCAATCCAAGGGATTTCATGATGCTCTCATCTTTTGTTGTCATTTGTTTGTCTTTTGCAGATATTACACTGACCATATGTTCATCAACCAGATATACATTTACTATGCAAAATTCATTCTCATCACACCCCTATCAGATTGCTATTGACAGATGAATCAACGAAAGATACAAAGATTTCTGCTGTAGTAGTTCTGCTTCCTGGGGAATAGCACAGAGTCTTGTTTTATTAGCTTCCCTCAAAAAAGGCCAATGTGATTGTGTATCTCACTGGATTTTGCAAGATTTTGTTAAAAATGCCAGTAGAGAAAGAAAGGAAGGACAAAAACAAAAAGAAAACTAGCAGAATCCAGCTACTTGCTCTAAGAAAATTCTGAAATTAACAATACATTTATATTATGGAGAAAGATGGTTGTGATAAAATATTATTTTTGCTTTTTCAACTAACTTTGAACAGGTAATCCTTGACTTACAAAAAGTTCATTCAGTGACTATTCAAATTTACAATGGCATTGAAAAAAGTGATTTATGACCATTTTTCACACTTACGACCATTGCAGCATCTCTATAGTCACGTGATTTACATCCAGATGCTTGACAACTGGCTCATATTTTTGACAGTTGCAGTGTCCCGGGGTCATGTGATCACCTTTTGTGACCTTTCTGACAAGCAAAATCAATGGAGAAGCCAGATTCATTTAACAACCACGTTACTAACTTAATAACTTCAGCGATTCACTTAACAACTGTGGCAAGAAAGTTCGTAAAATGAAGAAAAACTCACGTAACACATTTTCTCACTTAGCAACATACATTTTGGGCTCAATTGTGGTTGTAAGTCAAGGACTAGCTGCATATGACAACTAATAATATCAGTTAGTTTCTAGATCAAGTTGTTCTGCAGTCTCATTCATATTAATAACTAAAAAGAAACAAAGAAATTCCTAAATGATTTTACTCCCTTTGTAATGCTATAATTACTTCAAACTGTTCATTTATTTATTTTTCTAACTGAAGGTAGCAGACGTTCATTTTTCATCATGCAGATTTTGATTTCTGCAAGTGGCCTATACTTCTCTTTGGTATCATTCAAATCCTTCATTAAAAGGTACTTTTCACTTCGAATCTTTTGAATTCAACCATAATGCAGAGCTTTTTCCAGCACTCTGGAAGATCTGAAGGTAGAACAATGGGGAAAAAAGCAATGCAACTCCTTCAAATGGCAAATGACTTCGTACAACACCTTTGTGAATAAACCAATAGTTTTACTGTTGCTAGGATTCAGTGAGAAATATACCATTTTTAGTAAAAAAAAATGTTATCATAAAAGATCTCAGTTTTTATATTCGGCAACTTATCTGCTACAGACTTGGAAAGAAAAAAAAATGAGGTGAGCAGCAAAATCCAGAGCAAGTTTTGACTATTCTCTCAGTTTGCTTGCCAAGCCTGATTCAGTTTTTTTAAAAAATTAACTCTAAAATTGCTTGCAACCATCCCGGGGCGCCAATCCACCTTTTGAGAATCTGTAAGCTATTATCTGATTGTTAAACATGACAAGTGAGTCACACCAGTGTAGAAAATCCTAGCACACCCAGGAGAAGGGCAGATTTGGATCTGTAATCCTTGGAGGGGTTACCTTCCTATGGCATATTTGTAAGGATTATACCAGAGATTTGGTTCAGTTTGGTGCCTTCTCTATGCGGAAATCTTGCAAACATGGAAAATCATTCAAAAGTTTTTTGTCAAGTGCAGGAAATCAGGAGTCAAGGGGGTTCAAATGAATACAGGTTTATTGTATACTAAAGGTAAAGTTTCCCCTCGTCCCATCGCACATACGTGCTAATCATTTCTGGCTCTAGGGGGCTCTATTACAAAGCCAAAGAGTCAGCACTCTCCGAAGATGTCTCCATGGTCATGTGGCTGGCATGACTAAATGCCGAAGGCGCACGGAACACTGTTGCCTTCCCACCAAAATGGTCCCTATTTTTCTACTTGCATTTTTACATGCTTTTGAACTGTTAGGTTGGCAGAAGCTGGGACAAGTAATAGGAGTTCACTCTATTACACGGTGCTAGGGATTCGAACCGCTGAACTGCTGACCTTTCTGATCAACAAGCTTAGCATCAGCCACTGAGCCACTGCGCCCCCTATTGCATACTAACACTCTCTAAAAAATCTGAACTACTAGCGGTCAAGGCAATTGTCAATAGATAAGAGTCAACAGAATTCAAGGTGAGCTGTACATAGGTCTTTTGTGGGCGCAAAGCGACTCAAGATTGATGACACGCTTGATCTCTCCTTCAGGCTGGTCATCTCCTACATGTCTTCTCTGAAGATGTATAGACCAGTGAAAGTTCTATTATACAGAAGTGAGTACACACCTTCACATTTTGTAAACATTTAAATATATCTTTTCATGTGACAACACTGAAGAAATGACACTTGGCTACAATGTAAAGTAGTGAATATACAGCTTGTATAAATGTGCTGTCCCCTCAAAATAACAACACATAGCTATTAATGTCTGAACTACCGTATATACTTAAGTCGACCCGAATATAAGCCGAGGCACCTAATTTAACCACAAAAAACTGAGAAAACTTATTGACTCGAGTATAAGCCGAGGGTGGGAAATGCAGCAGCTACTGGTAAATTTCAAAAATAAAAATAGATACCAATAAAAACTTTCACTAGGACAGTTGAGAATAAGTTTGATGTTCACAATCTCCTCTTTGAAAGAGACCAGTAAATAGGGAACAAGAAGATGAAGAAAAAGAAGTGTGTTTTTTCACACTTTTCACACTGCAGTGAACAAAAATGGCATCATACGAACAGGCTTATTCTCAGTCCAAAGGTTTGTTTCTGATTTCTTCCCTGATTTAAGGGAAATTTGGGAAACGATCTCACTATCATGAAATGTTTAATTGATTCACTAACCCAAAAGATGATAATGATGACAGTGGTAGGCAGGAGTCACTCTCTCCCTTGCAAGAAAAAAGCAAGAGCCGTTCTTATGATCTCTTTCTCTCTCTCTCTCCCCCCGTAATAACAGTCAAGCCCTTTCCAGCACGCGGGATCCGCCCCCGCCGCTTTGCACCTTGCAAATGCAAAATCCTGGGGTTTTTGCATTTGCAAGGTGCAAAGCGGCGGGGGAGGATCCCGCGTGCTGGAAAGGGCTTGACTGTATTACAGGGAGAGAGAGAGAGAGAGAGAGAGATCATAAGAATGGCTCTTGCTTTTTCTTGCAAGGGAGAGAGTGACTCCTGCCTCCCACTGTCATCAACATCTTCTTTTGGGTTAGTGAATCAATTAATTTGGGAAATGATCTCACTATAATGAAAGTCAGTGTTCTCTGCCCGTGGGGCATTTGGAAGAAAATGCCCCACGGCATATCCACACATGTGTAAGGGGAATCAGAAATCCCCGCGTTCAATGCCTAGCACGGCAGAAGAGAAAACGCAGCTGTGAGCAAATACTGGGAAAACCTGATTGATCAGAAGGAAGGAGGCAAAAGAGGGAGGGGTGGTGGTGGACGGAGGCCCCACTGGTATTTGTGAAACACTTGGTCGGCAGCGCTTAAAGTCAACGTCCTCACTCCCACCCACCCAAAGCCATGAAGTCCCCCAATTGCGCAGCCCAGAATCGCCCTCCCCTCAGGAGGCAGCAATGACGCCCGGTATTTCCCGAGACAAGAAGCTCCGCCATGCAATGAAAGCGCCCTGGCTCTAGGCTCGCGGGCTCAGAAAACAACACGAGCCGCCACCACCACCTCCTCCCAAGTGGACTGAAAGCAGCTGGAGCTGAGGAAACGAAGCTGAGCGGAGCCAAAGTGACCTCGGCTCACATTGTTTTCTGAGCCTAGAGCCTAGAGCCAGGGCGCTTTCATTGCACGGCGGAGCTTCTTGTCTCAGGAAACACTGGGTGTCGTTGCTGCCCCCTGAGGGGAGGGCAATTCTGGGCTGCGCGATTGGGGGACTTTGTTGCTTTGGGTGGGTGGGTGGGAGCGAGGATGGACGGAGTCTGTGAAGTGGGGCTTGCCTGCCCTTGCTGGCTGCCTCTGCTTCCTTAGGGGCGGGGAAGGGGGCTCATCTGGACCAAGGGTGACTCTCCCCCTCAGTTTCCCCTGAAGGATCTTCCGTCGCTTTTGCCTTCTCCCTACATCTTCCCTCTGTTAAAATCCCCCCCCCCACACACACACACTTATTTTCGGTCGGATAGATTTCATGTCTGAGCATTCTCACATGGCGGTGGGTCTTTTCACCCCCCTAAAAACAGTTAAAAAAAGAAAAAACAATATATCCTCAAGCAAGAACTTTTCTGCTTCAGATTACCCCCATGCTTAAAAGTTGCAAAGGAAACATGGAAGCAGGGAAGCGGCTGCCCAGCTTCGGAGCGCCACACCATTTTTTTTTTCAGAGGGGAATCTGACTCGAGTATAAGCCGAGGGAGTTTTTTTCAGCACAAAAAATGTGCTGAAAAACTCGGCTTATACTCGAGTATATATGGTAGGTTATTTTGCAATCAGTGCTGCAGCTGGTAAGATATGTGACATTCTTATTCCCATCAGCAGAATCTGTTGATAGAGCAGCTGGAAGTAAAACTAGTTCAGGTCATGACAACTTATAACACCATAGGTCTCAGTGCTCTGCTCTTTTAGCAGCACCATATTACAAGCTAATCCGAATGCTTATTTATTGCTGCAGCATCACACTGAATCTGGACTATTATCATTATAATTTAGGATAGTGAGTTTACTTGCTACTTATACTATTCTTTTTGTTTTTTAAGTTCCATTTCTTTTTTATAGCCTGAATCTGTTTTGAATATGTATTTTGCAACAAATTCAATGCCTTTTCATAATAACGCAAAAAAATATGTAGGAAACTATTAATCTTTCTAATGCTTGTTTAAAATTTGAGATAGAAAACTGGAAACATATAATTTTCCCTGATGTTAGGAATGGGATGAGGTACGGATAAGACAAATATTAAAGGATTAAGATCAAGTAAGACTGATTTTGAAAAAGCTGCTTTCAGCTTTTAGGTAGAATTTAAATCAATTTGATTGTTTTGTTGTTTTTGTTTTCTTCCATAGGGGAAAACATTTAAAAGTTTTACTTTGGTTTTTTTTCTAACCTTTCTTCTGTTGCCACAGCATAAATATTCTCGAGACTAAAGAAAATAAGAAGGAAAACCCATCATAATTGAAGTCCAGCATTTAAGTGTATCTTCTGCCTGAGAAATGGTTGCCAGTTGTGTGAGCAAATCCTCTAGGCGGGTTTACTGAGACTTAACTGACAACATTCAAGACAAAGAACAAGAAGATGATATTACAAACATTTGCATGTAAGATTAGGGAGTTACAATTACATCAGAAAATCCTGTTAACAAGGCAAATCCACCACAAAATATTAAACAATGTCTTTTAGCTTCTACGGGCTTGTTATATTTTGCATAATCAAGACACTATGAATAAGCAGTGTGTGAGAAGTCAAAGTACTCAAACAGTTGCAATACAGAAATTCATCTATGTCCTAGAATATAAGTGCTGCAGTTTTAAGCAGATATTCAGTATAGAAGTGTAAATGACAGAAACTCATTTTTCTACAATTTCCTGCTTATAGTTCCAGTCTAACATTATTCATTTTCCCAATCTCTCCTCCAAAGTCTATCTTTAGACTTTAAACTTTATAGTTTATCTTTATGAACTATTTTAAATAAATGTACACCCAAAGGAAAAATAATCATCTCTGATCCTTAGGCTTCATTTACGTTTTTAAGAAATGCAGAGAACTGATCCTGACTTTAATAGTGGTACATTAGGCAAATGCTCTAAAAGTTTTTACAGAGATCAAGCTTCTTTCTATGTATAACATTTATAAATAAGATACGGCAATAGCAATAGACTTATATACTGCTTCACAGTGCTTTACAGCCCTCTCTAAGCAGAAGATGGTAGAGGACAGGAAGGCCTGGAGGAATGTTGTCCATGGGATCGCGATGGGTCGGACATGACTTCGCAACTAACTAACATCAACAACAATTAAGCTGTTTACAGGGTCAACATACTTGCCCCCAACAATCTGAGTCCTCATTTTACCAACCTCGGAAGGATGGAAGGCTGAATCTACCTTGAGCCAGTGAGACCTGAACTGCCAAACTTCAGGCAGATAGTCATCAGAAGTAGCTTGAAGTACTGCATTCTTACCATTGCACCACCGTGGCTTCTATAATTATACCAAATTATCAAACCAGTTGTAATTGATACAAGTTAGCCTCACTCTCTAGATCATGGGTGTCCAACTTTTTGGCTTGCCGGGGCTGAAATAAGTAAAGAGGAATTGTCTTGGGTTATATATAAAATGTATAATAGAGTTAGTGTATATAAATCACACAATAATGTTAAAAGTCTACAATTTTGTGGAGTCACATTACGAGCTATCCATGGCCATATGCGGCCCACAGGTCATGGGTTGGATGCATCTGCTCTAGCTAATAGTATATTATGTATGATACTTGTAAAAGGGAAGCTATATATATGTAAGACTGAAGATACACTGACTTCCTCCTAATTAATAACCCTAATTGCATTAAAAAGCTTCATTTTTCATATTGCAAAACATTACATTCAATAAAGAACACCACTAACATTATTACCCTTCTAGGTCACACTTTCAATGTATGTATTCAGCCACACCTGAAGATGGCTCTTAAGATGTTACTATCCAGATAGTCCTCGACTTACAATGACAGTTGACCTCAACATTTCTGTTCTTAAGTGAGACAATTGTTAAGTGGATTTTTCCCTATTTTATGACTTTTCTTGCTGCACTTGATAAGTTAGTAACATGTTTGTTAAGTGAATCTGGCTTCCCCATTGATTTTGCTTGTCAAAAGATTGCAAAAAGGTGATCACACGACCTTGGGACACAGCAACGGTCATAAGTATGAACCAGCTGCCAAGCTTCTGATCACATGTGTAGCACCATGGGAATGCTACAAAAGATCACAAGTGTAAAAATTGTGATAAGTCACCTTTTTCAGTGTTGTAACTTTGAACAGTCATTAAATGAACAGTTTTAAGTTGTGGACTACCTGTATTTTGGTTTTATACTGACCCTTATGCTAGTGATTTCAAACAAACATTAACTAAAATGCTTCAGTTAGACAAATCACTGCATAGAAGTTTTTTGTTTTATTTTGTCATAGCATGTATGCTCCTCAACTGTTAAAAGGAGAAAGTGTTATTTTTCATCAAAGATGCTTCCTTTCTTAGCTGATAGCAGCTATCAATAGCATACTCAGTCAAATTCAGAAGCTGTTGTTTAATATTAGCTTTTCGTGCTTATTTATTGCATATGAAGAAACATTTCTAGAAATTAATCCAAAAATAACAGAGATAAAATAAAATTTCTGGATCAGCATAACACAGAATCCTACACATTATGTTGGCTCATCTTTTTAGATTACTTACATGGCTTCCCAGCCTTCAGGTTTATACTGGAGAGCAGTCAGAGTTACTTCAAAAGACTATTTTATCTTTCAAACTTTTGTGACAAGGAAGAACTATACCATTCATCTTTTATGACCTGTCTCACACAAAATATTTGCACTTTAACACCACAAGACATGGCTATCTTTCCTAATTCTGGTGTGCCGAGAGATATAGCCTCGGGGATACACATAAAATACTTTAAGTATCGACTGCAAAATCTAGGTCATGTCCATTTTTTTATTACTCATATTTTATTAAATAAAATCTTTCCCTTCTCAGCCTTATGTTTCTTCCTCAATTTTGGGTCTTCTACCAGAGGCATGGCAGTCTGAGGGCTTTGTGCAGGATCTTAGATGTTCCTAGCACTGCATGTGTCATGCCCCTGGTGGAGACTGACTCTGAGGGAGAGGAGGAACAGCTGACAGGGAGTGGAAGTATGGCTTCGGAGGTTGTGGAGGAGGCTGGGGAAGGGAAGAGGCCAGCTGAGCAGTCAGAGGAGGACCCATCCTCTGTCCATCCTAGCCCACGCAGGGAGGAGAGGATAAGGGATAGACGTGGTCTACTCAGGAGGAGGCGGCCTTGATCCTTTTCATGGGCTGCAGGTGTGACAACTGCATAAGACCTTGGACCTGCGTTCTGGCAAACATTGGAGACAAAGCATGTTTTATTTTGGTTTGAGGTTATCTTGGTTGGCATCCTTCCAACAGACTGTGCCTTTTTATCTCCTTGAATTTGGTAAATACTACTCCTATTCCATTGTGGAAATTTCATCATTGTAGTTTGTTTAGTTTTTATTTTCTCCTCTATCTGCTCCTTAAATTCGGACTGTATTGCTTTCTTTTGAAGACTATTTTTGAGTACGTTTTATCTCCAACTGAGAATTCTTGAACAATGGGGCCAAGTTGGAGGCATTAAAGGACAATTATTTACGTTTTGGATTTTGTTACGTTTGTGTTACACTCTGGGTCATCACAGTATTCTTCTGAAGAGAGTGCTCTGATGTGGTTCCTGGGATCTGATGGAGCCACTTTCCCAGTTTAGGAGTCACAGCCCTGAGGGTTCCTATCATCTCTGGGACCACTCTGGCTTTTATTTTCTACTTATAAATGTTCTCTTGTCTAGTCCATGTATGACTACTACTAACCATATATGTACCAGACAAGAGGAAAACACACACACATACACACAGATTATTTTATTTTTATTTTTAAGCTTACATGTCTTTGACAGTTCTAAACTTTTCACATCTACTTCTTTAGTCTGTCACTGGAACCAAAAATCATCTAAAGAAATTAGGCAGCCTTCAATACGATTCCATTACTGACATTTATGCTGATCGATGTTGGCTCTTACAGAATTGGAATCTGCAGATCAATTCCCTTATTAGATTCTTTCTCACTGCTGCCACGATCATTTTATCACACAAGCTGTTGCTATCAAATGCTGCTTTATCACTTTATAATAGGAGAAGTGAAAAGTTTTTTCCAGCTTAGAGACAAACATAAAAATAGTCACAGACCTAAACAGAAGTTGAGTACAAAATATGCTAGTAGTTACATTTTACCAATATACTTACGCGTATACATAAATTCATGGATACAGACTTAGCATAACTGTGCTTAAATTTTAAACTGTACGTACATAAAATTTTAGCCTCTTATAAGAAAGCTTTGGCAAGATTAAAAATGAACAAATGTGCCATTATTTATTAAACGTATAAATGAAACCAGCAATTAAATAAGGGCAGAGGAGGGCAACCACATTTGGCAATTTTACACACACACACACACACACACACACACACAAATTGATAAATAGTAAACATTAAAGTTTCAATCTATATCAGAACAAAATGCTGCCCTGACAGGATTTTTAATCTTTTGAGTTCCTTTATCAAAGTCCCAGTAACAGAAATAGCACTTAGATTTGTATAGTGCTTTCAAGGTGCTTTACAGCACTGTCTGGGCAGTTTACAAATGTCAGCCTATAGCCACCAACAGTCTGGGACCATTTATTTTACGAACCTCAGAAGGCTGGAAGGCTAATCCAGTCAGAATCGAACTCCTGGCAATGGGCAGAGTTTGCCTGCGATACTGCATTCTAACCAATGCACCACCACGACTTTCACCAGGGTAAAAAAATATCTGTCCATCCCAATATGGAAGCATTTTCCAGAAAGAGAGGAATCTTGGGAATACTTGGAAATTTTTATTTTAGCAAGCTGGTAGATAAAATGGCTCTCACTTGCAGAATGCACAGTACAAATACAAAGTGGACTTCATATCTGTCATTTGTTATAAAAGTAACATTAACAGAATTCGCATAACTGATAGAAGATTATAATGGAAGCTCAAGATCAGAAACACTGGCTAGAGCCCAAACCCTGTATTTTTACCTATTTATGTTTTACAAAATTGCTGTTCCGTGAATAATTCCCATGATTATGACTCTTCCAATATTGACTTCTAAAAATGTTATATTATACCAAGAAACTCCAAAAATTTTTTTAAAAAAGGAAACAGAGGCTGATATTCATGTACAATCCTGGATGAAGAATATCAAGTAAATTTTAGACAGTCTGCATGGGTATGTGTGCATGTGTGCTAACACATATGCCTTTGGGGCAGTCTTGCTGCCTGGTGACTGCATGGGGAAATCCCTATAGTTTTCTCAACAACATTTTCAGAAATGGTTGTTCCTCATTGCCTTCTTCCTAGTGTTGACAGAGAATGACTGATCCAAGGTCATGCAGCTGGTTTTGAGTCTAAGGCTGGATTGGAACAGTTTCTACTTTTTGTGCCTTAATCAGTATGTCAAACTGAATCTCTTTGATAAATTGGGACCATGTATTTGAAAAAAGTACATAATCCCTTGTACGATTTGGGAGAAGACTTCACTCTGACACCCTTGCCTCCTTTTAAATTCTGTAATTTTTTTTTTTAAAAAAATATTTTTAATTCTTACATGCTGTTTTTATATTTTTAAATTTTAGTGATAGTGTAAGGACCATTTCTAAGTCACTTTTTCTGCATTTTCATATGATAGTTTTAATGGAAATAGCTGGAAGAAAACATTATGACTTTGTGTGCGTGCGTGCTGCCTTCAAGTCAGTCTTCATTCCTGGAAACTGTCCGGACAAGTAGTTGTCTAGTTTTCTTGGCAAGATTGTGGTCTGCCATTGCCTCTTCCCTAGGGCTGAGAGAGAGGGGGGGGCGCGAATGACCCACAGTCACCCAGCTGACTTTGCGCTGGACTCACAATCTCTTGAATTCTAATCCAGCACCTACAGCCACTACATCAAAAGGCTCTCAGTAGTATCAGTGCTTGCTGGAAATAAGACACTGAATTTCTATAGACCCATGATGGCTAACCTATGGCACCCGCGCCCCCCGCCACCAGCCAGCCAGCCAATTGTCAGGTATCTGCCGTGCATGCGTAGGGGGAGACGTGTGTGGGAGATGCGCACGCAAGTGCAGGAGGGTGGGGTGCATGCAGGTGTCATGCGCACATGCATAGGGGGATGCACCCACGTTGCATTATGGGTGCAGGCACAGGTGCGCGCACTCATGCAATTTCAGCACATGACGACGAAAAGGTTAGCCATCACTGCTCTAGACCCTACTGCTTGTGGATACTAGAATCAGTTTTCAAGCAACATCCATAATTATTGTGAATGCAATGACTAATAATACAGTCCCTCACAGATTAAGAGACTGTGGAGTTACACGGCTCTTTCAAGTCACAGAATGTTTTATCAAATGTCAAACCTCTAGCAAAATTATTCATTATCTTCACACCGAAGATATGGGGAGGGAGGGAGGGAAAGCGATCCAGTGACACAAAGCCCTATGTTCTGCTGCAGCTCATTGGTGCCCCTAAGAGCATCTGTTATGTTTCTCTGTGCATACGATTTTACAATGCCTGAGTAGGGCTTAAACGAGTCCCACTGCAGTTATTATGTCTTGTATAAAGAAATTGTTCCACACATACAAGAGATTTACCTTTGTAAGGATGGTGTACGGATTCCTGTTGAGAGAGAAGTTCATCACATTAATTTAAACCTCCAATAAAATAAATTAGATTTTTATTGCCAGGTTGAACTATGCGGCTGTGATTGTAATGTATTGCTACAATCCATGCCTTAACAGCATTCTAGCCCTGTGGTGGTCAAACAGAAACCATTCCGAGCCTTATTCTAAAGGCTATTAAAACATGTGCAGATGTCTGGAAAATTAATACTATTATCTGACTTTAACCTTTTGCCTGTAGGAGAGTCAAGACTAGAGGAAGATGGATCAATACATTACAATAGAAGAAAGTAACAAAGCATTTCTAGAAAATTTGGTGGCAATAAACCAGGATCCCAAGAACTTGCTGTTTTGTGCTGTAAAGAGCATTTTCCTTTTCTTCTTCTTTTTTAAAAAATAAATTTAAAATCATTCATTTACTTCTATTAAAAATCGAGAGCAATAAGTTCCATTTTCTATCATTTTTGTGCTTATTGCTGTTTCTCAAGATCCAAAATGCTACTGGATGGAAAGAATCATTCATTTACATGACAAGAACACAAATTTGTGAAGGTTAATGTTGAATAAGCTGCATTTCCTCTTTCCTTCTGATCTTTTGTATTTTGAAAAGTACTTTCTGTGTATCCAGAAATATCAGTCATGGAAAAGAGGCACAGTGAGATCAAGATTACAAAAAAAAAAAAAGGCCTCATTACTGGTTTCAAAGCTAGCATCACTATATATTCTCTTGGACTAAAAGAAACATAATGATTTCTGAACTCGCAAAATATGAAGGTTTTTTTTTTTTTTGGTGGGGGAGAGGGGTTTGCTATGCTCAATTTTGAAAAAGACTTCTGAAAAAAAAAAGAGTGAGTATTTTATGAAAAATGAGTTAAAAATAACATATTATGGAGGATTAAAATTCCCTCCCTTGCAAAATAAAGAATATATATATATATATATATATATATATATATATATATATATATATATATATATATATATATATATATATATATATATATGGCATTCAGCTTTGTTCGGGTATTTTCCCACGTGGTGCTTTTAAAGTTGTAGCAACGTTTCAGCAGAATCTCATCTGCCATCATCAGGCTTCTGTATGGTGTTTGTCTGTATATATATATATATATATACTATATGAGATATGGGTATTTATTTATTCATTAAGTAGAATGGGGAGGAAGCCTTTCACATTACTTTTATCACAATCAGAATGAATGAAATGTATGTTAAATATTACGTCTAAATATATACAGTATTTGTAAGAGCTTTTGGAGAGAAAGATACAATTAAAATTATTTGTGCAGTACTTCCAAATGTCATTACGATCTACATTATAAAAATGTGTGGAATAGAATGCTTAAACCAGAATGCAGCACACTTTGGCTTTTTAATACATTTCTTAAGTAGTTAAATCTTGACCTCTCAGAGAAACAAAATCCATGGGCTCAATCTCGCATATTCTTATGATCTTACTGACAGCCACCATGGTGAAGATATTGAAAGGTACAGCCAGTGGTGGGATTCAAATTTTTTTACTACCAGTTCTGTGGGCATGGCTTGGTGGGCGTGGTGTGGCTTGGTGGGCATGGCAGGGGAAGGATATTGCAAAATCCCCATTCCCTCCCCACCGCACTAACCTGCTTTCCAGATCCGTTCTCCTGTGCAGGGCAACAAAAGAAGACCCGGCTGATCAGCTGGGACTCGGGAGGCAGTGTATAGATGGGGGCAGGGCCAGTCAGAGGTGGTATTTGCCAGTTCCCCAATACTCAAAATTTCCGCTACCGGTTCTCCAGAACTGGTCAGAACCTGCTGAATACTACCTCTGGGTACAGATCTAAGTTTTTTTTATACTCATAGAATTTATCTGGCTGATTTTGAGCTAGTCACTTTCTTTGAGGCCAATTTAATCACAAGGTTGGTGTGGAGAAGAAGAAAAAAAAGAAATATGCTACACTGAGCACCTGGAGGAAAGACGAGACATATGTCTAAGAAGTACAAATAAATTATGTCCCTTTGACTCCCTCCCGTTCTTTCAAATTGAATATCAGAGAGTCCCTAAAGACAAAGAGCATTGCCAAAGACAAAGCGCATTGCCAAAGAGCAATGCCAAAGAGCATTGGCAGGATTTCTTTATACCAGACTGGGAATTATATAAAGAACAAAATGGAATGTTGGATGTGGCAGCTTTAAGAACCATGGTGGCCCAGTGATTAGAATGCATTATTGTATGCCAATTCTGCTGACTGCCAGGGGTTCAATCCTCACTTGCTCAAGGTTGACTCAGCCTTCTGTCCTTCTGAGGTTGGTAAAATTAGGACCCAGATGGTTGGGGGCAATATGTTGACTCTGTAAACCGCTTAGAAAGTGCTGTAAAGCATCGTGAAGTGGTATATACTGTAAGTCTAAGTGCTATTGCTATTTAAGAATGTTTAAAGTGCAATCTGTATATTCCAAGAGAGAAAGAGAACATGAATCAATTTCTCCTGCCTGTTGCATTTTTTTTTTTACTTCATCCAGATTACTATATAGCCACTACTGAGTACAGGCTATGCTAATAATATTAAGACTTATAAAAGGAAAAGTAAACATTAGAATTATTGCATGACACAGGACAATTTTGTCCTGAGTTCCAGCCTTTTGCTAGCATTCTATGCCACTTGTTAAATCATGAATGTTATCACTGGTTTCTTTGCAAAATTTTCCGCCATTATGGCAGGAGAGCAGGATGGGCAAGTAATTTAAAATGTCATTTCTGCTTGAACAAGGGTAAGATCTACAAGGTGATGCTTAATTCTACCCTTCATTTTCATAAGCCAAGATTTCATACAGACAGCAAAGGTCTATTACTACTGATAGAAAGAAAGTTATCCTAACTGACTACCTTTTGAAAATCTGAGATTGGTAGATATTTACTGCCATTTTTCCCAAGTGGGTCTATTTTATGTATGCTTTTCCTCAACGTATTTTAACCAAAGTTTGCCAGTATTTCTTTTTTATGAATGGATGTTCACTCCAGCTGATTCAACTACAGAAGGAATTATACTTAATTTTATAACATAAACTATTAAGAGAGAGCCATGGTGGCACAGTGGTTGGAATGCAGTATTGCAGGCTGATTTTGCCTACTGCCTGGAATTCAATTTGGTTTGGCTCTAGTTTGATTCATTTTTCCATCCTTGCAAGGGCGGTAAAATGAGGACTCAAATTGTTGTGGGCAATATGCTGTCTTTGTAAATTGCTAGAGAGAGCTGTAAAGCACTGTGGAGCTGTATATAAGACTAAGCACTATTGTTATTGCTAAGGGAGAACAAAGGTAAATTACCATTCATAGGGAGAAAGTTAGCAGAAAAACCACAACTGATCTATTAATAGAAGTTTAATAAACTTTGTGGTCTTGAGACAAAGTGTGGAGTAATGATGCTGGTAAAATGGTATGCAAGCTTTCCACTTGTGGTTGGCAGAATGGAAAACAGTTGTACCCAGCATAATATGTCCCCAAAGATGTAAGGAATTCCAGAAACCAAGACTGAATTGAAATGCTCTACCTATACAATTTCATATTTTTCTTCTGTCAGCTAGTTTTTGATAGCCTTCAGGAGCTGATTGGTTACACAGAATTGCTTTCAATTTCACATTTTTTTAAAACAAAAACCAGATGGGGCCTTGATGGAGAGTAAGAGAAATGCTGAATGAAGAAAATTATTTGGGAAGATTATCTGGGGTAGAAAAATTACAGCATTGTAATGAACTTTCACTAATGTTATTCCTCCATTGCCAAGGTCACATGAAAGAGTCAATCTGCATGTTTATTCAGAAGCAACTCTGACTGTGTTCAGAGGGCACTACTGTAGCAATTAAATAAATATACAATTATTTAAAAAATAAATCCTGCTGAAATAAGTAGTAGTTTAGGCAAAATTAATGTGCTTGGAACAGGCAATACACATGGTCAAAATTGGAACCCAGGCACAATTTTTCTTTCCAATAAAATCAGAAGTACAGATTTGAAATAACTTAAAAAGAATTTGAATGAGAATGTGCCTGTGACTCATTAACTACTGTTGTTATTGATGTGAGACGTTATTGTCCCAGCTTCCGAGATTCCATCTTTCAAAGCTTAGGGAGGATGTGTTTAATTCATAATGTTTATAATGTCCTTGTACTCCCAAGTAAGATGCAGACAAATCACCACTTCTCCTTGTATCTTGACACAGATGAGTGACTAATGAAACCTAGTTTGCTCAAGTCCAGGAACTGAAAATGAATATGAATGTCCAAACATTGTCCTGCTAAAAATATCCTTAGTTAAGGCTATCAATATCATGTTGCCAAGGTTCAACAATCAAGGTCACTGCAACTTTTCTACTTGGGCTTATCAAGAAAGAAGACCCAATGGAATTGTATCAGTGAAAGCACTTATAGTGTCTTTGGTTACATGGAGCATTTGGTTGATTTTATCTTGCAGTACAGTATTTCATACCCTCAGCAAAGTCATTGGAGTGCTCAGTCAATACTGTCAGAGCTTTTGCCAGAACATACAAATTCTACCCATTAACAACCCCATTATAAGGTTTGTATGGGAATAAGAAGGTCCAACATAACATGCCGATCTCAAGATTATTAGAAAAAAATGTCTCGTGTATTAACAGTACATAAATTGCTAACTTATAGAAGTTTAATTTGCATTTTCTAGGAAATTACACTAATTTGCTAAAATGTACTGTAAATGCTTTAAAAGTGAAAGTACCACCAACATTCGTGGTTTCAAATAACTAAGATATACTTTAAGGTCAAAGTCTTTAGGTTTCAAAATTTTACCATCCCTGTACTACAAAATAAGCCTATCAAAGAAAAATATAAATAATTGTATGCTCATTTAATTATTATTAAGAGTTATCTTGGGACTTCCGGTTTGCGTGGCTTCGGGGCAGCAGGAATTCGCGACAGCTCGCGATTCCTGCTGTGCTAGCCGTCGAGGTACCCCCGATCCAGATGGGTCAGGGGGATATGGCTGCCCTGTAGGGACAGCTGAAGAGAGAGGGGAGTCGGATAGGGAGGTGGGGGCATCGCAGACCCCCCCCCTTCTCCGGGAAAACCCCTTTTTCCCAAGGCGGTGGAGCGGCGGTCAGCAATGGCCGCCACGAAGAAGCCAGCAACCGGGTAAGAACTGTGCTGGAGGAAGTGTGAAGAGTGAAAGTTCTGTCTGAGCCGGGTCAAGTAACATCTTTTAAATTGCCTGGAATTGAGCTGCTTGTTGCTGGAGGATACATTGTATCCCTAAGAAGAGTGAAAAGCGGCGGAGAAGCTGTTAAAGGGATTTTTTTTTTTTTTTTACTCTCCCACCCCACGGAAAAAGCAGAAATATTTGGATATATTAGACATTGAAAGTGGATTGCTTTGAAAGCTAAGATAAGAGGCAAAGGGATTTTTGGACATTGAAAAATTTGAGAAATTGGAAAATCTCTGCTGGAGGTATGGATTTTTGATTATTTAAAATTCTCATTGCAAGTGGGAAGGGAGAAAAAAAATTGGAGCAGAAGCTGAAAAAGGAGGAGATTGACTAGAACGTCTTTGTGGATCCCAAAAGAAGATATATGGTAATTGGACCTCTTTGATTAAAAATTAATTCAGAAAGAGAAAGAGAAGAAGGAAGAAAAGTATTAACTTTTGGAACTTTTTTTCTTTTTTTAATTGCTTTTGATTAAAAATACTTGTGGTTGTTTTGGAAAAAGTTTCCCTTTTCATAATGGCATCGTCTGTGGATGAACTAGAGATTGAATATCAAAAATATAAAAAAGAAGATACTTTGGGCGCTTTGTTTCAATTCTTAGAAATGGCGTTATGTTCCTTTGAAAAGTTGATTACGCAGCAGAAGGATTGGGACAAGGAAGAAGAGGAAGAAGAAGCCATCTTTGATGAACAATGGGTCCCTTCCGGAGAGGAGGAGAAAAAGGATAAGAAAAAGGGGATTTTAAGAATTATAAAAACAACCAAAAGAGAGAAAAATGAGCGAAAAGATGGAGGCAAGGTTAGAAAGCAAAGGAAAAGGAGCAAGAAAAGCGAAGAGAAAAAGCAAAGGGGTAGAAAGGGCAAGGAGAAGAATAAGCAAGAGAGAAAGGGGGGGAGGAGAAGCCTTAATGGGGGGAAGCAAGACTTAAGGAAAAAAAGTTTATTTAGAGACAATGGGTGAATTTAATTTAGATTAAAAGAGGGATTCTGGAGGGTATATAAGAGTGTGTTTTTATATGTATATTTAGAATATAAAATTTATTATGTAATTTTAGAATTTTTTTAAACAGAATCCCAAGAAAGATTGCTATATGTAGTATTTCTAAGTTAGGGTAATGAGTTATAGATATTACTCCAATTGGTGTACAGGAGAAGTATAGTAAAAGAAAAAAAAGATGAATGGATAATTGGAAATAGAACAGACAAAGAATGTTGTTGAAAATGGTAATAAGATATGGAAGGATATATATGCTTTTTTTTTTTTTTGGATTTTGTATATTGATAAAAGGCAATAAAATTTTAATTAATAAATAATTTGGATGGAAAAGAGAAGTAGGGACAAGATATGAAGTTAATATTATATGAAATATTGATATTATAATCTGGAAATGTTATGCCTTATTGGTCTATTATTATTATTTTTTCTTAGAAAAGAATTTATAAGCTGCTATGCCTTGATTCTTTGTGCATTGTTTTTATAAAACTGATAAAAATGGTTTTTATATATATATATATAAAAAAGAAAATGATAATAAGATATGGAAGGAGATATGGGTTGAATATGATGTTTGAATTTGTGTCTGTGTAAAGAGTTTTAACCCGGGAACAGACAACCTTCAGAAAAGATCTTTTAGTTTTGTTTATGTTTTGTGTTTGTATGTTTGTGTATTGTGCTTATGGTAAAACTAACAAAATTTGTTTTTTATAAAAAAAAAAAAAGGAAAGAATCAATAAAACCTTGGAGGAATGTTAGACGAGAATAATTTATACAAGCCAGAAAGAAAAGAATATGATGACTATAAAATGGATAAATATGGAAGAGAAATGAAATTGAATAGGAGTAAAGAGAAATAATGAGAAATTTGCTGAAAGATATTTGTGTGTCCATATGGAGATGGAATAAATTGGAATTATGCTGTATAAAAATAATGTTTTGTTTGACTTGTAAGGATTTACAATGTTAAGAGGTTTTATGTGTTTATGTATTTAATGGTTAATGATGTGTTGTTTTATCTTTAAAATTAATAAAAATTTGTTTCAAAAAAAAAAAAAGAGTTATCTTGCAAGCAAAGCCATTGCTACTATATAAGCTGATGACTGACTGATATGGGTCCAATCATATTTTCTCTAATAGAAACAGCATTATATTTTTACATAGGTGGAGTTGTAAAAGGAGCTTAGGAATATGTCTAAAGAACCATCAGATGTTGAGCCATACAAAATACCCATGTTGTATTTTGTTCATCTTCTGGAATAAACATAACTGCAACTACCACAGCCTTAAACAAATACATTTGTTTATAATTAAACAAATTATCATCTGATATTCAAGAGGGAGGCTTCACTCAAGCAACCAGAACAAAGCTTGCACATCAGCCAAATTAATAGCATTGGTTGCAATTCCAGCCTGTTTCAAATTTCAGCTTCATCTGAAGAATCATTTAACTTTATGAATTCTTTTTGGTATTTCATTTGGAAGTTATGGAGTGTGAAATATACAGCACAATGAGAAAACAATTATCTAGCATTACCTGTTGCTTATGCATATTATATTTAAGAAGAGTCCTGCAGTGACTATTAGTTTACTATTGCATAATTTCAGTGAAGTGAAAACTGACCCACAGTGATAAAAATACACTTTTACACAGTATATATACAATGGGCATTTTGCCTGCCCATTGTGATAAATTAATTGTAGTGTTCAAAATCAACTTCATTTTACAATCCTATTATTGACAAAAGGATTGCTCATTTTTATGAAAAAAATTGAACCTAAATATAGAAATAGAGATTTTTATAATAAAAAAGAAATACACATAGAACTAGAGTATTAAAGTCACAAGCTATACTATATCCATGATCTTTGTTGCAGAAACATATTAAATAATTTCATACTATACATTGCATTAAAATAATATTAATAAAACATTTTTTAGGTTTGATGAGAACCAGAAAACAAGCAAAAAGAAAAATACACCACTACTTCTTTTCTGCATGCTTACAAGTCATGGAAGGAAGAGTCCCAATTCTTGAGAATGTGTCTTGAGGCTATTTCTGCCATCTTCTTCTCTTGGTCTTATCCTCCCAATTAGAATATGTGTGCATGGATATGAGGATATGAAAAAGATTCAAAAGACAGACAAATTCCAAATGGTCTCCAAACATATTGAATAGAAATCCTATCAACCCTGGCCCATTGTACTGAATTATCACTCCCACATTCCACACCAATAGGTGTCTTACCTTCTCATACAAATAGAGCTCCAAGTCTGATTATCTTATAGTCAGTCCATATATATGACACTTCACTAAGGCACTGGTTTACATACGCTGCTTCTTTTTGATATTATTTGGCTTTCTGAACTATCTTGGGTGTATCGATAATAATGACTCTTATTTTCTGGTCTTTTAAAAAAAAAAACTGCTTCAACATCCAGTATAGGTCTCTAATCTGTATTGGAAGATCCTAATCATTATTTTGTTGGCATGTAACTTAAGGATATTGTACAACATTTTGCAGTCTGCTAAATGTCTTCTCTTTTGTACTGATATGGAGATTTATTTCTTCCAATCTGTTGGCCACTGTGTCATTCTCCAGATTTTCAGCTGTTATTTGTTTATGATGCATCACAGCTTTTACTGATTTGTACTGTAGCTTGTCTTCTGTACATGTTTCATCAATCCCTGTATGCTTTCAACTTGGTGGTAACTGAAAGGCTGATCTTTCTTCACCTTTTAGTACTAGAGAATGCTGTAAATATGGAATACTATCTAAGCTACCTTAGATAATGACATCTTTGCTGTGTAACTCTTCAGTATATCCGTCCATTTCTGTTTAATCTTCCTTGAATCAATTGTTATCTGTTCACTGTATTCTTTAGCAAGCCAATTCAAGAATGGAGTCTCCTTCTCACTTTAGAGATATCTTGGAATATTATTCATCATGGTGGCATCAATGACTAGATATCTCCAAAGCTTAAATTTAACTGTCATAAACACAATTAGTAGTCTGAAAGATCCTCAGCAATTCCTTAGTAGTACCTTGAATGTCATATGCGAAGACAACCACCCAATGCTGTACCATCAATCACTTTACCATCAATTATCTATGATTTACTTGGGAAAATCACTGTACCATCAATTATATATGGTTTACTTGGGAAAATGTAGGATTAGTTGACCATTGCCCTTTCCTGTTAAATAGCATTGTCAAACAATTAATATCTAAAAAGAATTACTGTCCATTTTGTCTGATCTGCTGAAGTGTTTTAATTCATGTTTTCATTTAATTAATAGCATATTTAGCAATTGTAACACACACAAAATCACACATGTACATCCACACAGATATACAGTCTGGTTTTAAAATATGGTGTGTGACACAGAACATGGTAAATTAATGAGTATCACAGAATTCTGAGGAATATATGTCAAAGATGACTTTTAATAAAACACAAATTACCCAGGCTTGGATGGTTCAAAACAGACTTGCACAGCTTTGAGAATTGAGAATAAAAATTCCTACTTCAAAATTATTCACAAGTATTTCACCAAAGATTGTTTCAGTTTTGCCTCCAGACAGTTTCTCTCTTTGATTTATTAGTAGTGGCCTTTTCTCTAGCTTTGCACTGTTCTTTTAAGTAGAAGACTACGAACTTGGAAAAGCGATTCCTTTAAAATATTAGAAAGGCTTTTGATTGTGACAACAAACCCAAATATTGGGATTTTATTTTTTAAGCAGCAAGCAGGCCCTCATTCTGTTGTCTGAACATTGGAAAATTATCCTATTAGTTACACTGAAGAAAGAGTAGGAAACACTGAATAGCAAAAATCATGGCCTGCATCCTCAGGTAACTGGCATATCGGTTCTGTTTCCTTCCATTATGTTGTGAATGCATAATACCAATAAAGTTATCATTGAGCTTGAAGTCTAGTGCAGGGTTCTGCAATTCTGATTGGCTGTTGATGGCCCGATCGGATTGGCCCATTCAGAAGCCTCCGATTGGCCATTAACAGACCATTCCCATTGATTAACGGAGCTAGCGCTCCAGGTTCGCTATTGGTTAAATAGTTAATGAGTTGCCTATATAAGTGAGGCTTGAGCAGCCTTTGAGCTGAGCTGTCACATCATGTAAATAAAGAGTTTGAAGTTCACTGTTTCTACTGGCTCGTCTCCATCTTTCGCACCCATGCTCCAGACTTAACACTGGCGACGAAGGTGGGATTGGATGACATCAGAGCCAACTAAGCACGTGAAGGAAGCGCACAACGGCGGAACCATGTCCGGCGGCGCAATACCACCCGCTCCATTCGATCCAGCTCAAGAGGACTGGGAGTCTTACATGGATCGTTTCCAAATGTTTTTAGAAACAAATAATCTGAAGGATGCAATGGCCGGAAAGAAACGGGCAGTATTCCTAACGCACTGCGGCCCAACGGTTTTTAAGATGGCTCAGGCATTAGCAAAACCAGCTGAGGTGAAGGCCATGGACTGGGACGTCCTCGAACCGCTGCTAAGGGCCCACTACGCACCCACCGTTCCAACGCTCGTAAGATGACACGAGTTCTATCAACGGAACCAGCGGAAACGAGAAAGCGTCGCCAATTTCGTTGCAGACCTCCGGAACTTGGGAGGCCTTTGCGATTTTGCCAACCTGGAAGAGGCTTTGAGAGACAGAGTAGTCCTTGGACTAGACGCTCTAAACGTGCAGAGCAAAATAATGGCAAAGGGCGACATCACCCTTAAAGACGCCATAGCTGAAGCTACAGCAGCTGAGGCAACCAAGAAGTCGGCTGCTCAACTACGCCGAATTTGCACTCCAAACCACCAACCGGATGGCGAAATTTCACCCAATGCAGAACGGCGACGTTCAACGGCCCATCATGAGGACCTCTCTTCGTCGTCAGACAGCGACGAAGAAGAGGTCCATCGCCTACGGACCGATCGGGACCAACACCCAAGGTCCCAACAACAACCCTGCGCTGGCTGCGGGGCCAACCATTTTCGCGCTGACTGCAAATTCCGCGACGCACTCTGCCATGAGTGCGGGAAACGAGGCCACATTGGCCAGGTCTGCAGAAGCCTCCTCGGACCCAGCCTGACCTCGAAAGGAACCAATCTCCGCCAATCGACAGGGAATCGCCCTGTAAGGCGAGAACCAGTAAACCACTCCTACGGAAACCGACCCGTGAATCGTCTAGCGAGACGAGAAGAGGCTCACCAAACGCTCACTATTGGCCATGCCTCTTTATTAGACGCTCAGAAAATTCGGGTCAGCGTGAACATTGAAAATCGGCCCTGCCCAATGGAAGTAGACTCGGGATCGTCTCTCTCGATGGTCTCATGGAAGACCCTCAAGCAACTCATCCCCACTATCCGGCGCCAAGACCTTCAATTTCAATGGCTCATCCTAAAAGACTACCAGGGGAACCGAATTCCACTTGCAGGATCCAGCCGAGTCCGGGTTACATTCAGGAACCGCACGGCGTACTTACCCCTGATGGTGATCAATAAGGACCGGCCAAGCCTGTTGGGCCTACTGTGGGTCGCACCACTCGGCATCGAAGTGGCAGGCATTAATCGAATCGGCGGCAGTGACTGGAAGACCTCGCCCGCGAATTCAAGGACGTCTTCGAGGAAAAGCTAGGCGAGTACAAGGGGACCCCGATATCTTTTAGTCTTAATCCAAAGATAGCGCCCATCCGCCTTAAGCCTCGTTGAGTTCCGTTCGCTCTAAAACTGAAAATCGACGAGCAGCTGGATAAGTTGATTGCCCAGGGAGTTTTAAAGCCAACGGATCACTCTTCTTGGGAAATGCTGATTGTGACGCCCATTAAGCCGGACGGCTCCATTAGAATTTGCGGGGACTACCGAGCCAGCCTAAACCATGCCCTGCAACAGAACCCATATCCGGTGCTGGTAGTACAGCACCTCCTCCATTCCCCGGGGGCGGAAAAGTCTTCGCTAAATTAGACTCAGCTCAGGCTTACCAGCAATTGCCGGTTGACGAAACAACGGCACAGGCACAGACTATCGTAACACACCGTGGCGCCTTTAAGTGTACACGGCTTCAATTCGGAGTCAGCGTAGCCCCAGGGATCTTTCTATTGCAGGGGATCAAGGGCGTTGTCCCCTATTTCGATGATGTACTTATTGCTGCCCCCACTCAAAAAATCTTCGGGAGCGTCTAAGATTAGTATTACAAAAATTTCAGGAAGCAGGCCTGAAAGTTAAAAAAACTAAATGCAAAATGTGTACCGATCGTGTTGAATTCTTAGGGTACCTAATTGACAGTCAGGGTATTTACCCTACTGATAGTAAATTAAGAGCAATAAAGAACGCTCCCAGACCCCAGAACAAGACTGACCTCCAGGCGTTCCTAGGCCTCATCAACTTCTATAATGTTTTCTTGCCTCACAAAGCGACTGTCGCTGAACCGCTACATCGTCTTTTAGACAAAAAGGCAAACTGGGTATGGGGTCACAAAGAAGAGCAGGTGTTCCGTAATGTAAAAAAACTACTGACTTCGGACGCCGTGCTTATGCAGTGCAATGAGACTTTGCCCGTAAACATAACCTGTGATGCATCGCCTTTTGGAGTGGGCGCCATTTTGAGCCATGTGTTACCTAACGGAAACGAAGCCCCTGTTGTTTACTTTTCAAAGACGCTCTTGAAAACCGAGCAAAATTACAGCCAAATCAATAAGAAAGCCTTGGCGATTGTATCAGCAGTTAAGAGGTTTCATGAGTACGTGTACAGCCGGAATTTCACCATTGTAACTGACCACGAACCATTGCTGGGGATCATTGCTGGGGACAAACCAACTCCCTACATACTATCTCCCTGAATGACCCGCTGGTCAGAATTCTTGGCTGCCTACAATTATCGGCTACAATATCGTCCGGGGAAAGCCATTCCCCATGCCGATGTGCTGAGCCGTACACCGCTCCCTGAAACTATCAATGATCCTGAACCAATGATGACAGCGTTGCAGATCAAGACACTCCACACGCCATTGACTTCCCGTGACATCGTAAGAGAAACAAAACGTGACCCCATCTTGGCGCGAGTCCTCACGTGGGTGGAACGTGGATGGCCATTGGACCAAGTACCAGACAACTTTGCACCATTCAAAAGTCGTCAAACAGAGTTGTTCTCGCAGAAGGGCTGTGTCATCTGGGGTGATAGAGTCGTTATCCCAGAACGACTCCAACAGATGCTGCTAAGAACCTTGCACGATGGCCACTCTGGCATCGTGCGCATGAAGGGCCTCACACGAAGCTACGCGTGATGGCCAGGCATCGATAGACAAATTGAATCGTGGGTTAAAACTTGCAAGAGATGCCAAGAAGTAAGCAACACTCCACCAAAGGCAACCCTGACCAAATGGGAGACACCGTGGGGACCCTGGTCCCGCATCCATCTGGACTTTGCTGGGCTAACCGTCGACGCCTACTTGAATTGGCTCGAGATTCACCGAATGAGCAGCACAACCACGGACGCAATCATAAAAAGATTAGAACAACTTTTTGCAACCAACGGATTACCAGACATTCTGGTATCCGATAACGGGCCCCAATTTACTGCGCTACCTTTTGAGCAGTACTTGGCTGACCGGGGCATTCGACATGCGCTCACTTCGCCTGCGCACCCTGCTGCAAACGGTAGGGCTGAGAGCATGGTTCAATTCGTCAAAAAGACTTTGCAAAAAATCGATTACGACAACATCAACGAAAAAATCAACCGGATCACTTTTCTGCAGCACATTACACCTCACAGCGTCACCAACAAAACTCCTGCCGAACTGCTAATGGGACGAAAACTCCACTCCCACCTCAATCGGTTACACCCAGCCTACGAACCTGAAAAGCCACTCGGATCTAGCAGCCGATGCCGTACCTTCCAGGCAGGCAATCTAGTATTCGCTAAGAACCTTTCGGGCGATCCACTATGGGTTGAAGTGACCGTAATTCGCGTAACCGGCCCTAGATCATACTTCGTTCAGTGCCCAGACAATAGACTTTGGAAGCGCCACATAGATCAGCTACGATCGCGGCTACCACCTCATAATTCCAAACTCCCTTTTGATCAAACTGAGGGGGGGGGGAGATACAGAGAAAACGAATTATTATTCGAAGGAAACCCTTTCGAAGAGACTGATAATGGAACGGAAACGCAGGAACAGGAACCAGGGACCAGCGTAAATACACCTCAAGAAATGGCCAGTGATATTGATGACAATGAAAACGTGAACTCGGAACCAGAGGCACCCTTACCGCTAAACAACGATCTACCTCAGCAAGAGTGCAGCCAACCGCTGGGCACCTTGCGAAAATCGAAAAGACTAATTAAACAACCGTCCTACCTTAAGGACTATGTAACCGCATCCCGTGGGCAGAAGCCGGGGGAAAAGGGTGCTGTGAATGCATAATACCAATAAAGTTATCATTGAGCTTGAAGTCTAGTGCAGGGTTCTGGCCCTGCACTTCTGATTGGCTGTTGATGGCTCGATCGGATTGGCCCGTTCAGAAGCCTCTGATTGGCCATTAACAGACCATTCCCATTGGTTAACGGAGCTAGCGCTCCAGGTTCGCTATTGGTTAAATAGTTAATGAGTTGCCTATATAAGTGAGGCTTGAGCAGCCTTTGAGCTGAGCTGTCACATCATGTAAATAAAGAGTTTGAAGTTCACTGTTTCTACTGGCTCGTCTCCATCTTTCGCACCCATGCTCCAGACTTAACACATTACTTGCTGTAAAATGGCTTGCCCTGGCTATATCTTCAATATTTAAATATTCACAGATTGTGAATCCTGATTGTTAGACTGGAAGAATTTTATTTCTATCCATGTTTGCTAGTAAAATGCACTTGTAATAAGTGTGTATGTGTAAGAGAGAAAGAGAAAGGAAATACTTTTACGGCCAAATATTCAAGAGGAAAAAATAACTCAAGAGAAAAAAGTCTTTTTATGAATTTCAAAGGTAGATTTAGATGTAGATAAGATAATATATAGACTAATGTATAATATATCATAATGGCTATTCAGAAGAGAAAGTAATAACATTTGAATAAGAGAATATTTCCACAACTTCTAGCAAGGATACAATGAATATGACAACCTTTAAAGTTCATTTTACTTTAGAAATGTTAATGTTATACTTTAGCTTTTTGAAAAAATGTGCATAACCAAAGCAGAAAATAAAAGAAAAATGAAGATCAAAAGAAAACATGGTTTTCAGATACCATTCTGAACATAAAACAGCTGGAGTTGAACAGAAGCTATTATTGTATGCAAATGATGTGACTTTTTGAGGATTCAAATATTATATACCATGGAATGTATTGATATAGGACTGGAGTTTGAAAGTCAGATTACTCAATTAATTGGTTGAAGATTTGCAAACATCCAATGGACTTTAACATATATATGAACATTTCTGAAAATTGGTATTTTACTTAGTGTTTGAATAGTTTTATTCTACATTGGAATAATTATTCTAAGATAAGGTTGGTTTTAGATATCAAATTTGTTTATTAATCTAAATGTATATAGTTTGATACATATACTTATAAATATTCCCATCTTAATACATCAAAGTATTAAATTGCTAAATTAATACATTTTATGTGGATAAACTTTAGATTTTATTTACCCAAATTATAGCTTTTGATTCTCTTGATTTACAATTTTATAATTCCATGTACATTTTTATTTTTATTTCTCAATAGAATCCAAACAATCAAGTCCAAAACTCACTATGAGCATAATTTGAAAAACATTATGTTATCCATTTGGGCAGAAAAAATGGATTCCTTTTTAAACAAACTCCAATTATATTTTCATGTTTTGAGACACCTTACTCACACAGGGTTATTATATGCTATAAGATCATTGTAGCTTAAAAACTGTAATTAAATCTTTATTGTGAAATTCATCGCCAATACGAATATTGATAATTTAGATAATCATATTGATCCAAACTGAAGAATAGTTATATATTGAATTAAAATATCTTTTGATTTCACAAATTCATGCCGCTGTATTAGAGCATCTAAAACTCAATTACTATCACTATTGGGCATTCCAACTCTACAGTATATCTTTATAGTCTATTAAATGCTGCTAAGGTGAATATTAATTATTTGGAACAATTTTGGAACACCTCACATTAAGAAAACAGTGATAAACATCATTATGACTAATAAATGTTATTCATATTACCTTAAAATAATATTAATTCAATAAAAATATCTTCATTGGTCAGCTCAGAAAATGCTTTAAAATGAGTTTGCTGTCAATTCCATTGATGAGGTGAAAATGTATGAAATGAGCTTAGCTTGTATTGCCGTTTTTTGATCTGTGTATGTCTTAAAGACATCAGTGGGATTGTATGCCAATTCTTTGGAATTGATCATTATATGAATATCTATGTATCTACCATGTCAGGCTATACATGGGAAAAATATTTTAACTGGAAAGACAGTGACAGCCTGGATTTACAGTCTTGGATTTATTCCTCTAATAGAAAGACTGATCAATATTCTGTTTGGCCAAGATTTAAAGCTGTGTTTAAAACTGGCCCTTTTTATACTTTATATACCACAAAATGTTTTTGTTTGGTTTTTTGCTTGTGTCTTTCTGGTTTTTTAAATTTAAAAATATAAAAAAGAAAAGTTTCAAATTACAATTTTCCTTAGAGATCATTTGTGATATTCCTTCTTCTGTGATACGGATTTACTCGAAGTATTGTTTCCGCCTGCTGGTCAAGTACAGTACAAAGTTTTCCCTTTTCATCTCATCTATTTAAAGAGATATGGAAAACAGATAGCTTATTCTGGGAAATTATTTACAGCCTAGCAATACATGTACTATCCTAAATTGCTTAATAATAGTCATTAATTTAGAAGCATCTACAATTACAAAAAATAGTACTGCTATTGACAATACTACAATAATTTTGAGCAAGAAATGCTTGCATCACCTCCGATATATACCAAACTTCCTGTTGTCTGTTGTCCTCTTTGGAATAGTTCATTTCTGTCCAAAGGTAAAGAGAATCATAGGATTTTGATCTATTAAACCTGATGGAAGCCAACATAGTTATTTATATTTTAATACTTGCTAACGCTTAATGATATCTGAAGCTCAGGTCATACTCTAGGCAACCCACTCCATCTTATTTTGTCAGCTACTCAATAATTAATTGCCCACAAGAATTGCCATGTATAATATTGTCATGGAAGTAAGTTGCCTTTTTTCTGCTAGATTGTTAACCGTGTCCATTTAAATACAATGTCCTCAAATGCTTAAGTTAATGTAAACTTTAGAAGTTGCTTGTATTGATGCAATTTTATTAAGGTCAAAAAGACCGGCAACAACCTATTCATAAGCTCAATTTCTCAACTGCACAGTTGTAAATTGGAACATATCAACCTACAAAATCTGAATCTAGAACATCACTTTCTGCTGGGCATTCATTCACCTTTTACACATATTTGACCTGGAATACATGACACCACAAAATGCAGCTGCAGCGCAGGGCATGCCCAGTTTTTAAGACTTGTAACATTCTTTCCTGGATGACTGCTTAAATTAGGTATAATCAGAGTTGCATCCCTATAAAGAGGGTAGAAGAAGAGAGTAAGTATCCCTATTTTCATGTTTCCCACTCACCAGGGGGAATTGGACTTTCAGTGGGGATATTTCAGTCTGCCCAACAACAATGCAGATGGCAATGCACTTAACTGAGCCAGTATAAAGGCACAGAGTGCTTCCAGATGATAACATGAAAGAGAGAGGAGGAAGGGGTACAGCTGTCAGAGATATCAGCATATAAATGACTGGGTGTCTGGCCTCTGTCCCGATCCCAAATCCGTTGTCAAATTGCTCTTTTAGCATTTTTAAAGCCCAGTGTAAAAATAAATTCTGGGAGCAAACTGAAGGAAAAGAGTTTTATGACTAACAGTCTCCACCAAGCCTGCTCAGGGCTTAAGGAGCTATTAAATAAAACAGAAGCATATACAGGTCTCTAGGCCCAGAAGCTGAAGAGTTTCAGGGGACCATTATTGGAGAACAGGAAACAGACTTCTCAGAAATTTGGTATAATAATCTGTAATGGACTTGCAGGCAATAAGCCGAGCTTCTTCTTTTTTTCAGAGCACAACCAAGGCATCCCTTTTGCTGCAAGAATGTTGAAAGATGCAGGAGCTTAATGCTTCTTCCATTTGTGTGTGTGTGTGGGGAGGGATTAATTGCAGCCACATTTTTCTTTGTATGTTTATTATAGTGTTTAAGGAGGGGAGGCAGAAATATTTTTTTTAAGGCAATACTGTATTCCATGGATATAAAACTTATGGCTGGAAAAAAACCCTGATATTAGAAAAGAAGTTACAAAATAAAGTGTCTTACTTAACTCGGCAAGGGTTGGGAGTTATTAGATGTAGTGCCTTTCTACATGTGTTCCTCAAGTACACTGATATAAAAATGTCTTAAAGTAGATTTTTTTCTGTTTCATTTCCTACTGTGTTTGTTCTTTGCTGAGCTTGACTCATCTCTTTCTTCTTTTCTTATAATGAGGAGCTTTCTTTGCTTTTCCAGTTCCTCTCTCTCTTGCTTGGCATCAGCAAAAAAATGGAGCCATAGCCAGATTTCCCCACCCCCCACCGCCTTTTCTGTTTAATCATACCCCTTAATTCTTCCTTCTCCATTTATCAGCACTATCCTGTAATCCAGAAAAAAGAAATAGGCACCCACTCAAAGACTTAAGAGCTTGGCTGCTATTTTGGATTTGATTGATTTAGTCTTCCTTTGTCAAACTGGATCTCAATACCTTGCATTCTTTCCTTCTCTGCTCTTAGCTGCATGATGATCCTCCATCATCTGCGTCTGACTTCTTCCACCCTTTGAATTGATAGTTGCTCTCTCCTTCAGGATCTCAGCTATGATGATAATCTTTCAACCACCACCATTTTCTGTTGGGTTTCTTTTGACCCTTCAATGCTTTGGAAATCTTCAGCCTCTTCTCCAAGAACTCAGCATCTTGTCTAGTGTTGTCTCAGGCCATTTTTGTAAATAGCAGCAGCAGCAGCAAGCAACAGCATCTACTGTTCATGGTTCCAATAATAATAGGAACATACAAAAAAGCAATGGCAGAAACCAAGACATGCCTAGGTTCTTGGGAAGAACTCAAGGCATATGAAGGCCAACACCACTGTGATTTTCCATTTTGTGTATATAATAACAACAACAATAATAGCAGCAATAGACAGCAAAGAAGCTATAAAGAAGCCAAAGAAAAAGTGGACCACCCAATTATGCACCAGACTGATTACAATGTCATAAAAAAGTAGCAACAGTGGTGAATTGAAAGATCTGCAAAAATACCATTTTCCTCCAAGCAAACATTGGTAGGACCATAAAATAGACAAAGTAATAGAAATTTTAAATGCTAAAGTGCTCTGGGATTTTAGAATCCAAACCGACAAGCACCTGCCAGTGCCTAGATTCATTGAATAAGATGTGCAGTATCTAAATTTAATAAATAAATAAATAACAACCCAGGTTTAACAACTATTGAAAAGTCTGAATATGGACAATGCACTGACTGGGGACAGAAGAGAAAGAATTTGACAAAAATCACAAAATACAAAGAGCTGCAATGGCATAGTGGTTAGAATGCAGCACTGCAGGCTACTTCTACTGACTGACTGCAATTTGGCAGTTCAAATCTCACCAGGCTCAAGGTTGACTCAGCCTTCTGTCCTTTCGAGGTCAGTAAAATGAGGACCTAGATTGTTGAGGGTAATATGCTGACTCTGTAAACCGCTTAGAGAGGGATGTAAAGCACTGTAAAGTGGCTTATAAGTCTAAGTGCTATTGCTATTGCCATAAGCAAACAGAAGTAGAATAAATATGGCTAAAGAAAAACAAATATAGTACCACTAATAGTAAGGCAACTTGGATGCAACCCCAAAATACCTGGCACCACTTAAATAGCATTGGCACTGATAAAATCACATTGTTGTATCTGTAAAAATAAAAATAGAAATAGCTTATATTTTGCACTGATACCTTTCATATTCAACATCATCTGACTATATCAGATCCTTGGGAGACTTGATAGGTAGGAGAAAAAAGCCTTGATAGGTAGGAGAAAAAAGCCAAACATCTGGATGACTGTGTGACCAAACATAATTAGAGGTAGTATATTTGTCTGATCAGACAAAATTTCTTTTTTTATGTTATTTTGTTTTGTTTTACTTTTTATTTGGATATAGTTTGCCCAGAGCCATTTTGAAGCTGGGCAGTCTCTCAATCTAATAAATGTATAAATAAATGCTGGTATGTTCAGCTTGACCCCTGAGACCAAAGATTTCCAATCTTTTCTAGAGGGACATTTCCTTTTTGGCCTAAGTGGAGCTTTATAATATTAATTTATTTTTGTTTTTTGCTTTCTTGCAACTGGAGAGAGCAAATGACACGAGAGAGTTCTTTATCGATAGTTTTTATGTTTACACATTATAGTTTTTATTGCTATTACACATTAATGATAAAACCAAGATTTGGAACTAGTAATCAACACTCATTGCTCCTTTACAGCATAGTGCATGATAAAAGATTCTACATTTGAATTATGAGTTTCTGGAAGCAGGGGACCAAATCAGTTGACTCTGCAGTAATTATTGATGAGTGGAATTGAAAGTTTTCATACTTAAGATATTTATGACTTAGTTGCATAACCTTTGGAATCACATCTTCAATACACTGCCTTTGCAGTGATCAGCATCCAAATAAATGTTGGTCTAGCAGATGTAATTCTGAGGTGAAGGACAAGTGATCAATATCTGTGTAACATCTATTCCAAAAGTAATTACTAATTTTAAAAGGTCATAGGATACTATTACATAGTCTAAAATGCTGGTTCCAATCGCTGCTCAAAATGTATTCCCCAGACTTTTCACTTCTCATTCTTCATTGAGAGTAGTAAGATCCAAGTTGCTCACCTTCTGAGTTAGATAAAAGTCCTCATAAATTTTAGACAGAAACTCATTTCTACCTCTTTCAGGGACTACCCTGTTTCATCTTACACACAACTCTGCATCATTCCATTTCAATCAAATATTTAAGTTCCCAGTTGTAATCACAATCACTATTCTTTCTCTGTCTCCCTCCCTCCCTCCCTCACCTTTCCTCCCTCACCCTCTCCCCTCTCCAATTTGTTCCAAATATCTCAATTTTGAGAAAGCATACACTAAAACTGCAATGGTGCTAAAAGGAGCACAAACATTGCAAAAATGAATGGCTTGGTACTGTGGGGCCAGGCCCAATGATGACACAGTGAAATCCAACTGAATCCAATCCTTTATTTGCCTATACCTAATGGACAGAATCTTGCCAAATTAAAGCTACAACCTTCTAACTTAATAGATATATCTTGAGAGACTCTAGGAAGTAGATACCCTGAACCTCTTTTTTCTTCCCCCATTTGCTCATGAGATACTGTAAGATACTAAGATCTATCAGCAGAACCATTTCTATGGAAAAAATCTGGCATAGTTTGTATATTAAATATTATTTTATGTATTAAACATATATTGTTGACTACCAACAACATATTATGCACACTGAAATATGGATAAAACTATTTAAGTAGCTGCAGTAAGGATACAGAGGCTGTTCAGGTTCTTCAACGTCTGTTCTGAAAAAGATATTTCAGAGCAGATGGATGTTTTTATCAGTGAGTTGGCACTCAGAAGAATGAACTATGACAGTGGTAGACAGTGGTATGACAGGATCTGCAGGGACATTCCAAGGAATCCTACATGAGAGCCCTCGGATAAACTGCTGCTTCCATAGATATTTGGAAGTCAGCATATTACTAGCTAATCTGGTAGAAAAATAGAAAAGGGAAACAATAATGCTAATCTAAGACATTCTCTTGTACTTTCTCTGGCAATTCTCATTTCATTTGATAAAAAAGAGTTTGCTATAGTTTGCTTCTTTCAAAAAGGGAGAGAATTTTGGAGAAATTCTCTTCGGTGAAATACGACGTTCTTCCAATTAGTTATGAGATGATAAAGTGAGCTATAGAAGTGTTCTTTGGTTAAACCAAAATCAAAAAGGTGGGGGGGGGAGGAGAGTGGGGAAGGCTAATTTAAACTCACTGGAAAAGCATCAAAAAGAAAATCCCCCCACTGTTTTATTTCAGTTGCAGAGTTATCATTCCTGCCTTGAGAAATTGCTGGAAAATTTCTCTTTGCCCAGAAGAAAATGGGCATTGGTACTTATCTGATACGCCCATTCTTGGTGAGCTGCAATGAGCATCCAGAGATGGGGGGGGAGGTGCTTAGTCTCTGCTCGGATGGCTGGGCTTAATTGTTACTCTTCCTTGGCTCCTCCCTAGCATCCCCCAGTTTTGGCGAAGACGAGGTGATGCAATCCCCATCTTCTATATTGGTTTGTTTGTGTGAGTTTTTTTAAAAACTTATATCCAGATTATTCGTTGGCTGGAACAGGACCCCACCAGATGGATATTGGATGGGGCTGGATGCTCATCGCAGCTCACCGAGAACAGGCGTATCAGGTAAGTACCAATGCCCATTCTCCATTGAGCTGCTCTAATCATCCAGAGAGTGGGACATTCCAAAGCTTGGCTTGTCCTACGGGAGGGTCTCCGTCTGGGTTGGAGCCCCCCCACTGTCCAGGTGGACCCTCCTACCAAAAGAGGCGACAGCAGAAGCAAATACATCAATTTTGTAATGCCTAATGAAAGGCGATGAGGAGACCCATGTTGCTGCTCAACATATTTCTGCAATAGGAGCTTCCTGTTCTTCTACCTCCTCCTGTGCCTGTTCTTCCTCTTTAATGGCTATTTGTGGTTGACTTATTTTATCTTTAGGGACTATTTGGGTGTCAATAATAATATCATTAATGGATTACTGTTCCAGTTTATCCCACCCAACGTGCTCAAGAAAATTTGCATTAGTACTACAATAAACATGAGCTGTGCCTTGATCCCAAAATCTAAATGATCTATGGTTGGCCTTGTAACCTACAAAAAATAACTTCTTCGCTCTATGTTGCCCTTTCAGCCTTACTTGTGAGGGAATATGTACCCATGCTGGAGCTCCAAATGTATGTAAATAACTTAAATTTGGTTTTCTGCCATGCCAACGAGTGAATGGCAATTCATCAGTTGTTGTGTTAACTACATCGTTTAAAAAATGATTGCTACACATTATGGCCTTCCCACAGTGTTTCAGGTAAGCCTGAATCAGATAACATAGTGCGAGCCATGGCTTGTAATGTTTTCCCTCTTCGTTCTACAAATGAGTTATGTTGTGGTCTGTAAGGTGCAGAACGTTTATGCTCAACACCAGCCAATTTCAACATAGTTTGGAATCTTTTGTTAACAAACTCAGTCTCATTATCAGTAACTAAAGTAATTACTTTACTTTTCATTTTTCTCTCAGCAAACCTTAGCCAGTTAAAGAAATGTTGGAATGTTTCTGTTTTGTTTTTCATGAGATAGCAGAAACTGCACCGTGAGTAATGGTCCATTATACTCAAAATATAGCAGGCACCTCCTAAACTTGGTTTCTTAGGACCAATTATGCAAGCAAAAACAACCTCTGAAGGTTCTTTGGTCTTAAACCCATTTAGTCTGTTTGCAGGACTAACCTTGCTTTTCTCCTGACTACAAGCACTACAGTTTAAATACTTGCTACAGGGTTTCAATTTTACTCCCTCTGACAATTCAACAGTTTGTTTGAGCATTTTGAAATTAATGTGCCCCAGACGTCTATGCAGTAAATGTATACATTCATCATGTGGCTCAACATTGTTATAAACTGAGTCATCATTCTTAAGCCTATGCTCCCCAACCAGGGTTAAGGAGACAAGCTAAACAGAATGTGCAGTGTTAGTCAGATAGGCACACAGATAAATGAGTGAGATAAGCTTGTATGTTTGTTAACATACAGTAAAAATAACAGATACGCTTGTGCTATCAAAATATAGTTTATTCCATTTAGAGTTTATAGCATAGTCAAAATAACAGTCCATTAGTCATGTATCATTTTAGTCAGTCCATTCAAGGATATTCAATTAGAAAAGTCCGTGTAGAATATCCTATGTCAGTTCACTTACAAATCAGTCCTTTCTCTCTTCCGTTCGAGTAAGAAAAAACGCAGTCTTCATCCAGTAATTAGGGATCATCAAACCAGAGAGAGCAAGCTGACGTTCCTTGCTTCTTTTATGGTGCTTTCACAACCACTCCCTTAATTACATTCCTATATTTAAAGTTGCAGACACTTTAACTTATAAACTATGATAACATATTTATTATTTTACCTAAACCAGTTAGGGTAAACAATGTTATCCTTAACAATCATGTATCACATATAAATCATTTTCTAATGTAGCAGTAACACTTTAACCCACTTTCTCTATGATACAGTTATCTCCCCTAAAGGTTACTACATAACCAAGATTAACTAAAGCCCTTACTGATAGCAAATTAAATTTCAGTTTAGGTACATATAACATAGTTAAATGTTCATTTATACAAGAACAATATGCAGTACCTTCACCTGATGCTTTAATCTTCCATCCATTTGCCAATGATACATGTTGTTTACTTGTGGACATCTTTACAAACCTTTTTCTATCTTTAGTAATGCACTGCGATACTCCACTATCAACAACCCATAAATAATGGTTTACAGTTGAATTGCTAGACATAGCTAAACTAACATTCTACTTTGCCTTCTGGTGATAACCAGTATTCTGTTGTTTTCTCTTTTTTACAGAATTTAGCTATATGTCCCCTAGCCCCACAAGAAAAATATTTCCTAACAGTAAAGGGAGTTGAAAGACAAATCCTCTTCTTGTGATTGTTCCTTCCTCAATTGGTCCCTATCCAGCCGTCTTCTTGCTTCTTCTAACAATCTTCCAGTTATGTCAGTCAATGTCAGTTTATCTCTGGTCAGGACTTCCAGTGAAGATATATAATCATCATAACTTTCATCCGATGAGAAAAGAATGATGTAAACTTGATGCAGCTCTGAAAATATCAGTTCTTTTTCATGTAGCTCTTGAAAAGTTCTTGTCATGAAATTCAAATGAGCTAACGTATCTCCACCTTTCAGAAGATGTGCTCTAAACAGTTTACGTGTAAGATGTATATGTGCACCTACTCTGTCACGAACATAAATCCTCTTCAAATTCTCCCAACACCTAGCAGCAGACTCTTCTCCACGAATATGGACTAGCTGCTGGTCACTCAGTGTTAGTCCAATTATACAAAGAGCTCGTTCATTGTTCTATTTAAAGTCAGCAAGCTTCTTGGCATCATCCTCATTATTTGGATCCCAAACATTTACATCCGGTGGGTCTTGAACTACATTCCATAAACCTTCTCTATGCAGAAGTAGACTGCACTTCATAGACCAGGAAACATAGTTTGTTCCATCCAACCGGGTTATCAGTGATAGATTTGCTGAAGTGACTTGTGCCATCTTTATCAGGATAGTAACCCACAACTAAACAGTAAACAGCTGTCTGTATACAGTATTGTGCATTCACACCAACTCTCAATTATCTGAGCCTGGTATGGCCTGGGCCCATAACCAGTGTTGAGGTAATTCCCCGTTAGGAGAATGAACGCATACAGGGAGACATAGTGAGAGAAGTGTTTGAATAATACACACACAGCACACAGATACACTGTACAGTAAATGTAGATTTTTACTTCCAGAAATGTTTAAGCAAAGTTCAAACAGTCCCAAGTCATTCACAGGTTAAATCAGTCAGTTTTCAGTCCAGGGATAATCCAATAACAAAGTCCAGTGTCAAAAACAGTTCAGTATTAGACTTATATCAAATCCAGGAAGTTAGGGAGAACTAGTTCTTGTGACCTGTGAAAGGCAGAATTGACTTTAGGTGTGGACGTGGGGTCTGGTCGAAGCACCACTCTGTCAGCGTGGAATATACAGAGGTCCTTTCGGGCCGATAGGGCTGTGATTTTTGATATACGACATGCTGATGTTATAGCCATGAGCAAAACAACCTTGTATGTGAGAAAATGGAGGCTAACAGTTTTCAGGGGTTCAAATGGACTCTTCATGAGTGCTGTGAGTACCTTGTTAAGGTCCCAGGTTGGGTAACAATGCACTACTAGCAGACACAAATTTGTGGCACCCCTACGAAAACTCTTTATTTGTGGGTGATGGGAGATAGATGGTAGACCTTCCCAAGTCACTGAGGCAATGGCTGCCACTTGTCATCTTAAGGTGTTTGGAGAGAGGCCCCTGTCGAGACCACTTTGGAGAAAATCTAAAACTTATGAAACTGACGGCGAAAATGGGTCCACCCTGGATTTGGTGCACCATTTGAAGAAGATAGTCCATGTGACATTATATATGTGGCTTGTAGAAGGGCGCTGAGCTGCTTGAATAGTATTAATCAACCTGGCCAAAAAATTCTCCTTTCTTAGATGTCGCCACTCAACCTCCAAATGTCTAGGTGGAGCCATTGAGGGTCTGGGTGTTGGATCAGTCCTTGGGTGAGCTGAATTTTGTGCGGTGGAATTTTCCACGGTTCTTCTGTGAACAGGCCTCTGAGATTCGCAAACCACAGCCTCCTGGGCCAGTAGGGTGCCACCAAGATCAGGTCCGCTTTCTCGTCCAGTAGTTTTTGTACCACTTTGGGTTTCAATGGGAGAGGGGGGAAGGCATATAGGAGACCCCAGGACCACCAGCACTGGAGCTGTTGATGTTCTCTGCCCCCTGGGATGGGTATCTTGAAAAGAATCTCGGGAACTGGGAGTTCAGGGGAGAAGCGAACAGATCTATAACTGGCAGACCAAATCTCTGGATTGCCTCCTGAAACAGGTCTGGATTGCCACTCTGATTGGCCCTGCTTAGCCAGTCTGCTTAGCCTGTGTGTTTGTCAGGCCGGAAACATGCTCTGCTCTGATAGAGGCTAAGTTCCTTTCCGCCCAAAGGCACAGTCTCTCTGCTTCCCCCATGAGAGTACTTCTGGATACATATGTGAAATGAAAAAAAATTCCCCCTGAGGATAATGTAGGACAGTTCTGCATAGGGATCTTACTGGTTGAGAGTCACATTCCAATACTAGTATCTGTCTGGTCATCAAGGATTGTTGGACCCTGGCTGTGATTCCTCTGTGGATTGCAAGCTCCATCCGTGCCTTCATAGTTTCTGGTACCTCATCTGGCAGGAACTCCTCCTGTCATAGGTCAGCCGCTGTTGGAGTGAAGGTCGCTTCAGGGGCCCGCCTCAGGATATTTATGCTTGGTAGGCCTGTAAAGTGCTAGCTTTATGGGTGGCATGGACAGTCTAAGGCTACTGGTGGCTGTTGCGTCTGAGATAGTGGAACTGGGGGAGGAGGCTGAGAAGTTCTTTCAGCGTTTCTCAATTTGCTTTTCCAATGCCTTCTGGTATCAGGTAGCATCTTTCTCTGCAGCCTTCGAAGGACCCTTAGATTTCTTGGACTTATCCAGGACCCGTGTCTTAGTGCCACCTCTGTTTGCCATTGCAATTCTGTAGTTACTCTGATTATAAATTAATCTGTAGTAGAATATGAAATAGATTCTATGTAGTAGAATTGAAATATATATATCTGTGAGTATATCTATATATGGACGGTTGGCGGGTCCAGGGTCCTGCACCAACACAGGGGCAAGAGACCCTTTCTCTACTTTCACTCCCCTTTTTTTAATTATCTAATTTTATGTTAATGAATTTTAATGTTTTTTTGCAATAAAAATATTATTTACAAATGGTCTAATTTGATAATGCTCAATGCCAGGTCAATTCAAAGAAAGAAAATAACAACAACCACAGACCTTCAACAGCTGACTGATCAGGCTGATCTGACCTGATACTGCTAAGTAGTACAAATATATGTGTGTGTGTGTGTGTATGTGTATATGTATATGTGTATGTATATGTATGAATGTATGTATGTATATATGTAGTAGAGTATGAATAACTCTACTGTATGTATGTATGTATGTTTGTTTGTTCACTGTGAGGGCAGCCAACAATCTTTACTTATACCACCCTGAAACCGGAGTAAAGGGAGCTGCAAATTTTAATTCTCCTTTATAAGAAGTGTTAAGCTTTGAAGAAATTAAAGCCTCTCACAGGAAAAGTAAAATTCAGGAATACGGCTATACGATGCAACATGGATAAAATGGCAAAGCCAAAATGACCGTTGCTCAACTCTAAAATGGCGCTGGTCGGTTGTTTTGTTTTGGCACCAACACCGCTACAACCTTAGTCAGACAGTTGTTTAAAAGGGCACCAAAAAACAGATACTGTGTGACTGAACAATAAAAAGGGGACCAGGAGGGCTCCATCACCCCCACCCCTGTAAATCCTAGGGGAGGAAACGCTGCTGGCGAAAGGTAATTAGGAACCAAATGAGCGCGCTATCTTAAAAGCGGCTCAAATTTTGAATCGCAATGGCAAGACAGAAAATATTCAAAGAGTGGCAAACTGTGATCTCTGGGGAAAGCGTGGCCGCCGAAAACACGAAGCAAATTACAATCACTGTGGGAAGCAATTGGCCCGATTACCAAAATGATCTGCGTCGTTCTGACTGCTCCCCTTTTGTTCCCCAAAAATTGCTGTCGGAATTGAGAAAGATGGTCAAAGAATTTAGAATACTGACTATCTAATCAAACCTGAAATGTTCCTGCTCCAGCCAAGGATAAGCTGCCTATCACACCAAAGGCTGAGTTAAAACTGGGGGACGCTAGGGAGGAGTAACAGCTTCCTATTCAATTAAGCCCAGCCTATCCAAACAGAGACTAAACACACCCCTCCCACACTCTCTGGATTCTCGGAGCAGCTCAATGAAGAACTGGAGAAATCTTCCAGCCAATTCCTTTGCTTATAAATCTCCCATCCACTTCTTAAAATCTCACCAGTCATATTTGGTGTTTTAAGTACAGAAAATTGAAGGTGTAGGTTGTAGACAAATGAGTTCACCCCGCCTCAATTCTTGCTCAAGGCTCGATATATGTTCTGAATTTTGTTTTCCTGATGTTTCTCCGAAAAGCTGAAATATTCCCAGCCCTGCTGAAAGTAATTTTACATTTTTGAGCATTCAAATAATCTCAAAAGTACAGGGAAAGTGTATTAATCTAATCAAGAGGCCTGTGCTTATTTATATGGAACACATGAGATTTCCATAAAAAAAAAACCACAATCGCAAATAAAAATGTCTTCTTCGCCAAAAGATTACACATTAGAAACATACAACGCAACAGGCAACACCATAAAATAAATTGAAAGCTTAACCCCAAGACAATAATCAAAGGAGTAGAATATAGTATGGATTACAGATGGGAAGATTAATCTGAGAGGGATCTCATATCGTCTCTGGAGCTCCTTCACCCAGATAAGATGCTGGCTTGAGGCAAAGCCAAATAAAAGCATTTCACTTTGGAAACATGCAATTTGTCAGAATGCTTAGTTTGGAAAAAGGCTAGCCATTTTGGATCAGACTTTGGTTTATCTTATTTTCTCATGATGAGAATTAAATTTCCCTTGCGTGACATCTACTGCCAAAAATGGATGCTCTGAATTTCTAGCAGCAAGGAATTAATGTGCCAATCTTCACAATCAAATCCCAGAGATAAACACAAATGTTTCTCTCTCAATATTGTCAAGCTTTGCGATGTTGCCAGCCACTCTCTGTGTGTGCATGTATGGTTGAGTGTCTGTGGCTCAGTGGGTGATGGTGAAAAATGTATGGCACTGACATTTTTTAAACTATATTAATTATAAAAACCTTTGAACATATTGCAGAAAACATCCCTGGCATAAAATTGATCTAGAGTAATATTATTATTATTTCTTTCAACTGGTTACAAGAAACAAAAATGAGAGGTGGGGGAGGGAAGAATGTACCTACATCTATCTATCAAAGTAAGAGACTGTGCACTCAAATTCTTGAGGTTACACCTTTTCAGAACTAAGAATAAAAATTATGTTTTCATCTTTTTTATTGTGAACTTTGCTCTGAAGCTGAATGTGCCAAAAATGAGTAATGCAAGGAACTATTTCTCACAAGATTACTTCTCCTCAGCTATGAGATTTAAAAGAATGAAATAAAAAATGAAAATTGTTGCTTTACGCTGAATGTGGACCTGTGTATATTTACACACACACACACACAGAGAGAGAGAGAGAGAGAGAGAGAGAGAGAGAGAGAGAGAGAGAGAGAGAGAGAGAGAGAGAGAGAGAGAGAAGCGTTGTCTTTTTTTCAAACCAATGATCCATAGCTCTTCTTTTTGGTTTACTGAGGCAAGGTATTATTAGTCTTTTTGGTCAATATGGACAATGTACAGTACTTTCAAGGTGCTCTGTAGGATATAATTTGTTTCTACATCTTTCCTGTGGCTGCAATAAATACAGCACTAAACTTAATGAAAGCTAGTGAGGTAAACTAAATTAGTATACAGGTAGTCCTCAACTTACTACCATTACTTTAGTGACTGTTTGAAGTTATAATGGCACTGAAAAAAGTGACTTATGACTGCTATGCACACTTAACGATTGTCGTAGCAACCTCATAGTCATGTGATCATAATTTGGACACATGGCAACTGACATGTATTTATGATGGTTGCAATGTCTTGGGGCGATTTTCTGGCCAGCAAAATCAAGAAGGAAGCCAGATTCACTTAAGAGCTGTGTTACTAACTTAACAACTGTAGTAATTCATTTAACAGCTATGGCAAGAAAGGTTGTAAAATAGGGCTAAAATTCACTTAACAACTTGCTTAGCAATGGAAAAGTTAGGCTCAATTGTGGTTGTAAATCGAGGACTATCTGCACCAGAATAAGGAATAAGAACACAGATAATAAGAGCTAGCGCAGAAAGGCAGAGAAATGAACTAAAAACTAAACTAAGTCACAATGGTACAAACTTTTTCCAGACGGTATCATGAAGCAATATCATTGGAACCAACAACATAACCTCAAGGACATTGCTAGAAAATCCTGGTATAGCTCCTATACATTCAAGGTATACTCACAATGTTTTAGGCATGTTGTGGTTCCAAGAACTTAATGTTCAAATTTAAATTAACAAGTTTATTTTTGTGTTAAGAATGATAAGGGCTTGGTTCAAAATCATTTTACGGAGATATTAAACTGGCACGATACAGGCATTTTGTCATTCAAACATATGTTGAAAACCAATAAATGTGAGCAAATGTTATATTCATTAAATTTTAAGAGTATATATTAATAATATTTTAACTTTAAGGAAGCATGAGGAAGAAATGTAAATGGTTTTGACACATAAACACTTCATTGTGTAAATGTATGCATTTCATCAGTTTCATCAGACTTATAAAGAAATGAAAATTGTTTATACAATGTTTATTAGAGATACTTTATTTCAAAATTGTAAATTCACTGACCTCTATCTAAAGGTCATACAAATCTATATCTAAGGAGGCAGTTTTTATACATATTAGGTGGTGCTCTAAAAATCTTATTTTATTTAGGATATTCCTCAAGAAAAAGGTTTACTTGTCATTGGTTTTATTTAAATGTATAAAACTGTGTAAAATAATAGCATACTAAATGTGTATTAATAAGAGTAGAGTGGCTATTGACTTATATTGATTTCTCTACAGAGAAATGGTATTAAAATAACTGATTTATTATGATACATTAGTTCAGTTTTGGCCATGATTTCTCTAGGGATAATTTGATTATATGTTAAACATTGGGCCTCATTTGTAACTTAGCTGACTTTTTTGCAGTCAAACTTCATATTGTTACATCTTTCTCCTATAAAGGTAAGAAAAATTGTGCTGATTTAAGTAGCATGTGCTGTGTATCTTGAATATGTGTCTTGATTTTGTGTTATCAATGTTATGTTACTCTAACAGGTATTTTTAAAAAAATCTCTCAAAGAATAATGAATGTTTTATAATTAAGAGACTTTCTTAGGAATATATGTAGAAATATCCAGCGTGACTATACTGTTAAAACCCATGCTTTCTCTACTTCTTCCCCTAGGTAGAATTCAAAATAATGTTAATGATTTGCATGTCACATTGGTCTTTCAGACAAGATTATTTGAATAAATCTTGTCCCTATCTCAATTTTAACATCACTTAAAGAAAATTTCTGCTGCTCCAATCAGCCCACCAGATAATCCATATCCAAGGTGACTTGATGCCAAACTTTGCTCTCTTTGCCATAGGCGGTTATAAATGATCAGTAAAGCCATTTCTAACTTAACAGCTGTTTGGCCCATATGCAGAATTACCATTTACTGACACTAATTTCAGACAACTAATTGTTTTTATTCTGTTTTTATTCTATGTGTGTACCTAGGCTTCCTTAGAAAGCATAAAACATAATCTTAGTTCCAGCAAAAACCTCTTTTATTTCAACAGCTGTGAATTACATTCATTCACAGCCTTCAAGGCTTCACAAACAGTTTTTTAGGAAAATGTTTATAAGCATCCACCTTATCACACTTGGAGTGCAGCCAGAGAACTAATTGCCAGTAGCAGGGCAAGGCCAAACTTGACACAGAATCAAACAGAACTTTTCAAAGCTTGAATCAACCCAATGAACTAATTGCTTCCTGCAAAAGCTCACATCCCATTTGCTCCTCTTTTATGTCCTATGGGAGGGGCCAATCATCTCCGAGGTGTGGCCTTACCCCTGAGTTGACCCTGCTTTCTCAATTGTTCTTGTCTTCTGGTAGCCCTGCGCATGCGTAGGCTGGGAACCGGTTCCAGAAACTCCCCTGCCCCACTGCTATCTGAGTCTGAAGGCAGCTGATTGCTGCCAGCCTGCTCTCTCCCCATCCCTGCCGCCAATGCAGAGTCCTCATCCGAGCCCTCCTCAGCCTCCAAGACTGGTCCAGGTTCTTCCCCAACCTCCTCGCTACTATCCAATTCTGCTGCCAGCTCCGTCAGCCATTGGCAGGCCACAACACTATGTTTTGTTACTTTATTATATTTTTCTTATTTTATCCACATTAAGAACTATCTGGAGGTCTAGATTAGGATGAGGAGGGAGTCTGGCTGCCTTCAGCTCTCCTTGCAGCTACAAATTAATCTGGATAAAATCCTGTTCTAGAGCATGTGGAGGACTGATGCAAATCAGTATCAATACAGGACTATATCAATGAAAAATCTGGCCTCATATGAGGGAGCTTTTTTTGTTCTTCTCTTTTCTAGCCTTCTCTCTGCCTTGCTTTAGAAAGCTATAGAAAACTTTTGTTTAAATAAGAGAACAACAGAGTTGGAAGGGACCTTGGAGGTCTTCTAGTCCAACTCTCTGTTCAAGCACTTCAGGCAAATGGTTGTCCAATCTCTTCTTAAAAACCTCCAGTGATGAAGCCCCCAAAACTTCTGAGGCCAGTTGTTCCATTGATAAACTGTTCTAATTGTCAGGAAATTTCTCTTTATTTCTAGCTTGGTTGTCTCTTTGATTAGCTTCCATCCATTGCTTTTTATCCTGCTTTCAGGTACTTTGGAGAAAAGGTTGGCCCCCTTTTCTTTGTGGCAGCCCCTCAAATGTTGGAACACTGCTATCATGTCACCCCTAGTCCTCTCAATATTTGATTACACTTCTGCTAGTAAGTTATTGTTATATTCCTTTTTCTTTTACTTGTTTCTGATTTTTTTTTTTTTTTAAGAATATGCTAGTTAGGAGAACATGTCCCCTTTAAGCCTTTTCCTTCGTTTTTTCCCTTGAACCATTAAACAGCAATCCATTTGTATTATCTTATATTGCGTGTGCTGTATTTTCTGTGCTTTATAAATACTGAGTGATTAGCTGTTGCTATTATTCATCTGGAGTCAATTACTAAGTACAAACACCACTTCTAAAATTGAGCACAAATAAATTAAATGAGCAAATATAATAAAACAATAAAAACACAATAAAAAGATGTAAAAACAGCTGTACATTTCAGTAGAACCAAGGCAGCATTAAAAAGGACCATTAACTAGACAGACTGCCAGAAAAAATGTGCCAGATACCAACACTCCACCATCAACATTACAAACAGTTGCGCTTCTCTGAGGACATTTTATGTGTCTTCTCTGCAGATATCACTATGGAAGCTAATCCAAATATGTTTCAGTCCAGATTTTTCACTCATCACTCAAATAGAAGAATGAGGGCAGATGAAAAACAAGGAAAGAAAGGGCAGACACAAAATTAACTCAGTTTCTCACAGTTATGGCAAAACATGGAAGCTGCATCTCCGGGTGATCAAATCAATAGGATAAAAAGTAAGAACAAGTTTTATTTGGAGGGTTTTTTGTTTTTGTTTTTAAATTCAACCCAGGAGAATGGCAGAAGGCAATTAAGTAAAGGATCTTGGGACTGTCCATCTGCAGGATAGTTCTCCAAATTTGGTAGGAAAGGAAGGCAACAACACCACAGACTAAAAGTGAGCCAGATCTGGGCTAGGGGGGACGACACACATGACCTAGCACATCCTTATGGGAGAGGCAGTCTGGGCCAATGCCCTTCTTTCTTTCTTTCTGATCATAGGTTTCAAATAATTGCTATTATCCAAGATTTAGAAAGAATTCCAGAAGCAATGTTCTGTGGTATCTTCCCTAATCCATTTCATTTTTTTACTCTCTTCTGATATTGCATGTTTTTTTTTCCTACAGAGGTATCTTGAATAGTATTTCTATTTTTTTTAGATAGAATTGTGCAAGTGAGCAGGGTTATGATGTGCTTGGATTATTAATATACTTCTATCACTCTCATTCTAAAATCAATGGCTTCCATGAGTTTGCACTATAACATAAAAACAATTTTGGAAAAATCTAAACCTAGTCTCTCCAATTAGAGAGTATGGAATGAAACTTAACATAATATATTTAGATTTCAGCAAGGCATTCGACAAGTAGACCACAACCTACTTCTTAGTAAGCTAGAAAAAAGTGGAACAGATAGCACCACCACTAGATGGACTCGCAACTGGTTGACAAACCATACTCAACGAGTAGTCCTTAATGGTCTAAGTCTACATGCAGTGAAGTAAGCAGTGGGGTGCCACAAGGTTCCGTCTTAGGCCCAGTACTCCTCAATATCTTCATTAATGACTTAGATGAGGAAATAGAAGGGGAAATTACCAAAGAAGATAGGCTCAAGATCCAGATGGATCTTGACAGATTAGAACACTGGGCCATATCTAACAAAATGAAATTCAATGTAGAGAAAAGTAAAGTCCTACACTTAGTTAAGAAAAACCAAAAATATACATATAGACTGGGTGAAACCAGGCTCAATAGCAGTAACTGTGAGAGGGAGTCTTAGTGGACAACCAGCTAAATATGAGCCAGCAGTGTGCTGCAGCAGCCAAAAAAGCTAATGCACTCCTAAGTTGTATTAACGGAGGGATACAGTCAAGATCAAGGGAAGTACTAATACCACTCTATAAACCCTTAGTAAGACCACACCGAGAGTACTGCATCCAGTTTTGTTCACCACATTATAAAAAAGATGTTGAGACTCTAGAAAAAGTACAGAGAAGAACAACCAGGATGATTAGGGACTGGAGGCTAAAACATACAACGAACGATTGCAGGAACTGGGCCTGGCTAGTCTAGTAAAGAGAAGGACCAGGGGAGACATGATAGCAGTCTTCTAATATTTGAGGGGCTGCCCCAGAGAGGAAGGGGTCAAGCTATTTTCTAAAGCGTCTGTAGGCCAGACAGGAATAATGGATGGAAACTGAACAAGGAGAGATTTAACCTGGAAATAAAGAGAAACTTTCTGTCAGTGAGAACAATCAACCAATGGAACACCTTGCCCTCAGAAATTGTGGGAGTGCCATCATTTGAGACTTTCAAGAAGAGATTGGACTCCCATCTATCAGAAATGGTGTAGGGTCTCCCACTTGGGCAGGGGTTGGACTAGATGATCTACAAGGTCCCTTCCAATTCTGATTATCTGTTATCTGTCATCTGAAACTTCTCTGTTTGATCTCACGGTGAGATCAGTTCACTTGTCCACATTCAATTGGTGCATTTTGTTCTGTTTGGTGACACACACATTCAGCTGAAATATGGAACATGCAAAAAAGGTTCCATTTTCTTTGTGTCATTTCTGAATGAGCATTCATGCTGCTGATATGCCTGAAAGCATCACTACATTGTCAGTGTCTGAACCTCCAGCCATTAGTTTGGGGGCAATAAGCATGAACCCATTTCCACTCCATCCAATTTTAACAGGCTCTAGATATTGAGAAAAGGATATGACTGCATTTCCTGCTGTGCCAGAGATGGCAGTTCATACAGATAATCCCTTGCCAATGAATAATCTCCCTGATGGTGGAGGAAAGGGCTCAGCCACACCACCAAACACTCAAAGGTTCATTTTCTCCCTCCCCACAACTACTGACCAAAGCCAGCCAGTAGTAGAACTAATGCAACACAGAATCCCCCTTTTCATTCCTTTCATTTGGGATCAGAAGAATTCCCTTGTTGATAGTACTAAATGCACATAAGGGAGCCGGCAGGACCAGGAGAGAGATATTCCCCTCTTCTGGCCCCAACACTAACCTTTTATTCATTTTATTTACAAAGGGAGATCCAGCTACAAGGCTATCATTGTGTGATGTTGATGACTTTTGCATATTTTAAACTGTGCAGATATGATATTTAGAAGGCAATGAAAGCGCTTCCTTTTCTTCATATAACTTTCTATCATATGAATGAACCCATTCATATGGAAAACATAGAGCTAAATCCAAGGATGGTTTTATGTTACCATAAAGCACTTCTGTTTATCTAAGTCATGACATCTTTTATTTTTCTTATGTCTTCTAACTTCTACACTCCTTTGCTCTAAAACATATTTTTCTATGGAAATCTCTCGTAACCTTTAGAAAACTTGCAATGAAAAAGGAAAATCAGAGTTCAAGAAAAACTGAGCACAGTTCTTCATAAATTTACAGTGTATCGGTTGGTTTACCACTCCCTTCTGTGCATCCATTTCATAGTCATCAGAATAATTATATTATACAATAACTCACATTATCAATAATCAATAAAATATCCCAATATCATTATTGAACAATCATTTGACTATAATTTTACTAATTCATACTTAAGCGAGATAACTATAATTAAGTTAAATTATTTTATGACAAATCATGAAATCATACCAAATCTATCTTAATAAAATATTCTTAAAAATTATCAAAACCAAGAAAAATTATATATTCATTATTTCCTAAATTTCTAAATATTCTATTATCATATTATATTATTTAACCATTGATAAAAAAGATCCCAAACTTCATAAAATTGTTTATCTTCTTGTTCTCTAATTTCAAATGTTAATCTACTCATTTCAGCACATTCCAATATTTTCTTAATAATTTCTTCCTCTAATGGTATTTTCTCACTCTTCCAATGTTTAGCAAATACAATCCTAGCTGCTGTTAATACATTTACGATCAGATACTTTAAATTTTCATTATATATATCAGGTACGATTCCCAATAAAAAAATCTCTGGTTTCAAATCTATGTGTTTCTTTATCATTTTTTCCAGCCATATGCAAATTCTAGTCCAATATTTCCTGGCCTCCTCACAAGTCCACCACATATGGTAATATGAGCCAAGAATGTTATATTTTTTTTATTTTTTATTTTTTTATGTCATGTTTTATGTCTTATATGTTTTTTGTCTGTTGTTAAAATCAATAAAACTTTTACCAAAAAAGAAAAAAGAAAAGAAAAGAAAAACTGAGCACAGTTAGATGAGAGAAGGTTACCACAGGATGCAACTCATCTACACAAGATTTCAGATAAATCATCTGTTTGTGTGGAAATCTAGACTTTAATCCAATTACAATATGAGATTTTATGATGGAAGTATTTTGCCCCATGGAAGATTGTTATTCTGCTTCTTTATTACAGCAAAGTATCTAAATTTTTGGCAAGCAATCTCACACAATAATGCATTTTCATCTCTCTCTTTCTTTGTGTACACAGGTAGCCCTCCTTTAGCAACCATAACAGGGTCCAGCAACTCAATCATTAAGAAGTGGTGGCTTAGTGAAACTGTGCTTATGACCTACTTTCAGCTTTCCTTTGCTTTATAGTCTTGGATTGTTGTAAAGTTAGTTTTTCATCATAGTCATAACACTAAATTGCACATGGATACTAAACATGGAAGTCCTAGGCAAGAACTATCTAGATTGTCCATTTCAAATGCCATACAGCAGCTTTCAAATACCATGTTTTTGTAATTTACTGTATCTATAAAATGTCATTTTTTCTTATTGGCTTCACCACTAACTATCCATTCTTTAGGCAATTTCAATCAGGATAAAACTATTAATATATTTGAACACAAACATTTATTTACAAATAAGTTTACCTGAACCAGTACGCTAGATGTTGGTTTCATTCTTTGCTGGAATAGCACATTTAGTGTTTGATTTTGTTGTTCCAGGTCAAAAACTCTTGTTTTTAACTTCAAGCATTCCTCTCTCAAATCCTAGAGCAAGAAAGAAAATGGCATAAGTAACAACAAGATAACATCTGACCTCAAAAAATATGTCAATACTAGAGTACACTTCATATAAGATATAATCTTTGAAATACACACACACACACACACACACACACACGGTATGTATGGATAGATAGATAGATAGATAGATAGATAGATAGATAGATAGATAGATAGATAGATAGATAGATAGTTTCAGCACTAGTATATCTAAATAATGTTTAAAATGTGACTTTCTGAAACATAAAAGTTTTAAACTTACACTTAAACTTGCACTCTTTACTCACTACTTTACTTACTTCTATCTTTGCTTCATCTATCCTATACTAATCCCAGTTATTCAAGGATATTTTTGCCAGGTGAGTGTATTTAACTATTTTGATAATTTCTGCTATGACTATACTCACAATAATAAATACAATAAAATATAAATTATTATATGCTAAATTATTACTTCCCCATAAAAACAGTGCTCTAAAAGTATTATTATATAGTGTTGAGTGTTGGAGAAAGATGAGCAAAATAAGTTTGTATTTCATCCCAAGTAAAAATGGGAAAAGCAAACCAATGACAAGTGAAAAGAAGATAAAAGCTACACTGAGCAGAGGTAGCTATATTTGACATGAAAATATTATACAGTTTCTCTTAACCTCAGTGTGATAAATCAACCAGCACTGGCATCATATCTATCCCTTCTCCATTGATGCCTCCCTGTGAAACTTTAAATCTTCAGTGAAGAATATTAGTTCTCTTAATATTCCAATGAAATCTGAAAAATTATAGTCCACAAAAGCCAGAAGATATACAAGCAAGTCAATGAATCATTCTCCCGCCCGTTTACCTCCCTCACCTTTGATGTGGGGCCAGGACAATATAGGACACAGACTATGGGAACAATTTATGTTTCCCATGGATGTGGGGTTATTTTAATATATCAAGGAAACCTGTGGTGGAATGAGATAGAGTAAGAGGGATTTTGCTGAAATTGTTAGTTCTGGCTAAATAGCACCAAAAATGTAGATTCAAATGCATATAGTTATTCTTTTTATTCAGTCTTTATTCTTTCTGAATTCTTTCTATATTCTATTTTCAAGAATGGCTATCTGTAAGCATGTTGGATAATAGTTGTACAAGAAAAGGACTCAGCTAAAATGGAGGAGTGAATGGGAGAATGCCTGTATTTTTGTAAGTAAAATGGTGTGTTTGTGTGTGAGACAAAGAAGGGAAGAGGGAGACACTGCTTACTGTTGTGTATGCAAAATAATTAATAAGTGTGAGCTTGGAGTAAGTGCAGGGTTCTGGCCCTGCACTTCTGATTGGCTGTTAAGCGGCCGGACCGGATTGGCCCGTTCCGGGGAATCCGATTGGCCCTTAAGAGAGAGTTCTTACTGGTTATAAAACTTAGCGTTCCTAGCTTGTTATTGGTAAACGTTACAAGGTTTGCCTATATAAGGCGGGTTTTACTGATGTTAAATGAGCAAGTCACGATGTAAATAAAGAGCTGAAGTTCACCGTTCAGAAACTTGTCTCCATTCTTTCTCGCCCATGCTCAAACATAACACTGGCGACGAGGATGGGATGTGGAGACATCTGAACCAACGAAACTTCGAAGAACACTGAGCACGTGACAGACGACGCCAACAACGGAACCATGTCCGGCGGCATCGTACCACCCGCTCCATTCGATCCATCACAAGAAAACTGGGAGTCTTACATGGATCGTTTCCAAATGTTCCTAGAGATGAACAACTTAAAGGACGCCACAGCTGGGAAGAAACGGGCGGTGTTCCTGACGCATTGCGCTCCAACTGTATTTAAGATGGCTAAGGCACTAGCCAAACCCCGAGAAGTGAAGGTCATGGATTGGGACGACCTCGAACCTATCCTGCGAGACCACTACGCCCTGACCGTGCCTACGCTCATGAGACGCCACGAGTTTTATCAAAAAAGCCAGCAAAAAGGGAGAGACTTCATAGCAGACCTCCGAAATTTGGGAGGCCTCTGCGGATTCACCGATCTAGAAGAAGCACTAAGAGATCCCATAGTTCTGGGATTAGATGCACCAGGCGTCCAAAGCAAGCTGATGGCGAAAGGCAACATCAGCCTTGCCGACGCCATTGCCGATGCTACCGCAGCAGAAGTAACCAAGAAGTCAGCTGCACAACTACACTGAAATCGCACTCCGGTACCACCAACGGCCAGCGAAATCAAACCTAGTTCAGAAGGGCAGCTTGCGACAACGCACCACGATGACCTCTCTTCGTCGTCAGATAGCGACAAAGAAGGGGTCCATCGACTGCGGTCCGACCGGGACCCTCGGCCGAAGCCCTTACACCCTTGCGCTGGCTGTGGAGCCAACCATGCCAGATCCGAATGCAGATTCCACGACGCACTCTGCCATGAGTGCGGGAAACAAGGCCACATCGGACGGGTCTGCCGCAGCTTTCCAGGACCCAGCCAGGCCTCAAAAGGGGCTAACTATCGCCAATTGACAGGAAACCGTCCTGTCAGGCAAGAGCCAATAAACCACTCCTACAGAAATCGAGCTTTGCAGAGAGAAGAGGCTCACCATACTATCACTATCGGTCATGCCTCAGCCTTGGACACTAAGAAAATCTGAGTCACGGTAGCCATCGAGAACCAGCCTTGCCATATGGAGGTCGACTCGGGATCGTCCCTCTCGATGGTGTCATGGAAGACACTCAAGCAACTCATCCCCACAATTCAACGCCAAGATCTCAGTTTCCAACGCCTCATCCTCAAGGACTACCAGGGGAATCGAATCCCCGTCATCGGGTCCTGCCGAGTCCGAGTCTCTTTCAAGAAGCACACAGCATACTTACCTTTAACGGTCATCGATAGAGATAGGCCTAGCCTACTGGGCCTCCAATGGTTCGCGCCACTTAGCATTGAAGTGGCCGGCGTAAACCGAGTCGGTGGCTGTGACTGGGAGGAAGACCTTATCTCTGAGTTCAGGGACGTCTTCGCGGATAGCTTAGGCGAGTACAAGGGGACTCAGATCTCATTCAGCTTAGACCCAAAAATAGCTCCCATTCGCCTGAAGCCCCGTCGAGTTTCGTTTGCCTTAAAATCGAAAATCGACAAACAACTCGACAAACTGATAGCTCAGGGGGTGTTGGAGCCCATCGATCACTCCCCGTGGGAAACCCCTATTGTAACACCCCTTAAGCCAGACGGGTCAATCCGAATTTGTGGGGACTACTTCGAACCACGCCCTGCAGCAGAACGCGTATCCAGTTCCAGTGGTGCAGCACCTCCTCCATTCCCTGGGGGGCGGGAAAGTTTTCGCTAAATTGGATTTAGCTCAGGCATATCAGCAATTACCAGTAGATGAAAAAACGGCACAGGCCCAAACTATTGTGACAACCGAAGTGCCTTTAAATGTACCCGGCTGCAATTCGGAGTGAGTGTAGCCCCGGGGATTTTTTAGAGCCTTATGGAAAGGTTATTGCAAGGGATTAAGGACGTGGTCCCCTATTTTGACGATGTATTAATTGCAGCCCCTACAAAAAAAAATCTTACAGGACTGGTTAAAATTAGTCCTAAAAAAATTCCAAGAGGCCGGTCTTAAGGTTAAAAAAAAACAAATGTAAATTGTATACTGACAGTGTTGAGTTTTTAGGGTACCTGATTGATAGCCAGGGCATTCACCCTATCGAAAGTAAATTAAAAGCGATCAAAAACGCTCCCAGGCCAAGAAACAAGGCCGATCTCCAGGCATTCCTAGGCCTCATCAATTTTTATAATGTATTTTTACCGCACAAAGCAACTGTCGCTGAATTGTTACACCGATTGTTAGACAAAAAAGCAATTTGGTTATGGGGTTACCGTGAAGAACAGGCATTCCGAAATGTTAAAAAACTGCTCACTTCTGACTCTGTACTCATGCAGTATAACGAGACTTTGCCGTTAGTTATAACCTGTGATGCATCGCCTTTTGGGGTGGGCACCATTTTGAGCCACGTACTGCCTAATGGGAACGAAGCCCCTGTTGCATATTTTTCAAAGACTCTGTCAAAAACGGAGCGGAACTATGGACAAATTGATAAAGAAGCCCTCGCAATTGTCTCAGCTGTGAAAAGATTTCACGAATACGTGTATGGTAGGGTTTTTACTATTGTGACTGACCACAAGCCTTTATTGGGGATAATAGCCGGAGATAAGCCAACTCCCTACATATTATCCCCTAGGATGACCCGATGGTCAGAATTCTTAGCTGCTTATAACTATCGGCTGCAATACCGCCCGGGGAAAGCCATTCCCCACGCTGACGCATTGAGCCGAGCACCGCTTCCAGAGACTCTCGATGATCCGGCACCAACGGTAACCATGTTGCAAATCGAAGCTCTCAAATCGCCGCCACTGACCGCCCGAGATATCGCGAGAGAAACCAAATGCGACCACACCCTAGCACGAGTCCTAAGCTGGGTAGAATGCGGATGGCCATTGGACCAGTTATCAGATGACTTCACACCATTCAAAACTCGACAGACCAAACTCTTCTCCCAGAAAGGCTGTGTCATCTGGGGCGATAGAGCCGTTATTCCAGAACGGCTCCGAAAAGCGCTGCTGAGAACTTTGCACGATGGCCACCCCGGCATCGTGCGAATGAAAGCCCTTGCACGAAGCTACGCATGGTGGTGGGGTATTGACAAGCAAATCGAACAGTGGGTTAAAGCTTGTCCCAAATGCCAAGAAGTCAGCAACGACCCACCAAAAGCCATGCCTACTGAATGGGAGACACCACGTGGACCCTGGTCCCGAATTCACCTGGACTTCGCGGGGCCAACCAAGGGCCACACTTTCCTGCTTACCGTCGATGCCTACTCCAATTCATCGCATGATGACTACGACCTCTGAGGCGGTCATCAAGATTCTAAACAGACTCTTTGCAACCCAAAGATTACCAGACATCCTGGTATCCGATAACGGCCCACAATTTACTGCACTAGCGTTCGAGCAGTACCTCGCTGACCGCGGCATCCACCATGCGCTCACCTCACCTGCGCACCCTGCGACCAATGGCCGAGCAGAACGCATGGTTCAATTTGTGAAGAAAATCTTGCAAAAGGTAAACTACAACAACATTGACGACAAGGTCAACCAAATCCTCTTCTTGCAACACATCATCTCACTTAGCGTCACCAACAAAACTCCCGCTGAACTGCTAATGGGACGAAAGCTCCGCTCCCACCTTGACCGGTTGCACCCTGTGTATGAACCAGAGAAACCACTAGGATCCAGCGGCCGCTGCCGCACCTTCCAGGTAGGAGACCTGGTTTATGCAAAAAACCTATCGGGCGACCCGTTGTGGGTGGAAGCGACAGTAGTACGTGTAACCGGCCCTAGATCCTACCTCGTGCAATGCCTTGACGATAAACTTTGGAAATGGCATATCGACCAATTACGGTCGCGGCTTGCAGCAGCCAGTTCGCAACTCCCCTATGACCAAACTGAGGGGGGGGAGGTACGGAAGAAGATGAAGCCCTAGGAAACCCGTTCGAAGGAAATGACGATTTTAGAGAAACTCAGGAAGCGGAGCCAGAGGGAGAAACATTTGCACCTCAGGGAATCGTGGAAAATGTGGGCAACGACGTAGAAGTGAACTCTGAACCAGAGACAGCCCCACTGCCAGACAACGATCTACCTCAGCGGGATTGCAACCAACCGATACAACGAAAATCAAAGAGACTAAAAAGACAACCGTCCTATTTAAGGGACTATGTAACTGCGCCCTGAACTAAGGAACCAGGGGGAAGGGGTGTTGTGTATGCAAAATAATTAATAAGTGTGAGCTTGGAGTAAGTGCAGGGTTCTGGCCCTGCACTTCTGATTGGCTGTTAAGCGGCCGGACCGGATTGGCCCTTTCCGGGGAATCCGATTGGCCCTTAACAGAGAGTTCTTATTGGTTATAAAAGCTAGCATTCCTAGCTTGTTATTGGTTAAACGTTACAAGGTTTGCCTATATAAGGCGGGTTTTACTGATGTTAAATGAGCAAGTCACGATGTAAATAAAGAGCTGAAGTTCACCGTTCAGAAACTTGTCTCCATTCTTTCTCGCCCATGCTCAAACATAACACTTACCACTTGGTTTCTGCATGGACATATTCACAGAATTGTCTTACCATAAGAGAGAAATGGCTTGCTATTGCTTCTTTTAGGGATATTTTCACTTCCTACTCTATTCTACAATCATGGGATTTACAGGTGGTCTCCTAACCAAAGGCCAACCTGGTCCAATCTTGCTTGGGTTTTTTTTTACAGATATTATCATCATTTATTTAGAAGATTTTAAACCATTGTCAAGCATCAGCAACATGGACAAGCAAAGAAATACCTGCCTATATGCTGTTGCTCTATATATGGCATGTAAATGTCTTAAACTTGAAAACAGACACATTGCTTATCTTTCTATAGTTTATTTTTGGAAGCATGCATGACTGAAAAGAACAATGTTTAGCTCCTTTTCTGTGTGTTTATTAACAATATTAGAAAGATATTTGAAGCACATAAGCCAGCGAAAGCTACAGATTAGAATGTGGAGGAGTCTGAAATAACCTGAGTGTTTGTCTTCTCTTGTGCTGTGTCAAATTGTTAGTTCTGTGTCAAAGCCAGCCTGATTGGGGGGGTGGGAAGGGGAAATAACACAATTCTGTTAAGAGATAGCCAGAAAAAAATATAGCTTAGCTTTAATTCAAAGTTAATATTGAATGAACTAAGAAATCATTTTGCCTGCACACATTACGAGGACAGTGCTTATTTAAAATACCCCTAAGGCTAACCAAGTTATATATTCTCTGCCTACTAAAGTGACAAGGAGGCAATGATATTTTATTTGAAGTGCAGCACAATTCTAAATCCTTTAATTCAGCAAATAGATGCTCTGGTAATAACTGCATCAACTCCGGCCTCACACAGAGAACTATTATAGGTATTCTGTTTAAGCAAGCAAAAGCACTAATGCCACTTCTTAAGGAGTTTCTAACAAATAAGATACGGAGAAACTAGCGGTGAAAATTAAGATTGAAAACCACAGACTTCAAAAGGAATAAATGCTTTATGAGACCTGGGAATTCAGACGAACTTAAACTGAGCAACACTACCCAACAAAACCTAGATGTTGACATTACCTGTTCCTAGATTTAAACTTAAATTAAAATTTGACTGGCTAGATCAGTGTTTCTCAACTTTGGCAACATCATGATGTCCAGGTAGTCCTCTACTTATGTGTACAATTGAGCCCAGAATTTCTGTTACTGAGGAAGACCTTTGTGAAGTGAATTTTGTCCCATGTTATGACTTTTCTGGCTACAGTTGTTAAGTGAATCACTGCAGTTGTTAAGTAAGTAACATGGTTGTTAAGTGAATCTGGTTTTTCCATTTATTTTGTTTGTCAGAAACGTGCAAAAGATGATCACATGACTCTAGGACATCGCAACAGTCATAAATACATGCTAGCTGCCAAGTGTACGAATTTTGACCATGGGGATACCACAATGGCTGTAAGTGTGTAAAATTATCCTAAGACACTTTTTTCAGTGTCATTGTAACTTTAAATGGGCACTAAACAAACTGTTTTAAGGCAGGGACTACCTGTGGAGACTTCAATGGTCAGAACTGAACTATGTAAAATTAGAAGTCTAGATATCTTAAATCACACCACTCTTTTGTACAGTAAAAACAGTGTTTCTCCTCTATAATAACCCCATGAGTAGATTTGGCTAAGAGGAACTAGCCAAAGTCTAGTTCAAACCCCACAGTCACTAAACCACATGGACTCAAAAAATTGCATTGCTTGCAAATGTATGAATGAGGGGACTTGGTGCTCTTTGAGCTTGGCTATTTTGTTGCTGATGTTTCATGACCCAAAGTATTGCATTGATGATATTACCTATTCTGGGTAATGAAAGGACTGCAAGGAAACAACCAAGCTCAGAGGACCTCTCATTTCAACCCTGTGCTACAAATATTCTTCTTTAAATCTATATATTTCCTTCTCGAAATTGAGTTCACTAAAGGAATTCTTACAAAGAATAGTCACCCAAAGTGCTTATTTTAAACTATGAATTTAATCTCGAGCATTCAATAACCTTGACAAATCTCTCAAGTTTTTTTTCTCTCAGTTGATAAGATCTTGTTTTAAGAAAAACCAGAAAGTCCAGTTGTCTCTTGAAAATGCACTTTGGAACAACCATGACCTGGATGACTGAGAATCTTCATAGATAATAATTTGATATAATTTTGGGTTATTTATACTTCATTCCTTAAACCATTATTTAATTAAATTTAATTGATTTAAATAATAAAAACACTATCAAAAGTATCCCTTCAAGGACCACTGAAATTTCATGGTATAATACACATGATCAGTGTTCCTGCACGGTATTATTCTTCGTGAGAGTTCTTCAGATTCCTTCTGTATTTATAAAGCCCCTCTGAGGTATCATCTCTTGGTGACATGAGTTTGTTCTGTCTTGTGTAATGTAGTAGAAGACTTATCTGTTTACTGGATCTTACTTGGATTAGTATAGAAGTCATTTGTGATTGACCCCCAAAGCAGAATTTCCTATTTACTGTACAGTTTTGCCTTCTTGTCCTTTTGTATAAATGCTCTCAGTCCAGATAGCATTAAAAGGGCTGTAAGAGTTAACATTCATTAACATTTAGAATGCTTTGTGTTTCCCTTCAAGATATTAAATTAGCTAGTGCTACTCAGCCAAGGCTGTGTATCTGTCAAATTTTGTCAATATCAAGCAAATCACTCCATTAAATGCATTTTAATCTATATTCATGGTTCACTCACAGAGACTCCTTAGAACCTGTGCCTCTTGCATCTTCCGATAATGACAAAAAGAGCAGTAATGGGGAAAATTTTAATCCTAAAGGTGCTATAATTATATTATAAGAATATTATCTCTGCTTACTTCACTGTTTTTTGTTTTGGTTTCTTTGTACTTTTGAAAAAGGATGATATTTTTAAAGTAAGATAATGCTATATTGAGAAGAACACAATCACAAACACACCTTCACAGAAAGTGTTGTTATGTTGTAAAATGCTAATCTGGTTCTTGTAGGCCCTTGAATTCAGGATTTGTACAGCAGATACTAATGGAATATATTTTTGATTTGCTCCTGGGACTCGTTCATTTGTTTCCTTAATGTTTCATAGATACTGTGGAGTTAAAACAAGAAGGTCTCTTTTAACTCCATAATATCTATGAAACATTAAGGAAATAAATGAATCACTGTGAGAACTGTGTAAAACCCCTTACTCAAAATCCCACATCCTCTTGAATGCTTAGTGTGAGTGCATCCCATTTCCTGAAAGGACATGGAGGCATTTACTGATAACACTTCCATTGACATACCTGCCACGTGCAGTTTTGAAAAGGACTGCTTATTTCTGTGCTTTGAGAAGTCGATTTGGACAGGTTTTCTACCATGCACCCCCCAAGTGGATTTCTACTATCCTAATAACCACGGCCATAGAGTTCAAGAGGTGCAACCACATAGCTTTTTTTTTTTTTTGGGGGGGGGGGGTCCAGAAAAAAATAATTACAAAGCAAAAGTGTTATTCCAAATCCAATACTGCTAAAAGAGGGAGGGAGGGAGGGAGGGAGGGAAGGAAGGAAGGAAGAAGGAAAGAAGGAAGGTATAGATGTGATAAAGTCTAAATAGAATATTATTTATTTATTTATTTATGGTGAATTATCTCCATCATTCAGCCAATGGCTAAAAAATAGTAAATGCAGAAATATTAGTCATTTCATGAGAAATTGGGTTGATTACTGGCAAACCATTTGGACAGTATAGATGAAATATCCTACAAATGAAACTGAACTTGTGGTGACTAAAGCCATATAGTTTCTTGGCAAGTGTAAAGAAATTATTTGTCCTCGGCCTTCTTCCATGATATTTCTCCCAGTCTTACTTGTAAAGTGGTTGATTTTCCATCTAAATACTAATTAGTTCAAACCTTGCTTAGCGTCCTGAAATTAGCTATGTGCTGCCATCTAGTTGAGTATTTAGGGATAACAGGTTGGTTTCAACTCAACCACAAAGGGACAGGATAATTGCAGTGCAAATGTTAAGTGAGGCATCATGTGACTGCACCCAATTTTTCTACGGTTAATAGGTGGAGACATCACATGACCATGACTTGCTACCTTCCCTGCCAACTTTTCCATTGATGTTGCTTATTGGAAGCTGGCTGAAAAAGTAGCAAATGGCAGTCACATGAACCTGGGACACGGCTACCATTGTAAATATGCAATGGTTGCTAAGCGCCTATATCATAATCATGTGACCATGAGGATGCTGCGCTGGTCATAAACTCAAGGAGCAGGCATAACATTTTTCAGTGCAGTCATAACTTAGAATGGCCACTGAAGAAATGGCCATACAGCAACAACTACTTTTACCTAGGTTTGCATCATATGTTCCAAATAAAAAACAATAACTTGCCATAGGCTCCCTGAAAATATGATATACAAGAAAAATACATCACTCTTTTTTCAAATTGTGAGCCAAGAAACCATCACTGGACACACAATCTCCTTGTCAAACTGCCACCACCATTCCCTCTGCAATCTTTCAATTATGCCAATACACTAATAGGAGCTCTAAAACATATTGCTGCACACAGAAATAGCTATAGTCCTTAGACTTATATACCACTTCACGGTGCTTTACAGCCTTCTCTAAACAGTTTACAGAGTCAACCTATTACCCCCAACAATCTGGGTCCTCATTTTACTGACCTCAGAAGGATGGAAGTCTGAGTCAACCTTGAGCCTGACTGCTGGCAGTCAGCAGAATTAGCCTGCAATACTGAGTTCTAACCACTATGCCACCACAGCTCTTTATAGATTCACACGGGAACAGAACTGAGTGGACTAAAATTGGGTGGAAGATTAAGCTATAACATGCAAAACTAGGGAAGAGAACATTTTCAAGGAAAAAAAAACAAGGAAGTCCAGCTGTCTTTTGGAAAAAGCACCTTTGGGACAACCATGGCCTGGATAACTAAGAATCTCCATAGACAAATGGCAAGGTCCTCTCTTCTAGAAGAATAAGCTCAGTCTTGTTGTTGGGTAAGAAATTCCAGGTAAAGGTAGATCAAAGTTTTGGCAGGCAAAGGAAAGTCTCCCTTTTCCCTGTTCTGGGCAAAAAGAGATAAACCCACACTGCAAATGTGGTTTTATGCTGCCTCTCATGCCACCACTGTTTGCTTTGAATTTTAACCCTAGAGCAGTGTTTCTCAAACTTCACAACTTCAAGATGTGTGGACTTCAGCTCCCAGAACTCCCCAGCCATCATGGGTTACACTTGCCAAGTCTTAAAGTTGGCAAGTCTGAAAAGCACTGCCCTAGAACAGTGCTTGCTATAGAAAAACAAGCTTCAATATCATACATAAATAATGACTAAAATACAGTATACACATAAAAAGACTACACACATATAAGCTGGGAGAAAGGTGAGAAAATTCAACTAATATTTTACAGCAGCTCCAACCAAACTGGCTATCTCCAAGGTGCAATATAAGAAAACTAAAAACATGTCTCACTACATGTGTAGGGATTTGGCTGTCTGTAGCCCTAAGTATAAATGAATATGTTAAGCAAAGCAATCAGTTGTTCCAAATCTGAAAGAATGGTATCACCTAGTATATAAAAAAATTGGGTCATATTTTAAAGCTATATATTTCCAGTGATAAATTTATTTAATGTAATACTCCCAAATATAGATGAGATTTCAGGTCCAGCGTAACTTGAAGTAATCTTGTAAGTTAAGTCTGCTCAATTGCAAAGAACATTCTGCATCCTCTGCAGGATTTTATCAGCAGAAAGACACTGCTTTTGTATTGGTTGAAATAAATTCTTAATCTTTATTCAATGGCCTCAGAAGGATAATCAAAGGGATTCCCAATGATTCAATGCAATATATCATCATGTTCAATTTACTGGACAAAAAAGGTTGATAATTTTAGTAAAGTATTTTTTTTACACCACAGAGTAAATAAATGACTTACCTTCTGAGTAAGCAGTGCTTGTACAACCTGGTTGGCTACCTATAGAAGAAATAAATCATAGCTGAGAATTACTTTTCATAATTAGGAAAAAAAAATCCTCCTAACTTCCATAGAAATTGAGATTCTCCTTTTTTTTTAATTTCAAAACTTGGTAGTTTTTTAAATGACCCCTCAACACAACATTTTTTACCCTGCAAAGTGAAAGGGGTAGAACCAATTCAGACCAGGGGTCAAATTATATATAAGTAAATTGCTTTAAAGGAAGGAAGAAAAAAATAAGCATTTCTGTCCTCCATATGGAAAAGGCAGCCCTGAATGTGCCAAAAGGGGAAAGAAAAAAAAAAGATCATATGTTCATAGGTGTCATTGCATGCTCCAGAAAATTAAAATACCTACAGCTCAGTCAGAGTAGAATTTTACCATACTTTTTTGTATTGACTTAAATCAAATAACAACTGATTTATAGAACTATGTATAGAATTAATTTTACTTAATTCTTTACTTATCTACTAAGATCATTTTATAAAAAATTGCTTCCTATTTATCATTAAATTTAAAATCCAAAATCAAATATAGAAGTCTACCACATATTTTTATTATGTGATTCATATTTTAATGAGCAATATACTACCATTTTATTTTGTCACAAAGCCTTGTGCTTTATGTAAATTTTACTATTTTGAAGAAAGTGATTTTTTAAAGAAATGAGATGTCCCTTTCTTTCACTAATTTGATTTTAAAATTTTGTTTCATGTGAATTAGAATTTAAGATAGGAATTCAACCTTTTTCCAAATACTTATATTTTTATAGAAGTCAAATGCTTGAAATGATTCATGTTCTCATAAAATGACTGATTCCCTTTCCTATCATTTCCAAAACTGTTCTCTAACCTAAGGCACCACAGACAGCAAAGGTCAAATAAAATAGCTATCTCTATGATTTAATACAAGACACAGATTAAAACTGTAGTCAGAACTCACAAGGGTATAACTATAACTTTTTAGATAAGAGTGGCATAGAAGAAATATGCTATATTGGGGGTTTCAAAATCTAAAAAATAAGCAATTAATATTCTAAATTTTGGGTGTTCTGTAACGTGCCTATATATTCACTAAAACAACTGCATACTAACAGTGATATAATCAGAGAAGAGAGGGATTAACTACTACAGGAATTCTACAAACTTTAATAAACCAAGTGTTTGAAACGAAGATGCTCAAGATATTGGGAAGATGATATATGGATGGTTTTATTTATAGAATCACTGAATAATTACCTAATGCCACCAAGATGGAGCATTAGACAGTATATGCCAACCAATATATTACTATAAATGTCACAAAACATTATGTAGCATGTGCTTAAGACAGGTTAAAATAAAATAAATAAAATGAATACTTTTTATTTTTTTTCATGGTAATTTCCTGAATTTGAGCTTCTTGCTTATTTCTTTATTGTTAACAGAGAGAGGGAAGGGAGAAAGAAAAAAAGAAGACAATAAGGGAGGAAGGTTTCCGGTGTTGTCATTTCCCACAAGAAATTCAATGGGAAACCCAATAGGAAGTTAGAAATTGTTGCAGTTCCCACTGATTTTCAGCCATGTCTGTGATAATTCTATTTTCTTTTTAGGTCAGGAAATATCTCTGAAACAATGACCCAACAGGTCAAGGGTTGTCTAGTTAATAAGCAAAACTCATTATTAAGTAAAACAAATGAAGTGCTGTTTACACTATAGTTGAATTCAAGTACATGATGTATTTTTCCTTGGAGGAAATAACAGATTTACAATTAATTTGAAAACAATTGTTTCTTCTTAAAAAGAATAACGTTAGTCCTTTTTTGAAGAAATAATGATTTTATTTATTTATTAGCTTTTTATCCCGCCTTTCTTACTTTATAAGAAACTCAAGGTAGTGAAAAAATGTAATACTCCTCCTTTTTTACCTACAATGGGATGTATCCAGCGATTCTGAAAAAAAAGATAAACCTGATCTTCCCTTTCTTATTTCTTATCTCAGGTCACATTCCCTCTTACTTCCTTCATGTCAAGGGCTGTCCAGCATTTGTCCTCTAGTTACCTTATACCAGAGGTGTGAGAGTTGTGGCATCACATAGTCATCATGTGATGTATCATGACTTCTTTTCCCCTTCGCTAAAATGAGGGTGGGCGTGGCCAGCATGTGACACATTTGGCCCATGGGCCATGAGTTTGACACCCCTGCCTTATATTCTTTAGGCAAAACCTAATTTTAATATATATAACAAGTGTTTAAAAAACATATTCCTTTTCATCTACAGTACAAAGAGGTTAGCTTGGGCAATACTATTCTTAGCCATGCAGGTAAAATAACCAGTCTTAATGGCTCTATTTAATTTCATTATCCAATTATCAATTATCCATTTTGATAGTGATAATTGCATGCTAAATAATTTTTAGGGATTGCAAATTGTTGGATTGTATCTTTTTAACCCTGTTCTGTTTTCATAATTTTATTATGTGAAGATCAAAGTTCAATTTTTCATTTGGCTTCTTTGTTACACTCCTCTAAAATGGTGTCATCATAATGACCTTCACCATTATCAGGCAAAAAGCTCTGTGGCGATTTGCTTACCACTATATGCCTTCCAAACTATACCACTTACCAAACAATATCCAAATCTTCTTTGTCAGTAACATTTCTGAATAATTCTATTTTTTTCCCAAGGCCACCACAAGGAAAAGAATATATATGATCATTTTATCTGGCTACCATAATCTCCTCTATTTACTGCAAAACTGCTTATCTTCTATGATTTGTAATCTTCTCAGTTGCCACACTTCCTTGGACCATCGCAGACAAATGGCTCTCCAAGCTCTGTTTAAAAACCTCTAGGCATGGAGCTTTGGCGACTCCAGAAGGCAAACTGTAGTTTTCATAGTCATGACATTCCTCCTTAATTCATACCTAGAGGTTTTCAAACAAAGTTTGGAGAACCATTTGTCTGGAATAGTCCAAGGAATCCTGTATTGGGCAGTAGAATGGACTAAAACAGTGGTCACCAACCAGTGAGTCGGGGACCAGGATGGTCTGTGAGAAAATTTTGGTGGTCCACAGAGAAATGTCACTCCCTAAGTACACCCCAAAGCAATTAATCCAGCTGCATGGAAACATAAAGCTGAGCTGCCCACATGGCCCATGGGAACACAAGGCTTGTGTCGCTTGCACTGCAAAAAACACGAGGTAGTGAGGGGAGGGGGGAAAGGGAAGAACTTGCTCCAATTGCCCCATGCACCTGGCCTGGCCACTGGGCTACTACTTTCTGCTTTTTTCTTCTTCTGCTTTTGGCTGCACACAAGGAAAGAAGCAAAAGCCTTTCTTTCTTTTCCCCAAACTCCACCAGAAATGAGTTTCTGGGACCCTGCAAGGCATTCTGCTCCAAGAGGCTGTGCCGATGTGACCAGTCTCATGAAGACTCATTTCTGGTGGAATTTGAGGAAAAAAAGAAAGACTTCTGCTGCTTTCCCCCTGAGAACAGAGCTGCAGATGGTATCCTACAATCCCAAATGATTGATTGGAAGGAAAATGGGGTAGGGAATTTTCCTGCAAACTTTTTTGGGGATTTTCCGAAGGTTTCTGGTCCGCAGGATTAAAATTATGAGTTTGGTGGTCCCTGAGGTCCAAAAGGTTGGTGAACCCTGGACTAGAAGACCCAAGAGTCCCTTCCAACCCCATGATTTTATCAATCTAAGGCAGGAGCTTTATTACTTCATATTCTTTAATTCATGGATAGACAAAGACCCCCAATTTTAAATTAGTAGAAAAGATATTGTTGATCTTGATGCCTGGATAATTTTTGTTATTTTAAAACAGAATGCAGCAAAATCTGTGCGAAAATCAAACTAACTATGATGGCTCCTTTGCAATAATTCTTTTTTTTTTTTTTAGTAAAAGTTTTATTGATTTTTAACAACAAACAAAAACACATAAAACATAAGACATAACATAAAAACATCACCCTCTTTCATAAATTTACAGACAGTGCATCGGTTGGTTTGCCACTCTTTTTTCTGCATCTATTTCATAGTCATCATAATAATTATGTTACATTTATAACTCATATTATCAATCAACAATTATGTATCCTAATATCATTATTAAACAATCATTTGACTATAATTTTATTAATTCATACTTAAGCGAGATAACTATAATTTAGTTAATTTATTTTATAACAAATCATAAAATCATACCAAATCTATCTTAATAAAATTTTATAAGCATATTATCAAAACATAAAAAAATGTATATTCATTATTTCCTAAGTTTCTAAATATTCTATTATTATATTGTATTATCTAACCATTGATTAAAAAAAGGTCCCAAACTTCATAAAATTGTTTATCTTCTTGTTCTCTAATTTCAAATGTCAATTTACTCATTTCAGCACAATCCAATATTTTCTTAATAATTTCTTCCTCTGATGGTATTTTCTCACTCTTCCAATTTTTAGCAAATACAATCCTAGCCGCTGTTAATACATTTACAATCAAATACTTTAAGTTTTTATTATATGTATCAGGTAAGATTCCCAATAAAAAAAATCTCTGGTTTCAAATCTATATGTTTCTTTATCATTTTTTCCAACCATATGCGAATTCTAGTTCAGTATTTCCTGGCTTCCTCACAAGTCCACCACATATGGTAATATGAGCCAGGTATCTGATGACATTTCCAGCAAATTTCAGATTTGTTCTTGAACATTCTTGCTATTCTTGTCGGGGGAAAGTGCCACCTATAAAACATCTTATACAAATTTTCTTTATATGCTGTTGACATTGTCATTTTATAATTTTGAGACCACAATTTTTGCCATTTCTCTAAATCAATCCCATATCCAAAATTCTTCCCCCAAGCAATCATTGTTTCTTTAACCTGTTCTTCCTCTAATTTAATTTCCAGCAAATAACTGTATAATTTTTTGATCACTTTTTCATCAGTACCTGTCAAAATCCTATCTAAGTCAGTCAATTTATCATAAAATCCTTCTGTTTTAGAGTCTTTAAGATACCTTGAATGTATTTGCGCATATGAAAACCAATTCATCTTTATACCTTGTTCTTCTAAATTTTGCATCGTTTTAAGTTCACCCTTTTTATCCAGTATTTCCCCATATCTAACTGTTTGTTCCTTCTTATATGTTATAGGATAAGAAAAAGCTTCAATAGTTGATAACCAAACTGGGATTTTCAAATAACATTGTTTCTTAATTTTCTCCCAATTCAACCATAACGATTCCCGTATGTAATGCCTTCTAAAATAGCCCTGTGATTTAGTTCCCTTATACCATAGAAAAGCATGCCAACCCAATAATAAATTATGTCCTTCTAATGTCAACAATCTAGTCTTTCTTAACCTTATCCATTCTTTGGCCCACATTAAGTTTGCAACTTGGTAATACAACTCCCAATTAGGAAGGCCAAATCCTCCTCTAATTCTAGCATCTTGAAAGAGTTTTAATTTTATTCTCGCTTTCTTGCCTTGCCATATATACTTTAATACAATTTTATTTAGTTCTTCGAAGAAATCCTTGCTTAACCTAATTGGTATTGTTTGAAACAAATATAAAATTCTGCGTAAAATATTCATCTTGATTGTTGAAATTCTACCTATCAATGACAATTGTAGGTTTTCCCATTTTTTCAGGTCGGATGCTATTTGCTGTTTAAGCTTAATATAGTTATTCTCTTTCAATGTAGTACATCTTGACGTCAAATATATCCCCAAATATTTAACTTTGTTCGTAACTTGAATTTTCAATAAATCTGCCAGCTCTTCTCTTTGTCTTAATAACATGTTCTTTGTCAGAATCTTTGTTTTGTCTTTATTTATTTTTAAACCAGCCATCTCACCATACGTCTCTATCTTTTCCAATAGTTTTAAAGCTGTCTCTAGAGGGTCTTCCAAAATAAAAACCAAGTCATCCGCAAAAGTTTGCAATTTAAATTCCTCCTTTTTAACTTTCATTCCTTTTATATTTATGTCCTCTCTAATATTTCTATTTAACACTTCCAAGGTCAATACAAATAACAAGGGAGACAATGGGCATCCTTGTTTTGTACCTTTTCTTATATTAATAGAGTCTGTAAATTCTCCCTCTATCATTACTTTTGCCGTTTGCTTATAATATATGGCTTCTATTGCTTGGATGTATTTTCTAGCAAAGCCCATCTGTTCCAATAATAATAGCATAAATCTCCAATTCACATTATCAAATGCCTTTTGGGCATCTAAGAATATCAAAGCCATTTGTTTTTCAGTATGAGCCTCATAATATTCCAATGTGTCCAGGATTATCCTCATATTGTCTTTAATTTGTCTCTTTGGTAAAAATCCATTCTGATCAGGGTGAATAAAGTTGTTCAAGTATTTTTTAAGCCTTTCTGCCAAAATTGAAGCAAAGATTTTATAGTCTGCATTCAATAAAGAAATAGGTCTATAGTTCTTAATTTGTAATGATCGACCCCTTCTTTTGGGATAAGTGTAATATAAGCTTCTGACCATGTTTTAGGTGTTTTCTTATTTAACATAACTTCATTCATGACTTTTAGCAGTAAAGTGCTCAATGGTTCTTGTAATGTTTTATAAAATTCTGCCGGAGGCCATCTGGACCTGGTGCTTTTCCATTATTCTGTCTATTGAGTGCTTCGGTTAATTCCATCATTGTTATAGTACTTTCTAACATTTTTCCAGTTTCATCAGATATCTTAGGTAGGTTAGCATTTTATAAATACTGTTTAATTTTTTCCTCATCAAGATCCTTCTGTTTATATTATTGTCCATAAAAGTCTCGAATGATTGCCTTTTTCTCCTTATTACCATAGCAGATTTGATCTTGATCATCTATTAACTGTAATATTTTCCTTGATTCTTTCTCTTTTCTCAGTTTATATGCTAACCATCTACCTGGCCTATTTGCATCTTCAAAATAGTTCTGTTTAGCACTTCTAATTTTTTGTGCCAGTTCTTCTTTCTCTACTTGATCCATTTTATGTTTGATTATGTCCATTTTAAGTTTAATATCTTTTTTCTGTGGCATTTTCTGTAATTCTTTTTCCAGTTTTTTATGGTCATCTTCTAGAGCTTTAATCGTTTGCCTCTTCCTAATGTTCTTTTTCTTTGTATAATCTATTATTAATCCTCTCGCATATGCCTTCATTGTATCCCAAACATTCTGTATTGAAGTATCTTCTTTTTTGTTTTCATTAAAGAAGAAGGCCAATTCTTTTTTCATCCATTGTGTAAAGTCTTTTTCCTTTAAAATAGTATTATTTAATGTCCATCTAGATCTTCTTTTTTGTCCTTTCCATTTGATTGTCATTGGATTATGGTCTGCCCGTGTACTTGTTTCAATATTTATTTATTGAATATTAGATTCTGTTGAGATCCAAATCATATCTATTATGGACTATGATAAATGTCTATTTGAATAAAAAGTATATTGTTGAGTTTTAGCATTTCTTTCTCTCCATATATCTTTTAGGTTTAATTCATCTATCATTTTAAAAAAGATTTGGGGAGAGTCTTTCTATTTTGTCTTGATGCTATCACTGTGTAATCCAGTTTAATATCTACAATTCCATTGAGATCTCCCATCATAACTATGTTAGAATAGTCCAATCCCATTGTTTGCCTATGTAATTTTTTGTAGAATTCTTCTTGTTTATCATTCGGGGCATAAATTGCAACCAGGAGTGTTTTTATGTTATTATCTGCTATTTCAACCATTAATACTCTTCCGTCTTCATCAGTATAAATCAGTTTTGCTGGAATGGTTTCTTTGATGTACAAAACCACTCCTCTTTTCTTGCAGTGAGTCAGAGAAGTAAATATTTTCCCTAATTCTGATGGTGCCAGTAATTGTTCATGTTGTTTTTTAATGTGTACTTCTTGTAAGCAAATTATATCAAATTTTCTTCTTTTGGTAGCTGAGTTCAATCCATTTATATTCATAGAAATCAGTTTTTTTTCCTCCATGATTTTGTTTTATATTTAGGTCTAACAGCTCTCGTGGATCTTACTTCACGGTGTTCTTTGATCTCCACTTGTCCACCTACTGCACCTTCTTCTTTTCCCATTCCCATTTGGTCATCTTGAAGTTCAGTTGAGATGGTCTCTTTTTCTATCTCCATTTCTCTTCTTTCGAAAAATTCATTGTAAAATATTTCTGCTTTCTCAATTGAATCAATTTTGTGTCTCTGTTCTTGCCATGTAAACATTAATCCTTCTGGAATCAGCCATCTGTAATTCACCTCTTTTTTCAATAGCATTTTGGTCAGGAATCGATATTCTCTTCTTATCTCCCTCACTTTTCTGGGTACTTGTTTTAAGACCGCAATCTCTTTGTCTTTATATTTCAACACCTTCTCTCTTGCCACTTGTAATATTTGAGTTTTAATAGTTTTTTTAGTCAATCTGACATGGACCTCTCTTGGTAGTTGGTTCCTCACTGCATATCTTGTGAAGACTCGATATATCTCATCTACTCCATCCATCATCTTTTCCTCTGTTATTTCCAAAGCTCCAGCCAAAATTTCAATCATTACTGCCGCCAAGTTTTGCCCTTTTTCTTCCTCGATATTTTGGAATCTGAGATAAAATTCTGACCTGTCCATCTCCCATTTCAACATCCCACTTTTATCTTGTTCAACCATTGTTAATCTGCTATCAATATTTCCAATTGTCTCATCTCTTTGCTTGTCTTTCTCTTCCATTTTTTGGATTCTCTCATTATGTTTCACCATCATTTGTTGAATATTTTCAAATTTTTCATCAATCTTCCCAATTCTTTGGTCAATACTCTCCATTCTTTGTTCAATGCTCATTTTAAGTTTTTGAATTCCTTGCATAACCGTCATTAAATCCACTTGTGCTTTATCTTGCTTCGCCATTGTTGGAAGTCATCCTCCAGTTGATGGGGAGGCAGGAGCAGAAGTTGAGATGCCGGAAGGTAAAATTTTCTTGCTCATTTCAGTAGCTCAGAATCTTCCAGCTCTTTTAATCCAATTAGTAAGGTAACCAATTATAATCCAATTAGGAAAAAGGAAAACACAAAAAAAAAGCCAGTAAAAAGTAAAAAGCCCAAAATTAAAAAAGGGAAGGTGGGGAAAAGGTGGAGCTTCGTCGCTGCGATACAGCTGCAATCGCGGGGCTCTGAGATTGCAGCTGATATCTTCGCCCCTGGTTGGACCTAAACCGTCCCGTAGAGACGGTGATAGTAAGGGGCGTGTTCTGTTGATCCCAGGGACATTGCAAGTCCCTGGTGGATCCAGGAGAAGCCCTTTTACCATCGGCAGAGAGGCAGCCATCAAGCTGCTGAAGCTGGGACAGCTCCGGAAGGAAGAGACAGAAAGAAAGTCTATTGGCTGGTGAGGACTTTTTTTTTTTTTTCATACTTGGGACTTAAGGACACTCTAGAGTGAGAAGAAATCTGTAAAATTTTTGACAAAATCTGACTTAGCGGCGATTCTTTAAAGAATGTCAAAGTAAGGCTTGGCTTTTTACTTTTACTTTTTTTTTTTTCCTACACTGAACTTCAATTGCAATTTAGTTAATCAGACTGGTTTTTTCTTTTATATTTACTTGCTCTTTTTTCTCCTTTTTGACTGTTTATATTCTTTAAAATAGAGGCTCCCTTTAGTATCTTTTTTTAAATAGATATAGATAGATAGATATAGATATAGATATAGATATAGATATAGATATAGATAGGCTTTTTTAGGGGGGAAAGAAGGGGGAGTAGATTTAAGAAACTTTGTAACACTGCCAACTAGAGGCTGAAAATACTTTACTTGAAGTTGAGAGCTGTGAAAAAAATTTCTCTCAAGGTCACTGGAATGATAAGATAGAGGGAAGAGCACTGGAGAATGTTTACACAGGTGCTCTTTGGGACATCTATTATCAATTGAACATTTGAAGCTTGGCTTTGAAATTTGAAGAGAAGCCAAATAAGAGCCTTGGATAAATAAAAGGCAGTGTGCGTGTTTTGTTTTGTTTTAATCTTCTAGTAGCTGTTTTATCCCTCCTCTTCAACCCCACAGTACTTCATAATATTGGTATATTTATTTTTTATTTTATTTTATTTTTATTTTTTTAAAGGGGAAGCCTCAGAATATTTTTTTCTCTTTCTTTTTCTATTGGGATTTTTGCCTCTCTACCTCTACTTTTGACTTATTTTTATGGCTATTTTTTATTTTTTTGAGATCTTTTAATTGGATTAAGGTGGGAAGAACCTGAAGAAACTTTTCTTTTTTTCTGCTTATTATTTTTTAATATTACTGGGCTTTATTTTGTTTTTTTTTTATTCTTTATTTTTATTTTTGAATCATAATTGATCATTTCATAACAGGATTAAGGTCTTGAAGAACCTGAAGAATAAGTCTTGTTTACTTAAGAAATTTGCTACTAAGTAAAATGAAACTATGAGAATTAGATTATGATTCAGAATGGTTGTCTGAAAGGCCAGATACATGAATATTTTAAATAAACCAGTAAAATAATAGACCAACATTTCATCCATCTCACCTCATCAAGACATCTTTCATACTGCTCTCTCTGATTTTTATTTTCCATAGCCAGTGCGGAATTCTCTGCCTGAAAGACATACAAGCACACACATACAAACAAACAAAAATATAAATTAATTAGTGGATATAGTGAAAAAAATGACAATTTTATTATATAGCTAGTCCTTGACAGTTCATTTAGTAACTGTTCAAAGATTACAACAGCATTGAAAAAAGTGACTTATGATTGTTTTTTAAACTTACAACCATTGTACCAACCCCCAACCCCCAAGGTCATGTGATCAAAATTTGGATAATATTTGAAAGCTAATGGGGAAGCCAGATTCACTTAACAGCCATGTTATTAATTTAACAACCGCAGTAATTCACTTAACAACTGTGGCAAAAAATATTGTAAAATGGGGCAAAATTCACTTTAAATGCTTTGCTTAACAACAGAAATTTTAGACTCAATTGAGATCGTAAGTTGAGAACTATCTATATTGTGTGTGTAATCTCATAATCTTATAACCATGTAGGATAAATACTCAGTTATTTACGATCTAGTGTAAACTTTGATTTTTTTGAAAAAAACCCCTCTAAATATATGTTATTGTTCTGAAATAACACAAATTTGTTAACTTTATGAAATCACATGCACAATATACTGCAATTTAGGAGAGCCAGACATATCTCTGTCATATCTTCTTGACAGATACTGAAAACAGCCTTTAGTAAAAAATATTGCAGTGGATATTTGATATATCAATTTTCTTTTATTCAAGCCTTCCAAACTTTAGTGCTAGGAAACCACGAGTCAAGGGAATTGTCTTCCCTCTCTAAATCAGAAAGCTTAGTTTAATATTAACAGATTTACATCTACAATAATAAAAACTGATTTCCTTTTATCATTCAGACATCGCAGCACTAATGGCTAGGGCAGTCATATTTTCATTTTCATTGTTTTATTTTTTTTGGGTTCTTGCAAAACCAATGAAAGCATCATGCATTTCTCATACTTACTATATCCATAATATTTTGTTCAGAATAATAGCACAACAGGTATATAAGCTTTTTTCATTGAAGCAACAACAAAGAAACTCATGACTATAAAACTAAATTAATCAGTACTACAGCAGTGGAGGTGATTTACTTCAATAGTAATTCCATGTAATCGTTGCATCTGAACAATCTATAAGACCAAGGCAACTTCCCCCCCCCCCCCCGGAAAAAAAAAAGCAGAAATCTTTTTCTGGCATTGGAAATGCCAGGTCAAGGCTGAGGGGTGAAACAACTTCTCTATCATGGTGAGAGTGGTGTTATTTCTGAAATACAAAAAGCTTCTCTGAAGGAAACCCAAGAACATCATACAGGGCAAATCCCATTCTGGTCCCTATAAGTGAACTTTTAATAAAAAATGGTGGGGGGGAAATGGCTCTGTTCAGAATTCATTCAATACATTTATGTACCATCTTTTCTCTAAGAGCCAAAGGTGGAATCAGATTCTGTCCTACAACTACTAGGCCATCTCTCCACACATCAATTATGTGAGGTAGGTGGGTCGCTCATTTGTCATTGCAAAGTCTCTTAGTTCATTTCATAGCTGAAGCTGGAATTGAAACTGGATCAGAGGTGATATTCAGCTGGTTCGAACCGGTTCTACCAAACTGGTAGTAATGATCCTGCACAGTTCGGATTACTGACAAATCGCACATGCTCACATTTTCGGTGGACCGTTGGTGAAATTATTTGAAAACCACCACTGAACTGGATCTTCCTGATAGCTATTCAACATATTAACCACTATCTGACATGTATGGAGGGTGCCCATATGACTAATTAAGCATTAGCAGTGAATAAGACAGCTTCTAGTAAATAAAATGTTCCATAAAATACTGAAACATAGAAATAGAAAAATCCTCCTGCTCTCATTCCCTCTTTTTATCAGTTTTCTATTATTTCCTTTTCTCATTCCCTTTTCTCATCAATCTTCTTTATTTCCTTCAACAAACATTAAGCCAGCATTTCCAATATAGAGTGACTCCTTAAGTGACCAAAAGTTGCCACAACCTTTATATGGTTAAAAAGTTAAATAATTCTCTACAGTTCTGAATAGCAAGTTGTTTATAAATTCAAAATAAGAAAGTGAGTTTGGTAGATGGAAAAGTTTGGACACTGTTATAGTGTTTTTATTTTTTTTATTTTTGAAAAAATAATAGCTCCCAAACATTTCCCATAGTTAATTTTCATTTTATTTTATGTAGTTATTTCACTATTTCTATTCTTGCTTTTGGACTTTTTCCCCCCACTTTTCCTTTCAGAATTCTTTTAGTTCAGAAATATTTATAGGTCTCATTGCATGCATTGCATGTTTTCAATCATATTCAAGTCTGGGGATTATACATGCCATTACAAAACATTTATCTTTCTTTTCTGGTTGATCTTAATGAAGGTTTCAGATGTCTTGCTGAAACATCCAATCACTGCTCAGCTTTACACTTTTTACTAATTACTTGGATACAAAATTTTCTTTCAAATCAGTTCTGATTCACTGAAACATAATTTGATCTCCTATTGCATTCACCTGTGCATATACAACATTATATACACAATCCAATTAACAATCCAATATCCTATCCATGTTCACATACCATGTGATTACTACTCAAAATGGCCCTACCGATTACTTCCAAGGACTTTCAGCAGGCACTTTCTGCAGACATGGCTTAGATGGGCACCTTTCATCTGGAATAAACAATATTCAAATAACTTGCCTCCAAGCTACAGGTTGATATGCACCCAAAAAACAGTTGGCAGTCAATGCAATTACCACAATATTAGAGATTTGTGGCAATACTAGGCAGATCTGACTAGCACATGGATAGCCATATCCTTCGTTCGATGTTCTATTTCTGGAAGGTTGTTAAGAAAAGCCCCACTTAGAGTGCTTTATAGTAGTTAATCCATGACATGGCAAGTTCATGAGTCACTGTTGCTAGCACTTTCTGTTCCCAAAAAATCACAAATAGCATAAAAACTGAAGCTGGGAAAAAGCCCTTCTTAACACACAGCTTCCATCATATATCCCTCAGATTGGAATGATTGATAACCTTCAACTCCATACTCATGAAAAATATGCCATAATTCATACCTATATATTTTATCATATTACCTCTAAATCTACAAGCATGTAGTAAACTTTCTCACATTCATACCTTTTTCAAAATCCTGCAGAACAAAGATCCAGTTTGCTTAGCAAAAGGCCAAATCTACTTCCTTAAATCTTCAACACTATATCTTTTGGTATTCTTTCAATCAAAATTCCACCTGACATCTTCACACTCACATTTTACAAACTAATTATTTTGCCTTTCCCTTCCTAAATGTCCTTTTGTATAAGGAGACGATAATACATTCTTCCAAATTACAAGCACACATGGAGTTTCACAAACACATTAAATAAGAAACAGAGCTACTGTGTAAGCAAACCATAGGCATATTTTAACATTTTTCCAATAAGGCCATCTATATCTTCAATCTTACTGTTTTTCAACATTCTCACCAGACATGTATTTTATGACTTTCTATTTTTCAATTCTTCTTTAGACTCTTTGGATTTTTGTTATCATTCCTTCAGGATATCAGAGTCATATAAATCTCTAAAATGCTTCTTTCAGCTTTTCTCACTTCAGTTGGTCAAAGTGGGAAAATTAAAGTCCATGAATGGCTTCTTTAAAAGGGAAATAAGGTCCCAGAGAGATTATATTTTCATTCAACAACCAAGATTGGAAGGAGGGAAACAGCTGGCTTCATGCAGGACCTAAGACAGGAACGAGAAAGATTGCTGATGGAGAAGTCTTGGCTACCCAGGGAAGGAAGGACTGGACACAAGACTTTGAGATAGGTTATTTCCCAAATGAAGGAAACACAGATAATTTAGTTAAGCAGATGGAAAAAAGCAAACATTCCATGCTGAGGTGACTACTCATATATTCAGCACATTCCTTTCTTTTTACTGTCCCTTAATAAATCCAGAAACTGGGGACAAGGAGGGAGTGAAACCTGACACTGGGCTAAAAGCCTTCATTGTATGATGCAATAGCAATAGAAATAGCACTTAAGATTGATATACCACTTCATAGCACTTTAGGGCTCTCTTTAAGCGGTTTACAGAGTCAGCATATTGCCTGCAACAATCTGGGTCCTCATTTTACTGATCTTGGAAGGATGGAAGGCTGGGTCAACCTTGAGCTGGTCAAGATGTAACGACAGATTGAGGGCAGATTTAGCCTGCAATACTGCATTTTAACCACTGCACAAGCATGCCTCTTTTTACAAAAACCAGTTGTAAATTCTTATTGTAGATAAAGGTATATAGTAAAACAAAATTAAAAAGTCCAGATGCCTGTCTTATCTTGTTTTTTGTGTCCACTGCATCCTTGTAAACCAAAATATATCCAGTTCTAAAAGAACCCAGTCACATTGTGACAGCCTTCTTAAGGAGGGAATGCACCATAGTCAAGGATTGGCCTCCTCCAAGGACACTGACACACTCTGGCTGCAGAGTGAAGCACAGGATACAGTTCACAGATATAGAGACATCATAGGAAGCACAATATATACTTCATTTGAGGTTGCAGGCCCAAAAGAACTTGTTCATTAGGCAGGACGATGTCTTATTCATTACCCTTGACCCACGAGTGGGATTCTACCAGTTCTGTTCACCTCTGTAGAACCGTTAGCTCTGACATAGAACAGGTTCTATGTCTGCTGCTGTTTTGGCCCATCCGCCCACATGGGCTCTTACCTGATCTTTATTTCCTGCTTTTTCAACCTCAGCTGCTTTGCGCGGCACAGCTGTGGCTGAAAAAGCAGGAAAAAAGTGCTTTTTCAAACGCTGCGCACCCATGAACAACACTGCTCAGCTGTCCAGGGCAGCAAACTGACAACGTTATACATGCGTGCGCAGCAAAATATAAAATCACCGAACCAGTAGTTACACCAGTCAGATCCCACCCCTGCATAGACCCTGTCCTTATTGTTCAGTCACTAAATTGTGTTTGATTCTTCATTACTCCCTGGATTATAGTATGCAAGCCTCTCCCCCACCGCCATCCCCTACTTTTTCCCCAAATTTTCTCAAATTTATTCATGTTCATTGCATCAATAACGCTACCTAACCATCTCATCTTTTGCCCTCCCCTTCTCCTTTTGCCTTTCATCTTTCCCAACATCAAGGTCTTTTCCAATTAGTCTCTTCTCATTATGTGGGAAAAGTATTTGAGCTTCAGCTTCAGAGACCTCGTCCATAAGGGGGCAAATATAATTCTTTCTTTAGAGAATTCTCCATTCTTTATTGGCCAAGTGTGATTGAACACACAAGGAATTTGTGCATAAGCTCTCAGTATACATGCAAGCAACAAGTGATAAATCATGATTATAATCATAAAATACATTCACCATAAATCATAAGATACAACACTCAGAGATAGGCACAGAATACTAAATGAGCAATCAACATAAATCATACAAAGATTGTTGGTGCGGCCAGAACAATCTTGAACTAAATAGACTCCAAACTGTAGAAATGATAGTAGGTTTTAGGAGAAGCCTTCCTATTCTACCACCTCTTACAATACTAGACAACACAGCACCAACAGTAGAAACCTTCAAGTTTCTAGGTTCTATAATATCTCAAGACTTAAAACACCTAACATCAAAAACATCATCAAAAAAGCACAACGAAGAATATTCTTCTTGCGCCAACTCAGAAAGCTCAAACTATCCAAGGAGCTGCTGATACAGTTCTAATTGAGTCTGTCATCTGCACCTCTATAACTGTCTGGTTTGGCACTGCAACTAAACAAGACAGACACAAACTTCAACGAATAGTTAGAACTGCAGAAAAAAACAATTGCTACCAGCCTGCCCTCCATTGAAGAACCTGTATACTGCACAAGCCAGAAAGAGGGCTGTGAAAATCCTTTTAAGTTCATGTATTTACATGTACATGGATGCAATCACAGATGATGAATAATATACTATCTATGAAACCAGAAAGAAACCAAGACTGGAACTAATGCTAGTAATTTACTCACTATGCGGTTTTCATTCAGTCGTAAAAAAGATTAAAGACACCTAACTGGCTGGGTGGGGAGTTCTGGGAGTTGAAGTCCACGTCTTCAAGAAGCACTACTCTAGGGGATTGCTTAAACGCAAATAGCGTTTGTATCACATCACATCATTATTCAAACTTAAATACAAACCATTGCACAAATAGTCTCTTTTCCATTAAACAACAATTGAAGAAATTAATGATTGCATGGCTAAAGAATGCAAGGTAAGCTTTGTTTCTTCTTACAAATGAAATATTCTTTTTTTTTTTTTGAAAAAAGTTTTTATTAAATTTTCTACAAACAAACAAGACAAACAAAACATAAAAACATCAACTCTTATATGTACATCCAGTGTGTCAGATGGTTCATCATTTTTGTGCATTCATTCTGTATTCTCAATTACAATTATGTTACATAACAACTCATATTGTCAATCCAAACTTATATATCCTAATATCACTAAAAAAAGAAGTTTTTGACTATATTTTTAATCATTCATGCTTTATGAGCTAACAATACTTTAAACCAATTTACTCTATAACAAATCATCTAGTCATATCAAATCAATCCTAAAAAATCCTTTATAAATATAATAGCAAATAGCAAAATAATAGCAAAATAAAGATATTCCTTACTATCTAGCATTCTAAATATTCTATTATCGTATTTTATCATCTAGCCATTTATAAAAAAGATCCCAAATTTCGTAAAATTGTTTATCCTCTTGCTCTCTAATTTCAAATGTCAATCTGCTCATCTCAGCACATTCCAATATTTTTTTAATAATTTCTTCCTGTAATGGTATTTTCTCATTCTTCCAATTTTTAGCAAATACAATCCTGGCCGCTGTTAATACATTTACAATCAGGTATTTCAAATCTTTACTATATATATCAGGTAAAATTCCCAATAAGAAGATCTCTGGTTTCAAATCTATATGTTTCTTTGTCATTTTTTCCAACCACATGCGAATTATAGTCCAATATTTTCTAGCATCCTCACAAGTCCACCACATATGGTAATACGAGCCGGGTATCTGATGACATTTCCAGCATTTTTCAGATTTGTTCTTGAACATTCTTGCTATTCTTGTTGGAGGAAAGTGCCACCTGTAAAACATCTTATACAAGTTTTCTTTATATGCTGTTGACATTGTCATTTTATAATTTTGAGACCACAATTTCTGCCATTTCTCTAAATCAATCCCATATCCAAAATTCTTCCCCCAAACAATCATAGTTTCTTTGACTTGTTCTTCCTCTAATTTCATTCCCAGTAAATAACCATATAGTTTTTTAATCACCTTCTCATCAGTACCCATCAAGATCTTATCTAAATCAGTCTGTTTATCATAAAATCCCTCCGTTTTAGAATCTTCATCATACCTTGAGTGTATTTGTGCATATGAAAACCAATTCATCCTTATACCTTGTTCCTCTAAGTTTTGAATCGATTTAAGTTCACCCTTTTCATCCAAAAGTTCCCCATATCTAACTGTTTGTTCCTTCTTGTAGATTATAGGATAGGAAAATGCTTCAATGGTCGATAACCAAACTGGAATTTTCAAATAACATTGTCTTTTTATCTTCTCCCAATTTAACCACAAAGACTCCCGTACATAATGTCTTCTAAAATAACCCTGTGTTTTAGTTCCCTTATACCATAAAAAAGCATGCCAACCCAACAGCAAATCATGCCCTTCTAATGTCAACAACCTATGTTTCCTTAATGTTATCCATTCTTTGACCCACATCAAACTTGCAGCTTGATAATACAATTCCCAATTAGGCAGACCAAAACCTCCTCTAATTCTAGCATCTTGCAAAAGCTTTAGCTTTATTCTCGCTTTTTTACCTTGCCATATAAACTTCAACATAATTTTATTTAAATCTTCAAAATAGTCTTTTCCAAGCCTAATTGGTATTGTTTGAAACAAAAATAAAATTCTAGGTAAGATATTCATCTTAATTGTTGAAATTCTCCCTATTAATGACAATTGCAAGTTTTCTCACTTCTTCAAATCTGTAGTTATCTGTTGTTTAAGTTTAATATAATTATTCTCCTTTAATGTGCTACATCTTGTTGTCAAATATATCCCCAGATACTTAACCTGTGTGGCAGATCAAGAATATTTCATTTGTAAGGTTAAGTACAAATGAAATATTCTTGATCTGCCACACAAAAGCAAATGTTCATCAATTATGTGAGGCAATAGAAACTTTCTAGAGAACTATTCAAATAAAACTTCAAATAAACGGCTGTCTGGCTAGTGTGTGAATGACCGAAATAGACATGTATATCTGCTTCATTATCAGTGTGTATCAAAATAGACTACACAAGAACCAATTTAAAGTTTCAGAATGTCTAAATAAAGGCAAATCTAAAATATCAATTCTTCCTGGAGGCATAGACCAAATTAAAAAAACTTTCAAGCCAAAATTAAACCTAGCTTGGGAATCTAAGTATCATACCAGAACCTTTGTTCATACTCTTCCCATCATGTAATGCCCTTCACATGTCTATGAATAATCAAGATTCGCACACAATTTAAGTTTAAAAAATCCTTTTAGCATTTTTAAAATTTACGGAAGTCAAGTTATTTTTTAATGGGAAAAATGACAAAGGCAACTGGTAAGAAGACTTTGTAATTGGATATTCTTTGGACTGTAAAACATATATGACCTGGACTGTTTATTGGACTGTGCTATTTCTTAAAGTAAACTTTAACTCAATTTAGTGTATCTGTGTATGGCTGAATAATTATTCATAACTACTCTCATAAACGTTTCCATGTGCATATCCTTGTCACTCAAGGGTTATTCTGTACATATCATAACAAAGTTTAATGTTTTCACTCACATATACATTACTATTGGAATTGTACCTAAAGCCTTAGAAGAGATGAGGAGCTGAAATCCTCCAGCAGACAACCTTTCACTCTTAAAAGTTCCCACAGCCCAGGAAAGGATTTCAGCTCCTTTGAAAAGCCTTCAGCAGGCTGTAAGAATTGAGTTGTGATCTTCAGATTTTATCTCCCTTCCTGCAGTCTCACAAGGAATTTCAGTTCCATTCCATTCCATCCACTTGCCAGCTTCCCCACTAACTTTCTCAGGAAGCCAGCAAAAAAGATTGCAATGGGGCTCACATGCTCACAGGGTGTTTGCCAACTGGTCGTAACCACGAGCTGGTAGACAAGTGTCTGAATAGTGGTCATGTGAATGCAAAAAGGAGGAAGAGACATTTTATAATTGCCAGACATACTTTATAAAAAGGACCCTTTCAACGGTCATTAAATGAACAGTCGTAGGTTGAGTACTACCTGTATACATCTAGCATGCTTTTTTAAACCTATTGTATCCCATATTTCATTCATCCATATAGTATCTACTTCTAAAGGCATTCCTAATTTTTGGTGCCAAAACTTTGTCAACTATATGATGAGATACTTGATAAGGGAATATTATCAGAAGTATTTAATCAAGCTTATATTACAATTACACTAAAATCAGGTAAAGAAAGATCATGCCCAGTGTTCAATCTCACTGATTAACATTGATACAAAAATCTGAACAGGGGTGCTAGGAAAGAGATTACAGCAAGTATTATCATTGTTGTTAAAAATGATCAAGCAGGGTTTATGAAAACTTGACAAGCAGCAGACAATATTAGGTTAGGTTCGCTGAGGTTAGTTGTAGATTTAATAGACCTGAATAAAAATGAAGACCAATTTGTAATCTTATGCTTAGATATTGAAACAGGTTTTGCTGTATTAAATAAGTTTGGATTTCCTTTGAAATTCACAGAATGGAACAAAATGGTGTATGGGTTGCACACATTTCACCCCACTTCTTATACCTGTGTGAATTAGGGATGTATCTATTTGAGCCTTTCCATGTATTTTCAATAAAATATTTCACCCCTCATTGCTTTGGTAATGGATCTTGCTTATGTCTGTCAAGGTCATCTTCTTGACTCTCTACAAATATAATATAGACAAAAGCAATAAAGAAAGTGATTACCTAGAAATTAATACACAAACATTACTAACATTCTCACTATAGATGCACTTCTTAATCTAGCACCTGTGGAAGACCCGAGGCCTTCTGGAACTTTTCATATACTTCCAGTGCCTGTTTGATCCCTCCTTCCATTCCAATGGATGGAAATTAATCAAGGAGAGATGCAACCTAGAACTAAGGATAAATTTCTTGACAGTTAGAACAATTAAACAGTGGAACAACTTGCCTCTGGAAGTTGTGGATGCTCCAACATGAGGTTTGTAAGAAGAGTTTGGACAACCGTTTGTCTGAAAATGGTATAGGTTTCCTGCCTGAGCATGGGGTTGGTCCTTTCCAACTCTGTTATTCTGTTCTATTCTGTTCCTTTAGAATACTTTAGTTGGAGCAAAGTTTGATTAGCCTTTTTTACGCATCTATTTTGCACCTTTAACTTTGCTAAGCATACATTTGTACTTTTAAGAAGAAGAGTTAATTGTGCCTTGTAAAATAAAGGTGAAAACAACAAAACAAAAAAAGATTTCCCAGCTTCTTTCCTATAGAACAATTAGCCTTGATGGTGAAATTAAATTGTTGCTGAGATTTCTAAAGCAGAAATGTCTCCTGTATTTTCAGGTTTTATTTGATCTGAATCAATCCTCAGGTGTTGGACAAATGGTAATCAATATGTATTCTTATGGAGGCTAATCATGGCAAATTATTTTATGAGATGACTAACATTTGTAAAAACATTGGCTTACTGGATTAAAAAAAAAATTACTACTCTAGATGGCAATGTGAAGTTATGAGAAGAAATGAAAACTATGAAAACACAAATTGATAAACTGAGAGAGGAATGGAAAATGTGAGCACAGTAACTTCTTCTCATGAACCTAGACAGAAGACAGCTGAATTTACAATAGAAAATCAAGAACGTAGATCTCTATGATAAAGTTTTGTTTAAACTACCATACAAGAAGAGCTAACCCACACAGAAACCTAAAGATAAGAGATCTTCCTGTAACTATACAAAATATGGTAACTGTCTGATTTGCTGGAAAAATACTTGCAAGAGATACTTTCATTATCTCCAGGAGTGGATGTGAAAATATACAGTAGGATGCTTATTCGGTTAAATCATATCTGAGGATCCCGAAGAATGCTCCTTACATTATTGTCAAATTTCTCAGGGCTCCTGCTCATGTTATGGTTTTGAGTAAGGACCCTTAATTTAGATATAAGGAATATCAATTCCAAAAAATCAGTGATATTCCTGAGACATGAATCTTCTTGATGAAGGAATTTCCTTTGGCTAAGGTTTTGGTTAAAGAGAAATCTATTAATTTTTTTCTCATTCCCTGCTATTTTTTTGCTAATCCATCTTTCACCAGATCAAGCATGACTGCAAATGACTGATTGTCAATGTTCTGACTTAGGCTTCCCCAAAAGTACTAAGCAGATTCTTCTCCCGGCAAAACCCCTTTTATTAAACAAAGATATCTTGCATTCACATTCACCCAAAGGCCTGGCAAACAGTCTTTCAAGGGTGTAAGGTCTGTGCCTCATCCAACTTGGAGAGCTGCCAAGTAAATATTTTTAAATGCAGTGCTGACAAAGAAGGACTCGGCACAGATTTTTTGAGATGCACAGACAAATCTTCACAATGAACGAATGCAATGCTGCAATGAACGAATTGTTTCCTGCAAATGTCCCCTCCCCTTTTGCTCCTCTTTTAATCCCTATGGGAGGGGCCATTCACCGTCCACCTGTGGCTTTACTCCCACGTTTGACCCTTAGTTCATAATTGTTCTTTCCTTTTGGCAGCTCTGCACATGAGCAGATTGGGAACAGGCTCCAGCTGCTCCCCCGCCTCACTGCTGTCCAACTCCAAAGGCAGCTGATAATTGCCAGACTGCTCTGGCCCCATCTCTGCCTCTGACGCAGAGCCCTCGTCCGAGCCTTCGTCAGCCTCCAGGACTGGCCCATGTTCCTCCGCAACCTTCTCACTGTCCAACTCTGCTGCCAGCTCCACTAGCCGCCAACGGGCTACAGCAATCGCCAGTTGGAAGGCTTATGTTGTTGTGGGAATAATTCTTTATTTTGTTTCTGTCTTGCTACTAGTATTATCTGTTGAGTCTACATACAAATGTGCCAGTGTTAACATTGATTTTGTTTCTTGTTTCTTCAACAACAGAGAGAAAGAAGGAGCAGAAGGGAGGAACTGAGATAGTGAATTAGCTCTCTATGGAAGTCAATTTATGTCTTGTTTATTGTCATTGGTTTAATTCTTTTTGGTGGGAAATATGTTAATTGTGTATTACTTGCATTCAGTTATAACTTTTATAGTCCCTGATAGTATTAATTTCATCATAATTTTCTATATTTATATATAATGTGAATATATGCTTACTTGTAATTTAAATATTCCTTGCTTTTGAAGGAGGTTTGTTTATTATGGAGCCTATAGTTAAATATATTATATTTGATCCTTTTACATGCTTAGGTTGAGGATACTAAATTAGAATGTGAAAGGGAGATGAAATATTATCGAATGTATTTTTATTTATTAATAAATAGACATAAAGATAATGTTATAGCTCTACAGTAATAAGGCAGAGTTAATGAATTTAAAATTTTACCTTCTCCAGTGAATATGTCATAGATTCTTTTTGAGAGCCAGTCTTGTACTTTTAAGAATCAGACTAGAAGCTGGTAGACTGTGAGTTTGAATCCTGCTTTAGGCATGAAAGCCGGCTGGGTGACTTTGGCCAGTTATACAATGCATGCACCTATTCTTCTGTCATGTCTTGGTATACAAAAAATCCAATGGCTCCCTAGGACACACCATCTACCAGAAGAAAACACATACAAACCGCTATCTACACACACACTCACACCACCACCCAGCACAGATCAATTCCGTAGCAGAGACACTCATCTCCAGAACAAAATGCTTAGCCGACGAACAACACCTAGAGACCGAACTACACACTCTCACCGGCATACTGACAGCCAATGGATTCCAAAGAAAGAAGATCACCCACCTAATCCAAAAAGAAACCCCAGCCAAAATCCAAGACAAAGAACAAGAGAATGGCAAAGCCCTCCTCCCATATATAAAAGGCACTATGGACAAAATCAGCAAGATTCTCCAAAAACACAACATTAAGACAGCATTCTGCACAAACAGAAAGATATCCACCATCCTAAGAAACCCTAAGGACAGAATCGAGTTAGAAAATCAAGGAGAATACGAAATCCCTTGCACTGCCTGCCCCACCACATACATTGGACAGACTAACAGAAGAATAGGTGCACACATTGAAGAATATAAGAACTCAATCAAAAAGGAAGAACCGACCTCTTCCCTGGTCCAACACCTCAAAGCCACAGGACATGAGATTGACTTTAAAAATACCAAAACTATCGCCAAAACCGAACACTTCAGCAGCAGAATCATCAGAGAAGCCATAGAGATAGAAAAACGCCCACACAGCATGAATAAACGAGATGATACCTCCCGCCTACCAGCCATTTGGAAACCCGCCCTCATGAACAGACGCGTACCTAACATGAAGAATGACACCAGACCCACACCCCTGAGAGCCACACAAGATGCCACCACCACACTTCCATGTAGAAAGCAGACTCACACCCACACAGAAGTTGAAACCCGACCACGGATCAGAAGCCGCACTGCAGCTGCATCACTACCAACTTCAAACCCCTCTGAGCCATACATGAAGCGAACTGACCTCCACCATGAAGATGCAGCACGACCACGAACTTGAAGCCAAACAGCAAGATCACAGCTCACCAGCTCAAACCCTCCAGCAACTAAGACTAACCTGAGCACAATCAAGCCCCCACCTGAACAGAACACGCCTCCAACCAATCAGAACACAGCCAAACCCCCAACCAATAAGAACACCCCCCCACCCAATCAGAACACAGCCAAGTCCCCACCCAATCAAGTTACACCCCCACTAGCAGTTAAAAGGGAGAAGCAGCTGCAAGCTCACATCACTCTGAGAAGCACAGAGCTGAAGACCAAGCCTGAAGATGATGAATGAGACTTCATCGAAACGTTGCCTAGATACTTCCAATCTTACGCGGGAGAAAACCCGAATAACCAAAGATCCACATACAAATACCCGCGAGAACCTCAGAAAACAAATATTGCACCTCTACGGGGAGGAAACCCACCATCTGACCAGGACTTATGAAAAACTTGAAGTCCAAAGAGCTTTTATGTGACCTCGCATTCCTATGCAACTGCCGAGATCAAAATTTAATTCCCACAAGCTTCCAATTGAAATTCCACATCAACACAGCAGCCACCAAATGCATCCTAAAAAGAACAGAATTGGCCCTAATTAGAAATGAACTTCACACAAAAAGATTTCTCCTAGACCAAATCAACAAAGATCTCCTCACACTTCATCTCAGACTCAGCAACAAGATTCACCCCTTACTTTGGGACAAATCCAAACAGCTCGCTATCTGGAGAGCCGAAACACAGACCACCCTCAAGACAGACACACACACCAACAAACTCAGAAAACTACAACAACGCCAGAAACCAACTCCTCCCCTCTCACAGCCACACATGAAACAAACAGTGCACAACATCTCAGACAAGATCCTCACCGAAGCCGAAACCAAGGTCCTTTCTAAAGGATTCAACTTTGCTGTCGCTCCCAAACACATCCCCACAGAAACCATCATATGCGGAGTTGATACCAGCCTGACCAAAACCAACCCTGATGATGCTAATAGAATCAGACTCGAAATCACCAACATCCTCTGCACTAGCAAACCACCCAAAAGCAACTTATCCAAAGAAGAACAAACTGCACTACTTAACCTGAAAGAAGACACCAGCATAATAATCCTACCAGCAGACAAGGGCAACGCGACAGTGGTTATGAACACATCTGACTACCAATCCAAGTTAACCAACCTACTCCAAGACCCCACATACAAACCCCTAAAGACAGACCCCACCACCTACCTAGAAAAAACCACCAGATCCAAAATAAAAGCCTCCCCCATCAGTGAAGAAATCCAGCAAAGAATCATACCCAGAGAGAAATCAACCAGATGCCCTAAACTTTATGGTCTCCCCAAGATACACAAAGAAGGAACCCCACTCAGACCAATAGTCAGCTCCATAGGCTCACCTCTACAAAACCTAGCCAAATTTCTCGCCAAACAACTACAGCCCTATGCAGAATCCATCAACTCACACGTAAGAAACTCATTCCAGTTCATTGAGATCATAAAGAAACAAAACTTACAACCCAGTGACCTACTAGTGAGCTTCAATGTCATATCCCTCTTCACCCAAGTGCCAATAAAAGAAGCCTTGACAGCCATCCAAAACAAATACAACCCCCCCAAGCACATCCTAGATCTGACCAACCACTGCCTATCCAATACATACTTCACCTACAACGGACAAAAATACAAACAAATAGAAGGAGCACCCATGGGATCACCCCTCTCACCTGTCATCGGTAACCTCTACATGGAACACTTTGAAACACAAGCTCTAGAAAAATATGATCACAAACCCAAACTCTGGCTCAGATACGTAGATGACACCTTCATAATCTGGCCACACGGGAAAGAAAAACTGAACAACTTCCTCACACACCTCAACAGCCAACACCCCAAAATACAATTCACCATGGAAACAGAAGCTAACAACCAACTTCCCTTCCTAGATGTCTTGGTATACAAAAAATCCAATGACTCCCTAGGACACACCATCTACCAGAAGAAAACACATACAAACCGCTATCTACACGCACTCTCACACCACCACCCAGCACAGATCAATTCCGTAGCCGAGACACTCATCTCCAGAACAAAATGCTTAGCCGACGAACAACACCTAGAGACCGAACTACACACTCTCACCAGCATGCTGACAGCCAATGGATTCCAAAGAAAGAAGATCACCCACCTAATTCAAAAAGAAACCCCAGCCAAAATCCAAGACAAAGAACAAGAGAATGGCAAAGCCCTCCTCCCATATATAAAAGGCACTACAGACAAAATCAGCAAGATCCTCCAAAAACACAACATTAAGACAGCATTCTGCACAAACAGAAAGATATCCACCATCCTAAGAAACCCCAAGGACAGAATCGAGTTAGAAAATCAAGGAGAATACGAAATCCCTTGCACTGCCTGCCCCACCACATACATTGGACAGACTAACAGAAGAATAGGTGCACACATTGAAGAATATAAGAACTCAATCAAAAAGGAAGAACCGACCTCTTCCCTGGTCCAACACCTCAAAGCCACAGGACATGAGATTGACTTTAAAAATACCAAAACTATCGCCAAAACCAAACACTTCAGCAGCAGAATCATCAGAGAAGCCATAGAGACAGAAAAATGCCCACACAGCACGAATAAACGAGATGATACCTCCCGCCTACCAGCCATTTGGAAACCCGCCCTCATGAACAGACAAGTACCTAACATGAAGAATGACACCAGACCCACACCCCTGAGAGCCACACAAGATGCCACCACCACACTTCCATGTAGAAAGCAGACTCACACCCACACAGAAGATGAAACATGACCACGGACCAGAAGCCGCACTGCAGCTGCATCACTACCCACTTCAAACCCCTCTGAGCCATACGTGAAGCGAACTGACCTCCACCATGAAGATGCAGCACGACCACGAACTCAAAGCCAAACAGCAAGATCACAGCTCACCAGCTCAAACCCTCCAGCAACTAAGACTAACCTGAGCACAATCAAGCCCCCACCTGAACAGAACACGCCTCCAGCCAATCAGAACACAGCCAACCCCCCAACCAATCAGAACATAGCCAAACCCCCAACCAATGAGAACACACCCCCAACCAATGAGAACACACCCCCACCCAATCAGAACACAGCCAAGCCCCCACCCAATCAAGTCACACCCCCACTAACAGTTAAAAGGAAGCAGCAGGGAGAAGGCGGAGCTTCGTTTCGGCGATACAGCTGCGATCTCGGGGCTCTGAGATCGCAGCCGATATTTTCGCCCCTGGTTGGTCCTAACGGACCTAAACCGTCCCGTAGAGACGGTGATTGTGAAGGGCACTGTTCCAGGATCCCAGAGATATCGCAAAATCTCTGGTTTGATCCGGAAGAAGCCCTTTCGCTGGCGGCGGAGAGGCAGCCTCCATAGCTGCTGAAGTCGGGACAGCTCCGGAAAGAAAGTGATTGGAGTGAAGTGTGTCGGCTGGGTGAGAAAAACTCTTTTGTGTTGTAAATTCGCTGAGGTTGGAAAGTTCATCCGGGATAAAGAAGAAAGCTGTGAGATTATTTTTTTTTTGACTGAAATTGTTTTGAGCGGCGTTTTTTAAAGTGATGTCAAATTGAGGCTTGGGGTTTTTTTTTCTTTTCTTTATACTTTTTGGGAAAGATTTTACTGTGACTTTGTAGGTAACCAGATTGAATTTTCTCTTATATATATTTTTATGCTTCCTTTGATTTTTTAACTTTCTTTAGGATAGAGGCTCCCTTTGGCTATTTTTTCTTTTTCTTTTTGTATATATTATTCCTTTTTTCTGGCTGGGGGGGAGGAAGAGCATTAAGAAACTTTGTAACACTGCCAACTAGAGGCTTGAAAGTATTTTATTTGAATGGGAGAGAATTGTAAAAAGACCTCTTCTCAAGGACATTTTAACGTGATAAGATAGAGGGAGAGCACAGCAAAATATTATTGCAGGTGCTTTCCTGGACTGTTATCAAGAACACTTGAGGTTTGGCTTTGAAGCTGCTGGAGAAGAGAGTCATAACAAGAGCCTTGGATAAATAAATAAAGTGCAGTGTGCTTTCTTATACCCCACACGCTAGCCTTTTTTTAAAAAAAAAAAATTTCAATTCTAGTAATATTTTTATTTTTGTTTGTTGTTTTTTTAAAGGGAAAGCCTCAGGGTTTTTTTTTTCTTTATTTTTCTTTTCTTTTTTATTGGGACTTTTTTGCTTTTCCTATCTATGTTCTTGGACCACTTTGTTGTTATTTCTTTTTATTATTATTATTATTATTGAGACTTTTCAACTGGATTAAGGTGTGAAGAATTTAGGAACTTTTTGTTTTTCTTTTTTTTTTTGCTCTTAATCAATATTACTATTTTTGGATTTGTTTTTCTTCTTTCTACTTTTTTTTCTTTTTTTATGGTGGACTATTTCGTAATTGGATTAGGGTCTAGAAGAACCTGAAGATCTTTCTTCTTCCTTTTTTGCTGTTTCTTCCTTGGTTTCGTGTTTTTGACTATCGGAGTTTTCCATTTTGGATTATAATTGGCTGCCTTACTAGTTGGATTAAAAGTTAAGAAGAATTTGAAGCCTTGGAAGCATTGAAATGAGCAGGAAACCAATATCAACTGGCATTTCTGCTTCTACCTCTGCTTCCCCACCAGCTGGAGGACAACGCTTAATCCAGACAATGTTGAAGCAAGATAAGGAACAAGAAAGAGTAACTTTACAGACAATTATGCAAGGAATCCAAGATCTCAAGATAAAATCAGACATCATTGAACAAAGAACAGAAAATATTGAACAAAGAATAGAGAAGACTGATGAAAAAGTGGAAGACATCAAACAAATGATGGTTAAGTATGAGGAGAGATTTCAAAAAATTGAGGAAGAAGGAAAACAAAGAGAGAAGAAGATTGGAAATATTGATAGTAGATTAACAGCGGTTGAACAAGAAAAAAGTGGGATGTTGAGGTGGGAGATGGAAAGGTCAGAATTTTACCTTAGATTTCAAAATATAGAAGAGGAAAAAGGAGAAAACTTGGTAGCGCTAATGATAGAAATTTTGGCAGATGCGTTGGAAATTACAGAGGAAAAGATGATGGATGGAATAGATGAAGTATATCGAGTTTATACAAGATATGCGATGAGGAATAAATTACCCAAGGAAGTCCATATTAGATTTACCAAAAAATCCATTAAAACACAAATATTACAAGTGGTAAGAGAGAAAACATTGAAATACAAAGGTAAAGAGATTGTGGTTTTAAAACAAATACCCAGAAGAGTGAGAGAGATGAGAAGAGAATATCGATTTCTGACCAAAATGCTACTGGAAAACGAAGTGAATTATGGATGGCTGATTCCAGAAGGATTAATGTTTACGTGGCAAGAACAGAGACATAGAATTGATTCAATTGAAAAAGCAGAACTTTTCCATGCAGAATTTTTTGGAAGAAGAAGAGAGGAGGCAGAGAAAGAGGTCTCATCAATTGAGTTTCAAGAGGAACAACTGGAGACTGAAAAAGAGAAAGGAGCTGTAAATGGACAGGTGGATAATAAAGAACAGCGTGAAGTGAGATCCACGAGAGCTGTTAGACCTAAATATAAAGCATAATCATGGAAGAAAGAAAACTGATTACAATGAATATAAATGGACTTAATTCAGCTGTTAAAAGAAGGAAAACTTTTCACAAATTAATGAAATTAAAATTTGATATAATTTGTCTACAAGTTCATATTAAAAAACAACATGAACAATTGTTAGTACAGCCAAAATTGGGGAAAATATTTACTTCTTTGACTCAATGTAAGAAAAGAGGAGTGGTTCTATACATTAAAGAGGCTATCCCAGCAAAATTGATTTACACGGATGAAGATGGAAGAGTATTAATGGTAGAAATAATGGACAATAATATAAAAATACTCTTGATTGCAATTTATGCTCCGAATGATAAACAAGAAGAGTTTTATAAAAAGCTACATATGAAAATAATTGGACTGGACTATGTTAATATAATTATGATGGGAGATTTTAATGGAATTGTAGACAATAAATTGGACTATATAGCAACAACAACAAAGCAAAATAGAAAGACTCTCCCAAGGTCTTTTTTTAAAATGACAGATGAATTAACTTTAAAAGATATTTGGAGAGAAAGAAATGTTAAAGCTATACAATATACTTTTTACTCAAATAGACATTTATCATGGTCCAGATTAGATATGATTTGGATCTCAACAGAATTAATATCCAATATTAAAGAAACAAATATTGAAACAAGTACTTGGGCAGATCATAGCCCAATGACAATTAAATGGAAGGGACAAAAAAAAAGATCGAGATGGACATTAAACAATACTATTTTAAAGGAGAAAGATTTTATACAATGGATGGAGAAGGAATTGGCTTTTTTCTTCAGAGAAAATAAAAAAGAAGATACTTCAACGCAAAATGTGTGGGATACAATGAAGGCATATGCCAGAGGTTTGATAATAGATTATACAAGAAAAAAGAATATTAGGAAAAGGCAAGCTTTTAAGGCCTTGGAAGATGAGTACAAAATTCTTGAAAAAGAATTACAGAAAATGCCACAGAAAATAGATATTAAATTGAAGCTGGATGTAATTCAACATAAAATGGAATTAATAGAGAAAGAAGAACTGGCACAGAAAATCAGAAACTCTAAACAGAATTATTTTGAAGATGCAAATAAACCAGGTAGATGGCTAGCATATAAATTGAGAAAAGAGAAGGAATCAAGAAAAATATTGAAGTTAATAGATGAACAAGGCCAAGTTTGTTATGGGAATAAGGAGAAAAAAGAAATTATTCGAGATTTTTATGGGCAATTATATAAACAAGAGAATATCGATGAAGAAAAAGTCAAACAGTATTTACAGGAAGCTAATTTACCAAAGATACCTAAAGAGACTGAAGAAATGTTAGAAAGCAATATAACAATGATGGAATTAAATGAAGCATTTAAGAGACAAAATAATGGGAAAGCACCGGGTCCAGATGGGCTTCCAGCAGAATTCTATAAAACATTTCAAGAATCATTAAGCATCCAATTGTTAGAAGTTATGAATGAAGTTATGTTAAAAAAGATGATACCCAAAACATGGTTGGGAATTGTATTATCAAGCTGCAAGTTTGATGTGGGTCAAAGAATGGATAACATTAAGGAAACATAGGTTGTTGACATTAGAAGGGCATGATTTGCTGTTGGGTTGGCATGCTTTTTTATGGTATAAGGGAACTAAAACACAGGGTTATTTTAGAAGACATTATGTACGGGAGTCTTTGTGGTTAAATTGGGAGAAGATAAAAAGACAATGTTATTTGAAAATTCCAGTTTGGTTATCGACCATTGAAGCATTTTCCTATCCTATAATTTACAAGAAGGAACAAACAGTTAGATATGGGGAACTTTTGGATGAAAAGGGTGTACTTAAATCGATCCAAAACTTAGAGGAACAAGGTATAAGGATGAATTGGTTTTCATATGCACAAATACATTCAAGGTATGATGAAGATTCTAAAATGGAGGGATTTTATGATAAGCAGACTGATTTAGATAAGATCTTGATGGGTACTGATGAGAAAGTGATTAAAAATTATATGGTTATTTACTGGGAATGAAATTAGAGGAAGAACAAGTCAAAGAAACTATGATTGTTTGGGGGAAGAATTTTGGATATGGGATTGATTTAGAGAAATGGCAGAAATTGTGGTCTCAAAATTATAAAATGACAATGTCAACAGCATATAAAGAAAATTTGTATAAGATGTTTTACAGGTGGCACTTTCCTCCGACAAGAATAGCAAGAATGTTCAAGAATAAATCTGAAAAATGCTGGAAATGTCATCAGATACCCGGCTCGTATTACCATATGTGGTGGACTTGTGAGGATGCTAGAAAATATTGGACTATAATTCGCATGTGGTTGGAAAAAATGACAAAGAAACATATAGACTTGAAACCAGAGATCTTTTTATTGGGAATCTTACCTGATATATATAGTAAAGATTTGAAATATCTGATTGTAAATGTATTAACAGTGGCCAGGATTGTATTTGCTAAAAATTGGAAGAATGAGAAAATACCATTACAGGAAGAAATTATTAAGAAAACATTGGAATGTGCTGAAATGAGTAGATTGACATTTGAAATCAGAGAGCAAGAGGATAAACAATTCTATGAAATTTGGGATCTTTTTTATAAATGGCTAGATGATAAAATACGATAATAGAATATTTTAGATAGTAAGAAATATCTTTATCTTGTTATTTTGCTATTACTTTGTTAATCGATATTATATTTATAAAGGTTTTTTTTTTAGGATTGATTTGGTATGATTATATGATTAGTTGAATAATTTGGTTAAAGTATTGTTAGCTCATAAAGCATGAATGATTAAAAGTATAGTCTTTTTGTTTAGTGATTATAGGATATATAAGTTTGGATTGATAATATGAGTTGTTATGTAACATAATTGTAATTGGGACTACAAAATGAATGCACAAAAATGATGAACCAACTGACACACTGTATGTAAATATGAGAGGTGTATGTTTTAATGTTTTGTTTGTCTTGTCTGTTTGTAGAAAATTAATAAAAAAAAATTTTTTTTCAAAAAAAAAAAAAAGGAAGCAGCAGCTGCAAGCTCACATCACTCTGAGAAGCACAGAGCTGAAGACCAAGCCTGAAGATGATGAATGAGACTTCGTTGAAACGTTGCCTAGATACTTCCAATCTTACGCGGGAAAAAAACCCTAATAACCAAAGATCCACATACAAATACCCACGAGAACCTCAGAAAACAAATATATATATACCGTATATACTCGAGTATAAGTCGACCCGAATATAAGTCGAGGCACCCAATTTTACCACAAAAAACTGGGAAAGCTTATTGACTCGAGTATAAGTCGAGGGTGGGAAATGCAGCAGCTACTGGTAAATTTCAAAAATAAAAATAGATACCAATAAAATTACATGAATTGAGGCATCAGTAGGTTAAATGTTTTTGAATATTTATTTCAAAGAAAAACAGTAAACTAGTTCTGTAAGTGGAAAAGAGAGCCAACAAAACCAATATGGTATCAACAATAACTTTAAAAGTACAAAAACCTTAGCTCAATCAGCAACCAAGATAAAACACAAGAGTTAAAATCCTTCAAAACTGGATTCCTCATCATCATCTGTATGTCCAAACAGAGTCACCCTCTCTCTTGCAAGAAAAAAGCATGTGTATGTGCTGCATGTACATCCTGTTTTGGAGAGCCACCATCTCTTTCACAGCTCTCCCTCATGCCTCCATTGCATGTGCACACATGCCACGGCTCAGTAGTAGGTCAACATACAGATGTCACACTAGGTTCCCTCCTCAAAAGGAACATCCAACCTTTCTTGAGAAGTACAAACTTCATCTGTTCAGGATTGTGGTGACAAAGGTGAAGGAGGATGGGGCTGAGAGAAGGGAAGGGAAGAAAAGATCATTGACAGGGAGAAAGACAGGGAGAAACACCTGGAAGTGTGAGCCCTCGAGTTTCCTTAGGGAAGACCAGACAACAAGGGGAGAGGAGAGGAGGAGGAGGAGGAGGAGGAGGAGGAGGAGGAGGAGGAGGAGGAGGAGGAGGAGGAGGAGGAGAGTTAAAAAAAAAAGAGTGGGAAGCCAACTCACGCGTGCCATCAAAGCCAGGGGGAAGCGGGGCTTTCTCCGCTTGCTGCCGCCAGAGGAGTGCGGGGGGGGAGTGCGGGGAAAGGGGGTTCGTGCCGAGGCTCCGCAAGCGATTACCAGATTTGCAGCTCCGTTTGTTGGTGAAGCTGGAAGCGCGCAACACAGGAGCTTGCGGGGGCCCCGGGCGCCCGTTAATGGGGAAGGAGAGGCCGCTTGGGGTCGCCAGGCCCAGGCAGCCTCCCCCGCCTCTTCCCCTAGCAGCAAAGAGCTGCTCCGGGGGGCTCCCGCCATGGCGCAGCCAGGCACTTTGTCTCGCTGCCCCCGGAGCAGCTCTTCGCTGCGAGGCTAGGGGGTGGGGGAGGCTGCCTGAGCCTGGTGGTTTCTTGGCGAAGCTGGAAGCGCGCAACGCAGGAGCTCGTGGGGGCCCCGGGGGCCTGTTAATGGGGAAGAAGAGGCCGCTTGGGGTCGCCAGGCTCAGGCAGCCTCCCCCGCCCCCTCCCCTAGCAGCAAAGAGCTGCTCCGGGGGGCTCCCGCCACGGCGCAGCCAGGCACTTTGTCTCGCTGCCCCGGAGCAGCTCTTCGCTGCTAGGCTAGGGGGTGGGGGAGGTTGCCTGGGCCTGGCGGTTTCTTGGCGAAGCTGGAAGCGCGCAATGCAGGAGCTCGTGGGGGCCCTGGGCGCCCATTAATGGGGAAGGAGAGGCCGCTTGGGGTCGCCAGGCTCAGGCAGCCTCCCCCGCCCCCTCCCCTAGCAGCAAAGAGCTGCTCCTGGGGGCTCCCACCACGGCGCAGCCAGGCACTTTGTCTCGCTGCCCCCGGAGCAGCTCTTCGCTGCTAGGCTAGGGGGCGGGGGAGGCTGCCTGAGCCTGGCGGTTTCTTGGCGAAGCTGGAAGCGTGCAATGCAGGAGCTCGCCGGGGCCCCGGGCGCCCGTTAATGGGGAAGGAGAGGCCGCTTGGGGTCGCCTGTGTGGCCCTCAGCGGGTTGACAGCCGCGGCGGCGATGCTGCCCTGGAGGCGCGATCGGTTGCAGCCACACCAGCGCAGGCCAGGCATGGTGCCGTAGCGGCTGACTCGAGTATAAGCCGAGGGCGGTTTTTTCAGCACAAAAAATGGGCTGAAAAACTCGGCTTATATTCGAGTATATACGGTATATATTTTCTGAGGTTCTCGTGGGTATTTGTATATATGTATACATACATGGATGGATCTTTGGTTATTCAGGTTTTCTCCCGCATAAGATTGGAAGTATCTAGGCAACCTTTCGATGAAGTCTCATTCATCATCTTCAGGCTTGGTCTTCAGCTCTGTGTTTCTCAGAGTGATGTGAGCTTGCAGCTGCTTCTTCCTTTTAACTGTTAGTGGGGGTGTAACTTGATTGGGTGGGGACTTGGCTGTGTTCTGATTGGGTGGGGGTGTGTTCTCATTGGTTGGGGGTTTGGCTGTGTTCTGATTGGCTGGAGGCGTGTTCTGTTCAGGTGGGGGCTTGGTTGTGCTCTGGTTAGTCTTAGTTGCTGGGGGATTTGAGCTGGTGAGCTGTGATCTTGCTGTTTGGCTTCAAGTTCGTGGTCGTGCTGCATCTTCATGGTGGAGGTCAGTTCGCTTCATGTATGGCTCAGAGGGGTTTGAAGTTGGTAGTGATGAGCTGCAGTGCGGTTTCTGCTCCGTGGTCGTGTCTCATCTTCTGTGTGGGTGTGAGTCTGCTTTCTACATGGAAGTGTGGTGGTGGCATCTTGTGTGGCTCTCAGGGGTGTGGGTCTGGTGTCATTCTTCATGTTAGGTACTTGTCTGTTCATGAGGGCGGGTTTCCAAATGGCTGGTAGGCGGGAGGTATCATCTCATTTATTCATGCTGTGTGGGCGTTTTTCTGTCTCTATGGCTTCTCTGATGATTCTGCTGCTGAAGTGTTCGGTTTTGGCGATAGTTCTGGTATTTTTAAAGTCAATCTCATGTCCTGTGGCTTTGAGGTGTTGGACCAGGGAAGAGGTCGGTTCTTCCTTTTTGATTGAGTTCTTATGTTCTTTAATGTGTGCACTTATTCTTCTGTTAGTTTGTCCAATGTATGTGGTGGGGAAGGCAGTGCAAGGGATTTCGATACTCCTTGATTTTCCAACTTGTTTCTTACTCGTAATACCCACGAAAACCTCAGAAAACATATGTATAAAAGAGAGCCTTGAAATCATCAAAAATAAATACCAACCAGCTAAACACCTCATGGAACTAATAGAACACCACTTAACCAACACATATTTCATATACAAAGGACAAAGATACAAACAAATTGAAGGAGCCCTTATGGGACCACCACTGTCACCCGTCATTGCAAACCTGTTCATGGAAGAATTCGAATCCAGAGCCCTGGCCAATGCCATCCACAAACCCGAACTATGGTTAAGATACATTGATGACATATTTGTGATTTGGCCCCATGGAAAAGAAAACCTAAACAATTTCCTAACACACCTAAACAGCACACACCCCAAAATCAAGTTCACCATGGAAATGAAACAAACAAATTACCATTCCTAGATGTACTCACCTACAAAAAAACAGATGGCACACTAGGACACACCGTATACCAGAAGAAAACACAAACTAACTGCTACCTCAACGCCCAATCCCACCACTACCCAACACAGATAAACTCTGTGGCTAAAACACTAATTACTAGAACCAAACGCCTGGCAGACAAGACACACATTAAGACTGAACTATGCACCCTGACCAAAGTACTGACAGCCAACAGCTTCCACAAAAGCAAAATCACCGGCTTGATCCACAAAAACACACTGAGACATAATAGAGACCCAGAAGATGAACAGACCTACGGAACAGCTGTCCTGCCCTACATAAGAGGTACTACAGACAAAATTAGTAAGATACAACATAGATATCACATCAAGACTGCCTTCAAAACAGACCGAAAAATAGCAGCCATCCTTAGAAATTCCAAAGATAAAATTGACTTGGAAAACCAAGGCATATACGAAGTCCCCTGTGCATCATGCCCGGCCACATACATTGGACAGACCAATAGAAGAATAAGTACCCGCCTGGATGAACACAAAAATGCAGTCAAAAAGCTGGAACACACTTCCTCACTAGTCCAACACATGGAAGCCACAGGTCATAGCATCAACTTCAATGGCACCAAAACCCTAGCCACTATAGAAAACCCCAGCCACAGAATCATCAGAGAAGCCATAGAGATTGAAAAAAAGACCAGAAAGCATGAATAGAAGAGATGATTCCACCAGACTGTCAATCATTTGGAAGCCTGTACTCACAAACAAAAAAATCTCCACACCACTAGCCAGGCAAACACCTGGGCACAAACAGATCCCCCCTGATACCTCCAGTTCAAACACACCCCAACCAGGCACCCAGATGAAACCTAACTTCCTAACTAATGATAGCCACCCATTTACCCGGAGCCAAGCTGCACTAAAGGCCTCCAATAAAATAACACAATGTTGCCAGCCAATCAAGATACAAAAAGAGCCAAAAAACAGACAGAAGATATTAGAAACACCAATCAAGCAGAACACAGCAAACTCCAAGACCAATAAACACAGACCAAGACTCCCAACCAATCAGGATGAAGAAAAAACCATTCTGGCACAGCAATAGGCTGCCCCAAATTTAAACCTGAAACCACTGTAAAAGTCTGACTCATAGATGAACTCTATACAGAAGCCTGATGATGGCAGATGAGATTCTGCCGAAACGTTGCTACAACTTTAAAAGCACAACTACCATGACGTGGGAAAATACCCGAACAAAGCTGAATGCCATATATATATATATGATGTAATATCAAAGGATATCCTAAATTAAGGTATTCAAATTCTTCCTGAAACCAAGAAATATTATGGACAGCCCTTTGTTATTTCATTGACTATCACAATGCTCCCCATTATATGTCCCAAACAACAAAAATCTCAAAAGAGCTGGTAATAACAAAAAGGTAATTATTCAAAGACAAGGGGAAAAAAGAATTTGACCATTGATTGAGTACATCCCCAGATTGATTTTAAGGTCTAAATCAGTATTTTATGGCATTTTCTATAATTACTTCTGCCTAGTTAAAAATTAAAAAAAGAGCCCAAAACAGAGACTGACCTATTTCTATTCAGGTTTTTTTGTTTTTGAGGAAGCCAAACTTGCATTTCTATACACAATGGCAAAGGAATAAATCTCAGTGGAGTTGGTGGCCTTTTGGGTAGAAACATTCAGGATTATAAAACAGTAATGGAAAGACAAAAAAGGGCATGTGGTTTCTGTGACTGCTTGATAACCTGCAAAAGTTGGAGAAAGATGAACCTATTCTAATATTTCAAGAAGTGTTTCATATGCATCTCCAAACTTTGCAAAGCATGGCCTTTTAGTCATGCTAAATTACATGTCGCCAATAAAAACTATTTTCATTTCTAATCAATGTAGTACTCCTACCAGCTTTGGGCCAGGCAGGCATTTTAAAAACTACCTATACAGAACGGTATGCAGTGTAATAAACTTTGAAAATAGTGCAGTTATAGAAAGTGGATATTTAAATCAAGCTCTCAAATAAACTTCGTTTTTAAGACTTCCCAAAGGAGGAGATATGTTGAACATCTCTGCATTATGGGACCTAATTTTTTTTTTTTTTTGCTATAAATTTCAATTTGGTTTGTTCTGTTTTAGCAGATATTCCTTTAGCCTTCCTTTTGCCAATTATATCAAACATTAAAAACTAGCTTTGAGAAAGAGAGAACACACATTCTGAACATATAACATGGGAATTTAAGCACAGATGAAGGGATTTTTTTCTACAATGAGATATCTACTATATTATGTACAATTTTATAAAGCAAAATTGATGCATCTAAATTTTAAGTCTGAAAATTGATCTGAAATTACTCAACTAGTGGCTCATCTGCATTCTGGTACAGGAGTAATTTAGGTCTGATATTTTGGCTGATTCTTCCTGATCAGTAAGCTATTTGCATATTATTTTCCCCTCAGTTTGATATATTCCTTAAACACACAATTAAGAAATAAGAAAATGAGTCTTACAGAAGCTAATAGTGCACATATTTGCTTATAGGAAATGTACAGGCAATTTTATCCTAGAGGCTTTAAATAACGACCAAATTGATTTTATGCAGTCTATGCAAGTTTCAGAACTATATTCCCTGTTGATTGCAGAGCAAATCATAAGCATTTATTTGACGTTTTGTAACAGGAAATGAAATGGGAAAGCATCCCCTAAGGATGATAATGCAACTGTTAGAATATATTAAATCACCAGCAAAGCATTTCACCTATCAAAAAAGCAAGACAGAAAAGGTAAAATTGTACTTTTGTTAAATTTAAATAATCAGTGATTCTTAATATTCATGTTCACCATGCTGTCCCTATTATGACATCATGAGTCTATCAGATGGAATATTGATGGTTGTTTCAAGAACTCGCCTATAAACGCTCTTCCGGTTTGGGTTTCTTTAGCGACAGACTGAAATCCACGATGGTGCGTGGTTTCGATCTGTGCTCACCGCTGGAGCACCCCGATCCTTTGGATTCGGGGTTGAAGCCACCCCGTAGAGGTAGTGAAGAGGGGGGGGAGATTGCTAGCTGAGTGGAGGGGAGCCGCATCTTTCCTCCTTGGCTGGTCTAAACTCCCCTTCCTGAAGGCAGTTGCAGTGGTGGTCAGAAATGGCCACCTCAAAGAAGAACCCGACTGGATAAGATTGTGCAGGAGGAAGACAAAAAGGAAAGCAGGACAGACCGGTCTAAACAACAGAGAACATCTAAGCAAGGTACCCTGAATCTAAAAGCGCTTAGAGGAATACTTCTGAAAGAAGACTTTTAAGCGGGGAAGGAGAGAGAAAAGGAGGTTAAAACACTTTTTTTAACCTGTATATTGACAATTACAAATGATATGGAAAGAAATCTATATTAATTTACTTTGACACTAATAGGCAACTTTAAGCTGAAATTTAAATGTCAAAAGGAAAATAAAGGTTTTTTCCTTGGTCATTCTGAAGCCCTAAAAAGGAGAAGAGTGGAGGCAAAAGGGTGGAACTTGGAATAATGGAAAAATGGAATGCCACCTGGAAAAATAAAGAGGATTAACAGTGAAACTTTGAAAAGACTCCCGAGGATACATTGTAACTGAAACCTTATTAAAAGATACATTAACCCATGGAAAGGAAAAGTAAAGGAAAGAAACAAGAAGGAACAGTCTGGGATCATCTGGTGATATAAAAAAAAGTCATTGGTGTTCTGTACCTTCATTTACATTCTTGAAAGCCCCGCGTTTTGATTGGCCAAAGCGTGGGGCGATCTGATTGGTTGGGCGAGCCGCACTGATTGGCCCGCTAAGAATCTCCCGCGATTGGTGGATTCGAATCGCGGGAGATTCAAAGTGGTGCCATTGGCCGCGGCCACCGCGGCTTGGAAATAAAAAGCCAAAAGTTTTTCCTTGAAACCCAGTTTGGTCCAGGGACCAATAAAGAGCTGAAACCTAGTCACCGACTCCTAGTCTCTTTCCTGACGGACACGACACTGGCGACGAGGATGGGATTCTGATCCTGAACCTCAAAAGCACGTGTCCGACGGAAGCCAGCAAAACCGACGAGATGGCCAGCATCGCGCTGCCCGCACCCTTCAACCCCACTAGCGAGGACTGGGAATCTTACACGGACAGATTCCGCATGTTCTTCGAATGCAGCGACATGAAGGATGCCACCGGACCGAAGAAACGAGCCGTCTTCCTGACACACTGCGAGCCCGCAGTGTTCAAGATGGCAAAAGCCCTAGCGAAACCCGCTGATGTCACTGTGATGGATTGGGATGTCCTCGAGCCCTTACTCCGAAGGCACTACGCTCCCGCCGTGCCCACCCTCATCCGCCGGCACGAGTTTTATCGGCAGGACCAACGGTCAGGCGAAAGCCTCAGTGACTTTGTTGCAGAGCTGCGGAGCCTAGGAGAACTATGCGGGTTCTCCAACATGGACGAGGCCCTGCAGGACCGAGTCGTGCTCGGGCTTCGGGACCCCGTCCTGCAAAGTCGACTGATGGCCAAAGGCAACATCACCCTCGCCAAGGCCATCACCGAAAGCCACCGCAGCCGAAGCCACCAGGCAGTCAGCAAACCGCATGCGGAGACTGGACGCCGGGGACCGCACCGCGAACAACCACCCTGTACCGGCGACCGAGGCCCAACCTGAAACTACCACCCACCATGGCGAATTCCACTCCACCTCTGATACTTCAGACGAGGAGGAGGAAATCCACCAGCTCCAGGCAGGACGCGACCGGCACAGCCGGCAGGGTCGTAAGTCGGGGACCGTGTGTGCCGGTTGCGGAGGCGACCACCCTAGAGCCGAATGCCGGTTCTTCGATGCAGTCTGCCGGCACTGTGACAAAAAGGGTCACATCGCCCACGTCTGCCGACTCAAGAAAGCCTACAGCCCCAGACAGTGGGACCACAGCGAGCGGAGACCGGACATCACACCGCCCAGAACCAGAGACCGCCCAGCTGACAGCCATTGGGACCGGAGCGGACGAGCCCGATGAGATGGCGAAACCCGTGGAGGGAAGAAATGCACCAGACGGTCATCATTGGCCACGCAACAACCACCGACGCCCGCAAGGTCTACGTTGAGGTAGGCATCGAAGGCGAACTTTGCAAGATGGAGGTGGACTTCGGGTCCTACCTCTCCATGGTCGCCTGGCAAGAAATTAAACGCTTGGTGCCTACCATCCAAAGGAGGGGAATGGAGAACCAGAGACTAATCCTTAAAGACTACCAGGGAAACCGCATCCCGGTAGTCGGAACAGGACAATTTAGTGTAACCTTTAAAGGATGCACCGCAAAACTCCCCCTAACAATCGTCGATCGAGACCGACCCAGCCTGTTAGGACTTCAATGGTTCGCACCGCTCGGCATCGAAGTCACAGGCATCGATCATATCGCCGAGGCCGACTGGGAGCAGCAACTGGCACGGGACTTCCAAGAAGTGTTCGATGGCACCCTAGGCAAGTACAGAGTGCCCCCTATATCCTTCAGCCTAGACTCAAACGTTCCCCCGAGGTGCCTAAAACCAAGGCAGGTACCTTTCGCACTCAAGCCAAAAATTGACGAGCAAATTGACAAGCTCGTCAAGCAAGGGGTCCTACAACCAATAGACCATGCCTGGTGGGAGACCCCAATAGTCACCCCAGTCAAGCCTGATGGGTCAGTGAGAATCTGTGGGGACTATAAGGCTACCCTAAACAGTGCCTTGCAACAAAGCGCTTATCCCGTCCCAGTAGTGCAGCATCTTCTACACTCACTGGGGGGAGGCAAGGTTTTTGCGAAACTCGACCTGGCCCAAGCATACCAGCAACTGCCGGTCGACGAGGAAACCGCAGAGGCGCAAACCATAATCACCCACCGGGGAGCCTTTCGATGTAACCGACTCCAGTTCAGAGTCAGCGTGGCGCCTGGAATTTTCCAGAGCCTCATGAAGAGACTCTTACAAGGCATCAAGGGGGTGGTACCCTAGTTCGACGATGTACTGGTATCGGCAGCCAACCAGGCCGAACTAGAGGGTCGCCTAAGGGAGATGCTAACGAAATTCAAAGAAACTGGGCTAAAGGTGAAGAGGGAAAAGTGCCAACTTTACACAGAGCGGGTCGAATTCCTGGGGTATCTCCTAGACCGGCATGGCATCCACCCCACCGACACCAAAATTAAAGCTATCAAAGAGGCCCCCACACCCAGGTCGAAAACGGAACTGCAGGCGTTTCTGGGGCTACTTAATTTCTACAATGTTTTCCTGCCCCAAAAGGCGACCGTGGTGGAGCCTTTGCATAGGCTTTTGGACAAGACGGCTACCTGGACTTGGGGAAAACGCGAGGAAGCCGCCTTCAGGAAAACCAAGGACCTGCTCACTTCGGATGCCGTCCTCATCCAATACAACGAGACCCTACCACTAGCCGTCACATGCGACGCATCACCCTTCGGCGTCGGCGCCATCCTCAGCCACACTCTTCCCGATGGAAAAGAAGCACCCATCGCGTTCTTTTCAAGGACCCTTACCAGACCGGTGCGGAACTACAGTCAGCTGGACAAAGAGGCCCTGGCTATCGTCGCCGCAGTAAAAAGGTTTCACGAGTACCTCTATGGCCGGGCGTTCACCATCATCACTGACCATAAGCCACTGTTGGGAATCCTCGCAGGGAACCGGGCCATCCCGAACATTCTATCTCCTAGAATGACAAGGTGGTCCGAATTCCTGGCCGCCTACAACTACCGACTCATACACCGACCTGGTAAGACTATCACCCATGCGGATACTTTAAGCCACTCACCGCTACCCAAACCAGACACTGACCCAGCACCCACGATGACCACCCTCAGCATAGAGACTCTGCCCAATCTACCCATAACCGCGTCAGACATTGCCCGAGAAACTAATAAAGACAAACGTCTGGCGCGGGTGTTGCATTGGGTAGAGAAAGGGTGGCCGGAAAAGGACAACGACAAGACTTTCAGAACATTCCGGAACCGGCAAACAGAACTCTCGCTACTAAAAGGGTGTGTACTATGGGGGGATAGGGTAGTCATCCCGGAAAAACTGCAAGGGAAGGTACTGGAGTTGTCACACGAGGGGCACCCGGGCATCGTTAGAACAAAAGCCCTGGCCAGAAGTTATGCTTGGTGGCCAGGAATGGACAAACAAATTGAGGCTTGGGTAGCAAGGTGTCAACGTTGCCAGGAAACTAGACCAAGCCCACCCACGGCACCGGTTCTAGAGTGGGAAACCCCAAGGGGACCTTGGTCTAGGATCCACATAGACTTCGCCGGGCCCACAAAGGGACACACATTCTTAATAACCGTAGACACTTACTCCAACTGGTTGGAAGTAAGCAACATGAGAACCACCACCACGGAGGCTGTGACCAAAGAACTCTGCAAACTCTTCGCGACACATGGCCTCCCAGACGTCCTCGTGTCAGACAATGGGCCCCAATTCACCTCGCTGGAATTCGAAAAATTCCTAGTGGAACGGGGCATACAACACGCACTGACAGCCCTGGCGCATCCGGCGGCGAACGGAAGGGCGGAACGGATGGTTCAATTCACAAAAAAAAAACCATCCAGAAAATAGACTATGGGGAGATCCAGGACAAAATAAATAAAATGCTTTTTATACAGCACATAACCCCGAACACTACAACAAATAAAAGTCCGGCAGAGCTACTAATGGGGAGGAAAATAAGATCCCCACTCAATAGACTACACCCCACATACAACCCAGAGAAACTCCCAGGCTCCACCAGCAAACACCGATCCTTCGCACCAGGCGATGCCGTCTATGCGAAGAACCTAACCGGAGACCCACTATGGATACCAGCAACCATAACCCAGATGACAGGTCCACGCTCGTACCGGTTACAAACAACCGACAGACGAGCATGGAAACGCCACATCGACCAATTAAGATCAAGGACAGCTACAAAAGACACTACCGACACACAACCAAACACAACCAACCCCCTCAACACAAACCAAGAGGGGAGGGAATACCCCGGAAACCAAACCCCAGAAGAAAGAAACCAGCCATACTCACCAGCAAGCAGCCAGCACGGAACCTCACCAGAAAGGAATAGCCAGGCCAGCTCGACCAGCCCGGAAAGACCAAGCGGGAGCGGCGAAAACCGCAGCTCGACCAACCTGGGTATACCAGGAGGGAGCTACAAAGAGCGGCCCGGCAAGATATACCAGGCGGTTCCAACAACGAGGCCGAGAGACATGGAGATCCTGACCGAACCGGCCGGGAACCAGCCTCCAACTGACCTGCGCAGGTCCAGTAGACAAGTACGGAGCCCCGCCTACCTACAGGACTATGTTACGTAGGACCAAACCAAGAGGGGAGGGGTGTTCTGTACCTTCATTTACATTCTTGAAAGCCCCGCGTTTTGATTGGCCAAAGCGCGGGGCGATCTGATTGGTTGGGCGAGCCGCGCTGATTGGCCCGCTAAGAATCTCCCGCGATTGGTGGATTTGAATCGCGGGAGATTCAAAGTGGTGCCATTGGCCGCGGCCGCCGCGGCTTGGAAATAAAAAGGCAAAAGTTTTTCCTTGGAACCCAGTTCGGTTCCGGGGACCAATAAAGAGCTGAAACCTAGTCACCGACTCCTGGTCTCTTTCCCGACGGACACGACAATTGGCATTTTTTTTTTCTTTCTTTTTCTGTTTTTACTTAAAGTCATTCGGGTGGTTGTTCAAAAGTGTTTAAAATGCCATCACTCCTGGAGGAATTGAAGATGAGTCTTAAAAAACAGAAAGAAGATGCAGAAAGGGGAGGAAGATCCTTTGGATTCATATTTAAATTTCTTGAAATGGATATCCTGAACTATGAAAAGCAAAAGGAAAAGCTTCAAGAGCAAGAAGAAGGGCGGGACAAAGAAGCCATTTTCAGTTAACAAATAATGCAAAGTGTGGTAATAAGGGGGAAAAGGGAGAAAGGGGTTAAAAGTTTGAGATTAAAGGGAACAGCCAAAAGAAAAAATAGTCTGAAAAAGAAGAATAACAGCAAGGAGAAGCAGAAAAGAAAACTACGGAAGGGAAAATTAGAGAGAAGGGTATTAAAAAAAGGATGAGAAAAAGTGTGGTCAGGGGGAGATAGAAAGGGAAAGAACTTATGGGGGACAAAAGCAGGAAATAAAGAAAAGGGGGAAACATACTAGGATTAAAGGTAGAAAACAGCTAGAAAACACAGAGACAATGGCTAAATTAAGTTAAAAGTGAGGATTCTGCAAAGGTACAAAAGATAGTGCTGTGACAGTAGAATACTGTAATGAGTTAGAAATGAAATAAGTAAATAATCTATGAGATAAAACTGTATTGTTATATAATGGTATGTTTATTTATAATTAATGCAGTAATAAAGAAAAGAGGGAAACATTGTAATTGTTTCTAAAGATTGATAAAATATTGAAAAGAAATGTGAAAGATTTATAAAGAAATTTTTACTAGTTACTAGAATGAATTTGAATAATTATTTTTCTTATTAATAATAAATAACTTATAAGATAAAACTGTATGATTATCCAATGGTATGCTTATTAACAGTTAAGTAATAATGAAGAAGGGAGGGAAATATTTCAACTGTTCTCAAAGATTGATAAATATTGGAAAAAAATGTGAAAGATTTACAAGGCTCATATCAGTACTAGAATGAAGTTGAATAACTATTTTGCTCACTAATGTTTATATATACGTGTGTGTGTGTGTGTGTGTGTGTATGTGTGTTTTCTTAAGTTTTCGCGGATATTTATATGTATGGTATTCAGCTTTGTTCGTGTATTTTCCCACGTCATTACAATTGTGCTTTTAAAGTTGTAGCAACGTTTCGGCAGAATCTCATCTGCCATCATCAGGCTTCTATATCATGTTTGTCACAATACAGAAGCCTGATGATGGCAAATGAGATTCTGCCGAAACGTTGCTACAACTTTAAAAGCACAATTGTAATGACGTGGGAAAATACACGAACAAAACTGAATACCATACATATAAATACCTGTGAAAACTTATATATATATATATTGTTTTTGCTATGTTTTTAGAATTTTTCTTTTTACATTTTTAAGGGGAAGTACCAAGCAGAGTCTGAATGATGAGATTTACATGATATAAAATAGATATTAGAAATTTGAATGTTATAATTTTAGAATGCATAAATTTAATATTTAATGAAATTTTATATGATAATAACAATAAGACTTAAAAGTGTTGCACTCCGATTGGCAATCATAGAGGGAATTTTGCTTTTTAAGAATGTTGGAAGAGAACAATGAAATTGTAAACAAGACAGACGAAAGAATAAGTACAATGAATAAAAAGATATAGAAATGTAGGTAAAAGAAATACAATTAAATAAGAAGAACATGAGATAATCATAAAAGAAAATTACGAGAAGTAAAGGGAGAAGTTGGAAAAAGAATAATAAGATATAAATATGTGTCTGTATGGAAGATGAATATGCATATAAAATTGTGTCTGTATGGAAATGCGATAACCTGGAACCATGCTGTACTCAAATAAGATGTTTTATTTGTTTTGTTAAAACTCAATAAAACTTTATTAAAAAAAAAAGAACTTGCCTATAAACATTCCTGGTTAAAAACAAATTGATAAATGTCGGTAATCCTATTAGTAACATTGTCCATGGCAATATTCTAAAAACTATTTTGTTTGCAAAAACTATTTGTAAAAGTACATGCTGACTTGGCCAAGGAATATATCAGTGGTGGGATTCAAATTTTTTTACTACCAGTTCTGTGGGTATGGCTTGGTAGGTGTGGCTTGGTGGGTATGGCATGGGAAGGATACTATAAAATCTCTATGCCCACCCCATTCCTGGGGGAAGGTTACTGCAAAATCCCCATTCCCTCCCCACCCCAATAACCTGCTTTCCAGCTCCATTCTCCTGTGTAGGGCAACAAAAGAAGACCCAGCCAATCAGCTGGAACTCTGGAGGCAGAGAATAGATGGGGGCGGGACCAATCAGAGGTGGTATTTGCAGGTTCTCCCAACTACTCAAAATTTCCTCTACCAGTTCTCCAGAACTGGTCAGAACCTGTTGAATACCACCTCTGGAATATATATTTTAGACAACTCTACAAGGATCTTTGATCATCCAAGTATAGGTAGTCCGCAGGTTACAGTGGCAATTGGGACTGGGAACTCCATCACCCAAAAAAGTGGTCATAAAATATGATGTCACGTGACTGCATCACCTAACAACAGCAATCCCGGTTGCCACCATTAAATGAGGACCATTTGGATCATTAAATGGGGATCTAACGATCACAACTTTCAACTTAACTTCCCATTGATTTTGCTTGTGGAAAATTGTTGAAAATTCAAACATGATTATGGAGATGTTGTAAACAAGTGGAACTCTGAGGACTGTTGCTGTAGGAGAAGGACTGGCACAGCCAGGGCGTGGACTAAACAGTGATGAGCCTAAAATCATTATATAGCCACAAAGTCCAACTCCCCTCCCTTGATTGTAAGTTGACCCTTATCTAACTATAACCAGGGGTTGACTGTTAGTTGAGAAGATTGCTATGCATAGGTTTTTAGCAATAAATCAGTTAAATTGAACCTTTATATGTGAACAATGATCTTTCACCTCTGACAATTGCTGAACAAATGGTCATAACCTGATAAATATCTGTATAGAAAAAACTTATTTCAATAACTTAAGACAGGCACCATGGTATGACATATTTGACAAAATAGGTTTGTACAATTACGTAGAGAAAGCATAAATCTGAAATTCCTTTGTAGCAACACTTGTCTCAGTGAATTGGCTGGGCTTCATTTGTTATGTCAGCATTGGTCTTTTATGTTAGGAATAATTACACAGAAATGGAAAGTATTTCTCTTTGGAAAATAAAAACCAAATTTATCCAGCGCTGTGATTAGTTCAATTATTGTGCCAAAGTTACATGAAGATATAGAAGGCAGTCTGTTTTATTTTGTTGTAATATCTAACATATATTTGATTTATTTGCTGACCATCTCACCTCAAGATTAAATCTACTAGTACTATACATTAAAATATTAGAAATAATCTAGTGTAGGAACAAAAAATTATCAAACACATTTTTTATATTTTGCATATTGTAATATCTCAGATTTTGACTGTAGTGAAGTATCACTATGGTTTTCCTGGATTCATAATTCATTTCAATACTTTGCCAGAAAAGGGGCAACGCTTCTTCTCGGGGAGCCGAAGGGAGAATCCAGGATGGGTAGTCTCATCGCTCTGCAGACCAAGTTGAAAAACTGAGGCCACCCCCCCCCCCCAGTAACAGTCCTCAGTTCTGAACGACGTCGAAGCAAATCCAGCTGCTCCTCGTCCTCTAACAGATAGCCTATTTGATACTGCAAGAAAAAAAACCATTTCCTCCCTACTCCAACCAGACAGAATACAGGGTGGGACTGGATTCTCCCTTCGGCTCCCCAAGAAGAAGCATTCAGGTAGGACCAACGCCCCTCCTCCACTGAGCCGAAGGGAGAATCCAGGATGGGACATACCAAAGCTGGCTGATGGCTGTCCTATGGGAAGGAACTGGATTGGTCGGAGGTCCCCACTTCTATATGAACACCCTGCAGGATTCGTCTTCCAAAGGATACCTCAGCTGAGGCAAAGGAGTCAATTTTATAATGTCTTATGAATGGGATCACAGATGACCAAATCACAGTTCTACAAAAGTCCAGAACTGAAAACTGCATTGCCCAGGCTGCAGTGGTCGCTGCACTCCTGGCTGAGTGCACAGTGATTCTCCTGGGCACAGGAAGAGCCAATAACTCATAGGCCTTTGCAATACATGCTCTAAGCCTGGTGGTGTCATCCTGTGACCCAAAGTTGATGGCTGAAAGGAAACGAACAGGGCTTCAATCCTCCTAAAAGAGAAGGTCCTTTTGATGTACATACAGAGGCCACTCCTAACGTCCAAGATGTCCCATTTTCTCTCCAGTGCATGGGTAGACCCTGGACAGAAGTCAGGCAAAAGCAACTCCTGGGAGTGATGGAATAAGTTCACCCTGGGCAGAAAGGTAGGGTCCAACCGCAGAACCACCCTGTCTGCAATGGAAAATGCACAGGTCCTTTCTGATGGATAAGGCCATCAACTCCAAGATACACCTGGCCGAAATAATGAATGATACCTTGCACATGAGTAGGTGAAGACTGACTTCATGCAAGGGTTCAAATGGGGGAGAAGTCAGTGCCTGCAGGACCCTAGGCAAATCCCAGGTGGAAAAACGGTGGACCACTGGTGGCTTCAAATTAGTCGATCCCCTAAGGAAGGCTTTTACCCATGGGGTGTTGGGCCAGAGTGGTTGAGTCCTTGACCAAAAAAACCGAGGCCAAGGCAGCCACCTGTCTCTTCAAGGTACTGGAGGCGAGACCTCTGTCCAACCTGTCCTGCAGGAACTCTAACACATTTGCCACAGACATAGCAGTGGGTTCCAATAGGTGACTGGCACACCAGCCACAGAAAATTTTCCATGATGCATCGTATATCCTGGTCGTGAAAGGTCTTCTGGCCACCTGGATGGTCTGAATGACCTGTCTGGAAAACTAGTCCTGTTTCAGGAGCACCTGCTCAAGCACTAGATGGTCAACCAAAACCAGGCTGGATCTGGGTGCTCAATTGGGCCCTGGCTGAGGGTGATCCTGTGCAGGGGAATTCTCCAGGGTCTGGAGAATTCTGGCGACCGACTGGCCCACCAGATAGGTGAACCATGGGCGCTTGGCCCAGTAAGGAGCTACCAACAGAACCTCCGCCCTCTCTGTCAGTACCTTTCTGATTGTTCCCGGAATCAGGGGAAGGGGGGAAGGCATAGAATAGTCCTTGGGGCCACCTGCACCAGAGAGCGTTAACCTCTTCTGCTCCTGGTGCTGGGAAAGAACCTTACACAGCTGCAAGTTCTCTAGAGATGCAAAGAGATTCAGAACAGGATGGCTGAAACGTTCCGTCATGTCCTGGAACAGACTGGGATGCAGTTGCCATTCCAACTGGTTGACTATGGGCCTGCTCAACCAGTCTGCTTGCATATTGGAAACTCCCAAGACGTTTTCTGCTCTCAGGGACAACAGGTGTCTCTTTGCCCACCTGCACAACCAAGTCGCCTTCTGCATTAGAGATCTCGAGCGAGTGTCCCCCTGCCAGTTTATGTGGGCCTTGATGGCAACATTGTCTGTGAGGAGAAAAACCTGTCTCCCCATCACCTCCTGCCTTAGATCCTTGAGAGTTAGAGTGGGCAGCCCTGAGCTCTAGCCAATTTATGTTGTGGGTGAGCTCCTCCCATGACCACCTAACCTGGACTCCCAGGTGGGCCCCCCAACCATATAGACTGGCATCGGTGATGATGGTAATCATCTGGGACTCCCTGTATAAGCAACCCTGCTCCATGGCTCGGGACTGCCACCAATGGAGAGAATGAAGAACCAGCAAGGGGATGTGAACTTTCCTTAGTGAGTCGCCCCTGCCCGCCTTCTGATACCCCTATCAGGAACCAGTGCAGGGTTTGGGCAGGAAGTGAGCCCTGGGACGATCCTGATGCCTGGTATCATCTTGCCGAGAAGTTGAGACAGCAAGATGATAAGTGCCTCTCTGTCAGACAGGATCTGTGATGTGACGTCCCTTATACTGCCTTGATGCTCCTATGAGAGAAAGACCTGGCCAGTTAAGGTGTCCATGATAGTCCCCAAATGCAAGAGACGGTTCGATGGTACAAGGTGGCATTTGTCCAGGTTTATCAAGAATCCATGCTCTCGAAGGATCCTGATTGTTGACATCATATCTTCCTCCGCCTGGGGTCTGGAAGAGGATGCTATTAGGATGTCGCCCAAATAGCATAGGATCCTTATAGGTAAGGATCTGAGATATGCCGCTACGGCCACCAGGAGCTTGGTAAAAGTCCTTGGGGCTGATGGCAGGTCGAACAGGAGAGCCCTGTATTGAAAATGGTGGCCACCATAACAAAACCTCAGGAGCTGATGGTGGTTGCCAAAAAAAAATCTTCCACTCGCAGGCCCTGTAAAGTGGAGGGAGTGCACCTTGAATATTTGATAATTAGATGCCTGTTGAGCCATTTCAAGTTGAGGATGGCTCGCTGCCACCCCCACCCCCGGCCTTTGGAATCACAAACCAAATTGAATAGAACCTCTGTCTCTCCTGGTCTGCAGGAACCGGCTGAATGGCCCAAATGTCCAGCAGATGCTGGATCGCTGATTCCATGAGATCCCTCTTTGAGGGGTCCCTTGAGACAGGGCAGCACACAAAGGCACTGGGACCCGAGAGAGACTTGACCATAAAGTTGTCAGGATCCAAGCGTTCGTCGTGATCTGTTCTCACCTCTGCCAGAACAGTCCCAGACTCCTGTGGGAGAGGAGGCTTGGGTGTCACTTGTTGCATCTAACAAGTGACACCCAAGTGACACTTTGGAACCCCAAAAGGACCTTCTGTCATTGCCTCTGATGCCCTCTGGCGGCAAAGGCTGGTCTATCAGCCTGAAATGAGGATCTTTGGAAGAAGGGCCTACTTTGATGGGGAAAGCTTCCAGCTTCCCCCTGTTTAAAGGAGGGCTTTCTGTAGTTGGGTGGAGACCTGTAATCAAACGCCTCCCCTGGGAGGGCAGGATCTTTCACTTGTCCCTAGTTTCCATAAAAAAAAGGGGGATCCAGGCCTTTCCAAAAAGCCTCTCTCCCTTGAAGGGAGCAAATACCAATTTCCATTTGTTTCTGGCATCCATCTGCCAATTTCTTAGCCAGATGAGCCTATGTGCTGTTACAGATGAGGCCATGGCTCTGGAAGAAGTTTTGGTTGATGTGAGGGTGACATTAGCTGTCAATTGAGCTGCAGCTATTATCTTATTTAAATCCTGATGCACCCCGAGATCCTCAGGTGGGATTCTACCCTGCAGCTATCACAGCCACCCATTAAATAAGGTAGACTCAGACCCCCTGGGGACTCCCACTGCTTTTTAATCACATTCATAAATGTCTGGGGCAGTGTCCACCATAGTGAATAGGTAATCTTCCTGATCCTTCCCCTCTGGAGGAAGATCCAGGGTGACCTTGTCCCTTTTTTTAAGATGAGCCGTGCTCTTAGCCTTCACCAGCAGAGTCTTGGAGAGAGCCAGCTGGAAAAGGTCCTTAAAGGAGGGAGAACCTGCTACCTCCAACTCCCCGTCAGAAAAGCCCTCTCTGGAAGGAGGTCCCTCTCGGAAACATAAGACTGGCTTCTTTCCAAAGGGGATGCAGAACAATTTCTGAAGTAGATTGGCTGTTCTGCAGAAGCCTGCCCCTGCCTCTGAGGAACGCCTCTGTTGGTGTCCAAACCAAGCAGCTGGCACAGCTGGTTGACTTAAGCCTGAAATTCTTGTCTAATTGTTTGGGAGATCCAGGCTCTCATGAAGGATGGCATCTCTTACCTGTGGATCTCCTCAGGCTGCAACCCAGCCACTATAGGGTAATGGTGGCTTTTTATTTTCAGGCGCAGGTCTGGTTCTGCTGGAGGCTTGGCTTCCAGGTGAAGCAATCAAAAATCCTTGTGGTGGATCAGAATTATTATGAGTGGCTTTTGACTTGATTTGGAGGTTTCCCTGCAAATCCTGAGTACTTGAGCCACCGGGAGATCAGGCAGTCAAACACTATCTATCTGCCAATTGGTTTTGCTGCCTGCCATCTTGTGGGAGCACAGGAGAGATGGCCCTGTTTCAGCCATCTTGGAGTCTCTCACCGCCTTATCAAACTCCTTATCTAGAGCTTTTTGTCTATGTCTGGCCTGCTTATCCTCTGCCCTAGATGGTCTTTTAGGGCTAAGGTCCTCGCTCTGATCCTAGCTGCTGCCTCCAGTCCAGTAGACCTGGACTTAGTTGATCTCCTTGCTGCTCTCTAAACTCTGCTGAGGAGCTGATAATTCTTGGCCAGCTCCCCTGGTGGCCATTTTGAGCCTGCCAAAAATAATTGTCACTGACAGGGAGAGAGAAAAGGAAAAAAAGGGGCAAAAGAAAAATAAAAACAAATTTTATCTGATCTAAAGCTATCTGCTTTGGTCACAGCAGCTGTCCACCAATTGAAGAGGCTAGTGTGACCCAGAAGTGGTGACCTCAGCACAGCTCTGCAATTTAAGGCAAGAGTCAAAGCAAAAAGGAAAAAAATGGCTGACTCTTTAAAATTGCTACAAGCCCTGACAGATCAGAGGCTTGCAAGCCAGTGCTGGCTGCACCGCAATCAATTTGGCAGTCTCAAGCGTCTCACAGCTGCCATGGTGCTCTGGTGACTGGACAGGGGGTCAGGATTCAATCCAGATGGCCAGTACCCCCCCCCCCCCAAGGGACAATCATGGAGACGAACTGCAGAATTGTCCCAAAACGCCTGAAATGGCTGCCGACACCGAAAAGGAGCAGAAGTGCTTTGCGGTTTTCACGGCTAGCAGAGATCAATAAGAAATGACCAGGAGAAAGTGAGTTGAATAAGACACTGACTCCGCCCCCCCACCCCCCAGCCCGGGCCAGACAGGCTCTCAGGAGCCCTCCAACCAAATTTACAATCATAATTCCAAAAACCAGTCTACCAGAAAAGAATTTTTTTAAAAGGCAGTCAAAAAAACACAAAAAACAAAAGTGCTAACCGGCAAGCCGGCTAGCTGTCAAACTTGCTCGAAGAGAGAAAAAAAACTCAATCGAGGGGGTAAAGATTCTTCTGCAATCTGAACTATTCAGAGCCCTTAAAGTGTGGTCTGAACACGCTGAGACTGAGTGAAGAACTGGGGACTGTTACCAGAGGGTGTGTCCTCAGTTTTTCAACTCGGTCTGCAGAGCTATGAGACTAGAGACTACCCATCCTCAATTCTCCCTTCGGCTCAGTGGAGAAACACTATTCATTGGTTCAATTTTCCTCTGTTTACTCAGCAGAGGGTAAATATCCAAAATAAGCTTTTCCTGGATAACTTCTCCAAATTTTAACCTTGATGATTTTTTTTTCAAATGTTAAGTCATCTCAACTCAAATTCAGGGAGCACTTACAATAAATGAATTCTGAATCTGAGCAATTTGTAGAAAATAACATAGTTTAGTAGGAGTTGAAATAAGTTGCTGTATTGAAAAGTAAGTTCTTTCACACTTGAAATTATTATTCATATTTCATTATACAAATGTGGATGTTTTCCATAAATCTTATTATAGCCAAGAGTAGAGCCACTGTAGTTTTTCTTAAGAGTTTGACAGTATCATTAAGTTCAGAGAAGTATTTTTTTACTTAACGTAAATATGGTTATGCTTTTATTAGATTTAGACATGTGTTTCATTTACAGTATATACTGTTTTTTTTATATTATATTGTTTTTAGGTTATTAATTTGCATTTCTTACTTTGAAGAAAATATACTGACATATTTTATTTCTATGCTACGGAACTGCATTTTGTGATTACTTTAAGAGAATACTTTGGGTTTCTTGGGTTATAATCATAAAATTTGACTACAGAGTAAGAACCAATTACATTAATAAAATTTATCTATGAGTAAACAGATTGGCTTATACTCCTTACTGATCATGTATTCCAAACAAATAAATAATAGAATTTTTTTGGTTTTGCACTTGGCCTTTCACCAAATTGAATTGCAAAGTAAAGAATAAAGGAAACATTAGATATAATAGTACCAAATTGTTATACATTGTGTTAATTCAATCAACGAAATAAAGGAGTTCTCCATCTTCTTTATTTCAGTTTTGGATCCCTGAGAATGACTGCCATCCACTCCTTAAAGCCTGTTCCCACTTTGTTATGTAGACCAAGATTATTCAGCCCCCTTTAACATCTCTTACACTGATCATTGACAAATTACAGTGCTTTTCATCACCATTGCTCTTTCCCCGACATAACATATAGTGGGTTTCATGTTCATAAATGAAAGGAATGCAAAGACAGAAAATCGCTGACCAGGTTTAGTGACTTCTCATTTTGACTTCCACTGTGCTTTCAGTAAAAGAAGAATTCACAGGTACTTGCACTATTGTAATTAATGCATTATAGAGATCTATTTTCTCTTGAAGCCATTACCTTCAGCTATGGAACTGAGTCAGCTCAATACAATTAAGGCAACAATTAAGATAGCTGAAGTTTTGACTGATGTACTTTCAATGGTGGAACACAGGTAAAAATGATTTCTCTTTTAGAGAAAAGGCTCCTCAAAATAAAGATTTAAAACAGAGTGGAGGTTTCCTTTAGATATTGCACCTTTGAAATAAACTTTTCATTATTGTTCATTATCTTTCTACATGTATGTGTAATCAATTAGAGAATCTCATGTTACTGGGAACAAAAGAGGTTGCTGCTTATAATATGGAAAGTAATTAATTAAATACCACAGTTATTGATTATTTTACCTGCATCTATTCAATTTGCAATAGCTACTATGATCCTTTCGGCCTAGGCCACTGTCCTGGTTTGAGTTGTGTATATGTAGTCACTAATACATATATGGAATCTTTGATTGGTGGGTAACTATCATCCCCAATATCAAGGAATTCTGGAATAACACGTCAACAACACACAAAGGGTATCAGATTCTGCACCCCTGTCTTTAGAAGTCTAACCATATAGGGTTATGTGGCAATCAACTCAAGTTCAGAGCTCAAAGTCAAAATGTTGGCTTATTTGCGGTAAACAACTGAATTTCATTAGTTTGATAGCATTGTTATTCATGAATGTGTAACTGAGATAAGTCTATAGAAGTATACAGAAACTGGAGAAAATTAAGGTTTCTGAGATGCCAATGTTCTTCTAGCTAAATAAATACCATGATAAAAGGACTTAATAACAATTTGCTTAGTTAAATTTTCACTAAACTAGTTTTTCACTAATTTTCACTAAACTAGTTTTTATTTGATTTTATTCCTTCTTATATTCTAGGATGAATAAACCATATAATTGATACGATTTATTATTTTGAACAACTGTCATTGGGAGAAAGGAATGTTTTAAAAAAGAAATGTATGTCCAGAGCAGGTAAGGAGGGCATTTAAGTGATATTTTAATGTCTTTTCATGATACTATGTATAATTACAATATAATTATAATATAATTGGCACATAATTACAATATAATTTGGCAATCACAATAATCAGTTAGTAAGGTATCATTACTTTTTCTTTCTTCTGCTATTTTCCTGCTAAAAAGCCATCAAATTTGTCAGACCTTAAAACAAAAACATACTAAAGCCCAGTAAAACAACCTTAAATCCCTAAACAAAACAAGATGTGTAATTTGAAAGTCCAGTTGAAAAGACAAGTAAGGTACTCTACTATTTTACAAAGATTAGTAGTCCTTCTGAAAGTGGTAATATTTTCAATAGAAACTCTCTTACAATGATATTAATCACAGATGTTCAGTACAAATTATGAAGAGGTTTGTAAAAGCAAGGGCCAAAACCATTTTGTGTCTTGGTGCTCTCTGAGTTGGTTGTTTTCTTGTAAATGTTTCATTACTGATGTGCGCTGATGATATTGTCTAGTTTGGGTAATGAAACATCTACAAGAAAGCAACCAAGCCCAGAGAGCACCAAGGACCTTTGGACTCTAAATGGTTTTGGCCCTTGCTAAACAAGCCTCTTTGTAATTTGCATAGCAAGGGATAAAACCATTTGGAGTCTGCAATCAGAGAGTACCAAGCAGCCCTCATTTTAACTCTCTACATTCACAAATATTCTCCTTTATTGGCACCATTTAAAGTCTTAGAGTTGAAAACCGTGAAATAAGTTCACAAAAGAACTTCCAATCACTCTAGACCCGTGATAGCGAACCTATGGCATGCATGCTGGAGAGCCATTTCTTCCGGCATGCAAACCGTCGCCCGGAACAGACCCACTGTGCATGCGTGCACGCCCCCTCCAGCTGATTGTCGGGTACCTGCCATACATGTGCAGGGGATGGGTTAGTGCACACATACTTTCGGCATGTGAGGACAAAAAGCTTAGCCATCACAGCTCTAGACCAGGGGTCGCCAACCTTTTGGACCTCAGGGACCACCAAACTCATAATTTTAGATCCCAGGGACCACTAAATGGTTCTGTGGGCATGGCCTAATTTGTGGGTATGGCTTGGCAGTCATGTGACTGGCTGGCCATGGCTTGTATGTAAATATAAATATTTATATAAATATTGATTTTTTTTTATAAAAAAGAGCAACTTTTACCCAAAATCAGGCAAAGCAGGCAGGCAGATTGAGTTGCTCACAGAATCACAGATTCATTCAGAAATCTATCCATCTGCCATTGGCTAGCTCAGTCTGTCACATCAAATTTGCTTGCAAGCAAACTCATAAAATTTGCTAGCAAGCAAACTCACAAAATTAACTCACAACACACCATGTATATAAATATTGAATTTTTTGTATAATAAAGCAACTTTTATCCAAAATCAGGCAAAGCAGGTAGATTGAGTTTGTTGCTCACAGAATCATTCAGTGATCTATCTGCCATCCGCTAGCTCAGTCTCTCAAATTTGCTTGCCGTGAGTCTGCACTGAATTTGCTTGCAAGCAAACCTTCAGTCTTAAGGGAGGTTCAGCTGTGCTGAGCTGAAGATCTAAAGACTAGCTAGAAAGCAAGAAATCCAACCATTCCTAGTTAATCTAAATATCCCAGCACAGCAGAACAGATGATGGTCGGAAAAAGGAAAAATAGCAATTTAGCAGGCAAGTTCACTGGAGTGAGTGGGTGGGAAGGGTTCCTGCGGGCCATGTGGGCTGAGCAGCCTTGTTTTTTTGCGCGGTCTGGATTAATTGCTTTGGGGGGTGCTCTGGGGGTAAGATTTCTCTGCAACCCACCAAAATTTTCTCACAGCCCACCAGTGGTTGGCGACCGCTGCTCTGGATGATTCAATGTGATTGATATAGGTCAGTGTTCCTCAGATTTGGCAACGTGAAGAGGTGTGCCTATTTGGGGAACACTTGTATGGATAATTTTAATATCTTCATGGGTTAACAACATGAGCTGCACTTTCCAGATGCAACAATTCACAATATACTTATAGTATATCATGGAAACATGGATAATTGTTGACAGCCTTGAAGTTTTCATAAACTGCAAAACCTCTGAGTTTCTCCTGTGATAAAAGAGAAGAGAAGCGTGCCGAAAGCAACTCCACATTGCATACCAAGAGCCACAGAGAGCAACAATATGTATAATAGAATGGAAACAGAGTGAGAAACAAGATTGGGGGGGTGTTGCAGGATATTAAATATTAGTTCAGCATCCAGGAACAAGGAAATGGGGGTTTAAAGGTCTTGTATCATTTCAACTTCAACTCGCAATAGAAAAATCTTTGACAGTATTTCTGATAAAGGTCAAGGGAATACAGTCATGCTAGTGAACTTTAAATACACTGGTAAAGTCCTATAACAATAGTTATCTGATACATTTTTCTGTATTCATACTAGTCTATTTGCTTAGTAGATCTATGGCGAGCACTTGTTTAGCATCTGTACCTTAAAGGTGTCCAAAGACATGAAATGAGCTCACTATATTTTTATTGCTTTTCACTTGAAACATCTGTGGTCTGAGATATAGCTGCAGGCAGTGATTCTATGAATGGGCAATTTGTACAACTGAAACTTTAATTTATCTCCGTCCCTCCAAATCAACCCTCCCCTCAGAAACCTTATCAGGCAGTACTACTATAACATGCAGGTCATGTTGTATGGACCTGTGTTGTATATATCATATGGGAGATGAAAAATGCTTGTTACTTGTCAGAAAACCTTATTTCCCATTAGAACTCATAGCTATACCCACACAATCACAAAGAGAAGCTTGTATAGAAGATTGAAAGTAACATGGTGGAAAGCAAGAGAAAAATTAATAAGACATACAGCTTGTTCACTAAATACCAAACTTTCAGTAAGAGGATAGCAAACTTTAAGAAATAATCCCCTGGTTTTGTTAGTTTCCTTGCAAATATTTCAGCCTTGCACAGGCCTTATTAGTGGTAATTAATTAAAAGAGATTCAGAGCCCTAGGCTTATGCTTACTTGCAGTCTCAATAAAAGCTTGAATTGATTTCCACTGACTGGATTGATACATAAGTGATGAAGCAACTATTACTGTTTTTGTGGGTACCACCCACACACCCACTTCTGTTGGAGCTGTTTTCCATCTTTATCAGAGGATAGCTGTTCTGAGACATCACAATTCAGCTTAACATGCCTTCAGGCTGGGATTTAAATGGTGAGAAAGTAGCCAGAGTTTCAGTCAGCAAGTTGGAAGATATTGTCTCTACAGCAATGGTAAAGAATTATAATATGTACAGAGAAGGCGGAGCTTCGTTTTGGCGATACAGCTGCAATCTCGGGGCTCTGAGATTGCAGCCGATATTTTCGCCCCTGGTCGGTCCCAACGGACCTAAACCGTCCCGTAGAGGCGGGGATTGAGAAGGGTACTGTTCCAGGATCCCAGAGATATCGCAAAATTTCTGGTTGATCCGGAAGAAGCCCTTTTGCTGGCGGCGGAGAGGCAGCCTTTATAGTTGCTGAAGTCAGGACAGCTCCGGAAAGAAAGTGGCTGGAGTGAAATTGTGTCGGCTGGGTGATAAAAACTCTTTTGTGTTGTAAATTCGCTGAGGTTGGAAAGGACATCCTGATCAAAGAAGAAATCTGTGAGACTTTTTTTTTGACTGGAACTGTCTGAGTGGCGTTTTTTAAAGTGGTGTCAAATTGAGGCTTGGGGTTTTTTTTTTCTTTTCTCTATATTTTTTTGGGGGGACTTTAGTGTGACTTTGTAGGTAACCAGATTGAATTTTCTCTTATATATATTTTTATGCTCCCTTTGATTTTTTAACTTTCTTTAGGATAGAGGCTCCCTTTGGCTATTTTTTTTTTTTTTGTCTCTGTATATATTACTCCTTTTTTCTGGCTGGGGGAGGAGGAAGAGCATTAAGAAACTTTGCAACACTGCCAACTAGAGGCTTGAAAGTATTTTATTTGAATTGGAGAGAATTGCAAAAAGACCTCTTCTCAAGGACATTTTAACGTGATAAGATAGAGGGAGAGCACAGCAAAATATTATTGCAGGTGCTTTCCTGGACTGTTATCAATAATTCAACACTTGAGGTTTGGCTTTGAAGCTGCTGGAGAAGAGAGTCATAACAAGAGCCTTGGATAAATAAATAAAGTGCAGTGTGCCTTCTTATATATATATATATACCCTACTCGCCAGCCTTTTTCTAAATTTCAATTCTAGTAATATTTTTATTTCTGCCTTTTATTTTAAAGGGAAAGCCTCAGAGTTTTTTCTTTATTTTTCTTTTCTTTTTTATTGGGACTTTTTTGCTTTTCCTATCTATGTTTTTGGACCACTTTGTTTTTCTTTTTTGATTATTGAGACTTTTCAACTGGATTAAGGTGTGAAGAACCTGAAGGAACTTTTTGTTTTTTCTCTTTTTTCTTTTTTTTTTCTTTTCTTTTTTTTGCTCTTAATCAATATTATTATTTTTGGATTTGTTTGTTTTTCTCCTTTCTATTTTTTCTTTTTTATGGTGGACTACTTCGTAATTGGATTAGGGTCTAGAAGAACCTGAAGATCTTTCTTCTTCCTTTTTTCCTGTTTCTTTTTTGGTTTCGTGCCTTTTACTATTGGAGTTTTCTATTTTGGATTATAATTGGCTGCTCTACCAGTTGGATTAAAAGTCAAGAAGAATTTGAAGCTTTGGAAGCATTGAAATGAGCAGGAAACCAATACCATCTGGCATTTCTACTTCTACCTCTGCTTCCCCACCAGCTGGAGGACAACGTTTAATTCAGACAATGTTGAAGCAAGATAAGGAACAAGAAAGAGTAACTTTACAGATGATTATGCAAGGAATCCAAGATTTCAAGACAAAATCAGACATCATTGAACAAAGAACAGGAAACATTGAACAAAGAACAGAAAATATTGAACAAAGAACAGAAAATATTGAACAAAGAATAGAGAAGACTGATGAAAAAGTGGAAAACATTAAACAAATGATGGTCAAGTATGAGGAGAGATTTCAAAAAATTGAGGAAGAAGGAAAACAAAGAGAGAAGAAGATTGGAAATATTGACAGTAGATTAACAGCGGTTGAACAAGAAAAAAGTGGGATGTTGAGGTGGGAGATGGAAAGGTCAGAATTTTACCTCAGATTTCAAAATATAGAAGAGGAAAAAGGAGAAAATTTGGCAGCGGGAATGATAGAAATTTTGACAGATGCTTTGGAAATTACAGAGGAAAAGATGATGGATGGAATAGATGAGATATATCGAGTCTATACAAGGTATGCGATGAGAAATAAATTACCCAAGGCAGTCCATATTAGATTTACCAAAAAATCCATTAAAACGCATATATTACAAGTAGTAAGAGAGAAAACACTGAAATACAAGGGTAAAGAGATTGTGGTTTTAAAACAAATACCCAGAAGAGTGAGAGAGATGAGAAGAGAATATCGATTTCTGACCAAAATGCTATTGGAAAACAAAGTGAATTATAGATGGCTGATTCCAGAAGGACTAATGTTTAGGTGGCAAGAGCAGAGATATAGAATTGATTCAATTGAGAAAGCGGAACTTTTCCATGCAGAATTTTTTGGAGGAAGAAGAGAGGAGGCAGAGAAAGAGGTCTCATTAATTGAATTTCAAGAGGAACAACTGGAGACTGAAAAAGAGAAAGGAGCAGTAGGGGGACAGATGGATAGCAAAGAACAGCGTGAAGTGAGATCCACAAGAGCGGTTAGACCTAAATATAAAGCATAATCATGGAAGAAAAAAAACTGATTACAATGAATATAAATGGACTTAATTCAGCTGTTAAAAGAAGGAAAACTTTTCATAAATTAGAGAAATTAAAATTTGATATAATTTGTCTACAAGAAGTTCATATTAAAAAACAACATGAACAATTGTTAGTACAGCCAAAATTGGGGAAAATATTTACTTCTTTGACTCAATGTAAGAAAAGAAGAGTGGTTCTATACATTAAAGAGGCTATCCCAGCAAAATTGATTTACACGGATGAAGATGGAAGAGTATTAATGGTAGAAATAATGGACAATAATATAAAAATACTCTTGATTGCAATTTATGCTCCGAATGATAAACAAGAAGAGTTTTATAAAAAGTTACACATGAAAATAATTGGGCTGGACTATGTTAATATAATTATGATGGGAGATTTTAATGGAATTGTGGACAATAAATTGGACTATATAGCAACAACAACAAAGCAAAATAGAAAGGCTCTCCCAAGGTCTTTTTTTAAAATGACAGATGAATTAACTTTAAAAGATATTTGGAGAGAAAGAAATGTTAAAGCTAAACAATATACTTTTTATTCAAATAGACATCTATCATGGTCCAGATTAGATATGATTTGGATCTCAACAGAACTAATATCCAATATTCAAGAAACAAATATTGAAACAAGTACTTGGGCAGATCATAGCTCAATGACAATTAAATGGAAGGGACAAAAAAAAAGATCGAGATGGACACTAAATAATACTATTTTAAAGGAGAAAGATTTTATACAATGGATGGAGAAGGAATTGGCTTTTTTCTTCAGAGAAAATAAAAAAGAAGATACTTCAAAGCAGAATGTGTGGGATACAATGAAGGCATACACTAGAGGTTTGATAATAGATTATACAAGAAAAAAGAATATTAGGAAAAGACAAGCTTCTAAGGCCTTGGAAGATGAGTATAAAATTCTTGAAAAAGAATTACAGAAAATGCCACAGAAAAAGGATATTAAATTGAAGCTGGATGTAATTAAACATAAAATGGAATTAATAGAGAAAGAAGAACTGGCACAGAAAATCAGAAACTTTAAACAGAATTATTTTGAAGATGCAAATAAACCAGGTAGATGGCTAGCATATAAATTGAGAAAAGAGAAGGAATCAAGAAAAATATTGAAGTTAATAGATGAACAAGGCCAAGTTTGTTATGGGAATAAGGAGAAAAAAGAAATTATTCGAGATTTTTATGGGCAACTATATAAACAAGAGAATATTGATGAGGAAAAAGTCAAACAGTATTTACAGGAAGCTAATTTACCGAAGATACCTAAAGAGACTGAAGAAATGCTAGAAAGCAATATAACAATGATGGAACTAAATGAAGCATTTAAGAGACAAAATAATGGGAAAGCACCGGGTCCAGATGGGCTTCCAGTAGAATTCTATGAAATATTTGAAGAATCTTTGAGCACCTCATTGTTAGAAGTTATGAATGAAGTTATGTTAAAAAAGATGATACCCAAAACATGGTCAGAGGCTTATATTACACTTATACCGAAGGAAGAGACTGACCCACTGCTAATTAAGAATTATAGACCTATTTTTTTATTGAATGCAGACTATAAAATCTTTGCTTCAATCTTAGCAGAAAGACTTAAAAAATATTTAAATAATTTTATTCACCCAGATCAAAATGGATTTTTGCCAAAGAGACAAATTAGAGACAATATGAGAGTAATCTTGGACACTTTGGAATACTATGAGGCTCATCCTGAAAAGCAAATGGCTTTGATATTCCTAGATGCTCAAAAAGCATTTGACAACGTGAACTGGAGATTTATGTTATTATTATTGGAGCAGATGGGTTTTGCTGAAAAATTTATTCAAGCAATAGAAGCCATATATAATAAACAGACAGCAAGGGTAATGATGGAGGGGGAACTTACAGATTTTATTAATATAAGGAAAGGCACAAGACAAGGATGCCCCCTATCTCCTTTGCTATTTGTGTTGACCTTGGAAGTGTTGAATAGAAATATAAGGGATGATAAAAGCATAAAAGGAATGAAAATAAAGAAGGAAGAATTTAAGCTAAAAGCTTTTGCTGATGATTTAGCTTTTATTTTGGAAGACCCGCTAGAAACAGCTCCAAAGTTATTGGAAAGGATAGAGATATATGGAGAGGTGGCTGGTTTGAAAATAAATAAAGATAAAACAAAGATTTTGACAAAGAATATGCTATTGAGACAGAGAGAAGAACTGGCAGATCTTTTGAAAATTCAAGTTACAAATAAGGTTAAGTATCTGGGGATATATTTGACAACAAGATGTAGCACATTAAAGGAGAATAATTATATTAAACTGAAACAACAGATAACTACAGATTTGAAGAAGTGGGAAAACTTGCAATTGTCATTAACAGGGAGAATTTCAACAATTAAAATGAATATTTTACCTAGAATTTTATTTTTGTTTCAAACAATACCAATTAGGCTTGGAAAAGACTATTTTGAAGATTTAAATAAAATTATGTTGAAGTTTATATGGCAAGGGAAAAAAGCGAGAATAAAGCTAAAACTTTTGCAAGATGCTAGAATTAGAGGAGGTTTTGGCCTGCCTAATTGGGAATTGTACTATCAAGCTGCAAGTTTGATGTGAGTCAAAGAATGGATAACATTAAGGAAACATAGGTTGTTGACATTAGAAGGGCATGATTTGCTGTTGGGCTGGCATGCTTTTTTATGGTAAAAGGGAACTAAAACACAGGGTTATTTTAGAAGACATTATGTACGGGAGTCTTTGTGGTTAAATTGGGAGAAGATAAAAAGACAATGTTATTTGAAAATTCCAGTTTGGTTATCGACCATTGAAGCATTTTCCTATCCTATAATCTACAAGAAGGAACAAACAGTTAGATATGGGGAACTTTTAGATGAAAAGGGTGAACTTAAATCGATCCAAAACTTAGAGGAACAAGGTATAAGGATGAATTGGTTTTCATATGCACAAATACATTCAAGGTATGATGAAGATTCTAAAACGGAGGGATTTTATGATAAGCAGACTGATTTAGATAAGATCTTGATGGGTACTGATGAGAAGGTGATTAAAAAATTATATGGTTATTTACTGGGAATGAAATTAGAGGAAGAACAAGTCAAAGAAACTATGATTGTTTGGGGGAAGAATTTTGGATATGGAATTGATTTAGAGAAATGGCAGAAATTGTGGTCTCAAAATTATAAAATGACAATGTCAACAGCATATAAAGAAAACTTGTATAAGATGTTTTACAGGTGGCACTTTCCTCCGACAAGAATAGCAAGAATGTTTAAGAACAAATCTGAAAAATGCTGGAAATGTCATCAGATACCCGGCTCGTATTACCATATGTGGTGGACTTGTGAGGATGCTAGAAAATATTGGACTATAATTCGCATGTGGTTGGAAAAAATGACAAAGAAACATATAGACTTGAAACCAGAGATCTTCTTATTGGGAATTTTACCTGATATATATAGTAAAGATTTGAAATACCTGATTGTAAATGTAGTAACAGCGGCCAGGATTGTATTTGCTAAAAATTGGAAGAATGAGAAAATACCATTACAGGAAGAAATTATTAAGAAAATATTGGAATGTGCTGAAATGAGTAGATTGACATTTGAAATTAGAGAGCAAGAGGATAAACAATTTTATGAAATTTGGGATCTTTTTTATAAATGGCTAGATGATAAAATACGATAATAGAATATTTTAGATAGTAAGAAATATCTTTATCTTGCTATTTTGCTATTATTTTGTTACTTGATATTATATTTATAAAGGGTTTTTTTAGGATTGATTTGGTATGATTATATGATTTGTTGAATAATCTGCTTAAAGTATTGTTAGCTCATAAAGCATGAATGATTAAAAGTATAGTCAATTTTTTTTTTATTTTTTTTTAGTGATTATAGGATATATAAGTTTGGATTGATAATATGAGTTGTTATGTAACATAATTGTAACTGGGACTACAGAATGAATGCACAAAAATGATGAACCAACGGACACACTGGATGTACATACGAGAGTTGAATGTTTTAATGTTTTGTTTGTCTTGTTTGTTTGTAGAAAATTAATAAAATTTTCTTTAAAAAAAAAAAAGAATTATAATATGTACAAATATATTCTGTCATTACCCTAGACATTAGTGGTGGGTTTCAAAGTGGTTTACCACCAGTTTTTGTCTTCTGAAGCAAGTGTCAAAGCTATCGCATTAGAACAGGGGTGTCAAATTCAATTTCACTGAGGGCCGCATCAGGACTGTGGTTGACCGCAGGGGGCCAGGGGACGTGGCTGACTGGGTGGATGTGGCTGACTAGGTGGGAGTGGCCAACTTGACACCACTTCCAAAACTGCTGGTATGTTTCCTCTTCACATTGAGTAGACTGGGCCAAAGCCACACTAGCCAAACAGGCCGAAGCTCCATTGGCCTGATCTTTCCCCTTTGTTCCAGATAGACGGGGCTGAAGCTTCACTGGCCTGATCTTTCCTCTCTGCATTGGGTAGACCGGGTCGACACAACATGAGTAGACTGGGCCAAAACAATGTGAGTAGACTGGGCTGGCCCCAGGGCCGGATCCAACCACATCGCGAGCGGATCCGGCCCATGGGCCTTGAGTTTGACACTCCTGCTCTAAATGAAATACAACAGAGAAGTAATAATCAAATTAATTAGGTGATGGGATAAAACAATTTAGTGAGAGTGTTTTATTTAAATTTTGGCATACGTTTGGTGCATCATTTCTTTCTACAGCATGAAAAAATAATATGCACCTGCTGCCCCATTTAGTGACAAAGTTGTGCTCCAAAGAATAGATTGTTAAGCAAAATGATTGTTAAGTGAACAGTATCAGAAAAAGAGGGAGAGAGAGGGAGAGAGAAGTTAGAAAGATCACTGCTGCCATCTCATTCAGATACAGTTAGTATATAGAAGATAACCATATAAAACAGGGCATGTTTATACCAAAAGTTACATCAATCAGGCTTTGAACTACAGGAGTGATTCTTATAACACAGCACTATAAAGAAGTACTGATCTACTGATGACAGATTGACATGATTAGAAATCAGAGAAAACGTTTATTTTTTGCTCTCCTTATCACTATGATTATCTTTTAGAAAATTCACCCCAACTACAAACAGTGGAAAGAAATTTAATTTAATATGGCATTTTGTTTATATATTTATTATGTTTATAACCTTCTGCAATCCCACAGGACTCATTTCACAAGCATACAGATGTTAAAACATGCAATGTAAGATCCAAAAACATAAAATGTATAAACCAAAAAATATTTTTAAAAAATCAATTCAAAACAATGGATGTCAAGTACCAAATGCCCTTTGGAAGAGCTTCATCTCTATCTGTTTCTAGATGTGGTTGAACTTGGGATCAATCTCACCTCCAATGGGACTATTTTAGAGATAAACAGCAAGATTGGAATTAATGTTTGTATTTTACTTTTATTGAAGAGAAAGAGGTTACAAGTGACTAAGCTGATAAACAAAGCGGAATACATATAGAAAGGAATCCAGTAGTGTCAGCAACCCTGCTACATTAGCTGCGAGTATGCTATAGAAAAAGCTGCTGACTCCCCACAATGGTACCTGCTTACTCTTTTGTAATCCCTTTCTTGCCAAACTGTCCACTGTACAAGGGAGGAAAAAACAACAATAGATTAGGTATAGGATATCACATATTGCCTGTGATGACGATCATGTGATTGAGGGATGCAAATAGTGATAAAACCTTTTTCCCCCCCAGCACTATTGTAACTTAGAGCAATTACTGAATGATGCAGCTGCTAAGCACAAATTATCTGCATAGGTTTCATTATCTTAAAACTTGCATATTTTAACAATTCTGACTATAGTGACTGTCGTGTCCTCGAAAATGATGCCAGGAGTCGGTGACTTCACATCATGCTCTTTTATTAGTGAAGGAACCGAACTGGCGCTATGCAAAAGGTTTGCGGCTTTTATTCCTTTAGCCGCGGCGGCCGCGGCCAATGACACCACTTTGAATCTTGCTTTTCCCCCAAGTCCAGGTCGCCGCCTTGTCCAGGAGCCTATGCAAAGGCTCCGCCACCGTCACCTTTTGGGGCAGGAAAACATTGTAAAAGTTAAGTAGCCCCAGGAATACCTGTAGCTCCGTCTTCGACTTGGGTGTGGGGGCTTCTTTGATGGCCTTGATTTTTTGGTTTGTGGGGTGAATGTCGTGACGGTCTAGGAGGTATCCTAGGAATTCAACCCGTTCCGTGTATAATTGGCATTTCTCCCTCTTAACTTTGAGCCCGGTCTCTTTGAATTTGGTTAGGACCTCCCTTAGTCGACCCTCTAGTTCGGCTTGGTTGGTTGCCGACACTAAGACGTCGTCGAAGTAAGGTACCACCCCCTTGATGCCTTGTAATAGTCTTTCCATTAGGCTTTGGAATATTCCCGGTGCCACGCTGACTCCGAATTGGAGCCGGTTGCACTTAAATGCTCCCCGGTGGGTGACTATGGTTTGCGCTTCTGCTGTTTCCTCGTCAACTGGCAACTGTTGGTATGCCTGGGCGAGGTCGAGTTTGGCGAAAACCTTGCCCCCTCCCAGTGAGTGCAATAGGTGTTGCACTACTGGGACGGGGTAGGCGCTTTGTTGCAACGCGCCATTTAGGGTGGCCTTATAGTCCCCACAGATCCTCACCGACCCATCGGGCTTGATCGGGGTGACTATGGGGGTCTCCCACCGGGCGTGGTCTATTGGCTGTAGGACCCCTTGCTTGACGAGCTTGTCAATTTGCTCGTCTATCTTGGGTTTAAGTGCGAATGGCACCCGCCTTGGTTTCAGGCATTTTGGGGGGACGTTTGGGTCTAGGCTGAATGATATAAGGGGCCCTCGGTACTTGCCTAGGTTTCCGTCGAAGACCTCTTGGAATTCCCGGGCCAGTTGTTGCTCCCAGCTGTCGTCGGTGACGTGGTCGACTCCCGTGACTGCGATGCCGAGCAGGGCGAACCATTGCAGTCCCAGTAGGCTTGGGCGGTCGCGGTCGACGATTGTCAGGGGAATCCTTTCAGTGCGCCCTTTGTATGTCACGTTGAACTGTCCGGTTCCAACTACCGGGATGCAGTTTCCCTAGTAGTCCTTTACGATTAGTCTCTGGCTGTCGAGGCTTCTCCTTTGGATGGTAGGCACCAAGCGCTTTATTTCATGCCATGCTATCATGGAGAGGTAGGACCCGGAGTCCACCTCCATTTTGCATGGCTCGCCCTCGATGCCTACCTCCACGTGGACCTTCCAGGCGTCATTGGTTGTGGCGTGGCCGATGGTGACCGTCTGATGGGTCTCCTCTCTTCGCCGGGTATCGTCGCCTCGTAGGGATTGTTTGTTCCGGTCCCATCTGTTGTCCAAGGGGCGATCTTTGGTCCGGGGTGGTGTGCTTTCTCTCCTCCGGTCGCTCTGGTCCCATCGGGGCAGGCTGCGCTTCTTTTTAAGGCGGCAGACGCGGGCGATGTGTCCCTTCTTGTCACAATGCCGGCAGATCGACTTGAAAAACCGGCATTCCGACCTGGGGTGGTCGCTGCCGCAACCGGCACAGTTGGTCCTCGACTTACGACCCCGCCGGTTCTGTGGGTCGCGGCCTGTCTGGAGGCGATGAATTTCCTCCTCGTCATCGGAAGTGCCCGATGCCGAGTGGAAATTGCCCTGGTGGGTCGTCGTCTCGGGTTGGGCCTCGGCCGACCTTGCAGGGTTGTTGTTCCCGCTGCGGTCCCCAGCGTTCGGTCGGCGCATGCGGTCGGCGGATGTTCGGGTCGCTTCGGCAGCTGCGGCTGCAGTGAGGGTGTCTGCAAGGCTGATGTTGCCCTTGGCCATCAACCGGCTCTGGAGGACGGGGTCCCACAGGCCGAGCACGATTTTGTCTCGCAGGGCGTCCTTCAGGTTGTCGAATTCGCACAGCCCCCCTAGGCGCCGTAGTTCGGCAACGAAGTCACTGAAACTCTCACCCGACCGTTGGTCCCGATGGTAGAATTCGTTGCGTCGGATCAGGATGGGTACCTCTGGAGCGTAGTGCCGCCGAAGTATTGGCTCGAGGACGTCCCAGTCCATCGCGGTCGCGTCTGCGGGTTTGGCAAGTGCCTTGGCCATCTTGAATACCTCGATCCCACAGTGGGTCAGGAAGACGGCGCGCTTCATGGGGCCGGTGGCGTCCTTCAGATCGCTGCACTCGAGGAACATGCGGAATCGGTCGGAGTACGATTCCCAGTCCTCGGTGGCGGGGTTGAAGGGTGCAGGGGGTGCGATTTTCGCCATCGTGGAGATTCGTCTGGCTTCCGTCGGACAAATGGTTCGGTTCAGGGTCTGGATCCCATCCTCGTCGCCAGTGTCGTGTCCTCGAAAATGATGCCAGGAATCGGTGACTTCAAATCATGCTCTTTTATTAGTGTAGGAACTGAACTGGCGCTATGCAAAAGGTTCGCGGCTTTTATTCCTTTAGCTGTGGCGGCCGCGGTCAATGGCACCACTTTGAATCTCCCGCAATTCGAATAGACCAATCACAGGAGATTCTTAGCGAGCCAATCGGCGCGGCTCGCCTGACCAATCAGAGTGCCCCGCGCTTTGGCCAATCAAAGCGCGGGGATCTCAAGAATGCTAATGAGGGGACAGAACAGTTACCTTTTAATAAATTATTTTCCTCGATATAACATCATTTCAGAACCTGGAAATACTATTGCATCAGAGAAAATAGCAGACATGGAATAAATAATTTAAGATACATTTCTTCGTCTTTCTTTTGAGTGGGTCTTGCTGCAAGAAAGTTTTGAATGACACCTATAGTAAATTATGGTTGCCTTAAATAGAGAAGACAAATTAAACCAATGGTCACCAAATGGGAAAAGTAAATTACAATCAAATTACTATCAAAATGAGAATGACTCACTGATTACAATCAGGACACTTAAAATATTCTTAGCAAAAATGGGAACAATTGCTTTTTTTCAATTTAAATTTACAGTTTGATAAACCTTACACATAGTTGGATTTAACTCAACTCTACATAAAATATTTTACTATCAATTAATGGAAGTATATGTGTCATGTTGTAGTTCAATATTTATAGATGAAATTGTTAAGTGTGTGTTTTTTAAATTTTTGAAAAGATGGCTCTATGTAACTTTTTTTAAAAAAAAAAATAAGTAGTTGAAAAATCATTATGTTTTAAATTATCCATTTGTTGAATATGAAGTGTTTAAAATCAAAATGCCTTTAAAACCTTCAGCAATTTCTTTCCTTAGAATCATTGAAATTTACATTTTAGAAGAAAGATGGGAAAGGTCTCCTGCAACACAGAATGTACTTTAATTCTTCTGATAGCAAATAAGTGGTTTTGGCTTCATTATTTAAGCTGCTTAGCCAAAACAAAGACTGCTCATTTTAATAGTGTTGATGCTACAGCGTTTGAAAACTACACTTCAGTATTTAATTATCCCAGACATTCTCTGGGTTAAAAGGTTAATTAAAAACTAATAAATAATACATAAACAAGAGAATTTATTTAATTTCATGGGTCCTCTGACAAGTCTGTAAATAGAACAGTTCACACATAATTTATATAAAATAAACAAGATACTCAAATAAGATAGCTAAGCAAAAGAATATGCTACATCCAATATGCAAAGTAAAGTATACATAGCAATTTTAGGATGACTTCTAGAGGGTATCTAGAAGCATGAAAAAATAGGAAATACAGTATACCAAAATAGCTAAAAAACCAAAAAGGTAGAAATTTTGCTCAAGTATTGCTCAATATCGCTGAAACAGTTTAGATGTCTAGTCAATGATAAAATTCCAGAATAATTTTGAGGTCACTCTCAACCTCTTTTTCTAAAAGAATAATTTAATCATGTAGTAAGAACAGGTAAGATTAAGATTTAAAAGAATGGTATGTTAATAATACATAGTTGGGTCAGGCACTCTTTCTTTCAACTGTGTACTGGGACTTGGGGAACCTTTGAGAATTCACTGTGATTCTTCTACATAAAGCTTACTAAAGATTTATGTAGATTCTCCATTTCCACCACCACCCTCCCCTGATCTCTCTGACTCATAGGTTGGAGTGTTAGGACTAGGAAATCCACATGAAAAAGATTCTGACACAGACCAGCTCTTTCCACTGTTCTTACAAGCTACAGCTGTGCAGATCAAGAAAACTTTGGGAATAACAGAAAAAGGCTGGACTGCTGCATTGCTATAAGACAGGATCCCCAATTTGCCACTGAAACATTCAGAGAATGTGTTACTATTATAGACATGAAAAACATGCATTTGGATCACCCCTTAATTGGTTGTCTTAAAAAGTGAGAATAAAAAAGTTTTGCAGGTCAGCGTATATAAAATTTGTGAAATATGTTCAGATTGGTGTGTCAGCCTACACAGTATGATTCCATTAAAATTGACTTAAATATATTGGCTGTTGTTAATAGAACTGGGTTGTTGTTGCTTTTTCTTGCTTCTTCTGCTGTGCTGCAACTTCAGAAGACTGACTGACCCTTGAGGTTGGAATAACTTGTGCTGAAGATTAAAGTTTGTAGAACTTATGGGCCACCACACTGGATCTACAGAAGCAGCTTCTACTTATGTGGGAAAAAATGTGATACAATACATCAGAAACATTACCAGCTGATTAGACAACACTGTTTGAGAATCTCTTTTGGATTTCAAGAAAGAGATGCAAAATATATGCATCAGTTTTTCAAGGTATACAAATAGATAAGCTCAAGGTAAGTCAATTTCTAGTTGTCCACAGAGACATATACTTTAATCCAATTGCATTTTTATCAAAAGATCTACTGTATAAATTTTTAAATAGACATATAACAGAATCTAAGAAATGTGCTAGGACTTCCGGTTTGAAGGGCTTCGGCGACAGACAGGAATCCGCAATCGTGGATAAGTTGAAAAAGCAATAACTAAGATACCCTGGAATTTAAATTTTACAAGAAATAACAACGCTCCCAAAGAAGAGTTGGAAGCAGCGAAAGAAAGTGAAAAGGGAAAGGTTTTATTTTTTTTTTCTTCTCTCTCCTTCCTTATATTGACAATTAAGAATAAGAAATTGGAAAAATCCGCTTTGGCATCAATAGGCAATTAAGCTGAAAATATAACTAAATGCCAAAGGGACAATAAAGATTTCTGGACATTAAAAACTTTTTCTTCTACAAGCAGGAAGGGACAGAAAAAGAATAAGGGCAGGATCTGGAAGAGGGAGGAGACTGCCTGGACTTTAAAAGAATCTAAAGTAAAATTTCAATAAGACTTCTAAAAGATACATTTTAACTGAAACTAAATAGTAACCCCAGGAAGAGAAAGTGGGAAAAAAAGAAAGAGCAAAAAGAAACAGCTTGTGTGTATTTGGATTACTTGGTGACTTTTGGATTTTTGGCTATTATATTTGAATGACGAAAATCAATTGGGTGGTTGTTTAAAAATTTCCACAATGGCATTACTTTTGGATGAATTGAAAATGGAACTTAAAAAGTACAAAGACGATGCACAAGAAGGGAAGGGTTCATTTGGCTTTCTAGAAATGGAGATTTGGAACTATGAGAAACAACAAGAAAAGAGTGCAAAACAAGACGACTGGGACAAAGAAGAAGCCAACTTTAATGAACAAGTAACTCTATGTGAGGAAGAAAAAGGAAAGGGGGGAAAAAGAGAATGGAGAATTGAAGACTTAAAAAAACAACCAAAGAAAAGAAAAATAATTAGAAAAATAAGTATAAAACTGGAAAGCAACAGAAAAGGGGAATACAGAAGAGGGAAATAGAGATAGAGAGACAAAGGGGTAAAAAGGGGAGAGAGAAGAAGAGAGAGAAGAAGGAAAGGAAAAGAAGTTTCAAAGGTCCGGAGCAAGATATAAAGAAACAGGACCTATTTAGAGATAATGGGTGAAAATCTAACTGAAAGGGGGATTCTGTAAAGGTACATGAGATTGTGTTGTTATATTTGAAATACAAATAACTTTAGATAATTGGAAACAACATATGATTAGAATGAGGGATAGAATGGTTAGTGTAACTTAGTGAAATGTTTGTGAATAAAGTAAATGAAATAAAATAAACGAGAAAATTGAATTAGGAAGGAATGGGAACACTTTAATTAGTCAATGTTTTATAAAATATAAGTGGGGGGGGGATTGATTATGGAAAGTTTATAATTGTTCCCATAGAAGTATGATGTTTAATTGAAAAGTAACGTGAAAAATGTTAAGACTGTAATGAATATTAATATTAATGATAGAATTGAATGGGAATTTTGTTTTAATTATATACATTTATATTTTTTTCTTTTCTTTTTTTTTAAGAATACTGTGTGTAGTTTAAGAATGTACCAAGCAGAATCCAAATGGAAGTTATGTATTATATTGAGTGTTATAACTTTAGGGGAAAGATATAAAGGCGTCATACTCCAATCAGTAACTACAGGATAAATTTTGTTTAATGAGAAAAGATAATAGACAATTGAAACAGGACAGATAAAAAATATAAATATATTGATTTGAACTGAGATGAAATAAATACAATAAAATTGAGGAAATTAAAAGAGGGGAGAAGCCATGCAGAAAATGTAATAGAATATAAAAATGAGCATGAACCTGAATTTGTGTCTGTATGAAGAAATGTAACCTGGGATTATGCTGCTTTCAAAAAAGATGTTTTAATTGTATTTCTTTTCTTTTTGTGAAAATTCAAATAAAATTTACACACACACACAAAAAAAAAGAATCTAAGAAGTGTGCTTATGTAAGTCTTTTTCATTTATTTATGCATGTTAATATCATTTTAGCAATAGAAATGAAATGGTTCCAGTGGATTTTCAGGAATAAGTCACCTCTTACATTTTTTTGTGTATACCTGTCCAAGTATTATTTACATGCCAATAAAAATGCACTCTGTACATGCAATCAGTCCATGTTATAAACCATCACATGGTACAATGTACATGACTCCTCCCCCAGCATGGGCCTAGCTAGTAAACGGACACTGGCCTCCACCAACCGTGTGAAGCGTGTGAAGTGGTTCTTCAGATGTAACACCAGATATAAAAGAAAATCTGCATTTGCTGCTTTAATTTTTTTCCTTTTAAACTCAGCATGCAATATGAAAGCTTAATTTTAATTGTTTTATTGAGAACAATTGTCTGCTGAAATCAAAGAACTATAAATATAAACATCACACAATGAAAAAAAAAGCCTGGGCTTTGCATTCACATTTCACATAATTACCATTTTGTTCTCTTCCAATCCCCATTTTCTTATCTATCCGTCTCCTGATAGCATGCTCATCTTCTCCTTATATTTGTTGTTAGGTTTCAAGAGAACAAAGCTGTTTTGATCTATTTATGGAAATTAATCTGTCACCAATTTCATTCAGATAGGATCAGTTTTCAATATTTCACAGCTAGTCTTTTAGAAATATTCACAGTAAACACGCAGTTAATAATCTCTCCCACTTTACAGCACCCCAGAAGAAGGATGAGAGCTGTAATACCAATTTCCACAGCTCACATAATTTCTGTAAATAGAACTAAAGCACTGTATAACAGCAGTGAACCTAATTGCTTTTGCTAAATAACAAAGTTAAGTGAAATATATCAGTTCTTTCAGATCAACTTAAATTAATTCCTGAAAGTTTAGACAGCCATTCTCAAAAATCAAACAGAGCATTTCTACTCTGAAATCCCATTTATACCTTATTCAGTGAACTATTTTCAAAATCGAGTCAGAAATATTTTCCACTAGCAAATTTATGTTAATTTACAGGATGACATGATATTAAGCTATTATTTCCAGTATAATGCACCCCAAATGTTCTCAACTACAAAACTATTAGAATTTCAAGTCAGAATAAACAAACATCTTGCCAGTTGTGAATGTTGAAGTTATGGGGAAGGGGGATATCAAAGAATGGGGCTACTAATTTGGAGATATTAAGGGTGGAATCTATTGCCAGAAAGAAGAGAGCTCAAGTTGTCTGCTTCTCACGATTTTATTGTCTTATAAAACAATATGAATGAAATTGTGAATTCCTTTTTTGTTATGTACTTAAACTTCTCTGTAGTACATAGCTTCTACAGCAGTGGTCACCAACTGGTGGTCCATGAGAAATTTTGGTGATCCGCAGAGAAATGTCACCCCCCCCCAAAGCAATTAATCCAGGTCTGAGGGAACAAAAGGATTGTGTCACTTGCATTGTGAACAGCACGAGGTAGTAAGGGGAGGGGAGAAAGGACGGAGGGGGGGAACTTGCCCCACTCGCCCCACACACTTGGCCTGGCCACTGGGCTGCTTCTTTCCGCTTCTTTCTTCCTCTGCTTTTAGCTGCATGTTAGGAAATCAGTAAACGTCTTTCTTACTCTTCCCCAAATTCCACCAGAAATGAGTCTTTGGAATCCTGCAAGGCATCCTGCTCCAAGAGGCTGTGCTGGCAAAGACTCATTTCTGGTGGAGTTTGGGGGAGAGAAAGAAAGACTTCTGCTGCTTCCCTTGCATGAAGCCAAAAGTCTGTCTCTCTCTCTGTCTTTCTCTCCCCCTGAGAACGGAGCTGGACAGGGTATCCTGTGATCCCAAATAAAGAATGATCGATTGATAGAAAAATAGGGTGGGGAATTTTCCTGCAGACTTTTTGGAGGGATTTTCCCAGGATCTCTGACCCACAGGATTTAAAATTATGAGTTTGTTGGTCCCTGAGGTCCAAAAGGTTGGCGACCCCTGTTCTTGAGCATAACAGAAACAAACAAACAAAACAACTTAGTAACCAAGCAAGCAAAGATGTTCAAGAAATAAAGCCCCAGAAGATCACCATAAAAAGAATTGAAATGTATTCTTTCAGAGTACTGTACTGATAATGGATTCTTCTATAACTGCAGGCAAGTCATTTCTATCAATTAAGTAATGTAACAAAATGGAGCAAATGATGCTGAAAGTTGGCCCCACCTACCGCTGCATTTTGTGGATTCATACAATCTTGTAACAACAAACCAGAAATGTGCAAGAGTAAACAGAAAATGCAGTTATAATAGACCAATAGCATTTCTTAAAACACTAACAATCCACAGCAAGGGTGGACAACTATGGCTCTTTTATTATCTGTAACTTCAACTCCCAGAATTCCTGAAACAGTCATGGGAACAGCCTTTTGGTTTTAAATTTTTTATCAGTGTATCGAAATATAAAATATAAAGAAAAATGAAAATAATGGGAAAGCAAGGGAAGAAAAGGGAAAGAGGAAAAAAGCGTAAGAGAAAAACAGAAAAACAAAGAATAAACTTTAGACTTTTGACTCTTTTAGAATAAGAAAGTAACATACAGCCTAAACTTTTACTTTTTTTTTTTTGTAAATTTTATTTGAGTTTTCACAAAAAAATACAAATAATACATCTTTTTTAAAAGTAGCATAATCCCTGGTTACATTTCTTCGTAGACACAAATTCAATTTCATGCTCACTTTTATGTTCTATTCCATATTTTATTACTGTTTTACATTTTCTACATAGCTTCTCCCCTCTTTTAATTTTCTCAATTTTATTTTAATTATCTCATCTCAATTCAAATCATTATACTTATACTTTTTGTCTGTCCTGTTTCAATTTCATATTATCTTTTCTCATTAAACAAAGTTTCTCCTGTAGTTGCTGATTGGAATATGACACCTTTATATCTTTTAAGTTTATCCATTTAACTCTTATTTAGGCTTCAGTATATACCTTAAAGTTATAACATTCAATATAATACATAACTTCCATTCGGATTCTGCTTGGTACATTCTTAAAATACACACTATATTCTTTAAAAAAAAAAAGATTATAAATATATGCAATTAAAACAACACATTCCATTCCAATTAAATTCTATCATTAATGTTAATATTCATTGAAATCTTAACTTCTTTAACATGACTTTTCAATTAAATATCATACTTCTATGGGAACAGTTATAAGCTTTCCATAATTAATTTCCTCCCCTCTTCACTTATATTTTATAAAACATTAACTAATTAAAATGTTTCTGTCCCTTCCTAATTCAATTTTCTCATTTATTTTATTTCATTTATTTTATTAAGAAATATTTCACTAGATTACAGTAACTATTTTATGCCTCATTTTAATCATATATTGTTTCCAATTTTCTAAAATTATTTCTATTACTAATATAACAATACAATTTTCTGTACCTTTACAGAATCCCTTTTTCAGTTAAATTTTCACCCATTATCTCTAAATAGGTCCTGTTTCTTTTTATCTTGTTTTTGTCCTTTGTAACTTCTTTTCCTTTCCTTCTTCCCTTTCTTCTTCTCTCTCCCCTTTTTACCTCCTTGTCTCTCTATCTCTATTTCTCTCTTCTGTATTCCCCTCTTCTGTTGCTTTTCAATATTATACTTATTTTTCGAACTATTTTTCTTTTCTTTGGTTGTTTTTTTTTAAGTCTTCAATTCTCCATTCTCTTTCCCCACTTTCCTTTTTCTTCCCCACATAGAATTACTTGCTTATTAAAGATGGCTTCTTCTTTGTTCCAGTCTTCTTGTTTTGCAGACGTTTCTTGTTGTTTCTCATAGTTCCAAATCTCCATTTCTAAGAATTGAAAAACGAAGCCAAAAGAACCCCTCCCTTCTTGTGCATCTTCTTTATACTTTTTAAGTTCCATTTTCAATTCATCCAGAAGTAGTGCCATTGTATAAATTTTTAAACAACCACCCGATTAATTTTAGTCATTCAAATGCAATAACCAAGAATCCAAAGATCACCAAGTAATCCAAATACATGCAAGCTGTTTCTTTTTGCTTTTTTTTTTCACTTTCTCTTCCTGGGGTTCTACTATTTGGTTGCCAAGTTTCAGTTAAAATGAATTAGAAGTCTTGTTGAAGTTTTACTGGAGATTCCTTTTAATTCCAGGCAGTCTCCTCCCTTTTTTCCAGATCCTGCCCTTTTATTCTTTTTCTCTTTTCTTTTATTCTTTTATTCTTTTTCCCAGATCCTGCCCTTTTATTCTTTTTCTTTCCTTTCCTGCTTATAAATTTTTTTTACTGTCCAGAAATCTTTATTATCCCTTTGACATTTTGTTTTATTTTCAGCTTAATTGCCTGTTGATGTCAAAGCAGATTTTTTTTCCGATTTCTTATTTAAGTCTCTTGGTTGTCAATATAGGAAAAGGGAGAGAAGAAGAAAAAACACCAAACCTTTCCCCTTTGACTTTCCTTCGCTGCTTCAGACTCTTCTTTGGGAACGATGTTATTATTTTTTTTTTTTAGTTTAAATTCCAGGGTACCTTAGTTGTTGCTTTTGCAATTTAACCAGGTCAGCCAAAACTTTCACTTCTTATCTTTCTCCTGCACATTCTTTTCCTGTTGAGTTCTTCTCTGAGGTGGCCATTTCTGACCACTGCTGCAACCGCCTTCGGGAAAGGGAGTAATGGCCAGCTGAGGAGGAGAGGCTCTCCTCAACCCTGCAGGCAGTCTCCCCCCTCTTCACCACCTCTACGGATGGCTTAGCCCCGAAACCAGCCGGCTCGGGGCATTCCAGTGGCGAGCCCAGACCGAAATTGCGCACGATCGTGGGTTTCTGTCTGTCGCCGAAGAAGCTCAAACCGGAAGGCCAACTTTTACTTTTACATAAAAATATATACTAGCGATTTCTATAACAACAAGCTACCTAATCAGCCAAACCTTCAATTTTTTCCACCACAAACACAAAGTCCAGAAGCGGTTTCCAAGTGAAAACCAAGTTAGTTGTATTCTTTTCTTTAATTAAAGCAGTCAATTTAGTCATCTCTGCTAACTCCATCAGCTTTTGCAACCATTTATCCATTGCAGGGGTTAAAATATATTTGGGCTTAGGAACAGTCCTTAGACTGCTGTGGCAAATCTCATTTGATCAAATGCTCTGCAGAAATTTGAATATACCTATCAAATAACATATAAAAATAATTTGAACTATTTGAAAATATCAATCACTGCTGCAAAATAGCTTGGGTTTTTGACTATCCAAGGAGGAAAAAAAACTTTGAACAAGGATAAATCCTGTTAACTTTATGCCAAAATTAGTGTATGTCAAAATGTGAACTGGAAAAATCAGCTTTTGAAATGAAATGAAATGTTTTTTAACCAGGGTTTAAATATTTGTTTATAAATGGGGATTTATTTTGTTTTATTTCTCAAAGTAATAAACTGGAATACAAAATGGATTTTTTGATCAAGGTTAATCTCTCTCTCTGTCTCTGTCTCTATCTCTCTTTCCAGGTTCTTAATAGAGCAATCGTCCAAAACTCAAGGTCTAGCCAGACCAATCTGAACACATCCTGGATTGACTTTAGGAAAGCCACAGACATGCATCTGTGAATGCCTGTAGAAAATAAGGTTGTAAAATGGGGCAAAACTCACCTAACAAGTGTCTCACTTAGGAACAGAAATTTTGGGCTCAATTGTAATCATAAAGCAAGGACTAACTGTATTTCCCTTTATTCTAGTGCAAGCCGGATGTGTCACGCACTGGCCACACCCACCCCTGGTTTAGCGAAGGGGAAAATAGTTGTGATATGTCATGTGATGAGTTTGACATTCCTGTTCTTATGGCTGGAGATCTATATAGTTATTCAAGTGCAGTTGGAGGACAAAACCGTGCAGGTAGTGTGGATATGTTACTCCATTTTTTCAACATCTGTATAGAAATCCATTGCTTCAATCCATGACTTTAATCTGTTGAACTAAAAGATCTGAATGGACTTCTAAAAGTATGCTTGTAGAGAGGCTTTTAGATAGATGAAACTGACATGGTTTTTGTCTCCCTTTTACTGAAGCAAATCTCTTATGTGGCTCTAACACACATATTAAGATGTTTCAGATAAGCTGGGATCCACTTTTAGGATAGGTTTGAATGCATACAACCATAACTTCTTGTTCTTCTTGTTTTTTTATTAATCTTGAAATAGCTGAGGAAAAACTTTGATCAGAGATAAAAAGTTAAACCTACACGTTGCAACAAGGCAATAAAGGTGAGCAATGTACATTTCAAAGAAATAGCTGAGTAAGAAAAACATTGCTCTCCGTCTGTTACGAAAAAGGTCCTTCTCTTCCTCCTCAGCCCACCCCACCTTCTTTCAACTTATTGATTGAATTGCATCTCTTTTGATCTCAAATGTTTTTGTCATGTTTGTAGTTTTCCTGGAAAACTCAAAACAGGTAATAACAACAGGGAAAATAGCTATATTGCAGTTTGGATGGAAATTTTGTGCATTAATACTGTAGCCCTGTGGCTGAGTTAGAAAAATCCTTCCTGGAAGGAACAATTGGTCAAACAGCATCTTGCTGACAAAATCAGCAGAGACCCCACTGCATTAGAGTAAAAGTTCTGCTGACATGCGGGTTGCCTATAACCAAAATTTAGTTAAGGAATTATAGATTAATTGGGGCACTGTCAGCTTTTAGCCATTGTTTTATATCCCTAAAGATGGTTTTAAAAAAACAGTGCATCTCATTTGTTTTCAACTTTATTTCAGAGCCACAAATTTCTCATCATATCATCTTCATAACAACCCATCAGCTTATTAGGGTATGTCTTATAACTAAAGGGCTTAAGAGAGTCAATGCCGGGGCTCATGACTATAACTACAACACCTGAATATCAAACTGTTGGATACAGACTAGATAACATTATTGGAGAATTGTTTCAAGGAGGGAGAATTATTGTGAAATTCCATACAGAAAATCCAACATTGAAGTAAATAAAGAAAAGTCCTGGTTTATTTAAGATTCAAGTCCTAAGTGTGCTAATTAAATAGTCACAATTATAAGCAAAGCCCCTGGAAGTTTGAATTAAAATTGAAACGATTTCATCATGCACAAAAATTAACATGGAAAGGAATTTAGAAGATCAAAACCGTATAGTACAGTTATGCTTCACTGAATGGGAACTAGGCATGGAGGAGATTCAGAATAAATGTCCTTTCCATTTTGACCTTAATTTATGCACAGTAATTTTTTAGAGAACCCATTATTTGCATTTAAATTATTTTTTTTTAATCTTGTAATTTGGAAGGAAAAAAACTTTTTATCCACATTTGATTTTTCAAGAAGTAGTGCAGAGTGGCAGAGAACAAGTAAAAGCTTATTTCATAAAAATGACTAAAGGATAGAAATGGGAAAAATATGGGATTAATGGAATGGCTGCCTATAGATAACAAAGAAACACGTGAAGACTGGGTTTCTCAACCTCTAAAACAAATTCTGAGGGCCTAAAAATAAGGGATCTTGCTTCCTACTGACAGGAATAGTATCATCAATCAAAGATCTTCCCTGATAATTATGCGTTGATTTTGACTGATTTACTTAAACTACCACTGCCGTTCCCATAAGAATGATCTGCACTGATATACATTCCATTAACTTCACAGGGTTTATATCCAGGAAAGTATAAATGGGATTACAAGATAACTCTGAATCAAAATTAGAATCTAGATTCCAATATGGTTGTCAAATATATCTTCTCTTCTTCACATTCTAAAATGGATTAAGAAATAAAATTTACATCTAAAATACATTAATGTTTCCCCGTTTTCAAGCACTCATATGTTAAAGAGGCAAGTTAGATAATTCTGAATACTCAAGTACAAATTAAACAATTCCCTGCGCAACCAGTAAAACATTCAGATTCATAAAGCTTAATTTGAATTTTAACTACAGCATCTATTCGAAATCTAGGGACTATTCATTATTTGTTCAGCTAGTTATCTAAGCCTACACTTAATTTAGAAAATAAGATTAATCCAGCAATGAATTTGTTCTTTCCTCAGCAATACAACTCCTCATAGACAATTGTGAGGCTAGGCCAAAGCCACCTTACCTAAAGGTGAAGGAAGCATGTAAACAGGATGGACAAAAGCCAGGAAAAGCTCCCTTGGGGAAAGTAGTTAAGAAAGAACCAAGTGATAAGGAAACAAAGGAAAAAATAGCACCTGAATTAGACAAAAGAAGTTGGGCCTGAAAACATGGGAACCCCCCAAATCAACCAGAACGAAGCAAAGACTTTGGGGAATAAAAGAGATTCTAATTCCTGCCTACTCTTGTTTTTGGGATTCAGACTTGGTGGCTTCTATCCCTCTGGCTAGTGCCTGGTAGACTAATTGAGGATATTAGTTAAGTGTGGATAAGAAAAAGTGTGTGTGTGAAAGAGAATATAGATGAGACTTTGTAATCAGTAAAGTTTGCTGTTATTTTAAATTCATTGGGTCTCCGTATATTCTAAAGAACAGTTTGTGCCTCAGTATTCAGTTGAAAGTGGTTTGAATATGACAGTTTTCCAGGCTATGAGGGTTGTGTGTTTGTGTGTGTGTGTGAGAGAGAGAGAGAGAGAGAGCAGAAACTGAATCTGTGAGCACACGTAATACAATTCAAATTCAATGATCATATGCCATAAAAATTAAGGAATTATTATTTGTGTTTTGTTTAAAAAAGAAAAAAAATCTTTTGAATGGGAGGGATATTTACATTTTGATGAGATAGGCTAGAACCCTTTTATGCCTTAACATTTTATCTTTTATAAAATGTTAAAGAAAATCAACTGAAATGAACAGCTGCTACTTTTGAATCAGTTAAAAATGGGGTTATACTGTATATCCATTTCCAGTAACTTTGCAGAAGAAAGACACCTGGGAGAACAATACATTTCCCCCCCAAATACCTATAAACTGAAGCTGTGTACTGAATCTAGATCACTTTAAATATGAAGTGTCCTGTTTCAAACTTGGAATGCCACCCTCTCCCCTAGGCTGTCCCTAGATCATCTGCTTTGAATGTAAAACAGGCCTTTTTCATTTTGGAAGTGTTTCAAGCTGTCAAACTGCAATACCCCATTTTCCTGAAAGGCACACTGTGAAAGTGACAAAGTATTTTACAAAGGAGGTAAAAAATAAAATAATCAAAAGAAAACATCCCAGAATAATGGATTTAAAAGCCAGGCAGAATAGATCTACCTTTTTTCCTGGCACTGAAAAACTAATCATGTTATTGGCATGACTAAATGCTGGGTCAAAATCTGTGTTAGAATGTCCTTACAGTTTCTTTCTCTAAGAAAGAGATTTCTCCCTCTTTCATTGGTGCTTTTGAGTATTATATTTTGTGACAACTGTTGTGAGATAGTAGAAGTTCTGTTAACTGTATTATTTCCTGATAAAGATTTTTTCCATCGAAGTGCAGCCCTATGGTTTTATGAATCTATGATTCTCTGCCTATCCTTCCATGCTGACCTGAAAACTCCATGAGAAAGGATCCCGCCATAACATGCACGTGCATGCACACACACATACATAAACTCACACAGACTACACTGAAGCACAGGAAGACGCTAGGAAAATGTTAGCATAGACCTCGTCTTTGTCCATCTCACCACCAAAGTGAAAGTTAAAGGTCCTCATGCCATTTAGAACGTTTTGTTATATCTAAAAAAGGAAGTTATTTCTCTTCCATACATTTGTTTCAGTAAGTATATCTAAAGAGGGTTTCCCCCCAAAAAACATCTTGTTAGCGCCTCATGAAACCGATTAAAAAAAATATAATATCTCTTCTTCTTAATATTACTCACCTATTCACTATGGATAGGCTCAGCCTTTATTATGCTAGGAAAGAGTTCAACTATCCATAAAGGTGAAGGTAATTGGCTGCCACTCCCTGTGGTCTGACCTTATCTGGTATCCATTGTCTAGATTATTAGTTAAAAACTCCTGACACCAACTATTGTGCTGGAAGGTTTTATGTCCTTTATCCTGTACAAACCCAACTGAATGACATTCAAAAACCTTGGCCGGCTGCATCAAGGCAAAAAGGATGTAAAGGAGGGCTTGAGAGCTCGTCTATTGTTTCAGTGGCAAACCTCTAAAAGTACTGCTGAGGCAAGAAAAGAGAGCAAGCAGCCTTTTGCTAGATACAAAAGTCCAGTTACATCAGCTATTAAAGATACTGTCTCTTCTGCTTTTTTGTCCTTTTCGCTCAACTTACTGGTATTTCTGTTGTGGTCAACACAAATTAATTTTTTGTTTGTCTGTTTCAAAAAGCACTATGCTTTTACTGATTCTATATAATTAAAACGCACAATAACTGAATTTTAAAAATACTGAAGGTATGGCCATCTGCTTTCAAAATGGGCCAGAAGGAATTATTAAAGCAATGTACTTATTTATTTAGAACAGCTTCCTTCTCCATGTTGCTGATAACCTCTGTGATCCCTGTTTTAGCAGCCTTTGGAAATAGGTGTTTTTTCTGGGGGCCTACAGGGGGCCTATAATCTCTATCTGCATACACACACACACACACATATTCATAGATTTTCACGGGTACAGATATGCAGGTTTTGGCATGCTCAGGTCTTTTCCCATGAGAGTAACTTGGTGATGTTTCAACGAGGTCCCACTCGCCATCTTCAGGCTGCTGCTTTCGGCTTCGTGCTTGTGCGAGCACAAAGAGATCTTTTATACATACATACATACATACATACATACATACATACATATATATATATATATATATATATATATATATATATATATATATATATATAAAGTTTTATTTGGGTTTTCACACACAAAATACAAGTAAAACATCTTTTTTGAAAATAGCATGGTCCCGGGTTCAATTTCTTTTTACAGACACAAAACTCAATTTCATGCTCCTTTTTATATTCTATTCCATATCTTATACTATTTTACATTTTCTATATAGTTTTTCCCCTCTTTTAATTTTATCGATTTTATTTTGATTATTTCATCTCAATTCAAATCATTATATTTATACTTTTGTCTGTTCTGTTTCAATTTCATATTATCTTTTCTCATTAAACAAATTTTCTCCTGTAGTTACTAATTGGAGTATGACACCTTTATATCTTTTAATTACATCCATTCAATTCTTATTTAAACTTCAATATTAAGTTTATGACCTTCACTATAATACATAATACATAACTTCCAATCGAATTCTGCTTGGTACATTCTTATAATACACACTATGTTCTTTTTTTTAAAAAGGATTATAAATATATGTAATTATAAACCCTCATTCCATTCCAGTTCAGTTCTATCATTAAAATCTTAACATCTTTAACACTTCTTTTCAATTAAATATCATACTTCCTTAAAGACACATATCATCTCCATAATTAATTTTTCCCTTATTTCTCTTCACATATGTTTTATAAATCATTAAATATACCTTTTCTTACATTTATTTATTGACAAGCATTCCACTGAATTACGATAGCTATTTTATCAGACAATTTAATCATACATTGTTTCATATTTTCTAAAATTATTTCTGCTTCTAATATAACCATACTATCTTATGTACCTTTGCAGAATCCCTTTTTCCATTAAGTTTTCACCCATTATATCTAAATAGGCCCTGTTTCTCTATATTTTGCTTCTGTCCTTTATAACTTCTTTTCATTTCTTTCTTCTCTTTCATCTGCTCCCTCCCCTTTTTACCCTCTTGTCTCTCTAGTTCTAATTCTCTCTTATGCATTTCCCTCTTCTGTTGCTTTCTGATTTTCTACTTATTTTTCACTCTATTTTTTTTTTTGAGCGGTTTTTCCCAATCTTAAACTTTCCATTTTCTTTTCCCCCTTTCCTTCCCCCCCTCCCCATCTAAGATTACTTGTTCATGTACGAAGATTAGTTAGGGCTACAATGGATATTTGCTTACCTAAATATAAGTATTTAACACAAAAATTTCAGCTCCAGTATCTAAGAGAATTTGCTTAGGATCATTGTAGATTAAAATAGAAAGCTAATTCCTCACACCTTGAGGGTCTTTCAAAATCCCCCATCTCGAAATACTGCAATCTGCTGAAGATATATAAATATCAAAGTGACTTTGCTTTTTAAAAAGCAATTTAATAATGCATGTAATAAAGTATTTAGATATACGATGACACAGTCTATGCTTGAAAAGGTGGCAGGACCTGAGCAATCATATTTTAAGCTTAGAAAGCAGGGTCAGGTATAGTTAATATTGGGATGAGAGATCACTGGGGAATGTCAGTGTCATAGGCTACACTGGAACTTGAAAACTGCTCCAGAAAAAAGGGAATAACAAAATCATTTCAAAAGGACTGCTAAAAAAACCTTCACAGGCATGTCCACCATATCATCACTGGTTAATTTGTCTCTAGAGAGTCTATCAATTTAAATTTTCAGAAATCTCAAGTATATATGATTTTTTTTATTATGCTTGAGATCACATCAAATATAATAATTATTTCCTCTACACTAAAATGAATTAACATTATATAATTCTAAATTTAGTGGGCTTAAGGATACTAGTTTTGTTTTCAATACTGACATGAAGGATCAGCTCTGGGATAGATTGCCATACATCTTGGAAGTGAATTCACTTCAATGAAAATCAGAAGATCAGTTCAATCAGACAGAAACAAGTATATAGATCTGTGTTCTATATAAATAAGTATATATAGAATTTTTCTGCTCTTATTTGTAGTGAGTATTCAAAATTTAAGAATGCCATTCCAATAAAAATCAGTAATTTGTTTCTTAATCTGTCTATAACTGTTTATTTCAGGGCAGGGTTGAACAGCTTGCATTATTTTTCTAGAGTTTCCTACTATTGATATTTGCATTTTATCTGACCAATATGATAAATTACATTAGTGGATCATTCACAGAATTGAAATAGAAGTCTGATTATAGCAAAAAAAAACCCTTCTTTATCAAAGGGTTTAAGGCCCTCCTTGAGACATTTCCAAGTAACCAGATAATATGTAGTAGTTTATTGTTCTTTTTGCCCACAATTTTATTTGTTGCCTGTCTAGTTTTTCTTCTCTAAGAAGCATCCAAAACTTTTCTGCATGCAGTTACCAATAATCCTTTTTTCCCCTCGATCAGGAACGCAATTCGATAGAATTATATATTAAACTTGTCTGAGATATTTGTAACAGAACTCAAACTTGAATTGAACTTGAAAGATTAGGTCATTCTTCACTGTTACACTTAAGAAATTGTAAGAAGCAAGTTACTCTTTTTATTCTTTTTGCAATGAAATAAGAATCTATACGTTAATTAATAAATTTCTGTGTACATTGATCAGTGATTACGTTAGTAACATACTTATTAAATATGGAGCAGAGGAGAAAAAATATGGCTGACCTATTTAATCAATTATACTAGATAGGATTTAGAGTATACTACATAGGAGACTCTATACTTACAGTCAGACTGCAACTTCCCAAAACTGCACTGAAACTGTAATTCATATGTGCATGAGTGTACACACACACACATTAAAACTTGTGTTCAGTTAAGTCCTATGAAAACATTTTTTTTTCATGTAGGACAATGTCTCTAATTATAACAGAATCAATTGTGAGGCATACTGAGCTTCAATTTTTCCTAAGAATGGGCAATCTCTGTAGAAATTTTGATATGCAGAGAAAGTGGTCATTCCTTCCACTGCCACGGCTTTACAAACAGACAAGATGGAATTCAAATGGTCTGCAGAAATCTAGAACACAACTGTTGTTTGGTAGGGAGGGAGTGGTTTCTTCAGGGTGTATGCTTGCCTATCTATTGGAAGAATTAACCAAGAGTTAATCCCCCAAAGCTTTGCATGAAATTATGTTAGTTTGATAATGTCTTCACAGGGTTAAAGTCTCCCCATTGATTAAAAAAGTCCCAGAGCAGCATGACAGAAATATACAAAGAGCATGAGGGACGAGGATATTAATAGCAACTTCATTATGTATCTTGTTAGCGAAAAGCATTTTAGTCTGACTTTTGAAGTGAGTTCCTTATGGAACAGTGTGAAGTTGTAAATTAAACAATAATATAAACATCTAACGTTTCTGTAGTAGGCTTGTTAATAGCATACAGTATTGCCCCTTTAATTCAACTGAGTCACAAATAAAGTTTTTAGTCTTACAATGCTTCAAAACATTATTGGTTACTGAAAGGCCATCTCTGCTAATAATTTGGAATTGGGCATTTTATCAACCTGGATGTGACCCCAAAATTTTTCAAGGCCAAAATGATCATTTTCCAATTTGGAAAGTATCTTAAGATCCTATGCAATTCCCAAAATGCCAAAAAAAATCCATCTAATCTGCTTATTCCCTCCTCTGTTGTAAATCTGCAATTACACTCTATTTTGTGCTATAACTTTACAAAAAAAAATAATGTCTATTGATGAAGAAAAAAAAATGACCATCAATGACTTAAGATGGGATTCCAGACTCTATTACTGTCATGGGTTGAGGTAGCAAGGAGTTACAGAGATCCCTAACTCCATTGGTCTTCCAGATTACTTGCCAGGTATGATATCACTGTTTATCTTACTATTATTAACTAATGTGAGGATTAACATTCCTTTCCTTGCTTCCATTACATCCATATGTCACTTTCTACACTGTTTTTTGTTTTCTAAAATTCTCACCTCTGCTTTTCTGAAAATCTTAGACTCCAAACTTGACTTTCTAAGTTTTTCTTTTCCTTTTGATCAATTCACTTCTCCTTCATCTGTTGGTTTTTGATTCAGTCCTGGTTCTGTCTCTCTATATGACCCAACTATCAGAAAGACCTTTCTTGATTTCCGAGTTTTGTATCCCCTATTCCAGTGGTCCTCAATCTTTCTGGCTCAGTAAACCAGTGGAGATGGTGATGACGGGGGGGGGGGGGGAGATAGTTTTGTATGCATGTGGGTTGCTTTCAAAATGCAGCTTCTTGTACACACTCACCCACCATTTCTGCACCCTGGTTCCAAATGGGCTTTGGCTAGGTCATGGCACTGGGTCATGGCCTGGGGGTTAGGAACACCATCCTATTCCTTCTCCTCTATTCATATCCATACATTTTGTTGCATTGTACAATCTAGCTAACATGTGGTGCATATCATACAGGTTCTCAGCCAATAACACAAAATCATTTGCATAAATATATGTTTAGAGTTGTATTCGGACTAAAAAACAAAGAGCAAGACTACCGTCAGCCACAGAAGCTCACTGAGTGAATTTCTAGTCTCTCTCTTTCAGCCCAACCAACTTCGCAGAGTTATTGTTTGTAAAATTGGAAGAGGCTTATCAAGGCTGCCTTGAATTTTTGGAGGAAAAATTAAATATAAATCTAATAAGCAAATATGCAATTAAACAAATAATCTCAGTTTGTAATTTGTTTTATTTTATTTTAGATTTGAATTTTTCCATCTGTTACACAACCTACTTAAAATGGAGCAAGGAAAGACAAATGGTCTTATAGAAGAAAAAATAAAAGAACATTTTAATTTTCTTGCAAAGTGAACGAACCATCAATGTTGTTCTAGGTATCAACTAATTATCAGGATATGGAAACAGTGGAAACTGTAGAATCAGTGACTATGGACTCATTACAGCAAGAGTATTTCTCCACATAGAATCCCATTGCTAAAAGAAAAAATTATCTGGGGAAAAAAAGGATTGAAAGCTCAAGGATCAAATAATTGGTATCAAGTTGGTTGACCTACAGTAGGGCAACTGAACACTTAAAAACTTTAATCACATGACCAGTGGACAGAGGGGGTAGGACAAAGTTCCTATGAATCAGATTAATCTGAAAAAATGGACAATTGCTATAGGTTTATTTGAGAAAAAGCAAATGTACAATTATACCTTGAGGTTTAACTAGAGCTCAATATGCAGTACATATTAAAAGCACAGCATTTCCTGAAACCAGCAGGAACATAATATTTATGAATTTATTACAGTAAAAAGAGCTTATCTTTTTAATGAAAAAACCAACAAAGTACTACTTATTTCTATTTATATATCATACTGGAAAATGTTTCCTTTAAAAACCAATTTCTTTTAAATGACCATTGGAAGGATTAGATGAAAGCAAATTTTCTTTAACATTTTGGTTAACTTATATAAAGTAATCCCCATTATATATATAGTATTAAAAGGGGATGCAACAAGTTTGCCATTTGTAACTCCTGCCAGCTTTCCCATTGGCTTTGTTTGTCAAGCCAGCAAAGCAGGTCACAAATGGCAACCGTGTGACTATGGAACACTGCAACAGCCAGAACTCCAAGGATTGGTCATTAAGTACTATTCATTCACAAGTTTGAATGGTCATTAAGTGGTCATTAAGCGAGAATACCTCTGTTAAAATTTCTTGAATTCAACTATGGAACCATACCATTTCTATAAGTTGTCAGGTACAAGCAACCAGAACAGCTCTGAGAATGGATCAGATAGATTTCTTTATTGTTGATCACCTATTTACAAGAATCTCAACAGACTGCCTGCCTTCTTTGGGAAACAGCATATATAGACCTAAAGGTTTGACATCAAAGATTTTCTTCCTCAAATGGGCTCTAAGTTGGAATGTTTTTTCACCCCCTCTCCCCACCACTATAGGGGCCTCCTCTCTTTCAGCCAGTGGTTCCACCACTTAAATTATGCCAAGTTTCTAGCAATGGAAACTCAAGCAGAAGTCTCTTCTGATACCTAATTGACAAGATCAAGAATAATGTATATTATTATATTTTCAGCCCAATGCATGGATGTTATAGGAGATGACCAAGAGATGACGAGAGAGGGGGTCAAGTGAGTTATCAGTTTAGAGTCTCTTTATGCCCACAAGAGATCTATATTCAATCCTCCTTGAAATTCTTCCTTAACTACCACCAACTTGCCTTGATCATTAGTAGTTTAGATTCTTGTTTAGAGGTAGCATGGAATAAACTTGTACTCATTTTGGACCTAAACCTAGCTTCCAATTTCTTGCTCCTGACAGGCGTCTCCAGAAGGAGAATAGCGATAGTATTTAGCAATAGCACTTAAGACTTATATTCCACTTCACAGTGCTTTACAGCCCTCTCTAAGTGGTTTACAACCCCAACAATCTGGGTGCTCTTGTTATTGACCTCGGAAGAAAGGATGGAAGCCTGAGTCAACCTTGAGCCTGGTGAGATTCGAACTGCCTAATTGCTTGCAATCATCAGTCAGCAGAATTAGAGTTCAATACTGCATTCTAACCACTGCAACACCATGGCTCCGAAAAGATAAAAGGGCAAGATGGTGGCCATGCACATAAAATAGGAGCAGGGCTTTCACTACAAGGTTGTGGCAACCTGTTCTGACCAAGGCTTCCTGAGATTGTAACAATTACACACTGTTCCCAAAAACCTTGTTTTTATTTCAACGGCTGTGAATTATATGCATTCACAGCCTGTAATGAGTCCCAAACAGTTTATGAATAGTCCAACAGAAGTCTGCCACAGTCTTTCGGGATAAGGCTGATAAGCACCCACCTTTATCTCCCTTGAAGTGCTGCCAATGACTAAATTGCCAATTAGCTGTACAAGGCCAAATGGAACACAAAGTCAACATGGAGTTTCAGAGTTTAAACCGACCAGAACGAACAAAGCTGCTTCCTGCAAAGGCTCATGTCCCTTTGCTCCTCCTTTATGTCTTATGGGAGGGACCAATCATCTCCAAGCCTTACTCCTGAGTCGACCCTTTATCTTAAATGTTCTTGCCTTCTGGCAGCTCTATGCAAGCGCACACTGGGAACTGGCTCCACCTCCTGTTCTTCTGTCTCTCTGATGTCAGATTCTGGAGGCTCTGGAGTCAGCACATAACTCTCAGATGACCCTGGCCCTATCTCTGTGTCAGACACAAATCCCTCATCTGAGTCCTCCCCAGACTTCAGGACTGGCCCATGGTCCTCTCCACTGTTTGACTCTGCTGCCAGCTCCACAGGCTGCCAGCAGACCATAACACAGCCTCTTGACTCGGGGGGCCACATGTTATGATTAATTAGATAGCCACCATTGCAAAAGAGACACATGAAAACTTACTTCATGATAAGATATTCCATGTTTCGCTTTCCAACTATTTCATTTGTGTTTCAGTTTAAATTTTATATATGTAGAAAAGATTTTGACAGACAACTGATCCTTGTAAGCAGAAGGTCTGCAAATATCTGTGTGCATATAACCTGAAGTTGAAATTAATGTAAACTGAAAGAAGAGGAAGGGAAAGATAATGGAAAATAAAGACACAAAGCAAAATAGACTAAGGTTTGTGAAATGGAGAGAAATAAATAATTTCTAGAAGCTTTTAGCTATCATAGCTCCAGTTATTGCCTAGATAAAGGTCTGGGGGAAAGGTCTGTTAAAAAGTAGATTTTAGTAAATAATTAGGAGAAAAGTAAAATCTGAGAGACAATTGAAAGGAAAAAACTATATGCTAAAGGAAATAGTGTCCAGAAAGAAATATACAACTAAGTGTAAATGTACACCAGACTTATGGCAAGGATATTGTGTATTGTTGCAGGGGGAAGAACCTTAGGCCACATTGGGACTACAGTAATTAGTGAAGCCTAAGGCCAATACAAGACCCAGAGTAAATCAGGATATCTAAATTCAATTTCCCATTCAGCTGGAATGTTCACAATTTAACTGTATGTCACTTATCATCTGTCAATCTGTCACAGAGCTAAGCTGATGAGGATAAAATATGTGAATAGTATATTGGAAGAGGATGTACCAAGACTTAGAAAAAATTGGAATACCGTATATACTCGAGTATAAGCCGAGTTTTTCAGCACATTTTTTGTGCTGAAAAAAACCCCCTCGGCTTATACTCGAGTCAGATTCCCCTCTGAAAAAAAAATGGTGTGGAGCTCCGAAGCTGGGCAGCCGCTTCCCTGCTTCCGTGCTTCCTTTGCAACTTTTAAGCATGGGAGGGGGAGGCTTTTCTGAGCTCTAGGCTGAAAAAGCAACGCGAGCCGAGGTCGCTCCACTCAGTTTCATTTCCTCAGCTCCAGCTGCTTTCAGTCGGGAGGAGGGGGAGGAGGGGGAGAGAGAGAGAGATATCATAAGAACGGCTCTTGGTTTTTTCTTGCAAGGGAGAGAGTGACTCCTGCCTCCCACTGTCATCATCATCATCTTTTGGGTTAGTGAATCAATCAAATCTTTCATGATAGTGAGATCGTTTCCCAAATTTCTCTTAAATCAGGGAAGAAATCAGAAACAAACCTTTGGGCTGAGAATAAGCTTGTTCCTATGATGCCATTTTTTGTACACTTCAGTGTGAAAAGTGTGAAAAAACACACTTCTTTTTCTTCATCTTCTTGTTCCCTATTTACTGGTCTCTTTCAAAGAGGAAATTGTGAACATCAAACTTATTCTCAACTGTCCTAGTGAAAGTTTTTATTGGCATCTATTTTTATTTTTGAAATTTACCAGTAGCTGCTGCATTTCCCACCCTCGACTTATACTCGAGTCAATAAGTTTTCCCAGTTTTTTGTGGTTAAATTAGGTGCCTCGGCTTATATTCGGGTCGACTTATACTCGAGTATATACAGTAATTCAAAATATCACTAAGAAATAGCAAATGAATACTTCAGCGTCAAGCTTACCTAGAAAAAGTTTTGAGCCCGGCGGGGAAAAAAAAAAGATTCAAGCAACTCACAGCAACTCCATCTAAATGATTTCACCCTGAAATAAGGGGTTTTCCTCATTTAATTTTCAGGATTCTGATTTTAACCCCTTATTTATTGATATTAAATGTGATTAGTAAACTTCATGTGAATTGCACTTCATGGTTTTCTGCTACTAAAAGTCTGACATACAAATCCTTTCCCAAGCATCTTGAATGGGATAAAAATAAATCCTATTCTAGTATTTTTAGTGTCTTTCCTCATAATTTTGTATGGATTTCTGAAAATTGAATTCAACTATCACAGTACTACTTTCAGCAATTTGGTTTTTAATTATCCATTAATACCTCCTGATCATTGATGGAAAAAGATCAAAAGTCAATATAAAGAAGGGGAGGTAGCCTTTCTCTGCAAATGTAAACACATTCACAAGGTGTGAATGACTCACTGTAAATGTAAAGGAATAATAGTGGAGCCTAAGTTTTGAGATTTGAGAGAAAGTTGAGAGATCAAAACTTATCCTGTTCTTCCTACTAAAATTTAGAGCTAAAAATTCTTATAATTGATAATAAACAATATTAATATCATTAGAAACTAGTCAAAGAGTATAGGTACATCATCATTAAAAAAACTTTTAAAGACAAAATAATGATCTTCAACATCCCATTTTCCCCTCTGAATGAGAGATTCCCCCTTCCTTCAGTTCTTGATCATTTATAGTTGACACTTGCTCTAATTTCCCATTTTCATCATTGTCGTCAGCCATTTAGTTGTATTCAACCTTTGGCCATTCTATGGATCAGCACACTCCATGCCCCTCTGTCTTTGTCTCTGTCTGAAATAAAATTTCTCATTTTATACAGCATAAATTGGAGCTTTTCTGAATGGTCAAATATTAACATATGACAAATTAGAGCTAAACTGCCATTAATAGAAGAAACTAAGTATTGCCAAATTCTGCTCATGGATTTCTCATCTTGGTAGAAGTAAAGTGGTTGGAAATGTCCGATCTCCTTTCCCCCTGAAAGTAGCTATGGCTACCAAATCTACTGCAGAGAATTAGAGGATTGTATCCGAGGAAGAAGAGTCTGAATCCAAAGAGGAAGATGAACAGCTGACAGGCAGTGGCTCCGTTGGCTGTGGAGGAAACTGGGAAAGGGCAAAGTCCAGCTGGGCAGAGTAGGGAAGAGGTAGAACAAGGGAGAGGGAGTTCAGAGGAAGACCCAGGCCCACGCCTCTTCATCCTAGGGCATGCATGGAGGAACGGAGAAGAGAGCAACGTGGATTGCGTGGTTTACAGGGGAGGAAAGGACCCTGATTCCCTGATTCATTAGGCACACCTGGGAAGAGAGTTTAAAAGAGATGTAAGCTGAGGGCAGCATCTGCTGGAAACAAACAGGAGTTTATCTTGTGTGCGTTCCTGGCATCCTCCCAAATGGGTTGATTTACCGCCATTCCTTCAGGTCTGGAATTCCTTCTCTTACCTGCCATATTAATTACCTCATCTTGCCTTGATTGGACTTACAGTTAAAGTTTTTCTTGACAACATTTTGGACTTCAATCTCTGCAAAGGCTGTTCCTGGGAGAATTTTTTCTCCAGACCAGAAGGTAACCAGGATATTGGGGGCAAAGTTGGAGCTAATAAAGGGACTCTTGCTTATTATTTGACTGTATTACCTTTGTGCCAAGCCGTGGGTCATCACGAACAGTGTGAGAAAAATTCACTGTGCATATGGTATGCTGTATTCTATTATAATGACCTTTATGGAAACAGAGCAACTTCTATGAAAAGAATAGTTTTCCAACTGTAGAAGAACATCTATGAATAATGCTGTTTTTTAATTGTTAGTATTTTCTAGATATGGATATAAATGTCATATGCCCATGTATTAATAGCTTTAAATTAAGGATAGAAGAAAATACATTTCCAGTTCAGGAAGTTTCTGTTTATTTTTATTTATAATGCTACTATATTTCTGTATTAGTTTATGAATAATTCTCTCAAAACGGATTGTCTCCCAAAATACCTATATAAATTCATTATTTAATCTGCCAAAATTGTGTTAAAACATTCTGAGAAAAGCAAAATCTAGCAAAGTGCTACGTTTTAATCAGGACACTAATTCAACAAGTAAGAATCATAGTATTTTGTATGAAAATATGGAAAATGCAATCTATGTAGCATACCTATTTTAAAAAATAAGCAAAAAAAAAAAAAATAGAAGCACCTGGCTTAATTAGAATTTTCAACCTAATTTATTTAGATACCTGCTGGAATATGATGAGAAGTGTGAATATTCATAATTATATGCATGTGAAAGGAATCTTCATTATACTACCAATGTGCAGGCAGCAATAATATCTGAATTTTTAATTCTTTCTAAACACCTTTCGTCAAAAGATAACATCAAGTAAGTCTCACTTAAGGATTACTTTCTAAAGGTTTTAAGACCAGAAACCCAGAGGTATTATTTTGTATTTTATACAATTTAAGTTTTTTACTTTTTATAACATAAGTGTAGAAGTAAATTAAATGGGATTTTGTAAGCAATGCATTTTGATGGCACAAGGGAGCTAAAAATCACGCTTTAACAAGACGTCTAGCTACTAAGAACATGAGTATCATGTTCTGATTACAAATATATAGTATTTATCAGTCATCAATCCAGAAAAAGATAAAAGCCATGTCTGAATTGCTCAGAATAGTAAATCAGAAAGTGCTGAAATGAGTTACATTCAGTTTTCGCCAAACAAAGAAATTAGGAACAAAGTATGAATATCTTGCATTTCAGGATTATTATTATTATTATTTTTGGTAGTACCAATAATCTACCAGCCTTGCTTAATGCTTTTTTGGACTAAAAAATTCTTTATTCAAAGGAAAGATAATACAACATAAAGGCAGTATGAAAATACTGGAATTTCAGACTTGGAAAGACCATTGTGCTAAAGATATATATCATGGAAGAACACAATGTGGTCTTGGATTACAATGAAATATTTGTTTATTAAATAAAGATATTAACAAAAATAGAATCATAAATAATTAAGAAATCCACTGTTGAAAATAAAATATTTTACCTTGCTGGACAAGCCTTTTTTCCATTCGCACTTCAAGATAATCTTCCAATTAATTCTATTTTTGGAGAAAAATCTGTATACATACCCAAAACATGCATAAGCTACAATATACAGAGCACAATACATTTTTAATCCTAACGTAGATCTTTGCAAAAAGTGGCAATCTGGGCTAACATTTGCTAAACTCCTTCTGACAGAATGGCAAATTAGAAGTCCTACTTTCAAAAGGAAAGGCTGGAAATGGATCACACATCAATCTTACTGTTTCTTATCAGTAAAGCAATTCACCTCATGTTGCTATTCTACAAATCTCTTTCATGCAACATCATTCTATAGTATTGTTGGAACTGATGCTTCTTTCACCAAATGTGTTATTATGCTTTGTGGAAACTCCCTTCCCAGAGATTTGAAAGCTATAGAATGCACTACATTAGTTAAATAACCTATTCCTGAGAGTGACTTTTAAAGAAAACAAACAGATACTTCTTTTTCCCAATGCACTGTAATGTCAAGCAGGTTGCTTGAAGCTCTATGTACAACCAACTGGACCATTCGCATTTGTTGTGCAATCAATATTTAAGTCCTCCACAAATGGAGGACTCAGTTCTTGAAAATCAAACTAGGAACTACTATGGAGAAAAGTATCTCTTTTTGAAAGTGCAGCTATGTAAGCCCCTCCCCCCTACATACGAGCCGAGAAATGTTACCAATAGTCACTGCTTCCGTAATTCCAATCCTGCTGATTGCATCTTGGAACCCATTCCTTTCAGAAGCTTTCTTTCTTCAGCAAAAAAAAAAACCCAATCCATTTTTCAACCTCAGAGCAAAGATTTCAGGGTTATTTTGCTGTTCTCCTAATTTCAATTGCACACACAGACAAATGTATACAGAGAGGGAGAAAGAGGGAGAGAGGCACATAGGCAGACAGACAAACAGATAGGCAGATACTAACTATTAGGAAGTATTTATGCAGGAGTGCATAATACTGTTGTGTCCGCGAAATGATGCCAGGAGTTGGTGACTTAGTGCAAAGCTCTTTATTAGCAAGTTGGAACCGAACTGGCGAAAGGAAAAAAGCCCGCGGCTTTTATTCCTTTCGCCGCCGCGGCCGTGGCCAATGGCACCATTTTGAATCTCCCGCGATCCGAATGGACCAATCGCGGGAGATTCTTAGCGAGCCAATCAGCGCGGCTCGCCTGACCAATCGGAGAGCCCCGCGCTTTGGCCAATCAAAGCACGGGGATCTCGAGTATGTTAATCAAGGACAGAACACCCCTCCCCTCTTGGTTCAGTCCTTACGTTGCGTAGTCACGTAGGTAGGCGGGGCTCCGTCTGGTCCTACTTGACCTGTGCAGCTCAGTTGTAGGCTGGATCCCGGCCGGTTCGGTCGGGATCTCCGCTGCTCCTGCTGCCGTCGTGGGAACAGGCTGGTCGATCGGGCCGGTCCTTTCTCCGTAGCTCCCTCCTGGGCCTTCCGGGTTGGTTGAGCTACGGGTTTCGCCGCTCCCGCTCGGTCTTTCCGGGTCGGTCGAGCTGGCTTGGCTGTTCCTTCCTGGCGAGGGGTCGTGATGGCTGCTTTCCGGTGAGTACTGCTGGTTTATTCTTCTTTGGATTCGGTCCCCTGGGTATTCCCTCCCCCCTTGGTTTGTGTTGTGGGGGTTGGTTTCGCTTGTTTGTGCGTCGTTGGTTTGTTGGTTGGTAGTTCTCGACCTAAGTTGGTCGATGTGGCGTTTCCACGCTCGTCCGTCTGCTGTTTGTAGCCGGTACGAGTGTGGGCCTGTTGCTTCTGTGATGACGGCTGGGATCCATAGCGGGTCTCCCGTCAGGTTCTTCGCGTATACAGGGTCCCCGGGTGCGAAGGTTCGTTGTTTGCTGTTTGAGTCTGGGGGCCTCTCCGGGTTATACGTGGGGTGTAACCTGTCGAGTGGGGACCTTAGTTTTCTGCCCATTAATAGTTCAGCTGGGCTTTTATTGGTTGTGGTATTTGGGGTTATGTGTTGTGTGAAGAGTAGTTTGTTTATTTTTTCCTGGATCTTCCCATGGTCTATTTTCCGGATGGTCTTTTTAGTGAATTGGACCATCCGTTCCGCCCTACCGTTCGCCGCCGGGTGCGCCGGTGCTGTCAGCGCGTGGCGGATACCCCTTTCCGATAGGAATTTTTTGAATTCCAGTGAGGTGAACTGGGGCCCGTTGTCGGAGACGACGAAGTCTGGGAGGCCGTGTGTTGCAAAGAGTTTGCAGAGTTCCTTGATCACGGCCTCCGTGCTTGTCGTCTTCATGTTGCTTACCTCCAGCCAGTTGGAGTAAGCGTCAACTGTTATGAGGAAGGTGTGTCCTTTTGTGGGCCCGGCGAAGTCTATATGGATCCTAGACCAAGGTCCCCTTGGGGTTTCCCACTCTAGGACGGGTGCTGTGGGTGGGCTTGGCCTAGTTTCCTGGCATCATTGGCACCTAGCTACCCAGGCCTCTATTTGTTTGTCCATCCCTGGCCACCAAGCGTAACTTCTGGCCAGGGCTTTAGTCCTAACGATGCCAGGGTGCCCCTCATGTAGCAGTTCCAAAACCTTCCCCTGTAGCTTTTCCGGAATGACCACCCTGTCCTCCCATAGTATGCACCCTTTTAACAAAGAGAGTTCCGTTTGGCGGTTTCGGAACGTTTTGACGGACTCGTCGTTGTCCCTTTCCGGCCACCCTTTCTCTACCCAATGCAACACCCGCGCCAGACGTTTGTCTTTATTAGTCTCTCGGGCAATGTCTGACGCGGTTATGGGCAGGTTGGGTAGAGTCTCTATGCTGAGGGTGGTCGTCGTGGGTGCTGGGTCGGTGTCGGGTTCCGGTAGCGGCGAGCGGCTTAAGGCGTCTGCATGGGAGATCGTCTTACCCGGTCTGTGTATGAGTTCGTAGTTGTAGGCTGCCAGGAATTCGGACCACCTTGTCATTCGGGGCAACAGAATGTTCGGGGTGGCCTGGTTTCCTGCAAGGATTCCCAGCAGCGGCTTGTGATCCGTTACAATGGTGAAAGTCCGGCCGTAGAGGTATTCGTGGAATCGTTTTACGGCGGCAACTATAGCCAGGGCCTCTTTGTCCAGTTGGCTATAGTTCCGCTCCGGTTTGGTGAGGGTCCTTGAAAAGAATGCGATGGGCGCTTCTTTTCTGTCGGGAAGGGTATGGCTGAGGACAGCGCCGACGCTGAAGGGTGATGCGTCGCATGTGACTGCCAGAGGTAGGATCTCGTTGAATTGTATAAGGACGGCGTCGGAGGTGAGGAGGTCCTTCGTTCTTTGGAAGGTGGCTTGCTCGTGTTTCCCCCAAGTCCAGGTCGCCACCTTGTCCAGGAGCCTATGCAAAGGCTCTGCCGCCGTCGCCTTCTGGGGTAGGAAGACATTGTAAAAGTTCAGTAACCCCCAAGAACGCCTGTAGCTCAGTCTTTGACTTGGGTGTGGGGGCTTCTTTGATGGCCTTGATTTTTTTGTTAGTGGGGTGAATGCCATGACGGTCTAGGAGGTAGCCCAGGAATTCTACTCGTTCCGTGAATAGCTGGCATTTCTCCCTCTTGACTTTTAGTCCAGTCTCTTTAAATTTGGTTAGGACCTCCCTTAGTCGACCCTCTAGTTCGGCTTGGCTGGCTGCCGACACTAGGACGTCGTCGAAGTAAGGTACCACCCCCTTGATACCTTGCAATAGTCTCTCCATTAGGCTTTGGAATATGCCCGGTGCCACGCTGACTCCGAATTGGAGTCGGTTGCATTTGAATGCCCCCCGGTGGGTGACTATGGTCTGCGCTTCTGCCGTTTGCTCGTCGACCGGCAACTGTTGGTATGCCTGGGCGAGGTCGAGCTTGGCGAAAACCTTGCCCCCTCCCAGTGAGTGCAGTAGGTGTTGCACTACTGGGACGGGGTAGGCGCTTTGTTGCAGCGTGCCATTTAGGGTGGCCTTATAGTCCCCACAGATCCTCACCGACCCATCGGGCTTGATTGGGGTGACTATGGGGGTCTCCCACCGGGCGTGGTCTATGGGCTGTAGAACCCCTTGTTTGACAAGCTTGTCAATTTGCTCATCTATCTTGGGTTTCAGTGCGAATGGCACCCGCCTTGGTTTCAGGCGTTTTGGGGGGACGTTAGGGTCTAGGTCGAAAGATATAAGGGGCCCTCGGTACTTGCCTAGGTTTCCGTCGAAGACCTCTTGGAACTCCCGGGCCAGTTGCTGCTCCCAGCTGTCGTCGGTGACGTGGTCGACTCCCGTGAGTGCGATGTCGAGCGGGGCGAACCATTGCAGTCCCAGTAGGCTTGGGCGGTCGCGGTCGACGATCGTTAGGGGAAGTCGTTCGGTGCGCCCCTTATAAGTGATGTTAAAATTTTTGGTGCCGACTACCGGGATGCGGTTTCCCTGGTAGTCCTTTACAATGAGTCTCTGGCTGTCTACATTCCTCCTTTGGAGGGTAGGCACCAAACGCTTTATCTCGTGCCATGCAATCATGGAGAGGTAGGACCCGGAGTCCACCTCCATTTTGCATGGCTGGCCCTTGATGCCCACCTCCACGTGGACCTTCCGGGCGTCGTTGGTGATGGCGTGGCCGATGGTGACCATCTGGTGGGTCTCCTCTCTCCGCCGGTTGTCGCTGCCTCGCGAGGATCGCCCGTTCCGGTCCCATCGGCTGTCCGAGGGGCGATCTCTGGTCCGGGGTGGTGTGCTTTCTCTCCTCCGGTCGCTCTGGTCCCATCGTGCCGGGCTGCGATTTTTCTTCAGGCGGCAGACACGGGAGATGTGTCCCTTCTTGTCGCAATGCCGGCAGATCGATTCGAAAAACCGGCATTCCGACCTGGGGTGGTCGCCGCCGCAACCGGCACAGTTGGTCCTCGACTTACGACCTCGCCGGTTCCGTGGGTCGCGCCCTGTCTGTAGTCGATGAATATCCTCCTCGTCATCGGAAGTGTCCGATGCCGAGTGGAAATTGCCCTGGTGGGTGGTGGTCTCGGGTTTGGGCTCGGTCGACCTCGCCGGGTTGTTGTTTCCACTGCGGTCCCCAGCGTTCGGTCTGCGCATGCGGTCGGCGGAAGTTCGGTTTGCTTTGGCGGCGGCGGCGGCGGTGAGGGTGTCTGCTAGACTGATGTTGCCCTTGGCCATCAGCCGGGTCTGGAGGACAGGGTCCCACAAACCGAGCACGATTCGGTCTCGCAGGGCGTTGTTTAGGTTATCGAATTCGCACAGCCCCCCTAAACGCCGCAGCTTGGCGACGAAGTCGCTGAAGCTCTCACCCGACCTGTGGTCCCGCCAGTAGAACTCGTTGCGCCGGATCAGGATGGGTACCTCTGGAGCGTAGTGCCGCCGAAGTATGGGTTCGAGGACGTCCCAGTCCATCGCGGTGGCATCGGTGGGTTTGGCCAGCGCTTTGGCCATCTGGAAGACCTCGGTCCCGCAGTGGGTCAAGAAGACGGCACGTTTCATTGGGCCGGAGGCGTCCTTTAGGCCGGTGCACTCGAGGTACATGCGGAATCGGTCGGCGAACGATTCCCAGTCCTCGGTGGCGGGGTTGAAGGGTGCGGGTGGTGCGATTTTCGCCATCGCGGTGGTTCGTCTGGCTTCCGTCGGACACGTGGTTCGGTTCAGGGTCTGGATCCCACCTTCGTCGCCAGTGATGTGTCCGCGAAATGATGCCAGGAGTCGGTGACTTAGTGCAAAGCTCTTTATTAGCAAGTTGGAACCGAACTGGCGAAAGGAAAAAAGCCCGCGGCTTTTATTCCTTTCGCCGCCGCGGCCGTGGCCAATGGCACCATTTTGAATCTCCCGCGATCCGAATGGACCAATCGCGGGAGATTCTTAGCGAGCCAATCGGCGCGGCTCGCCTGACCAATCGGAGAGCCCCGCGCTTTGGCCAATCAAAGCACGGGGATCTCGAGTATGTTAATCAAGGACAGAACAAATACCTTACTAGCCCTTACAATATTACTGTTCCCTTGTGGTCTTCTGTGCGCTCTGAAAAATTGCTTCAGCATTGGAAGTCCCTCTAGAATTGGGGTGGAGGAGGGGGGAGATGGCAATGAGGGATAAGGATGAATGTGGAAATTAATCAAACTTGTCTCTTCTGTTCAAAGTAATAAAAATTCTGTGTCATTTTCATGCTCTACATAGTATGCTGGGTTCCTATAACCTAATTCCATGTGGAACGGCAGTCACCTCTCTAGATACCTTTTAAATAAGTGGTACAGTATTGCATTCTTGACTTTAACTAGGAACAGATGCATTTTTCTTTTCCTTTCTACCACCTGACCAAGGGAATAAAGACCTTGTATCCGTTCCAAGATATAAAGTCAGCGACACCAACGATAGATTTAATTTGAATCCAAGTCACAATCGATGCAAACCAGGACAAACTTATCTCTGCTACATCACATAAATTAGAATAAACATCCATGTTCTAGCTGCCGTTCGCAAGATCTTTGAATCCAATTTCCATTTTAACAAAAGTTCACAATACAAAAGACTTTAGCTTATTGTGATATCTGATTTTTTTTTAAAAATGTGAACAGATTTCTAGAGCAGACATAGGTGCTGGATAGTTTTTACATACTGCAAAATAATCAGATTAGTCACTGCACCAGTTGTAACTTTGCGAGGGGCTGTCGTCTTTACTTGCTTTTCCATTCTTGTGTTTTCTCCTTTCCTCCTATGTAGGCCCTACTAAGGCTTTTTGCCATTATTTCTCTAACTGCTTTCCATCTGTTCTGAAGAGTATGCGTTAATAGCACTACAGCATGGTAGCTTTAGAGGGCTTTTCATCTTAATGAGTGTGAATGAATGATGTGGTAAAAACTCTAGCTAGACTGGAGAGAGGGTTAAGAGGGGGTTGACGTAGAGTCCGTGCACTACAGAAAGCGACTTAAGCACATCCTCCTAAAGAATCCCAAAAATCTTACAGCAAAAAACCCTTTGCAAGGGTATTTAATCAATCTGGTAAGATTCTTGCAACATAGTTGACTAACAATAAAGATTCTGCTTGAGACTGTCCACCTATGGTTCTAGTTGCTTCTAGAGGGAGCACTGTTCTTTTTCAAAGTAGGGGAGGTATTTGGACATTCAAAAGGCATCATCCATCCAGTGGTATAAAAATGTTCCTTATGATTTGGAAAGTTGAAGCCAACAGCTATGTGAAAGAGCCTATTTATTTTTACTTTATTTTATGAGATACTTTCCTTCTTTTACAGTATCTTATAATCGGATAGAGCAGGGGTGTCAAACTTAAGGTGCTTAAATCTGGCCCGCAGAACCAGCCAGGAAATAGCAAAGAACTGGCCCACCATGACTCTGGAAGCCAGCCTGCGCCCCATTTTGGCCAGTAAAGTGTTGCAGGAGGCCACCAAGGCTGAAAATGGAGCGTGGAAGGCTGCACCCCATTTTGATCAGCAAGGTGCTGCAGAAGGCATCTATCCTGTCTCCCCGCTCCAAGCTGGCCCATGGAGGAGAAATACAATGCTGATCTGGCCCTTGAAGAACTCAGTTTGACACCCCTGGGATAGAGGAAGACTTCTATAAGAATGTTTTATACAAAGGATAAAATTTATAAATGGCATATAAATCTATCTGTATATCTAGATTTTGCCAATTAAAGTTTATTTAACTAATGAAGTTTATTTTAAAAAACGGGGCAGAAAGAACAGCGCCAAAGAAATTTTTACAATCTACAATTCATATTAATGTATTATAGCCCTTATTTGTTCAACTGTACTAATTAGATAATTTGTATAAACTGTGTCCCTTATTTGTATAATTCTATTCCCTTATTTATATTATACCATTTCATATAGTTAATAGTAAGACTTGATATCTAAACAGATTAAAAAGCAAATTTTTGTTCCACCTACCCAATCTATTAATGAAATGCAACAATTCATTATTCATATGACAAAAAATTAAATCAACAGATAGTAAAATGTATGACTCCTAATAAACTTTAGAGCTTTGGAGCAAGATTTTTAAAAATTCTAAACCCCTGAAGCACAAATACACAAGGCTAAAAGTTTATAACATAAAGCCAACATACAATTAGCAGCACCTTATTCTAATTATCTTTGAGTAGTTATAATGGTTGGTCTGTAGTTCATTTTTCTCCATGGATTACTTCTTGGATTGCTTCTGTAGATTAATTTTGGAAGCACTGGTACATTCTTTTTTATTTTTAAAAGCAAGCTACCGCACACAAAACTAAAATCAATGAAGAAATCCTATTTGGTGACCTTCCACAGCCATGATTGCATCTTAAAAATGTAATGAGTTTTCCTCCTCTCTCTTATAACAATTGGCAATAACTGATACAGTGCTATGATTTCATTTAAACAACTTTCCATCATTAGGAAAAAAACTGAAGAAAAGAAAAGCTATGCAAACTACACTAACCATTCATCGAGAACACACTGAAAAGTATACTGGAAGGATGAAAATGCAGTATTAGCTCCTCTACAATAATTGATCAAAATTGAGAAAAATTAAGCAACACAAAGGTAAACAAAAGTATTTATTCACATTTTTAGAATGTAGCTATTGCAGCTATAAAGTAAGATATGGTGTGATTTCAACTGCAAGGATTGCATCCTTGAAAAGTCCTAAGATTTATGAAATGAGATTTAATAAATTTAAGAACTTATGGAAAAGAAACAAGATTAAAACTATGAGACAGACAAAATCATGATTCAAACTTTTAAAAATTCCTCAATTTCCCCTGTACTTTTAAAAACATAGTAAACATTATGCTATATAAGCTAATAATGAATAAATCAGTTTTAAGTATTTTTAATGATATCATGACAATTATACCCATTTACCATCATTTTCTAAACGTGTACATTTGTACAATACAATATTGTGGCTAGGTGATTAGGAAGAAATGGTTAAATTGTTTATTTTCTCCTAAGTAGATCCATGGTAGTCATGAACTCCTAAGGCACTTCTCAGAGACCTGTGCCATTATGTCTGTTGAAATTCCTCATAGCCTTGGTACCCCTAACACCATTTTTAAGATCAGCTCAGGCAAGGAGCCTGTTGGATAAGGGCCAAATGCCTATCCTGTCTTGATTACAAGGGGTTTTCAGGGATGGGAGAAGGGAAGAACTTTTTTTCACATCATAAACAAGAAAATGAATGCATTATTGAATAGGCACAGTATCTAGAAGCCCAGCAACGCTACATCATAAATGGCCATGCTCCCCAAGTCCTATCCTTCTAACTTCCATGCATCCTCTGACTATGTAGCAAAGCAGTACCTTTCAAACTGTATTCAAGGCTTGCTGTTGGGAGCTATTATTACAACCCAGCCAACGATAGGAATACTGAAAAGTTTATTACATTGGCATTCTACTGGTTACCTCTGATTTGGAGGCCCCATTCTCTGCCACAGCATGGAAAGTTGAAGGAGTTCTGTTGTGGCTTGTACCTTAAATTAACACTTCAAACTAAATCATACAGACTACGTTTTCTGTATTAAAGTCTCTATGGCTTTCAGCTAGCCTCCAGCTTGGAACTACTTACATTTATTTATGAAGTTTCTCTTTAAGGTACATGATCCTTGACATTAGAGAAAAATAGCTTCAGTGATTCCAAGGTGCAACATTTCATTCATCCTGATCTAATGAATCCTGATCAAAAATATTTTTAGCAGAACCTTTAGCAGAACTGAGAGAGATAAAATTTATACTGCACCACTATTCGGTGCCAATAAAAACCAAGAGCCTGGATGAGAGATGTTTCTTTTTATCTTACCTCCAGAGCCTTCAGCCGTTCCAAGAGTAATTTTGTTTTGTCTCTTTCCTCTTCGCTGCTGTTGTTTTCACTCCTTGAATGTTTATCTGACATGCAAATGTCTTCCACTCCTGTTTTGCACTGCTTGCCCTCTTGCATTAATGTTTCCTAAAACAATTAATATATTTTTCATCAACTAAAGGTAAGAATGATTGTTAAAAATTGTGCTGGAAGTACATTATTGCATTTACACCCTAACAGGAACTTTCTAGTATTTTACTTACTTACTTAGTAGCATTTATATTCTGGCCACTTCCAGAAACTTCTGCTGGCTAAAAATTATAATCATAACATTAACCCAAAAGACAAGAAAACATATAAGGGTTAAAAACAATCCACACCACTGTTCTTAATCCCAAGATCCTGATCTGAAGACATTGGTGTTGCTCTCAAGGTAAGAACAAGGAGCCACAATTTAGTTTAGTTTAGTTTATTGTCATTGCATCTCGTACAACGAAATCAAACACCATCTTCAGTGCACATCATGACCATGACCATGAAAATAAACACAAACACACATCCTTCACACTCCACACATTGAACCGAAACCCCCAACACCGCACCAATACTGCACTATACAGCAGAATTCAAAAGAGCTACTGCCCTGGGATAGAAGCTGTTAATGATGTTAATAATAATGATTGGAAAAAAAATAAGGACATGTTAAAGTCTCCTTTTCTATAAAGAAGCAGAAGCTGCAATTGCACTTGAACCCTAAATGCCAACAGCTGTTCTTTCATGGACCTGCTCATCTAAGTCTATTCAGAAATAGTGTATTTCCTGCCTAATTGTAGTAAGAGGTAATACCTAAAACTAGGTATTATGTACACACTGAAAGTTTCATACTCCAAACTATGACTTCTCCCAATGATTTCACAGAGATGTTAGATCACATAGGGACAACACTGAGCCTGGAGTCCAAATATATAAAACTAATTATTTAAGGAGTGAGTGAATTTGCTTTGTTCACAACTTAAATTAACAATGATGTAGAACTTACACTGAAATAAAAATCCTTATGTCACGTTGTCTGTTAAGTAGAGTTACATGAAGGACCTTGTCTGCACCAGTGATCCTTTAACCACCAGTATTTTCACTTACCTCTTATATACTTTAAAAACAAGAAATACCTTTCTAACATCAATGTACTCAACATGAATGTGAGCCAGAATGAAGAAGCTCACAAAGCAATGCTATTCTATCACATATTTTGGCTTCTAAATCCTTACAGGGAATAAAGGAGAAAAAAAAACTACAAGGACAATATATACAGAACAGTTCCAGCCTTAGGCTGTAAAAATAATAACTTTATTTCAAACCTCTACGACCATAAAACCAGATAATTTTATCACCAGAAATGGCATTTAGGCTTGACATACATGAAGAACTGCCAACCTATCTAGTATTTCTCAATGTATCCTTAGGTAACTTGACTATTAAACACTGACTACTGCCTCAGACAAACCAATATTCTTCACACATACAGCTTATTCTAACAATGTGCTCGTGCTTATGTGGAAGACACTCTCTGCCTTTAAATACTGTTATCCATTGTTGGCATCCTCTGTGGGTGCTGATAATGAAGTGAACTCGAACAACTGGAAAAAAGATGTTCACAATAAACCTGAGAAGCATCAAAATACATTTGAAATACTCTACTTTTACAAAACAGTCATACATTGAAAGTTCAGTTAGGCTAAACCTAGTTTTCAACTACATGCATAAGCCGCCTGTTCATTTACTTGACTGTACCGTATATTGGCTGTGATTTTAAATGTTTGATCTTCTTATCTCCAATTAGACAATGCACATGATCTAAGCTACAAGCAGAAGAGTCAACATTGCTCTTCTCCATATTTTTTTAAATGGAAGATTAAAATGGATATTCTCCAGTGAACCTTAACAACTCTCACACACCATTTTGGGGGAAATTGGACACAGAACATCAGCGTGTGTATAGTTTTGAACTTTTCTTTGTTTATTTCTATGGGCCGAGAGAGTATAAAAGAAATGGGGGGGAGGGGAGGCATGGGAGATAACTACAGGGAAAAATAAAAGAAGTTAAAGGACAAAGAGAGAAAGGAGGCAACAGAAATTGAAAAAGAGGAAGTATACATTTGCATGAGGATAGATACATTGCTTCACATTTTAAAAACATTTATATCGTGTCTCTTTTCCACAGATGCAGCTGACAATAATCCTTGAAATATTATTGTATTGAAAAAAAGAGAAAAACAAAATGGCAACCCAAAAAAGTGGCTAGGTTGATATGATATCTTCGATTTTGTCAAAATTTCAACCCAATCAGCTACAGAAAGGGATACCCCAAACAGCCCTGGGTGTTAAGTGCTCTCCTCTTCACCATACTATATGACAAATTAATGCCATATAGATCAGGACTATTTTTATGATAACAGCTATAGTCTGTCATAAAGGCTTTAATATGCTTCTGCTTTCCCTCCCTTTTATCTTTGAATTACAGTGAGGCCTGTCTGACAATTTTTTTTTCAAATCAGTTTCCAAATTTAAAAAATACACTATTCTGAAAGATGATAAAATGAGAAACCAAATTTGGTAGAATTCCTCACTCTTCCTCTTCCCCTCCCCACCCCGGACTTGGATTTTTCCTTTTCCATCTGTGACTATATCAAAGATTTTCTGAGGGACCAACCACAAACAGTGAGGGCTGGGTCTGTCACATTCACTTCCCTGAAACTTAGCACTGGCTCCCCACAGGCTGTGTGCTCAGTCCCTACCTGTACTCACTGTACACACATGACTGTGTATCATCTGACCCATCCACTGTGATCATTAAGTTTGCAGATGATACTACCATATTGGGTATCATTAGAGGTGGAGACAAAACAGCGTACAAGGGGGAGGTTCAAAAATTATCCTCATGGTGCCTAGAAAACAACCTGCACCTAAACATCAGCAAGACAAAGGAGATGGTGTTAAACTTGCCGAAGAAGAGAGAGGAACCTGCCCCACTTTACATCAAGGAGGGCTGTGTGGAGAGAGTTTCCTCTTTTAAATTCCTGGGAGTTTACCTCAGAAAAGATCTCACCTGGAAAATCAACACAACCCAGGTGGCCAGAAAGACCCAACAGAGACTCCATTTCCTTAGGGTCTTGCAAAAGAATAAAGTGGAACAACGAGCGATGACCTCCTTTTACCGGTCCACAATAGAAAGTGTCCTCACATATTGCATTACGGTGTGGTATGCTGGCTTGAGAGCCATGGATAGAAAGACATTACAGAGGGTGCTGAGCACAGCACAAAAGATCATAGGCTGTTCCCTGATACCACTAGATGACATCGCTAGGGCTCACTGCCTTAGAAGAGCAAGCAAAATTCTCAGGGATGACACACATCCCGGTCAGCACTTCTTCACTCTCCTTATCATCAGGTAGGAGATATAGAAGCACAGCCAGCTGTACCAACAGGCTAAAGAATAGTTTCTACTCGTGGGCTGTCAGACTTCTGAACAGAAAATATGTCAACTAGTATGACAGACTTGCAGGGCTGATATTGTACTCTGACGTTGTGTAGCAAGGTCACATAGTGTAGATTGGGACTGGGTTAGGGACTTCTGTCCTCACTGTGAGTTGTGTTGGGGGGAGTGCACGAAGGAAGGCTCAGCCAATTGTACTCTGACAATAAAGGTAAAAATAAAGCAATGGGGACAATTCTAGTGACTCAGAAAATATAAATATATTACTATTTGCTTGCTAATTTATTTATTTACCTTAACATCTCCTTCTGCCCAGCTATGTTTTAAGTGTATGGAATATATTATTGTTGCACACTGCCTGGAAATACATGCAATGAATGTCAGCATTCATTTATTTTAAACAAAATAACGTTTCTAAAAGCTATGTTCTCCTTCAACATTTCAATTTGTGTTTAGTGTTACTAGTTAATAGGAAGAGGGTCCATAATCTTCTCTATGTCATTCCAAAGGCTTTCAAAAACAGCCAGTGAACTACAATGGTTAAGATCTTGGGCTAAAACCAGGGAAATCTCAGAGAGGGAAGTTGATTGAGTGACTGGATCATTTCCACCTCTAAAATAACCTAGCCCACTGGCAGCTGGTCTATGCAAGTTAGGAGAAAAAAATATATAGGCTACTTTGAGCATTTAGAAAAAGACTACAAATATAATAAATATGTAAATGTATATATAAACTACACTCATCTCACTGAGCAGACTAGACACACACAATCTTGTTGCACTAAGATTGTATTTCATACATTAGATTTAACTATACATTTGCTAAAAATGGTCTTATTCAGAAGGCACCACAAGCTACACAAATTATTACCAAAATATAGTTTATGTTCATTTTTAATATAAAATTAAACCAGCAGCTAAAGTAGTTAATGTCACATTAGACCAGACAAATATTTTCAAAAATGTCACAAAAGCGTAGCTTTCTTGGTTTTTTTCTGCAAAATATTCTGCTCGTAATACTTGCATTCTTTTCAATTTCATGCCTTTATTATACGTAGCAGATTTGTTCATTAAACACCCTCCAAAAGAGGAGAAAAGGAATAGAGAAGCATAAACATTATTTCCCAAAATGTACAATAGAGAGGAAGTAACAAACTGCTGAAACACGTTGAAGCACCATATGATCAGTCCTATTCTGAAATGTCCATTTTTCCTCAGAAAAGAATTATTTTCATGAAAAATGGGACAATCATAAGAGGTAGGTCACACTATCCCCTGCAATGAAGAGATGATTCTATCCTAATAATATGGGTTCTCGGTTTTTGACATCTCTTTCATGATTTGCATGACCAAGAATGAAGAAAGAGAGATCTTTAGGGTGAAACTGAATTAGAAGTGATAGATTTGAACATATTACAGAGACTATTAAGCACTTGGAAGAGGCAACCTATTCCTGACAGACAACTACACGGCATGTTTCTACATGTCTATTTTCTACTCTGCACAGATTTACAATTTCTAAAAACTTGCTCCTCATTATTAACATATTACACTTCATTATTCAGTACCAGATGGCTATGTTTTGTCTCTTCCCTTTTCTATCACGGTGAAGAAGCAAGGGCTTGGGATCTAAAACAGACAAGAATTTCTGATGCTGAATGTAGAAATTTTATTCTAAAGTATCTAAATAGACAACCAGGAGTACAATTTGCTTCTCATAAAAGCCTGTTTAGTCTAGTGCAGTGTTTCCTGACCTTGCAATTTCCCAAGGTATATGACTTCAACTCTCATAATTCCACAGCCAGCATAGCCATTGCTAAGAATTCAGGGAGTTGAAGTCCACTCACTTTCAATTTGACAAGAATGATAAACACTGGTCTAGTAATTAAGGTATCAAGTTACAAATCAGGAGATTTTGAGTTCTTGTCCTGCCTTAGGCATGACAGCCAGCTGGGTGACTTTGGGCCAATCACTCTTTCTCAGCCCAGCACACCTCAGAGGGTTGTTGTTTTTGAGGAAAATAGGAAGAAGTTGTTTCAGGCATGTTTGCCTCCTCCAGTTATTTGTAAAAATAGTAAAGCTAGGATAAAAAAAACTCTTTTAAAAAAAATGCTTCTCTTGAGGCCACTGCTTATTCTTACCTCCACAGTTCTAACTCTGGAAACCCTTCAGAATAGCCTAGATTGCAATGTTATAAAAGGTATTGCAAACAGAATGTGATTGAAAACTATTTTTCATGACTGAGAGTGGTTGTTGAAGATTTTAAACTGAAGATTTAAAAGATGCCAACCATTTAATCTGGGACTTTCGTATGCAAAGCAGGTACCTTTTGACTGCCATTTTCTAGTCTTCCTGCAGTCAAACGGCTAGTGGCAATATCTAACACAGAGCCCTGAATGCCAATCGCTTCCTTTCATAATCCAGCAATATGACCGTGGTGTCAGAAAAAGCCCAAGGGATTGAAGATGGAGGGGTCTGAACTATGACTCTGCCAAGTGATTAGGAAAACCGTTGCCTCAGGCAAAACAAGTGATAAAGTGTTTTTAACTTTCAAAAATCAAGAAAGTGGGTAAGGGAAAAATGAATACAAACAGTAAAAGAGGAGAAAATAGTATTTTGAGTAACAGAAGAGCAAAGGAAAGGAAATTATTGCCAGCTATGAGAAGATAGCAATGGGAAAACTGTTATGAAAAAGAAGAAAAGAAACCTATTTAGGAAAAAGAACTAAAATAAATAAATAAACAGGAACAGATAATAAATAAGGAGAGGAGAGGGAAGGGGAGGGGAGGGGAGGGGAGGGGGAAAAGGAGAGAAAAGTAAGGAAAAGGAGATAAAAGGAGACTGGGAAGGAAGATGGGAGAGTGCAGGGAAGGGTAGAGGAAAGCAGATATTATATTTGAAAATCCTCCACATATAGGCTCCATGATCTGACTTGAAATTCAATCTTTCAATTAAAAATCTCTATGATAAATCCCATATGAAGTGATAAGCAGAATAAAGTAAAGTACCATAATACTAGAAACACTGAAATTCAAACTGTAGTATAGAGAAGAAAAATGAAGAAAAGAGAAGATGGAAGTTAATCTCTGAAAGTACAGCACATTAAACCAATTTGAAGCAAGGAAAACCAAATATCGTATCTTTGAATGAAAATATTTGCAGCTAATAGTAAACAAGCTGTGTACTGTTTATAGATAAACAACATATATATGAAAGATATTATTAACATGCCTGTGGTCAGCATACTCTTTTATTGTGGAATATTTCCATGCTAATTCAAAGAAGAAAAATAGACCAAATTTACAAAACTGGGTTCAGTGAATTGTTAAGGCCTTCTTTCTTTTCATAGCCACCAGTTTTATTCTCTAGGTCATCTTTGGCTTAATTGTTGTTTAGATTATTTTGTTACGGATCAATACATAATTTTTAAGTTCAGATATTCTTAAATTGTGTTTTCTGAATTTCCACATATCCACATCCATAGTCATAGCCAACCTTCAATGACTATTAGGTCCCTCTTAGATTATGGGCATTCTGCATAATGAGAAAGAAACTTAGTTTGCTGTTGTGGCTTTCACGCTAGGATACAAACCTTATAGAATAGAATAGAGCTAGAAGAGACCTTGGAGGTCTTCTAGTCCAGTCTCTGCTCAAGCAAGAGATCCTGTACTCTTTCAGACAATGGACTGTCCAGTCTCTTCTTAAAAACCTCCAGTGATGAAGTACCCACAGGATCAGAAGGCAAACTGTTCCACTGGTTAAATGTCCTCACTGTTAGGAAGTTTCTCCTTAGTTCCAGGATGCCTGGAACTAGATGCCTTGATTAGTTTCCATTAATCATTTCTTGCCCTGCCCTATGGTAATTTTATGGTAATTTAGAAAATACTGACCCACTCTTCTTTGTGGCAGATCCTCAAATACTGGAATAATGCTATCATGTCATCCTTAGTCCTTCTTTTAGCTAGACTAGACAAACCCGAATCCTGCAACTGTGCATCACGTGTTTTTGTCTTGAGGCCTCAGGTATAAAAAGCCAGCTGGGTGACTTTCTCAGCCCAATATACATCAGACTGTGTTGTGGGAAAACAAGAGGCAGGAGCATTAGATATGTATGTCACCTTGAATTGACTGAAAATTAAAGCAGGATAAAAATCAAGTAAATGTAACTACCATGTAATTACAATAATTACAATAACTAAGTTGTAATACATTACAATAGCATTCTTTAATCAGTAGGGAAGACCTTTTTTTGGCTGATGGGTAGAGATTATTCCCCTTGCCAATGCATGGCCTCTAGCTTGAAATTTATGGAATAAGCAAAAATAAAAGAGAGAGAGAGAGAGAGAGAAAAGTAGAGGAAAGTAACTGCCTGTGGAAGAGTTCAGAGATCACATGAAGTAGAGGAGGTATTCAACTGGTTCCCACTGGCTCGGGCGAATCTGTAGCAGTGATTTGGCGTAGGTCACTGAACCAGTGGCAACCCCTGGCTGGCTACACCCTGACCCTTTTGCCCAGTTGTTCACTTGCCCCGGTCACTCTCCTAGCTTTTCCTACATGGTGGCCACACACAACTCGGATGTCCCATGGCTGCTGTACATGCGCAATGCATGTGCAGCCGCTACACATGCAGTACACATGTGCAGCGGCTCCGGGACATCCGCCCACCTGCCTGACCTCCAGGAGCACACTTTCTTCCTTCTCCCAGCAGACGCGCCTCTTCCAACCTGGCCTGGCCCAGCCAGCCAGTAGATGGCCACATGTCCAGCCACCCCTTTTTCAGCGCAAGAAGCTCCCCAACCGGACAGCTACTCTCCTCCTTCTCCCCCTGTTTGTTCTGTATGGCCAAGCAGGAGGGGAATAGTAAGCTGGTTGCATGAAACAAGGTAGGCTGGAGACCAAAAAAAAGTCCCCTTCAGATGCCTCTTTCAGAGTGCTGCACCACTGCGCTCGGATTTGCTTGGGCAAGTCCCTTCGGTGCAGAGGGTTCAATGGGGTGATTCTGTGTGGCAAGCGCCTAGAATGTAGCAGCAGCACATTGAAAAAGCACAGCAAAGCCACTGCAAGAAGCCTATAGCTGCCACATGTTTTTTTCAGTGCAGGAGGAAGGTACATAAGGTTTCAGGCAGACAGGAAAGCTGCCTAGCCCAGAGTTGCCAGCGGGGGAAGCAGGCTGCAGCACATGCCTTCCTTGAATTTCCCAGCCTGAAAAGTGTAAGGGGAAGAAGTCCTACCCAATGTGGCGCTGTCCTTTTGTTGGACCTGGAAGCCTTGCCTGCTGGCTTTTCGGGCAACATGGGACCGGAGACTGGCCAGGAAGAACCCTTGTAATGAGTGACACATCCGGGCGCATAGAAGCATGTATTTATTTCAGGTGGGTCTCCTCTCCTAGCTTTTTTCCCAGCTCTTAACTTTCCCCAAAAGTGGGAGGTGAGGAAGTCCCGCCCACCGCTCCTTTGTTGGACCCAGAAGCCTTGCCTGCTCGGAGACTGGCCAGGAAGAACCCTCATAGCGAGCGACGCTGCCAGGCACTTAGAAGCATGGGTAACTCTGTGTGCGTGCGTGTGTGTTTGTTTCAGATGGGCACTTAGAAGCCTGTATGTGTTTCAGGTGGGTTTCCTCTCCTAGCTTTAGAAGGAGAGAGGGAAGGAGGAAGGGAAGGGATAGAAAGAGAGGGAAAGAGAGAGAGAAAGAGAGAGAGGAAGAGGGAGAGAGGAAGAGGGAGAGAGGAAGAGAGAGGGAAAGAGAGAAAGAGAGAGGAAAAGAAAGAGGAGAGAAGAGAAAAGAAAGAGAAAAGGGAAAGAAAGAGAGAAAGAAAGGGGACAGACAAAAATGGAATGGAAGGAAGGGAGAAAAAGAAAGAAAGAGGGAGGGAGGAGAAAGTGAATGACATGTATGGATGAATGGATGGATAGCTAGATACATGGAAGAAGGGAGGGAGGGAGGGAGGAAAAAAAGGACAGGAAGGAAGGACACAAACCCTGGCTTCAGAAGCCTCTTTGAAACAGCATAGCAATCTAGTGCTGGAAGGGATCTCAGAGGTCATCTTCTAATCCAAGGGCCTTCAAACTTGGCAAGTTTAAGATTTGTGGACTTCAACTCCCAGAATTCCTGAGCTAACATGACTGGAGGAGAAATTCTGGGGAGTTGAAGTCCACAAGTCTTAAAGCTATCAAGTTTGAAGACCCCTGTTCTAGTCCAACCTCCTGCTCCAGCAGGAGGGAGAGCCTTACAGAAACATACAACAGCAGAGTTAGAAGGAACCTTGGAGGCCATCTAGTCCAACCCCTGCTCCAGTAGGAGACCTTATATCATCTGGAATCTGGATTATTTTGGTGCTGAAGGGGATATTAATGAATAATATAGTAAATAATATAATAATAAATAATTATAAATTATAAAGTAAATAATATAGTAAAATATATCATAGCATTAAGTAGAGAGTTATTCTACAGGCATTTGTTATCTCACTGTTGTAAAAAAGATTTCCTTAACTTTTCACTTGTTGTAAAACAATTATAAACACATGCCTGCAATCAGTTACATCCCTTTCCTATTAAGACACATGATTGTCCCATCTAAATCAATCTGAATCCATCTGTTTTCCTGGATTGATACATTTCTCCCCAGCATCACCCCCTGGGAATGAAACATATCTCTCTGGCAATGGTACCTCTTTGGGAATGTAACGTATTTCCATTCAGAGGAATCTACACCTTTGAAGTATGCTGTTAATAGCCTCCTTAAGTGGTCAATTGTGATCAATTAGATGGACAATAGAAAAGATAACGAAAGATAAACATTGCCAGGGAGAGAGATTTGTCTTTTGCAGGAAAGATGTAAATTTAAGTTAGAAAGTTTTACAATGCAGTTACTTGACTTCTAAGAATCTTAAAGGTATAAGAAGGACAGGGTATCTTTCTGTATTTTGTAGAATTTTCTTCATATGTCTCTTGTGATGTGCTAGGAACTTCTCCCCAGATCTTTAACTTTGATCAAAGAATAAAAGTCTGCTTTCTCTGATTTGCAAGCCTCCGTTTAAGTCTTTGTTTTGGTTCATTTTTGGCTTCAGCGTACTGCCAGACCTTACAGTGCCTCTAACAGATAGAAAAACTGGGAGTTTACAAAAAACTGGGAGGACAACACTGGTAGTAAAAAAATTTGAATCCCACCACTGACATGGAGGATTGTTGAGATCAGGAAAGTAGAAAAAATATTTGTACTGGAGGTAAATAATTTATGTAGTGTTGATTTTACCAAAAGTTTCATAACCTCAACATCTTTTATTTGTGAAATTTTAAAAAGAATAACAGCTATTTTGTTCCTTAACAATAAAAGATACACATACTAAAAGATTCACATACTAAGACCATTACTTAGAGCTAAATAGCTTATTTCTAAAAACAGAATGCCTTCTTAAATTGCTACAAGTATAGACCTCTATAATAGACCTCTATACTAAGGTCTATTTGTTTACAATTACTGATTTTAGTAATTTGTCACATGTGGAGACTCCTAGATTTGAAAAAATATATTACTATTCCCTTCGCATCTGAACTGCAACAGCTTAATGCCTATAAGATATAAACATATTTTTGTACTTCTAAGAATTTACTTCAAGTGAAATTAGTAAAATTTGAAATAAAAGAAAAAGGGATTAGAAAAAATTTTTTTTAGATGAATAGACACTATTTACTATTACTTCTGCTAGAAAACCCTGTATCAATTTCCTTTTTACCCTCTCTGCATTTTATTTAAAAAGTATACATAGAGTTGGCTATAAAATCTTAGATTAAATGCCTGTGGCAGATAGGAAAACAAAGTGTTTTCTTTTCATCTCTGATGTGAACCTACAACCACTGTCATATCAATCTAAATCTACTACACAAAAGTCTTTACTCAAAACACTTCTAAATATTGCAGGATGTTATCCTTACCGACCAGCCCTGCAGAACTATACCAATAAATTTTTGGAACAAGAGACTTTTATTGCCTCTTCCATTTATCAGAAACATTTATTTCCAATGACAAAATGCCTAACCCTCAAAATAAAAAAGATTCCAAGGTTCCAGATATAATATAGAGAAAATTGTAATATTAATTAAATGGATTAAAAGAAAATATATATTTACTAACACTGATAGTAAGGAAAAAGTTGTATGCAGATCTTTCCCCAAACACAGCTGGTGAAGGATACACAATCAATAATCCACATCAACTGATTTATGACATAAAGCCAATTTCAAGGGAGAGGGGGTAAAAGATTGATCTACAAGTATGTCATTATAATATTTAGAGATTGTCACACAAAGTGACCAAGGAAAGCAGAAATAAAGAATTTTAACCTGCTAAAGAGGGACTTAGATGATAGATCATATATAAGAATTTATCTTAAAGATGAAGTGATATTGTTCAAATCCATTTGCCAGAGAATATCCTAAAAGAGGGGTACATCTTTTTAAACCCTAATTCAAGCATTGGGCATTATAAATGACCTTTAATAATTTTACCAATATTGCCATTAAAAAGATAAAAACTAGCACAAACTAAAAAAGAAAAACACAGAAAGTGCAGAAAAACTAGAAAACAATAGATAAGAAAAAAGAATATAGTTAAAAAAAGAAAAGAAATGTATCAAGAAATGACTTCATCACATTAAGGACAATTTTAATAAATTATCACCTTCTCTGTGGGAATAAACTTTGACTTCAGTATTGGGTAATGATTAGTCTAAGACCTTATGCATACATGTCTGCCTAAGGGTCACTGAGATAAGCAAGGAAATTAAAAACAAACACCAGAAACAATTAAGCAGCTCAGACAATTGTAAACAGTTTTGTGTGCTATATCTAATTATTGTAATCCACAATGTGAATGCTTACTATGTACGAATTTCTCAATAAAAGGGGGCACTAGAATTTGCTCTAGACTCCCATCCCGAGTACACCAGCCTCTGTGTCTCATTCTTTCCATGGGAGTCCACCACAAGTGGTGACCCCGACGTGATCCACTGCAGGTGGTACGTGCCCGGACCTCCGTGTTTCCTCGCCTGGAATAGGTAAAGTACGTACTTAACTATTGCTGGACAATAGGATTATTCAGGGAGCATGGGGGGAAAACTCTCTCAGTCACAGGAACGGCATGTTAGTGAGCTGCTGAAGTTAGCCAGGACAAACTACTTTATCTTTAAACCTTCTGGGGGGGGAGCAAATAGTTCTTTCAAAAGATAATGTGAGAGAGCTGCTGCAAGAGATCTGGTGGCAATGTGCCTGGTATCCAGAGAAAGGCTCTTTAAAGTTAGACACATGGAGGAGAATTGGAAATATCCTTCATGAAGAGCCACGGGCAACAGCTGAAATTTTGATATTTTGGAAGATTGTTATGACTGCTTTAGAGATCCAGCAACAACCTCTTTTAAAAACTTTAGTAGAACCTCTTCCTTATAAAGGAATTGTATTGCACCCGCCTTCTCCAAAACTGGAGTGTGCTTTATCATTTCCAACAATGCCTACTCCAGTGGATGATAAAATCCAATCAAAAATGGGAAAAGTTCAAGCCATGATGCATCAGGCTTTCAATGAGGGGAAGTTAGAGTCTGATGAGATTACCCAGATGAATTTGTTTCCAGTCAATAGGCAAGTGGATGCTCAAGGCAATCTGCAGACTGAATGGGTTCCGATTCCTTTGGCAGTTCTTAGGGAAATTAAAAAAGCAGTAAAAGATTATGGTATTCAAAGTCCTTTTACAAAGGGGCTTCTGACAAGTTTGGCTACCTCACACATGATTCCTAGTGACTGGAAAGATTTAATGAGAATGATATTGAGCTCTACTCAGTATGTGGTCTTTGACTCAGAATACCAAAGGGAGGCTGTCACTAGGGGAAGGAATTCGGGGGGGCTGTATATACCAGACCAAATCTATGGGGCAGGCTTGTTTGAATCCACTGCAGATCAAGCTGCTAATTTGCCTGATCACGTATTTCCAGTGGTTATGGCAGCTGTCCTTGGGGCGTTGTCCCGCATTCAGGATGTGGGAACCCCAGCACGGACTTTTTCTCAAATTAAGCAAACAGCATCTGAGTCTTATAACGATTTTGTGGAAAGACTACAATTGACTATTACCAGGCAAATCTCTAATGAGGAAGCTGCAAAAGAACTTTTGCTGAAATTGGCAGTTGAAAATGCAAACGCTGACTACAAGCGTATCTTGCAGCCCTTGGTGGCTAGAGGTGAGGTTACTCTGGCTGATCTGTTAAAAGCATGTGCAGTGGTGGGTTCTCAGGCTTACAACATGGAGACTTTGGCTATGGCATTGCAAAAAGGGATGAAACCTACAGGGAATTGTTTTAATTATGGAAAGCCTGGCCATTTTAAAGCCCAGTGCCGTGCCCCTGGGGGGGGGGGGTTTGTAGGCATTTTGCTTCCACTCCTTCTGCAGGTACGCCAAGACCAAAAGTTCGGTATAAAAGACTACCAGATCCAACGTGGAAAGGACCTGTCCTGCTGATATGCTGCTGTTAAAGATGAGGGGACAGTTGTTTGGGTTCCTGCTCTCTGTGTGCGTCCTTATCATCAGCCAAAGGGGCAAGGGGATGGATTTGGGGGAATGGAAAAGAAACACATTGATCCAGGACATGGGGAAGCTAGCAAACCTTCATAATAAAACTGATTGTTGGGTATGTATGCACATGCCAACTCACAAAACATCAGGGCTTCCAATGGTTGCAGTACCTTTGGCCGAAGGTGACTGCTATAAGGGACAATGCTATGGTTGTTCAGGGATGTGGTCTAACAATTGGACTAAAAGTAACATAAATACATTGCATCTTGGAAGCCAAATCCAAGAGATGGCGGGTATCTGCTGGACTCACAATGAGACAGTAGAGAATATGACTTACTTGGGAACATATCCATTTTGCAACAAAACAATTGTTATTGGCAATGGAAGTCGGGTTTATCCGGATGACATGAAAACTAAAAATCTCACTTACTTTGTACATATTTCTAAATTTGATATCATATCTTTGATCAATGAAAATGGGTGTCCAATTATCCCTGCCACATGTTGTCCCATCATGATAGAAAACCAGCTGCCCAAATGTGCAAATGGGAAATACGCACCACCGCCCACTTATTTGGCTATGTTAATGGAATCTTTTGTACGATTAATCTATGCTGAACCAAATACGGTTGGTCATCTCCTGGGAGCAAATCTATGGTTGCTGTGTGGACGGATGGCCTATGATCGCATGCCAGCATGATGGAAAGGAGTCTGCACCTTTGGGAAAGTAATCCCATCTCATGTCATTTTAAAATCTTTGGGGACTGCTCATATCCGCAATGCGCGTTCCGCAATGGAAGTAAACTCTGTTTTGAATCATGACTACTGGACACAGATATCAAGGGGAGTTATTCCTCCTTTAGGAGTCATGATGAACGATAGAGATTTGCATCGTTTAAACAATTGGACAGTTACTATGTCTAAAGACACCATTAAAACACTAAAGCTGCTTGAAGAAGAACAAGGAAAAATCCTTGACTTTGTCCTGCAAACCAGATATGTGGTGGACACTATTTTGGCTGCGCAAGGGGGAGTTTGTGCTGTGATTCATACACATTGTTGCATGTATATCTCTGATTATTCTCCAAACATTACAGCTACTATACAGAATATGGAACAAACCCTGAGTGAGAACCCATTACAATCGGAGGACGAGGGACTGGACGTGTGGTCTGCACTTTGGTTCTGGTTGCCAGATGGTTCATGGATTCGTCACCTAATTGTTAGAGTGATATTGCTTTTTATACTTTCTCTTTGTGTATACTGTTGTATCCAATGTCTCCCTGGACTTTTAGGAATGTGTCGGGTGAAGCCTACGGAAGGAGAACTGTTGTTGCAGATGGCGAAAAGCTACCGAGGCATCCGCGATCATCAAAAAACTAAAACAGGGGAGATGTGGGAATAAACTTTGACTTCAGTATTGGGTAATGATTAGTCTAAGACCTTATACATACATGTCTGCCTAAGGGTCACTGAGATAAGCAAGGAAATTAAAAACAAACACCAGAAACAATTAAGCAGCTCAGACAATTGTAAACAGTTTTGTGTGCTATATCTAATTATTGTAATCCACAATGTGAATGCTTACTATGTACGAATTTCTCAATAAAAGGGGGCACTAGAATTTGCTCTAGACTCCCATCCCGAGTACACCAGCCTCTGTGTCTCATTCTTTCCATGGGAGTCCACCACACTTCTCTTAAAATACAATAAGTATCCTTTATATCTTGTTTATAAACAAATCTTTAAACTATCCTAATTTACTCCTGTTCATCAAAAGTCAATTAAAAATTACCAGATATAAATTGGGGGAAGAATTTTGGATATGGGATTGATTTAGAGAAATGGCAGAAATTGTGGTCACAAAATTATAAAATGACAATGTCAACAGGATATAAAAAAAATTTGTATAAGATGTTTTACAGGTGGCACTTTCCCCCGACAAGAAGAGCAAGAACGTTCAAGAATAAATCTGAAACATGCTGGAAATGTCATCAGATACCTGGCTCATATTACCATATGTGGTGGACTTGTGAGGAGGCCAGGAAATACTGGACTAGAATTCGCATATGGCTGGAAAAAATGACAAAGAAACACATAGATTTGAAACCAGAGATTTTTTTATTGGGAATCTTATCTGATATATATAATAAAAACTTGAAGTATTTGATTGTAAATGTATTAACAGCGGCTTGGATTGTATTTGCTAAATATTGGAAGAGTGAGAAAATACCATTAGAGGAAGAAATTATTAAGAAAATATTGGAATGTGCTGAAATGAGTAGATTGACATTTGAAATTAGAGAACAAGAAGATAAACAATTTTATGAAATTTGGGATCTCTTTTATCAATGGTTAGATAATACAATATAACAATATAATATTTAGAAATTTATGAAATAATGAATATATAATTTTTCTTGGTTTTGATAATTTTTTAGAATACCGTATATACTCGAGTATAAGTTGACCCGAATATAAGCCGAGGCACCTAATTTAACCACAAAAAACTGGGAAAACTTATTGACTCGAGTATAAGTCGAGGGTGGGAAATGCAGCAGCTACTGGTAAATTTCAAAAATAAAAATAGATGCCAATAAAAACTTTCACTAGGACAGTTGAGAATAAGTTTGATGTTCACAATTTCCTCTTTGAAAGAGACCAGTAAATAGGGAACAAGAAGATGAAGAAAAAGAAGTGTGTTTTTTCACACTTTTCACACTGAAGTGTATAAAAATGGCATAATAGGAACAAGCTTATTCTCAGCCCAAAGGTTTGTTTCTGATTTCTTCCCTGATTTAAGGGAAATTTGGAAAACGATCTCACTATCATGAAAGGTTTGACTGATTCACTAACCCAAAAGATGATGATGATGACAGTGGTAGGCAGGAGTCACTCTCTCCCTTGCAAGAAAAAACCAAGAGCTGTTCTTATGATATCTCTCTCTCTCTCTCTCCCCCTCCTCCCCCTCCTCCCGAGTGGACTGAAAGCAGCTGGAGCTGAGGAAATGAAACTGAGTGGAGCGACCTCGGCTCGCGTTGCTTTTTCAGCCTAGAGCTCAGAAAAGCCTCCCCCTCCCATGCTTAAAAGTTGCAAAGGAAACACGGAAGCAGGGAAGCAGCTGCCCAGCTTTGGAGCTCCACACCATTTTTTTTTCAGAGGGGAATCTGACTCGAGTATAAGCCGAGGGGGTTTTTTTCAGCACAAAAAATGTGCTGAAAAACTCGGCTTATACTCGAGTATATACGGTATTTTATTAAGATAGATTTGGTATGATTCTTTGATTTGTTATAAAATAATTTAACTCAATTATAGTTATCTCGCTTAAGTATGAATTAGTAAAATTATAGTCAAATGATTGTTCAATAATGATATTAGGATATTTTACTGATGATTGATAATGTGAATTATTATATAATATAATTATTTCGATGACTATGAAATGGATGCACAAAAGGGAGTGGTAAACCAACCTATACACTGTAAATTTATGAAGAATGATATTTGTTTTAATGTTATGTTTTATGTTTTATATGTTTTTGTCTGTCTTTAAAACCAATAAAACTTTAATAAAAAAAAAAAAATTACCAGATATAACATAGCTGTTTTCACCTTGAACAAACCTTATATTTCTTCTTTTTCCATTTAACAATCTTGATGTTTAATTTTTCAAATAAAGTCATTGAGCTCAATTTCTTTTCATTTTTTTTCATCCCTTTTCCAAAAATCCTTCAAAAGTTTAAAGGATAAAAGGATTTGTTAATCCAGTATATGAGAATTCAAAACAATAGTATTTTTCCATAGGAAGGACTTTTATAATTAATTTCAAGATCTTATTTCAAATCCATCATTTTTAACTGTAACTTTCCAAAATCAATATTCTAATCATATTTTTGTAAAAATTAAAAAAGACATCTTAAAAAATCCTTAAACTTATATTTAAAACTTTCTTTCTCTAAGGGTTGAAGAAAACTCATCTAGTGAATGCTATAAAACTTATTGATCCAAAGATTCCTAAAAGTTTGAAAACAAATTAAAAAGTAATGTCAATGTGATTAATAAATGAGACTCAACTAACTGTGTGTCCATATAGGCTACTTTACAATTGTGAGGTTGGTTCCTTTTGACTCTCAGATACTCAACCTACAAGTTGAACACAAAAATGGTCTACGGTCTTCTACGGTCTACTCATCAGGAGCAACTGTCTGTAGTAGATGTGGCTAATCTTACAATCTCTCATTTATCTGGAGAGGGTTCACCAGTCAGAATTTACTGTCTGGCTGCTTACTGTCGCCATAATGCCAATAGTCCCACTTCTTTAAGAACATCTAGTTTGCCATGAGTCCTGAATGAAAGTCAGTATTATAAATTTATTGACAAAATAATTTTTGCTTCTGCCTTGCTGGCTTTCCCAATCATCATGTATCTTATCATGAATTCTAAATTCATGCCACTGCTATTATTAACCATGTAGGGTTGCAATATCAGTTCATTATAATCCTCACTTACAACAACAATAACTCTACTTTTGGGGGAAACAAAGAGAACTCCTGCTGTCCTCTGTTATTTTTGTAAATGAATCTAACCATGAAGCTAGAAGAAAATGTAATTTAAACTGAAGTCAGAACACCCCCAAAACAGCCCCAGAACCCCTTCAAACATTGTGGAAGATGTTGAAAATCATTATATACACTGACAGTAATTACATTACTTACAATTTAATTGTATTTAATTCCAATTACATACTTATTATGTAATTAAATTTCTGAACCAATTTTTAATCCACAAATTTTAGCCTTGGAATGTTATTTGAAGGTTAATGATCTCGACCTAAAAAAAATTAATTTGCCTTTCTAAAAAGTTATTTCATATATAAAACCACATACTGATCCCTCCTCCCATTAGGTCACAATATGCATATTTCAGTTTCATTCTAATCTAAGACATACTATAGTTACTAATATGCATCTATTATGCATCTACTCCAAACAATACCTGAACTTTTGATCACAAAAGACTCTTTCAAAGAGATTGTCTAAAGCTAACTGCTGTTTTCCTAAACACACCAAAGTTTTACATTGGCTACATTGTTTTTGGAAGAGAAAAGCAGAATGAAATAATCAAAGATGTCCCAAAAGATGTAATTTCACTGCAATTTGGGACCAAATGTCTACCCAGAAGCAACAATACCAATTTTGGAAACTGCTAAACAGGAAGCATCTTTGATTGTGGCTACCTAATCAGTGTGTGACTCCTACTGCCAATTCCCAGAAAACTGATATTTAATGTTTTATCAGCTTGTAAGCTACATCACTGGGGCAAAAGGAACAAGATCTCAACCTTCTGCATTGAGCAATATCTGCCTGAACTTCTACAGGGGGTTCTGCATGAACTCTGGGAGCAAGAAGCAACACTGGAGTGGAGAAATTGGTCACAAAACCACATAAGGGAATTTCATTCTTTTAAGAGATTTAAAATGTTATGGTCATGACTTTAAAAAAAAATCAAATTCAGAAAGCCCTCAGCTCTTAAATCTTTAAAAATTGACTTCATTTAGGCTTCATTTAATTATCAGAGGGTACTTATCACTACTTTTGGGGAAAAAAATTAAAAAGATTGTAATCATTTGTTGTTTTTGCTACAAGTGAAGGGACAGTATAGTCAGTTGTTGATTTTATGAATCAAGATGTCACTTTAGAACTTACTGGAATGGAACTCATCACTTCTACGCACTCACCACAGCTTTAAGTTTTCTGAAGACATATGTTGAGTTTAAAAGCATTTTTCTTGCACTACTTTTTTGTGCATATCCTATATACTATGGGGGAACCAACTCCATTAACATTCCACAATTGGTTGCAATAAAGTTTCATGCTGGAGAGATATCTTCAGTCAGCTATCTGTCTTCTTTATTTTCTTTTCTGGAACTCTCTACTGATTTTTCTTATAGAAAAATAAGGCAAAATTGCAAACTTTATTCTGTTTATTTCTTCATCAGGTAAAGGGGATGTGAGGAAGAAAGGCTCAAAATTGTTTTGGACCTAGTTTCCGTCCAAACTTGGTTAAGCTCTTACTGGTCAAAGTCATTCTTCAATGTTCAATTCCATATCCTTCCTTCCTTTCAATCTCTCATTTTTTCTGCTTGCTTTCTTTCATGTTTGCCAGGACTATCAACGTAGAGCAGTGAGGAAAACATGTAGGATCTATAATATTCAGAATTAGTTTCTCAGTTTGCCCTGGGGATTTCACTGCAAAAAAATTCAGGGCATAAGAGTAAGAAGTCAGAAAGTGAGGGGAAAAGGCCTGGTCGAGTTTTCAGTTTCAATCTTGTAACTCTCTGCATTTAAAGCAAAGTGGTATTTCAACCAATGCAGTAAATTTTTCGTTCATTATTGAACATCGGTGGCTCTGCCCTCAACCTTTTCAAAGTCTGAAGTTAGTGCTGAAACTAAAAATGGATGTGATATTCACACAGACATATAAACATTACACTTCACACCACAGACATTATTATATGATATTGTTCCAGGAAAAATGCTGAGTTGAAATAATGTGTAGGAACTCTGATGGAATTTTTTTTCTTCTTTTTATTCATTACCCAATTATCAGCTGAGTAAGCAATGTGTTTCCAGGCTCCAGATACATTTGATGGCACTGGAAGCACTTGTTTATTCATTATATCTGAATTCAGTCACATCTACCTGGGAAGAAAATCCCAAATAACTTTGGGGCAGTTACTTTCGAGTAATGATGCATAAGATTCTATTATTAAGCACTGTTCTCAATTGCCATCTCTGGCCTTCTTCTGCACTTCAGACTGGAATCCTACTTTATTACACTGGCATGCGCTGCCTCAGATTTATGCCTTTCGGCATTTTTTTGGGAAGAATAAAATTTATGATTTAAATCAACAAAATTCAATCACAAGTAGCCAATACTGTACCATATATGAACTTCTGAAATTTAAAAACAAGGGGTTCCCCCCCCCACACACACACATATAGGCAATCTTTGATATACAACTGTTGATTTAATGACGGAAGTTACAGTGGCACTGAAAAAAGTGACATGACTATTTTTCATACTTAGGACTGCTGAATCATTCCCCAAAGGTCATGTGATCAAAATTCAGTTGCTTAGCAACTGACTCATATTTATGACAGCTGCAGCATCCCAGGATCATGTGATCACCTTTTGAGACCTTGTGACAAGCAAAGTTAATGGGGAAGCCAGATTCATTTAACAACCGTGATACTAACTTAACAACTATAGTGATTCACTTAACAACTATGACAAGTAAAGTTGTAAAATGGGGCAAAATTCACCTAACAACTGTCTCACTTAGCAATAGAAATTTTGGGCTCAGATGTCAATATGTATATCTTACATTTATATTCTTTTATCTCATATTTCAGTTCTTCCAGATTTTGGGAATGTCCAAATTTAGAAGTTAATAGTGACATTTTAATTCCCAGAAACATGTCTTAGAGAAATAGCAATAACACTTAGACTTATTATACTGCTTCACAGTGCTTCACAGCCGGCTCTAAGCTGTTTATAGAGTCAGTATATTAACCCAACAATCTGGGTCCTCCTTTTACTGACCTTGGAAGACTAGAAGGCTGAGTCAACCTTGAGCCAGTGGGATTCAAACTGCTGAACTGCTGGCAGACACGGCAGTCAGCAGAATTTGCCTGCAGTACTGCATTCTAACCACCGTGCCACCATGGCATAGGCAGAAAAAGCTTAGATTCTATTTTTCTAGAGTAGAGCTGAGAAATCAACAGTCTATTGCCTGCACCTACCATTCCAAAAGAACTGCCAAAATTCAGAAATAATGTAACTAATTTTCAACAGTGCAATTGTTGCTTTTGTATTTCTGAAAAATAAAGACAGAAATGAAACTGGAAGGAGGTAAACTACTTTAATTTCTGCCCTCAAAAAATTGCTCCCATCTGACATCACACGGTTAAAACTCAAGCATCTTAGTCTATTTTGAGAAGATTGTAGTTTTTTCTGATAGGAAAGGGTTGTCTTTTTTTTTTTTATTATTAAATTTTATATGGGTTTTCACACACATAAAATACAAGTAAAACATCTTTTTTGAAAATAGCATGGTCCCGGGTTGAACTTTTTTATATAGACACAAAACTCAATTTCATGCTCCTTTTTGTGTTCTATTCCATATCTTATACTATTCTACATTTTCTGTATAGTTTTTTCCCCTCTTTTAATTTTCTCAATTTTATTTTGATTATCTCATCTCAATTCAAAACATTATATTTATACTTTTGTCTGTTCTGTTTCAATTTCATATTATCTTTTCTCATTAAACAAATTTTCTCCTGTAGTTACTAATTGGAGTATGACACCTTTATATCTTTTAATTATATCCATTCAACTCCTATTTAAACTTCAATGTATACCTTAAGGTTATGACCTTCACTATAATACATAATACATAACTTCCAATCGAATTCTGCTTGGTACATTCTTATAATACACACTATGTTCTTTTTTTAAAAAAGGATTATAAATATATGTAATTATAAACCCTCATTCCATTCCAATTCAGTTCTATCATTAATAATCATTAAAGTCTAAACATCTTTAACACTTCTTTTCAATTAAATATCATACTTCCTTAAAGACACATATCATCTCCATAATTAATTTTTCCCTTATTTCTCTTCACATATGTTTTGTAAATCATTAAATATTCATTTTGTTACATTTATTTATTGACAAGCATTCCACTAAGTTACAATAACTATTTTATCAAACATTTTAATCATACATTGTTTCATATTTTCTAAAATTATTTCTGCTTCTAATATAACTATACTATCTTATGTACCTTTGGAGAATCCCTTTTTCCATTGGATTTCCACCCATTATCCCTTAATAGGCCCTGTTTCTCTATATTTTGCTTCTGTCCTTTATAACTTCTTTTCCTTTCTTTCTTTCCTCTCTTCTTCTCCCTCCCCCTTTTACCCCGTTGACTCTCTACTTCGAATTCTCTCTTCTGCATTTCCCTCTTCTGTTGCTTTCTGATCTTATACTTATTTTTCACTCTATTTTTGGGGGGGTTGTTTTTCCCAATCTTAAACTTTCCATTCTCTTTCCCCCCTTTCCTTTTTTCCCCCCACCTAAGATTACTTGTTCATTAAAGATGGCTTCTTCTTTGTCGCAATCTTTTTGTTCTGCAGGCATTTCTTGTTGTTTCTCATAATTCCAAATCTCCATTTCTAAGAACTGAAATATGAAACCAAAAGAACCTCTCCCTTCTTTTGCATCTTCTTCGTACTTTTTAAGTTGCATTTTTAGTTCTAATTATTCAGAAATCTTTATTATCTCTTTGACATTTTATTTTCAGTATTAAATGCCTATTAATGTCAAAGTGGATTTTTTTCCAATTTCTTGCTTAAGTCTCTTAGCTGTCAGTATAGGAAGAGGAGGAAAAAAAACCCAAATCCTTTCCCTTTTCTCTCTCCTTCGCAGCTTAGAAATCTTCTTAGGGAGCAATGTCATTGTTTTTTTTTAGTTTCAATTCCAGGGTACCTTACTTGTTCCTTTTGCTGTTTGACCCAGTCAACCAAAACTTTCTCTTATCTTCCTCCTGCACATTCTTTTCCAGTTGAGTTCTTGTTTGTAGTGGCCATTTCTGACCACCGCTACAACCGCCTTTGGGAAAGAGAGTAATGGCCAGCTGGGGAGGAGAGATGCGGCTCTCCTCAACCCTGCAGGCAGTCTCCTCCTTCTTCACCACCTCTACGGGGTGGCTTTGCCCCGAAACCAGCTGGCTCAGGGTTCTCCAGAGGCAAGCACAGATTGAAACAGCGCAGAGACGTAGTTTCGGTCTGTCGCCGAAGAAGCTCAAACCGGAAGTCCTGAAAGGGTTGTCTTTATGAGGCTTCATACTCCCACAATTAAGAAAACAAAAGGGGAAAGAGGCTTTACCACTGATGTTATATGCCTTCCAAGTATGTCATCATTTGTCATAAACGTATTTATTTATTTGAATTTATTAACTTTTGATAATATAATCTTTGGAGTCTTTAGGAGCTAGAAGCTTGGAAGCCACAATCACTTCCAGGCCAAAGAGGTTATCCAGAGAAGTATTTTCGTCAGCTGCCTCTCAATTATCTTTGATGTAGCTGCTAGGTTTTGAAATATAAGTAAATCCTTATTGTGCTGGCTGGGAATTTTGTGAGAGGAAATCTTTACATATCTGGAGAGCATCAAGCCTAGCCTACCTTTAACCTTTTTTATTGTATAATTCAACACTACCGCCACATCTGATGTTTAAGATCAGATGCAATTTAGTTTTATCCAGATTTATCAATGTAAGATGCCAACTTTCAAAGTCCCCTTAGGCACTTCCATCTAGCATCAGCTTCTCAATATTTCTTCAACAATGAAATGTTACATTAATCAAATGTTTCCAGTATCCTCTTAACTCTTGTTTATATTTTTCTTGTATATTTATTTGCAAATATAAATATTTTACCTTCCAATCTACATTCAAAGTCATTTTGGCTCTGACAGTTATAATTATGAAGCAGAAGTATGCAAATTAATTATTTTTCCTTCCATGTATTTTTGCATCTGAAAGTATACACTGATTGAATTCAAATGTAACAGCAAGCTGATTTACATCCCTTCATTTTTAACTAAAAATTTATTCATTTTTAATTTAAAAAATCTGTGCGTATTACATCAAACCTTTCCAAAAAAGGCATTTTACACATTCATAATGGAACATCAAAAACTTTTTAATTTATGTATTTTCACTGAGCTCCATTTTTACTATTGCCTTTATATTTCAGGTGGAGATGTGTTATGAAGAGGGCTAAAGAGTGTAGTGTGTTCCAATTAATAGGGAAATATGGACCAGAACAACAATGCATTGTTTTTGCCAGAAAGACTTTCCAAATAACACTGTAGCTAGAAATGCATAGGTTGCAAATGTTCTCTATGACAAGAGTTTCTACTTATACCACATCCATAGCCATACCTGAGAAGAACACTGAAGCAGCAGAGAAAAGCTGAATAACACAGACAGAAAGCAACTTCTCTGTTTTTCCTCTGTTTTAGCTCTCAATTCCTTCCATTTGGATATCCTTCTATAACCCAGCCTACATAGTTCCCAAATTCCAATTCCAATTGTTCCCCCCACCCCTTTGCTGGCAAAACCAGAAAAGGTCAATCTTATTTTCTATTTTCTCTGCATACTGATTTTGCTTTTCTGAAAAAATAAAATAAAAACATTCAGGGGGCTGGATTGTGAAAACAGTTTCTATACTAGGAAAAGTTTATAGGAAATCAAAAAGAAAGGGAAAAATTGTTTCAGTTTTGAAAAGAAATGTTTTTGGGTATATTAGGTACTGAGACATTTTAATTTTTAGTATTTTCCACCCAGAGGGCAATAAGTAACTGGGAGTGGGCAAGAGATACACCTGATAGCAATTGTGTTTTGTTTTCAATGCCAGGGAAAGATGTTCTTATTTTTCTAGGCATTTAAATCAATATCAGCAATATGGTAAAATATTGCTGCTTAGAAACATTTTATTCCAGCTGCTGATTTTATTGTTTCAGTGTTATTTCATTTATTGGGTCTTTATGTTTTAATTGTTCCAGAACATTTGTTTGCTTGCTTATTTATTTATCAAATTTCAGCTATCTAAAACAAAATATTGTGCAGCAAACAACATACAAACATCCATTTTTAAAAAGCCAAACAAAATCCATATTGACACATTCACACAATCAGAGTTCAAGTTAATTAACATCCTCGTATCAACGTCTAAGGGAAAGGGCTTATCTTCACAGCCTTCTGAAAGGCCAGAAGAAAAGTTGCTGTCTATATATCTCATGTTTCATAAGGCAGATCATGACGGTGAAGGCATGCTTCCAAAGGTGAACCAGGTGACGTCAACTGCTTCACCCAGAGGACCTGGAGATTCTGCCAAGCCTAGTGAGATGAGTAGAAACCAATAGTGATAGGTGGTCCTAAAGTTAACCTGGCCTAAAGCCATAAAGGGCTAGAAGCCTTTTGATAGCCAATAGAACTCATATTGCAATTATTATCAGTGATTGTAATACTACTATCACTGCACTCTTGACCAGCTGCAGTTTCTAGATGATCTTCAAGAGACACCTCATACAGGATATGTTAAATAGTCCAAGTGGGAGGTGACAAAAGATGTGAATGACTATGAGCTGTACCTCCTGATCTGGAAATAAGTGCTACTGGCACACATAATGTGAAGGCTCTCCTGCCCATGGCTGCCATTTACTCCTTGAGCAGGAAGTGAAAGTCGAGGAGCACTCACAGATTACATGTTTTGGGGAATGTGACCCACATGCCCAATTAATGATAGAAAACTACTACATGCTGGGGGCTCTAAAAGTATAACTGTACAAACTAGTCAGGATTTAGCCAAAGCCAATCCCTTTTTACAGAAACTCCTAGAGCCTCCAGAGAGGGAGAAAACATCAATAGTATCACTGTTGAGACCTGCAGGGCAACCTGTAAAGATGTACAATGGAGTTATCATCCTATGCTGAAGAGTAACCTCACTCAGCAATTTCCTATAGAAGTTTTAAAAAAGTGGGGAGAGAGTTGAATCCTAAAGTAGTGTAAGTAACTTAAAAAACTGTTATATGGACAAAAATTCAATGTTGCTATACTAGATAGATTGAGAGATCGATCAGTCAAGGTTGGCATTCAAATGTTTTAACAACCAGTTCTGTAGGCATGGCTAGGTGGGTGTGGCCATGTGACTGGGTAGGCATGGCTTCTTCTTCTTTTTTTTGGCAGGACAACCTCCCCCCCCCCTGTTTTTTGGGCCTTCTGGACCTCAGGGAAGCCTCGGAGGGGAGGACATTTTTGCTCCCAGAAGGCTTCCCTGGGGCTCAGGAAGAAAAACAATGGAGTCTGGAAGGGTGTGCAGCACCCCCCTGAGCTCTGTTTTGGGGCCTTCTGGGCTCAGGGAAGCCTCTGGCGGGAAGGCCTTCTTTTTTTGCTCCCAGGAAGCTTCCCTGGGGCACAGGAAGGAAAAAATTGAGGCCCCCTCTATTTTTTGCCTTCCTGGGCCTCAGGAAAGCTTCCTCGATGAAGCAGTAAGTAAACAAAGGGAATTATGGAACAACTGATCATAGAAACAGCTGGTCATCAGGAGGGGGGGGAAGAAATATCTTAATCAGTGACTGCGATAGGCATGCTCGATAAGGACTGACTGGGTGGAGTGGGGTGGGGTGGGCAGAGAAGGGAGGGGCCAGCCAGGGGTACGATTTGCTCGTTCTCCGAACTGTGCAGAATCATAACAATTGGTTCTATAGAACCGGTCCGAACTGGTAGAATCCTACCCCTGAGAGAGAGAGAGAGAGAGAGAGAGAGAGACAGACAGACAGACAGACAGACAGACAGACAGACAGACAGACAGACAGACAAATAGATTGATCTACACAGACAGACAGACAGAGACAAAGACAGAGATGGAAAGACAGACAAATCAATAAATGCCATTATGTGTTACCCTTAACTATGAAGGATAGGCAATATGCTTTTTAGTGGGAAAGGGAAGTCACTCTGCATGTGCTATTAGATTTTTTTTTATATTTTTTTGATTGCTAGAAACATTTTTGCCATAATTTGTGGATCCTTCTTGTATATCCCCAAACATAGATACAAATATCCCAATTTTTTTTAACCACAACCCATTAATTTATTGTTTTGGACAGCAAACAAGATGAATTGTGGAGAACTGTGTGCTACTAATAACTTGCAGTGTGCAATAGTTGTGAAGGTTTTATGTACCATACAATGACACCAAAAGTTTGCATCGTGGTGTGGTTCACATCATACTTTCCTATTTAGACTTATCAAATGTACTCATTTTGCAACACTGTTTTAATAATATATTCTAGAGTCAATTCATGTAGTCAATATCTGATACTTCCAACTCTGTTATTCTATTCTGTTCTGTTCTGTTCTGTTCTGATCTGGGAAATGGTTATTGGAACATTCCTGAACACCTCCTGTCTAAATTCATTGTTGTTTGTTTTATTGTTTTATTTTTGAATATGCCATTAAATAAAATCAGTGCAACTAAGGACAGTCGGTGTCTTTGTATGATATTAAAATATTTTATATAAAAGAAATAAGATAAATTCCCTTCATCTAGAAAAAAATATCTTGACAATTTTACAATAATACAAGTATGCTCTGCTATTCCTCTGATTACTGTTCTATTGACAATCTGTACTGGGCAACATTTGAAGTTCATTAGCACCAGTATTTATTTTGGAGACAGCCATATTGATATTGTAATCAGAGCTGTCTTATACATCCCTAAACAATAATTAGGTTTAAGAAAGAAAAGACAAATACGCAGGCAGTGGTCAAAAGATCAAAGTGTTTACTGCAAAGAAGAAGCTTTTATGATTACCGAAATATTACCTTGAACACGTTGCACACCTTTAAAACAACTTACCATAGTCCCTTGAAATATGGAATTCTTTCATGTTTCATAAACCCCATAATCAAAATAATTATTCTCAATATTATTTTCTCATTTCTTCCTCAATTATTTTTTTATTAACTTAATTTTTTTCTTTTGAATATGATATCCTTAACTAGTGACAAATACAGCTTCAAAGACAATGGCACAATTCATACAGTCTCTTCTACTGATGAAAAATAAAAGTATTACTACTTTTAAAAAGTAGTTCTGCAGCCTAAGTTATATCAATTGATGAAGACTGTGGGTTTGATGATAAATAAAGGCATATATCTTTTTAAAAAATAATACATATATGAGTTTGCAATAAATTGAATGAGTGTATATATATATTTATACGTGCCTATAAGAAATACAGCCCTACACGTCTTTTATGATAACAGGTCGCAAAATGATGTCAGAGAAGGGACAGTTTTATAAAATAAGAAAAGGAGGGAATTTTCTACTCATGTAATTTAATTTAATTTTAATATCTATGTACATTACAATCTGCTGCCCATTTAATAAGTTTCTTATTTAATCAAAGAGGGCTTGAATACATTGACCTCATCCTTTAATCAATACTATCATTATAAAAACATCATGAAACATTTTCTCAGGATCTTCTGCACAAATATGCATCCACACAAGTGATGCATGAAGGCATCTCATGTTCATATACAGACATATGCTCCTTGTATTCATGTGAAGATAAACAGTAGGCTTGCTTGCCTAAATGTACAAAGCATCTTCAAGTGTCTACACATATTGTATGTGCAAATGTAGACATGACTATATTTTCATAGTATGCACATTCATGGACACACACAAAGGAAATGGGAATGCACTTATACATCTTACCCACATGTGAACATATCTTAGGTAACCTATAAGTAACACAATTTATTTACATATTTAGTATGCATATGCAAAGTATGAAAAAATAACTTTGCAGTGGGGAACAAAAGGATCATCTCAGTCACCCTCTATGCTTGCCTAGCATTACATTAGGATCTGCCCACCTGCCTGCAATGTATTACCTGCCTGTCTTTCCAGCTCTCTTCCTCTCTTTTCCAGATGTATCAGAGAATTTTCATTGTCATGCAAACTCAATGCATGGGAAATCTGTTGATAGCTCCAAGCATTTTTCAGAAGCTTAAATGTCATTTTTAATCACATTCCCCATTGGTTATTTTTACTGCGCTTCTGCCTTAAAGTTTCTCGTTCCATAGCTTGTACACAGACTATTTCCTGGTTCTTCTTTTTCTGAGTATTTTCTGCTTCAATTACATACATGACAGTATGTCTCTTATTCAGAAGAGATAATTTTAGCAACTTTAAAATCAACTGTGTTTACAGTTTTTCCATCTTCTAATTATTCTACCAATTATTAAGATGTTGCAAATAGAGCTATGAAAATCATTCTTACCTGATATGATTTTAATATGGGCACGGATTCTTCTCCATTGGGCTCAGATAATCCTTGACTTTGTAGCAGGTTCCTCACTGTTTCTTCCATTCTAGAAAAGAGAAGAAGAAAAGAGATATTAATGCAAGCACTTAAAAGCTATAACACATATCATTATACAAACATAATTTAAAATATTTCTTGATAACTATGCTAAAAAGAATATTTCATGTTTATTTATATACAGACAAATAAATATCACCAAGAAATAATTCAATATAGCTTTATTGTCTATGCTTACTAATCCTAACTTAAGACTTCTCTAGACTTAGAAAAAAAGATTCTAGCAATAAGAGAAAATCTGAAAAATATGTGATTTGAATACAAGTTAAAGCTTAATTTATTAAACCCTCATTTAATGGAATTCAGATATATATTTTCACCTGGACATTTTGCAAATTAATGGGCTATTCATACAAATTAAGCTGCTTGTTCGGTAGTGTATTTTGGCCTTCAATATAATTTTCTACAAATTTTCTACATTTTGACAAAGAGCTAAGGACCTCAGAACTATTTTACTTGATCTGACTAAAGACCATTTATTCTACCATTGTATTTAAAGAAAGATGAACCTAGGAACTCACAAGCAGGATAAAAAAGCAAACCATTGTTACGTTCCTAATATATTCTTTGGAATTACACAAAATAATACAATCGGGTTTCATTACAGTTTTTTTTTTCCCTTTTCATTATAATAACAGAGTTTATTTAGTCTTTTATAGTAAGGTCAGCATTTAAGCTGTTTCCTAAGGAAGCTTTCGAAGAAATTCATTCTATTCAGATGTCTAGTTATAATTGTTAGTTTTGGTATGGTTATTGATTTGATATGCCTGCTTTCCATTTATCAATAGGTCATTAGAAGAGTCATTCCCAAATGTCAACAAACCATCAAGTATAATGTTCAACCAAAACAGCAGGTCTTATTTTTTTTCTGCAGCAGATTAGAATAACTTCATTTTATACATTGGCCTTAATCTTTCTTCAATTTTTTTTGCTGTAACTTCACAAACTTGCCTTAAATACACTTTCAAGGTTAAATCTCCAGCATACTGAAATGGATCAAAAAAGAAAATAGCAACAGCTACCACCATCTTGCCCAAGTGGTAGATGGGCTGTCCTCAGGGGTGGGATTCAACCAGTGTTACTACCGGTTCAGTGACTAGGTTTTGCTATGCGCACGTGTAAAAAAAAAAAAAAAGCTGTGCCGCCCAGACAACTGAAAAGCACTGCGCATAGATGCGCAGCATTTGAAAAGCCATGTTTTAATTTCTTTTTCAACCTCAGCTGTGCCGCGCAAAGTAGTTGAGGTTGAAAAAGCAGGAAATAAAGGACAGGTAAGAGCCCAGGCGGACAGGCGGGCCAAACAGCAGCAAACACAGAACTGGTTTGTTGTCTGTTGCTCTTCAGAGCTACCAATTCTATAAAGCCAGGCAGAACCCCTGGCTGTCCTGCCGAATCACCATTTATATGAATCAATACATTCATATGTGTGTGAATCAGTAAGTCACAGAGATGATAGCAGCTACAAAACAAAAAGTGGTACTGACATTGTGGAAATCTCAGCAGTTGCACACATATAATAATTAAGGAACAATCACTCCACAGAAAAGATGTCTCTATACAAGTAAAAACCAGAAAGTGGTCATACACATTACTAAAATGAATATATACCAACACTCACAATCAAGCATGAAAATAGGTCTAACCCTTCATTTCCCTTTATTTCCAATAATCTAAACAAGAAGCAAGATTTAGCTCTCTAAAAGAAAATATTTGAATTTGAATCAATATTAGGTTCACATGAAATACTCAAAACACATTCATATACAGAAACACATATTGATGTACTAGTTCAGGTGTTTAACTCTCAGAAGAGTGCATCATATATGTATGTGTTTATTTTTAACATATATGTAGCCCCCCATCTTTCTGAGTGACCCCTAATTTAAGATTAAAAAATATATGAAATCACATTAGAGCTATAAAATTCAACAGATATTAAACAAACCAACTAACAGCTGGCACCAAATAATGTTTGATTATCTACTCTTCTCCCAATACTTGGCGGGGGGGAGCCAGATGTTCAATGCCTCCTTACAGAAGGCTAAAAGGGTAGAGGCCTACTGATCATCAGGGGGCAGTGGTTCCAGAGTTTCAGGAGCTGCCACAGAAAAGGCACCCTTCCTAACTCCCATCAGATGGCAATATTTAGGGGAATGGACTAGGACTGTGCCCACCCTATCTGACTTGATAGGATGGCAGATGTCCTCCAGGAAAGGTGGTCTTGCAAATAGCCAGGCACTGTGTCATATAAGGGCTTTAAAGGTGAAGACCAGCACCTGGAATTACACCTAGAAAGAAGCTGGAAGCCAGTGCAGCTCACACAAAAGAAGTGCCCCCATTACTGTGCGTCATACGGCATTCTGGATCAGCTGAAGTTTCCCGGTGATCCTCAAAGGCAGCCTTTTGGTCAGTGGAAAAATATGATGGATTTACATTTAAAAAAAAAAAAAAAGTTTTCTACTGTATCTATTCAGGCTGGGTGAAACCTTAAACTACTTTCATTGTTAAATGTGGAAAACATCACTTTTTAAAGACATATGAAAATATACAATGTAGTAACTCATCCCAATGCTCTGTTTTAACTGTTATAATGGAAAACTAAGCAAGCATTTGTTGCTGTCATTTTTTTAAAAAAATGTGTATATCAACAATAATGATTTTGCAATGAATTAAATTGTTAGTTTGAAAGTTGTAAGGTACTATCCTTTATCTAGGCATACAGACATAAAATAACATGATTTTGTTATCATGCTAATTGTGTTTTGTAGTAGAACTGTACTGGGTGAAAAAGACACAGCAACTTGTATTATTTAAGGTTTGTCCATCCAGCCCAATATTATCAAACAGAATGAGGGTTACTATTATTGGCTACACACTGTCAGCTAGACTTTGAGACTGGATTTGCATTTTTCTCAATCTATCAAGTCCAAGAATCTGTGATAAACAGATGTTGTTTAATGATATTAAATGTATTATTGCTGGATGCAAACTGTTCCTAGTAAAGCTTCATTTTGCAATTGACTGAGTGGTGATTTTGTCAATGCTGATGGTGTTCAAGTGGTGCTCCAGTTGTTTTGGGATTGCACATAAGGTGTCTATCACTGTGGGTATTATCTTTGCTTACATTTGCTATAGTTTTTCTACTCCTACTTGCAGGTCTTTGTATTTTGTTATTTTCTCCAGTTCTTTATCTTCTATTCTGCTGTCTCCAGGTGCACCCACATCCACTCTCCACACTTTTATTTTTCTTGCTGACAATTGTTATGTGGCAGGTTTTTGTCTGTTTGACGTTCCAGAGAATTGTAGCCTGTGCGATCTCCTTGAAGCAGCTAACCAGCTGTATCCTGTTTTTTCAGTTTCTTTGCAGAGGTGGCACTTGTTGTCTGATTTTGTCTTCTCAATTCTGGCTTTGTATGCATTTGTTATTAAGGCTGGGTCTCATGCAGCCAGAATTAGCCCCTCTGTCTCTTTCTTCAATTTTCCTGCTCTTATCTATTCCTAGGCCTTATTATGTCTTATTGTTGTTGTGGTTATGGTAATTTGTCACAGTCATGTTTAGATTGAAATTGGCATTTTTTTTTATCTACCTATCAAGTTCTTCCCAAGAACCTGGAATAGGTAGATGTTCTTGTTTGAAGGTGTTATATTGTTATTTCTAGAAGGTATGAAATCTGAGAGTTTACAGAATCATTTCCCTAATTAGTAAAAATCAAGATAGATTTTCCAGTAACCATATTCACACAGCTAAAGTCAAAAGGTTGGGGACATCTGATAACATACCTGACCTTAATCTCTATGTTACACCAATGAATACCCTGTTTCTCCAACAATACAGCCTTCCCCAATAGGAAGTCCCAGCATGTTTTATAGGCATGAAATGAAATTAAGCCCCTCTCCCCAAATTAAGGCCTATATTAAAACATGCAAAATGGGGAGGAATGGGGGGGGGGCTTGCCATTAGAAAGTACTTTTGTTGCACACCCAGATATGGTGCTGCCTGCGTTGACCCTGATACAAAGTACCCCACCAACGCCGAGGTCAACATCCAAGCTGTCACCGCCTGCCCAAAGATGCAGGGGGGGGGAATTAAGTCACCCCTGAAAAGACAGCCTAGCCATTTTTTCGTGGCTCAAAAAAAAAATAAGACCGGCCTTATTATATGAGAAACACGGTAATATTTCAGCAATGCCTTTACTTCACATAAACCAAAAAATAGCCAGGTAGTGAATGGCTAACATTTGTGAAATAGAGATATAAGCAACAAATGAGGAAAAGCCAGCCGATCACAAATGTTATTTTCTTCCTTGTTTAAACAAATGTAATTTTAATTGTTTTTATATTTTGCAAAATAGGTAAACAGAGTGTAGAACACTACAGAAAAAGGTATGGCAATTTAACCTTTCACTGATTAAGCACCAATTATTACTAGCAAACAGTTGTATATTTTTGAAGCATGCAGTCATGTGAACAATTGCAATTTTCCAATCAAGCAATTAAGATAATGGTCAAATTAAAAATGTATACAAGGTAATCAGCTTGAAACATTTTTAATGAGTTCTCCTCCTTCTTGTATTAAATCAGCTGAAAGAAAACATTTTTACTACATTAGTAAAGAATAGCAGTCCATCAGTTATCATCCATGTGCCACATGCATGTGCTTTCCATTGGCCCCCAAAGATTTTCAATTATAAATGCACAGTTGAAGAAGTAATGAAGAATACAGTTTACTCAGTCTACTTGATGGCCCTTTGGAGGAGAGGAGTCAAGATCATTACTCAAACATTTTGAAGTGATCTGATTATTATTTTAGCTGCTTCTTTAACTGGGATTTAGATTAATTAAATTATTTCAATCACTAATTTATTGTATCTTATTAATTATTAAAGTAGTCGAAGTATTTAGGTTATCTGTGAAACACTGTTCTAAGGAGACAAAGGTGTCATATTAAATGAAATAATAAAAATCAATAATGAATGACATGATTCTATTGACAACTCTTCTGTCACTCAAAATTAAGACTAAGGTAGTAAAAGTATAACAAAAATGAATTTAATTATAATGATTAAATTCACTCTAGAGTACAGTATTAGGATTAACATCAATTATAATTTATCAATTATAAAAGCTTGGATGTCAAAATAAAGGATACTGAAAGTAATGGGAGTTGTGAAGGCGGTTTGGGTATTTGCTCAAAAATTATCTGTTGGAACAAAATTATTTTTTTTAAACATGTTTGAATTATGTATTTTTAAATGCTTATACTGGGCACAATAATAATGGAAACATCAATTGTTTCCATTAAGCAAATTGGACCTAATAAAGTACACAAATCTAAAATTTTCAAAGAAAAACTAGAGAATGACTATCTTTCAGATAAATATAACTATATTTAATTTTGGATACTATGCCCAGATTATGAAAAGTGTATCAATAGGGGGTTATTGATTCAAAATCACCAAAAAAATTCTCTTGTTGAGCAAGAAATTGCATTGAGCTTCCCTGGCCCCAATCCAATTATCAGTGTACTATTTCAGTAATCAGCATTAGTTTTACATTTATCTTTAGTTGTTGGGTAATGAATGTCTAGTCCCTGGCTACCCAGGCTATGCAGGAATTATATTATAGCTTCCCTAACCCTCTTCTAAGTGGGCAAATCTTAAAAGTATGGAAAAGAGCAGCAGTGGAGATTCATGTTCTCAAATAACCTCTCTAAATTCTGATTCAAGAAATAAATGTTATCTATTAATTCTGGATTTTCTAAACAGAGATGTCCTTTAAATCAAATAAACAAAAAGATTCTTCAACATGTGCTACATGCATGTATTTATGCGTGCACACAGACAAATGCATGCATACTTACTTAATTACTTATATATGTACATACAAATAAGCACTCTAAATTCTGATTCCAGAAACAAATGTTACCAAAACAGGAATGTTCTTTAAATCAAGAAAAAAGGTTCTTCAGTGTGTGGTACATGTGCATATGTATGTATCTATGCATGCATATGCGCACACACACACACACACACACAGAGATGCATGCATATTCATATAAGTACACACAAACACATTTCTATTCTGAAAAGTACCTTAAGAAAGGAATATTTATGAAATGAGGTAATAAATTGTGCACAGTGCAAGAAAGCAAAACAAAAAATACTTCCAGAAGGGAAAGGAGAGTGTCTGAATTAACGATGAACAAGTCAAAGGGAAGAAGCTATTAAAAAGGTTGTGGTACAGAACTGAATGAAAGAAAGGAGTTGCTGCTTATTCACAAAAGCATTTTATTCGTTCACAGCAAGTTTCCGTACATTTACTTTTCCGAAAGGGTGAGAACAAAGGGCAGAGAATCCAGTGGAGCATGATTTGTACAGAGAGTTAAGGTGAGGGAGGGCTTGGTCTTAATGATAGCCTCAGAATGGGAGCTACACCATCCTTTATTTACTCATGTCTCAACCACTTGCACATAGCATTTATCTTCAACACAGTCAGAAATACGTTTTCCAAATACAGTGTGGGTTTTTAGCTATAAAGCTCCCATCCAGCCTAATGGGAATCCCGTGGCTTAAACCCCATGCTAACCTTTGAAAATGAAGTCCAAAGTGTCGAAATAATGTACTATTTGAACATTATCCTCTTAAGCTGGTACCATGATGTGACCGAAGGGAAACAAGGATTTCTAAAGCCATATTTTGTAACAACGCATACCTAGCAGGGGTCTCTAAAAATGTTTACCTGAAAATGAGTTTCTTTTTCACTACAAGTGTTTTGCATTATTACACCAGTAGGACAAAACTCTTTATAGCCACTACATTAATTTTCAAATTATGAATTCTTGCTCTTTTTTTTTTTCAATCAACCTTACAAGGTCTCAGAAAATCTGAAGTGGTACTATAGGCTGAACTTCATAAGCAGAATTGATTTCACTTGACACTGTTCACAAATAATCTAAAAATTCCCATGTGTTAAGTCAGTCGTATATTTAATAAATATGGGAATAGTAACTATTAAGACAAACAGCAACACCAATAGCACTTAGACTTATACACCACATTTTTCCTAATATTACCCTGGCTGTCAGATGCCCGACTGTATGTCGGTCTTGCTTCTTAGAAAGAAAGCCATGTATTCCACATATACAGCAGCCTTCTTTCATAAATTGAAGGTGATTTCATTTTCAATGAAGTAACTTTATTTAATGTAATAGATCTGTGGCATATTATTTCTCTTTTTCTTTTATCTTTTTTCCCTTCATTTTTGAATTTTGATGCATTTCTAAAATTTCAATTTGCCCCAGAAATCCTTCTGAAGTTGGATTTCTGTATGCTTTAAAGCATAAAATTAGCAGCCCATAGATCGATGAACAGAGTTTAGGGAAGAGGCCTGGTTGGTACACTTTGAAATATGTCAAGTAACCAAAGGGGAATTCAGTTTTGAGGGGGTAATATGCATTTGACTCAATATCATTTTCTTGGTCATGTCTTCATGTTCATGGTGCAGTAATAAAGTAGAATAAAGTCACAGTATTTCTAAGGAGTCCATCATCTACACTGAATTTAATCTGCATAAATAGTGACTTCCACATCTGTAGTTCACCTTCACAGAAAAACAACTTTAACGCACAGTTAAGTAGTAATAAAAGAGGATAGAAAATATTGCTCTACAAAAAGTAAACAACCAGATAAAAGCATAAATAAACAACAAATGCAATTATAAATGCTTAAGTGTAGGAATGGAAGAAAATGAATTTGAAATATTTATTCATGCAATTATATACAATGCACTCTCCCCAATGGACAGACCAATCTAAATGTGATTTCTGAGGCTTGTGAAATTAAAAATGTGTACAAGGGTGTATATTAAGAGAAAATGTATTGAAATTATGTAAAAGAAGAGTACTTCTTAATCACCTTACTCATTTTGAGATGTTTAAAAAATATAAAACTGGTGCAGAAATGGGGTGGAAAAATTAAGAAGGAAAATGAGAAAACTGAACCGAAAACCAGCTTGACAGATTTGTACCTCCCTCTCACTGGATTAAATGCAATATCTGCAGTAGTCAAACCATTTCCACATTGCTTCTCTTTGTTCTCATCTGCAATACATGTGTGTGTATCCATTCATGTGTGTGTTTATATACAGTCAAATATTTATTTATTGGATGAAATCTGCAGAAATGAGCTTTTAGTTTAAAAACACTTATTTTTTTTGAAGACCCCACAGCCATACTTGTGGTCCCTGAAGCTCATTTCCCCATAATTAATGACAAAACATGGTATTGTTTCCTGGCATTTAGGGAAAGGAAACTTTCAAACAGCTGCAGGTGTGGGGGTGAAGGACAGATTTATTTATTTATTTTATTTGTCAAGTAAGTATTAGATAACAGGTATAAGTATAAACATGCTTATGAATACATGAAATGGATATGAATAAAAAGAAACATTAGGACAGGGATGGTAGGCACATTGGTGTGCTTATGCACAGACCTCTTAGGAAAGGCATGAAATCAATAGTAGAGTCTAAGGTTAAAGTTTTTGGGGTTTGGGGAAGAAACCACAGAGTCAGGTAGAGTATTCCAGACATTGACCACTCTGTTGCTGAAGTTGTATTTCCTGCAAATAAGTTTGGTGCAGTTTACCTTGCATTTGTATCTATTGTGTGCTCTTGTATTGTTGTGGTTGAAGCTGAAGTATTTCAATATTTCACACTAAAAACACATAATGTCACCATAGACAAGGCTGTAAAACACTGTGAAGCAGTATATAAATCTAAGTGCTGTTGTTATAATGGTCTTATCTGGTACTAGAAGTAATAATGGAGGCAATGACCACAGCAAAAAATATAATAATTATATAGAATAGATTTGTTATGATAGCCATCCATTTACTCAGAGCCAAGCTGCACTAAAAGCCTCCAATACAGGAACACAATGTTGCCAGCCAAGCAAGACAAAAAAAGCCACAAAACAGACAGAAGATATTAGAAACACCAATCAAGCAGAACACAGCAAACTCCAAGACCAATAAACACAGACCAAGACTCCCAACCAATCAGGATGAAGAAAAAACCATTCTGGCACAGCAGTAGGCTAGCCCCAAATTTAAAACTGAAACAACTGTAAAAGTCTGACTCACAGACGAACACAATACAGAAGCCTGATGATGGCAGATGAGATTCTGCCGAAACGCTGCTACAACTTTAAAAGAACAACTACAATGACGTGGGAAAAAAAATTTATTCAACACTAAGTTTCTCATACACACTGCCAATGAAAAGGAAAGACCTTTAACCCAACTGGATGGATAATTTGATCTGGAGTATTGACAATGACCAGAGCAAAGGTGAAGCCTTTCAACAAAGGATGGACAGAAATTTTCTAAAGCATGTTGGAGGTGAATCCAGAGCCAAGCAACATTTAGGTAAGTCGGAATAAGGGGCTTGGTTCTCACAATGGCCTACCAACTGCACAAGGAAGCCTACTAGTCTCCCAGCAGATGTCTTCACAGACAGTTACATCCTAGTCAAGGATAATAGACAGTGATCCCCATCAGGTCCATCCATGAATTTGTTGAATCCTGTTTTGAAATTAGCAGAAATGGTAGTTGCTACCACATCTTCTAATGAAGGAGTTTCAGCCACTGGGCATCAGCCCTCATAAAAGCGTACTCATTTAAAAGCTTGTTAAATATAGCTTTCTAATTTACATCTAAGGGGAATTAGGATTAATTGAACATTCATTAATTGAATATTTCATGGTTTTAGATGCTCTAGGATGCTTCACAATTTTCACATGCTGGCAAAAAGACTTATGTGTTTCCCCAGTTTAGGTTAAGAAATGATTTCATAATAGCTTGAATAAACCTTAGTTCTGATAACAGTTGTGAATAAGCTTATGAATTATTTCCCACATTTCTAGGTTGTTATTTAAATTAGGCAACAACAACAATATCCCCTTCCCTCCTCATCTTCCTAACATCTTCATCTGGCTACCATCAAATTATCAGTTAGCTCCTTCTTTCAATTTCCATATCTATTCCTGAGTTTTCTCAGACTTCCTACTAACTCCCCATTCCTCTCTTTCAACCATATAACCTAATTTCCTCAGTGCCTTCCCACTGCTGTTATCAATCTTCTTGCCAACCCTTTTCTATCTTCAATTCTGTCCCTTACAATAATTGTAAAAGTTATACTGTAACATGTAAAATGTATATTTTATTCCATTTAACACAGATAAAAAGGAAGCATAACCTGAAAAATTGACTGGTTCCATGACCCACACAAGATTCCTGAAAATGAAGGCTCTCTGAGCTTGCTTGTTTTCTTGCAGATGTTTCATTATCCTAACTAAGTAACTTCATCAGTGCTGTTTACTGTCAGTTTATATTCTGGTGACTTGGCTGTCTGTGTGGGTGAGGGCGGTCATAGAGGTTCTTTGGTTGGGCTGTGTACTGATGGCTCTTTTAACAATTTCTTGATTGGCGTATTACTTAGTTGATTTTTGGTCTGAAGTTAAACTTGGAGTTAATCTATGCCAGTGATGGCTTACCTTTTTGGCACCAAGTGCCCAAACCACATACATGCATGTGCATCCCCAAAATGCGATCCCCATGCACCCTTGCGTGTGTGTGTGACATCCCCACACATGCACATGTGACTCTTGTGCATGCACCCTGTGGGCCAAGCATGACTCCCATATGTGTACCCCGCCTCATGCATGCATGCACAACTCCTGTGTGTGCACCCTACACATGCTTGCACAACTTATGTATGTGCACTCCAGACATGCACGGCAGAGTCCCAAAGACCAGCTGGCCGGCGGGAGGCACAAGTATGCATGCGTGGCAGAGCTTAGCTGCAGCGATGGCTCATATGCCCAGAGAGAGGGCTCTGCATGCCACCTCTTTGCCATAGGTTCTCCATCATAGATCTATGCTGATCTGAGTACTGATTATTGGTGGAGAAGTGCTGGAGTCTTTTGCACTTTTGGGCAGGTTAATTGTCTTTTTTGCATAATCTATAGATGTTGTTAATGTCTATGTGTTTATTGATGCCTGATTTGTCAGAGTCCCCAGCTTCTATAAATTCCCTGATACTTTTGGACTTGGCCTGGTCTAGGATTGTCACATTTTCCAACTGAAACTATGGTTAAATCTTAGAGAGCACCAAGGACCCCTCATTTCAACCCTAAGCTACAAATATTCTCCTTTATTGAAACCTTAAAATGTAGTTGTTGTATCTACATATAAAATCATATTGATTCAAACTCTTCCCAGATCATATCACCAGACCATACTCCCAGCATCTTAGCAGGACCTCTACATTCAGAGTCTAATTTAGTAAGGATTCAAGCAATCTTCTCATCCAAATGGATAGAATATTTCTTACAGAAGCCTTACCTAGCAGAAACAAGTCCACCATAGAAAGAGCCACCGGAAAATTATTAGTGGATGCAATAAGAGAGATAAATATTTTGCCACCCTTGTTGCCATGATGTAATCGCTAATATGAGCTTTTGCAACCTCTGGTGTCTCAGTGGTTAGAATGCAATATTGCAGGCTATTTCTGACTGCCAGCTGCCTGCAATTTGGCAGGTCAAATCTCACCCGACTTAAGGTTGACTCAGCTTTCCATCCTTCCGAGGTGGGTAAAATGAGGACCCAGATTGTTGGGGACAGTAGGCTGACTCTGTAAACTACTTTACAGAGGGTTGTAAAAGCATTGTGAAGCAGTATATAAGTAGACGTGCTACTGCTAAGTGAGATTTTCTTCCTACACTAAAAGGTGAAATCATTTTCTATTCATTTCTGATGCTGAGAACCTCTGGATATTTCCAACTTCTAAATCCAATATTCAGCTTCTAAACCAAATGAGGATTTAAATTCCCTTCAGATTTCTTTCACACTATAATTATTATGTAGCATTATATAGACCAGAAACTTTACGTAAGTATTTTGGAATTAGACAAGTACATATAGTGCTGCTTGATTTGATGCCTGGCTATCTCCTTGTCAAAAGCTAGCATGCTTAATTATGTTTTATTTGATATGTACCGGATAAGATGTAAACTATGGCTTACAAAATACTATGACTGGATTTATGCATGGCATTAAACCAAAATCAAACAACCCTATGACTTAGTATGATGTATGATCCCTAAAACTGACTTAATTTGTCTTGCACTTGTAATTACCTTATCCTGAGAAATAGTTGGTGACCTAATCCTAATTTTTAGTTGCATTTAACTCTTTGTAATTTTAATTGTTATTATATTTATAATTGTCTTTATATTTCTATTTTTATTACAAATAAATCAATAAACTACTTTCAACCTCAGGATTCAGTCCAATAAAGTTACATGCTGCTAACTGCTGGTCAAACTTCCTAAAAAGCAACATATGATACATATTTTATCATAATCCTTTCAAGAGGCAGTGTTTTTTCTATTTTTACAAAAAAAAGTTGCAGTATTCTCTCTTTGGATTTACTAGGTAGATTAAATTCAGTGGTCAAATCCAGTTGTAAAACTTGTAAAGGATAATCCTCTCTAGAGTCATGCAATGTAGAATTACAAATCATCAATCAAGCAAAAAAACTAGTGCTAGAATGATCTAAGCAGAAAATGGAGAGGAGGCACAAGCAAAAGGATTAAATACCTGCTGCCATGCATCACTGCAATTTACATTTTGCCTGATTTAAACAACAACCATTCTCAGGCAAAAATATAAATAAAAAAAATACAGAGAATAGAATTCCAAGTGATTTGCTCAAACTCCCTTCCAGACTTAATTATCCTGTCTCACAAAACCAAAACAAGTGATAGCCATTAACTTGAATAAAGAAGCTACCACAACCCACCCACCCCAAAAATTAAAATATCAGAATTAGTGTTATATAGCTTTATCAAAATAACTGCAAATTACTATCTTTCCTGCAACCCACTCAGCTCTCAGCAGTGCGAGCAGCTATGTTATATTGCCTAAAGCAAAGAGACCAGTTCTGATTACTAGTAATCATTATGCCAGGGTTTTTTTGGTTATATTTTAGTGCTTCACAACTTTTGACTTATTTCTGACACCACAGAAAGAGCATTTATTAATTTAAAAATTATTAGGAAAATTGCTAGGCTGTTCTTCCATGTTGAAAACCTTCAGAGCAGTTTACAGATTATGAAAATTTCCATAGCTAAGCAAAGGAATTGTTAAGTGGGTTTTGTTCCATTCTATGATCTTTTTTTGCCACAGTTGTTTTTTTCTTTTTTATTAGTTTACGGTATAAAATACAAAAATATAAAAACAAATGGTAGGAAAAATAGGGGTGGGAAAAGGGAAGAGAAAAGTGCAGAAAAGAAGGGAAAAAGAAAGAAAAAGCATTGCCTTCCGACTCTCTTTGGTGCAGTAAAATCAGATAGTAACATCAAACACCAACTTTTTACTTTTACATAGTAGCATAAATTCATCGTCATCCTTTTTTAACGAACCCACAATCTCTTCTGGGGTACAGTCTGGGCAACTGAATGGAGCTAAGTGTTTCCTGGCCGGATGCCCTTCCCATTGCCAACATAGTAGTATAAACTAGCCATTTCTAGATCAACAAATCTATCTAATCAGTGAAACCCAAAATGAAAGTTTTATTTTTTTCACACCTCAAGTTGTTACGCCAATCACAGCAGATGTCAAGTGAATCATGGCTTCCCCTATTGACTTTGCTTGTCAGAAGACAGCTGGGAAGATTATAAATGGTGTTCATATGATCCAGGGCAGTGGAACTGACATAAATATGAACCAGATGCCAAGCATCTGAATTTTGATCATTTGACCATGGGGATGCTGCAACGGTTATAAGTGTGAAAAGCTGGCCATATGTCAGTTTTTTCAGTGCACCTGAAACATCAAATGGTCACTAAACAAGTGGCTGTTAAGTCAAGGACTACTTGTACAATGGGTCCTCCAATAAACTAAATCGGATCATCAAGCTACCAGAAATACTACTGCCTTTCCCTTAAAAAAGTAGTTACTTGCCAAAATAGGATAGTGTTAACTGCAAATTTGACTCAACATTTAATATTGAGACAAATAGTTTATATCATGCAATTATGGTTTATCTAGAACCAAAGGGAGAAACAGCAGTCACAATTCCAGGATAAATGTTCGTATTCAAAACTAGAGCCAAATCTAGTTAAAGGGAAGGAGAACGAAAAATAAAAGGAGGAAGGGTTCTAACAGCCCATAAATGCTGTATTATTCTTGCTTAGGCAAGGAAATTTTGTGAGCTTATATCCAAACATCTGAAAACAGAATGAAGAGCCCTATTCATATGAAGCAAAGATCCATATGGAGCTTTCTAATCAAGTATCAAGATCCTTTATTTAAAAGCTCTGAATTAATTTATCGACTTCAGTTGACTTAGTAATATTTTTCCAGTTTTAATTAGGGATCAGAACATATGCAATTTGTAAAGAAAGGAAAACAGGGAAAATTAACAGAAATAGGAAAAAATAGCCAAACTAACTTCTTTTTTAAAAAGTTCATCAGAACTCTGTGATTAATCATGTTAAAGCTTTAGATCAAATCTTCCTTATGCTTCCTATATGATGTGGTTTTTAGCGCCTACGATAAAAGCCTCATTACACCTTTACAGAACCAGATATTCACTATTCAAGAAAGTAGAGTTCTTCCTTCAAGTCCTTTTAGAATGAATAATACAGCATTCAGAGCTTAAATAAGATTAATGTGAGAAACATCATAACTCAACCATCAAGTTCTGAAGGCCGGATATCTCAGTATGGATGTGTTATGCTTTAGTCAGAAGAAGAATGAAAAAATTTGACACTCCGAATCATATCTGAAACTTCCTAAAGGCCTTTCTAAGTTCCCCAAGGTGTCAACGTAGTAATTGTGAAATTTCTGTTCAATGATCCATTAGATGAGAAAACAAAGGATCAAGTATAAATGCTTTTGAGAGCCTTAAGGATTACTGGCAGCAACCCCAAAACAAAAGCAACTTGTTGACAATATTTTATGGGCTTAAATATGATTTTGAGTAACTTCATTTTTTTGTTTAACGGGCATGCAAGAGTTTTTACTTAAAATTGACTTTCCTTTTACTACAAAACAATTGGACGAATCCCAAATTGTGGTAGAATATTCAAGAACATAATTGAACAAATCAGTATGGATATGGCATTTTTCATTTATTAAATAACTTAAAGTGTTATCTTAAAATATATTTCTGTACATAGATTTTCACAGGAAGTAGTTAATTAATATTCTAATTAAAGAGCATAACACAAAGTCATTATAATCAAAACAAAAGCATGGATTTATAGGGAGGAAAACTGCTACTTTGCTTCAACTTTATCTCCTTGGGACAATACTTATTTGATGACTGCACCAAGCAACACAGGAGCGAAGAAAATAATTATTTGGGGCTTTCAAGAACAGTTCAAATCAAATATCATCCATATGATCGTTAGGATTTCTGTGCAAAATATCTTGATAATTTGCCTGATTTATACATTATTATATGAACTTCAAAACAGTAATTCTCAGTCATCCAGGTCATGGTTATCCCAAAGTTGCTTTTTCAAGAGGCAACTGGATCTTTTGGTTTTTCTTTGAAGATGTTTCACTTCTCATCCAAAAATCTTCTTCAGATGAGAAGTGAAACATCTTCAAAGAAAAACCAGAAAGTCCAATTACTTCTTGAAAAAGCACCTTTGGGAGAACACAGCCTATGTAACCTGGGTTACAATTCATGAAAGAACTAAGGAAAGTACTAGTTCATTAAAAAAAAAAAAATCCTACTGCACTCTACTCTACTCTATTTATTAGATATTAGTAAACTGAAATTATTGTGGAAACTAAACATATGAGCTGTAAATTTGGTTTGATAGACTGACTCACTAAAGCCATATATGAATAATTCACAAAAAATAATAATCGGCTGTGCTATATTTTAAGCTAATTTTAATTTCTGAATATTGCAATACAGCATATGAAATGTTAACACTTCTCTTCTGTATACTAACATCAATATATTATGTTTTATGTTACCACATACTTTATTTTTAAGTATTACTTAAGAATTAATTCTTTATTCCACTAAGTAAAAAGCCAGTTCGTTATAGTCGTTAAGACACCAAGCTTCTTCTTCTTCCATGTTTAGATCAAACTTTCAACTACCAGAATGAAGTCACCATCTTGGCTCTGTCATTGGCCAAAAATAAGTCATTATCGGTATGTTTCTGGTACCAACAGATGGACTGGGCTCTGCATCTCTACACATTCACAAAACATGTTGTTAGCTAAGTGCTTCCACTTTAGATAGTAGGCTAAAAACCTAGGAGTTCTAGTCCTACCTTAGGTCTAAGCCAGTGGTGGGATTCCACATTTTTTCCTACTGGTTCTATGAGAGCACACTTTGCACAGGCGTGCAACATTCAAAAATCACCCTCTGTGTCAGCGCTAGTGAGATGAGCTGTTTTTTAGCTCAGCCTGAGGCGTGACAACCCGCTCTGCTACATGAATCAGCTGAGCTAAAAAGCAAGGGAATATAGGACAGGTGCGGGCAGGGCCAGCCAGAGGTGGTATTTTCTGGTTCTCCGAACTACTCAAAATTTCTTCTACTGGTACGCCAGAACCAGTCTGAACTGGCTGAATACCACTTCTGGCCTAAGCCATTCTTTCTCAGCCCTAGGAAGAAGGCAATGACAAATCATTTCTGAAAATGTTGCCAAGGAAACTGCAGATTAGTCCAGGCAGCCACAAGGAAAGAAGACTGCCCTAAAGGAACACATACACACAAACATACACATACACATTTTTATTTATTCATCAAACTTAGAAACTGCTCTTTTCACCCTCTCTCCTACTCTACAGAGAATTCAATTTGCAAGTTTCTTTGCTTCTAAACAATTAACAATTCAACACATTTACTGTGATTGCAAAAGGAATTAAATATTTTTCCAATGTAGCACTCAAAGAGCATTAAGTGTATCAAAACATGTTTTGAACAGTTCTGTCTCAAGAAAACAAAGAAAATTATGGACACAAAACTCTAAAGAATCTGTGCCATTCCCATGAGCATCCAAGGAGAAGGGAAAGTGGTAAATGATGAAACCTGTATTGTGATATTGTGGAACAAATGTGGCTCTTTTTGTACGTGACCCTTTTTGTACCATGTCTCAATATTGCACACAAATATGTAAGGGACCAAACCTTCTTTGGGGCAGTACCACATATTTTTTTATTTTCACAAAATTTCCACATGCTGTGGACACTCCTAACTATTCTGATCTTGTTGCCCCAATACACCTAACCCATTCAGCCTTCAACTTTGTCAAATTTCCTTACTAGTAGGTCCAACAGCACACAGTAACACTGAGCCGAAAATCTTCAACTGGAAACTTTTCAAGGCTTTAAAATACTATATTTGTTTACTTCATGCTGACATTTTTCATGAATGGACGAGCAAAGCCAATGGGTCATGGCAGTAGGAGCACAGCTCAAGTATACAATAATTAGAAATACTGAAATCCCCAAGGCAGTGAGAATCAGGATAATTCGTAAGATTTGCACAATATACATGAACTTAGGTCTTCAATTTTCAAACAGAAAGTAGATTCTCAAGAGAAAGAATAAGATCTAAAGATGGCCTATAATATATTTATGACATCAACTAAGATATTAATAGAATATGATTAAATAAAATATTAATGGAAAACAGGCAGCCAAAAATAAGTGAGTACAACAAAGATTCCATCGATCTCCACGATTTTTTTTTTTAAAAAACAAGCAAGTTATTTTATGTGGGGAAGAAAAGTCTGTTATTGTTTACAAAAGGCTTAATGCATGTCTGCTGGTTCATATCATGAATTAAAAAATTACAGAATTTGATAAATGGAAAGAACTCAGATAATCTCTCTTGCTGTATATATGTATATCTATTGAAGATGTTCAAACCATCTCTAGCAAATAATTTAACACAGAACATCTATTGAAATGAAATATAATATAATTGTGATTGTAGAAACATTTAGCAACACTTAAGCCAGATGAATTCTGTTGAACTGTAACTCAAATCCTTGCTATTAGATATAACCAAATTTTGCAGGTGGGGGGTGGGAATCAGCTTCCCCAAAAAGTTTCTTGCTTCCAGTTTTCTACACTAGATACATATGGACAACGGCTACAAACATAAAGTTTAAATGATTACATTTAATGTTAATTATAGCCCTGCTCATACAATTTTATTTTATTTGCTTACACTCAAATAACAAGAGTTGCATGCACACATCAGATATTTACTATCTATAGAGAGAATTCACATACACACTCAAATATACATATTTATTAGAATGATACAGTGGTAATGGTAGGTCATTCAGAGTATTAATATTTATTAATTAATAAACCTCACAGGGTTGATGTTGTGCGGGCAATAGGAGGAGAAAAGTGCGTTGGGTAAACTCCCTGCCTTGAGTTATTTGAAAAAGTAATCAAGGCAGAATATGAATGAGTGAATAAATAAATGAATTAATTAATTAAATTCCCATTACATATATATAAAAATATGGTATGTATGTTATTTCTAATTCACTTTCTTTAACTTTATTTACTGATATGTTCAACAAGATAAACCTACACAGAATGAATTCAGATTGGCCTTTGTAGAGGTTTCCAGAAACTAACCTTTTTGTGGACTGTATATGAATCTTTTCTTTAAGATGTTTTTAAGAAAAGTCCTAGTCTTATACCTACACCAAACTACCTTACTTTCAGTGTAAGTATATAGTGTAACTGCTAAACTACACTCGTGTAAACATGATGTCACATCATGATTTCATTTATACTTAAAAGGTTATATATTCAAACCAACTGTTCTGGGTGATATAAATAATAATACAAAATACATAATGAAGCACAAGCAGAAAAAAAGTGTATAGTTTATTGTACCATCATGGATAAAAGGAAATTAAAATCTGTTCATAGATTGTATTCATTATAAAACACAGAAGACCAAGTTTCCCAGCTCATGATTCTTTGTAAATATGTACTTATGATTGGAAAATTCATAAGAAAAATATATTATGGATGACTTATTAAAAACAACAGCAATATACCCTTGCAATATTTAAAAAAATGTTTTAACATTTTATTTTTTTTTTTGTTGAAAACAAATTTTATTAATTTTACAAAACAATACACAAACAAACAAGGCATCATAACATAAAAAATCTTTTCTGAAAGAACCAATAAAATATACAAAATAATTCCAAATTATAATATATATATTTACGTTATCTGTTCAGCTTCGTATCTTATCCCAACTACTTCTTTTCATTCTATTATCCAAATTATATTTTTTGCTAATTAAAATGTTATTGCTTTCCAAAAACAATACACAGACAAACAAAACATGGAACATAAAAACATAAAACATCTTTTCTGAAAGTTGCTTGATCCCGGGTTAAAACTCTTTGCACAGACACAAATTCAAAAATCATATTCACTTTATATATCATTCCATATCTTATTACCATTTTCAATTTTCTATATAGCTTCTTCCCTCTTTTATCTTTCTTAATTTTATTTTATTTATCTCATCTGAGTTCAATTCATAATACTTATCATTCTTTGTCTGTTCTATTTCCAGCTATCCATTCATCTTTTCTCTTTAGAGAAACTTCTGTACACTGATTGGAGTATGATGCCTTTAACTCTTTCCCCTAGCTTAATAATACTTAATATAACACTAAACTTATATTGGGATTCTGTTTAGTACATTCTAAAATTACACAATGAATTTTATAAGAAAGAAAAAAAATACAACAATAACCCAAAAAGAAAGGCATATGAACCACAATCAATGCCATTAAGAAACTAATGATACATATTAATACTCATTTATATCTTAAGCATTTTATTCTAAATACACATATAAAAACTGAATCTTATGTACCTTACAGAATCCCTTTTTTTTTTCCAATTAAATTTACCCATTGTCTCTAAATAAGTTTTGTTTCTTTAAATCTTGCTTCCCACCATTAAGGCTTCTCTTCCCCTCCTTTCTCTCTTGCTTATTCGTTTCCTTGCCCTTTTCATCCCCTTTGTCTCTCCTCCTCCCTTTTCTTCTTCTGCTTTCCCCCTTTCTGTTGTTTTCTAACCTTGTATCCACCTTTCACCTCATTTTTCTCTTTTTTGGTTGTTTTTTCAGGCCTTAAAATCCCCTTTTTCTTTTCCTCTTTCTCCTCCTCCCCCCAAAAAACCCATTGTTCATCAAAGATGGTTTCTTCTTCTTCTTTGTCCCAGTCGTCCCTGCTGTACAGTCAATTTTTCATAAGTACATACTGCCATTTCTAGAAATTGAAAAAGAGTGCCCAAAGTATCTTTCCCATCTTGTTCTTCTTTTTTATATTTTTGATATTCAATTTTTAGTTCATCCACAAGCGATGCCATCATAAGGAGAAAAATTTTTTCCCAAACAACCACCCAAGTGTTTTTAATCAAGAATAATTCCCCAAAATTCCAAAGCCACCAAAGAATCCAAATAGACTATTTCTTTTAATATTTTTTTCTTTCTTCCATTTCTTTTTCTGGGGTTGTTGTTTAGTCAAAAAGTTCCAATTAAGATGTATCTTTTAGAAGCCGTATTAATATTTAAAGCTCTTTAAAATTCTAGGCAATCTCCTCCTTTTTCAAATTCTGATCCAATTTTTTTTCCTCTCCCTTCCCACTTACAGCAGCAATTTTCCTTTAAATGTTCAGAAATCCATACCTCCAATGTGAGTTTTCCGATTTCTCTTAAGGTTCTATCGCTGTCACGTTCGGAAGGAGAGTGAAAAGAAAAAAAAAAGCTTTTCCTTTAATTCACATTCGCCACTTAACACATTCTGGAAACGATGTTTTTTTAGCAGTTTTCAAAGTCCAGGGTACTTTCACTGTTGCTTGTCCCGGTCAGCAAAAATCACTTTCACTTCTTCACAACTCCTCCTGCACTTTCTTTTTCCAGCTGAGCTCTTCTATGTGGCGGCCATTGCTGACCACTGCTCAGCTGCCTTTGGAAAAGGGGGTTTCGCTGGCTAGGGAAGAGAGGTGCAATATCTCTCGATCCTGCCAGCCCCCCCCCCCCCCCCCGTCTTCACCACCTTCTACGGAGGTGGCTTATCCCCGAAGGCAAATGGCTCGGGGCACTCGGGCAATGAATACAGGCAGAAACCGCACACAGTCGCAGATTCCTCCCTGCTCCGAAGGACTACAAACCGGAAATTCCTTAACATTTTATTTCTAATGTAACCAAGAACAAAACAAACTTGCATAAAAATATGTGGAATAGCTGAATACATTCAGTTCACTTTATCATCTAGAAACCAATATGCTGTTGGATATATAATGATGGAACAGCAATCAGATAAACAGAATATAAGCACCCATCCCCAGGAGGAATAGCATACTGTATTTTCACTAGAAAACTAAAAAACCATCCTCTTCTACAAACCGATATCTATGGAGAAAATGTGTCCACATTTTACGAAATAGATAGTTGAAGAAAATGGAGGCTTGGTGAGCTAACTTCAACCAGCAAATGGGAGTGGTAGAAGTATGTCCTTACTCTTTCTGAACGTACCTTTAGAGAAGCTTCTTTCATCCATAAAAATAGGAAAAGTAGTGGCAACTAATGGTCTGCAGTATTTGGATTCTTAGCAAGCAAATAAACATACCCAGGAAAATGTGTCTTTGAGTTAAGGAGATGTAAAAGAGGCAGTGACAGGAGTCAACTACATGTCAACGTGTCATTGCTCCTTGAAACTTCCTTAAGTGCATATTCTCCCATGAGCTATGAAGAGCATCCAGTAGTGGGAGGTGCTTCAGTCTCTGCATGTCTAAGCTGGGCTTAATTTCTGGAATGCTCCTCTTCTTCCACAGGACTCCTCCCCAGCATACCCCAGTTTTGGCTCAGCCTCGTGAGAGATAGGCAGTGCTTGTGCTTCTTCCTTGGCCGAAACAGGAAAATTCTAGCAGGTTTGAAAATTGAGTTTGTCTTTAGGACTCCTAATTGTATTACAATCTCTCGACATTGGCTCTTTAACATCAGGCAGTCAGAGAATGCTCGCTTTATAGGGAAATGCTGACTCGTGCCCCGAAATGGAGGGAGGCTTCGGCATTGCTCCGCGCCCCCTCCCTACAACTGCTCTTTCTACCCCTGCCATTCCGATAGATAGCCGCAGAGTTTATTGTATCTGAACAGCGGCGTGAGCTTTTTTGCTCACAATGGAGTCGTATCGCTTTCCTTCCCCCCTCTGAACGCTGCCTGGGGGGGTGGAAGATTTAAACACTTAGTTCCTTCACCCTTCCCTGCCGTTTAGCCTTATAGGAAAAGCCCTCGGAGGCTACTCCTCCACACAGCGGGAGTTTGCTGCTGGGGAGCGCGCCAAAAGGTTAACGGCCAGAGGCCATTTTTTCTTACAAAGACCTTGTGGCCACGCTGACTGTATTTCATTTCGTGCTGTGTGAAATGCTTTCCTGAGCAGAGGTTTCTCTTTAGGAACACTTGGGATCATTACACCCTCGTCTTGTTTTTACTACATTCGAGGCTATTTCTACATTTAAATTGTTGGCTTAATCCTCACAGCCCAACCAACCCAGTGGCACAACAGCGAGCACCTAGGCCTGTGTCCGCTTGTGCAGGGAAGCTGTTGAAGGTCTCTACCTTCATCAACTTGGGCCTTTAGGTGTTCTCAATTTGGCTGTTTGGTTTTTCAATAATTTTAGCCTTGTGCTATTTAATTGATATCCATATAGATACATATTAGTGATTATATAATAAATAATCATCATCATCATCATCATCATCATCATCATCATCTATTTGGTATATTTTAATTTCAATAAAATATTATTGAGATACAACTCATTATAGATAGATAGTAAAAAAAAAAGAGAGAGAGAGAGAAAAGGGAGAAATAAAACATCATCAGGGCAATCAGTCTGTTCTTAGATCAGTCCCCTGGGCGTACCAACTGCCTTCACAGTATTGCATTGAATAACAAGCATACTGTACTTCCTTCAGTCGAAATGGCATGCGGTAGCAGCTCTCAGATTTCATCCTTGAAGGTCAAAGCCAAATCTCAGCACAAACCTTAGCAGACTAAAGGGAATTCTAAAGCCTCAGAAAAGGATGCCAACAGGTGCCACAAAGCATAAGAAAAGCAGATAGATAAGTGCACACGGGAGGTGTACAGGGCCTCACAGGACTTCCCCCCTCAGTCCAGGTCCTCTTCCCCCTCTCCTCCCCCACAGATCTCTCCCTCTCATCCAGGCGCAGCTTGGCTCACCAGAGCCAACAGGCCCAGTTACCTAGAACACCGACTATGCGAAGGGCTCCTGAAGCTACATTCACTCCAACGACTGCTGGTCTTTGACAGGACGACATTCTTCCAGAGGAAGTTCCAGAGAGGATGAAGGCCTGGATGGAGCGGCAATCCACCAGGGAATCACAGCAGGTCGTCAACACACAGTTCTGACCAGGGAACATCCTGTAACCGCTTATTATGATTTCCAATCGCTGAGGTCGTTGACCAGGTCGGAGCAACACTATACTCAGGTACATTTACAAGATGAAGTGCCCCTCCAAGGGCCGACGGAAGAGGAGGAGGAGGAGGAGGAGGAGGAGGAGAAGAAGAAGAAAGAAGAAGTGAATCAAATTGATCAAATGGAACAGATTGAATCAGGATCAATACATGACAGTGAGCCCCTGTCGGAAGCGGACCCCTTAGAAAGGGAGATGTCTGAGGATGAGGACTTTGTTCCCGATCAACCTGTATTTACAGGCTTATTCTGCCCACTTTTCAGATCTCTCTTGTTTAAGGCAAAAAACATTGCACGCCTGAACAAGTTGACCTCTTCTAACACTCCAACTCCTTTAGAAGAGGGACCAGAAGATCAAATTGTCAACCAATCAGTAGTCGAGGAAGATGTGATCCCAGTTCCTCACATGTTTTTGGGCCTGGTACAGAAACAGTGGGCATCTGCAGCGGCGTACCCGGCCCCCACGGGATGTGACAGGAAACATTTCAATTTGGCCCCTGATTTCTCAAAATTGTTGAATACTCCCAAGGTAGACAAACCTATAGTGGGATTAGCGCCCTCCTCCATTCCCAGTGAAGCACTGGAGGCATTAAAGCCAGAGGAAAAATGGGCCAAGCTAACCCTACACAGGGCCCATCAGTCTGACACGTGGGCCATCAGAGCAGCCATGGCCACCTCCTTCTTTACCCGTTCTTATCTCAGGTGGCTCCGCCTCTTACGGGAACATGTCCCTAATTCCAACATTACAGCACACCAAGATATTCCTAAACTTATAAGAGCCGCTGAATTTTCAGCTGACGCAACTTATCATGTGGTCAAGTTTTCAGCCAGGTCCATTACTTCACATGTCACAGCGCGACGCTTACTATGGTTAAAACATTGGCAAGCGGACTTTAAGCACAAATGCAAGCTGGCTTCATCCCCAATTGTGGGATACAGACTGTTTGGCCCTTCCCTTGACCTGCTACTAATTGAAACCCGAAACAAAAAGAAAATTCTACCTTCCCTTTTTTGGAAGTCAGATTCTAGAAACCCTCAGTCCTTTCGGAGGGGATCCTTTTGGCCCTTTTACTAGGGACCCTTTTCACCCAGATACCAGAGACCCCCATCATTCAGACCAGGCCAACAGCCAGACAGGTCCGACTTTGGGGATAGGAGCAGAAGGGGTGGCCAATCCATTAGATCTTTTCGAGGAACAGGAAACCGGTCTTTCTGGCGTCCAAGATAACTCCCTGGAACCGACTCCCATTGGTGGACGCCTTAAATTATTCGTGGACCAATGGGACTCCTCAACCTCTGATTCCTGGGTCAGAGACACAATCATTTGGCCTTGCGCTGGAATTTCAATCCACTCCCCCCGATTTTTTCATGTCATGCCCTCTCTCCAGAGATCTGGTCAAACATAATCTTATGGAAACAGCTATCCAACATCTACTGGACATACGAGCCATCCAACCAGTAGCTACCAACCAACGAGGACGGGATTTCTATTCACATCTTTTTGTTGTTCCCAAAAGTTCTGGGGGGGGGGGTGGAGAGCAATATTAGATCTGAAACATCTCAACCGTTTCTTAGTATATCGCAAGTTTAAAATGCACACCCTGCAATCTATCATACCCTGCATCAGAAAAGGTAACGTCCTTACATCTATAGATCTGACGGAGGCATACCTACATATTGCTATTCGGCCTTCCCACTATAAATTTTTGAGATTTTTTCTTATCCACTTTGCTTAACCACCCATCTCTAAGCTTATCATTAAAAGAAACACGTCACTGAACTGAATTCCTACTTATACCACACCTAGATATTTATATGATAGTGGATATTGGGGGGAAAAGCCTGAGATTTTGTTTTAACCCACAAAATACTGAAAGTGGTGCAGCCATATTAGCCTATATTATAATGTGGAAGTCAGAGAATCTGAAATGAAATTCCTTCAAACTTCATTTGCATTTTTGGGATACTGTATAAAATATTGGAAATCCAATATGTAGTTCAAAATTTCAAAATTCAAGATTTCTGCTGTGCCCTTTTTCTCTTCCCTTTCTTCCCCCCTCCCAGAATTTCCAAGAAATATTTCCAAAAGTAAATGAACTGAACTTCTATTTTTCATATGTTCTCCATAAAAGAAAGCATACACAAACTCCACAACAGGCTACCCACATGCTGATACGCGCATCCTGCTGCCCAATGGGTGGATAACACTGTCAGCTTGAATAGAGACGTCCAACTAATAAGGAACAGACCAATTCCTGTCATACTTCGAGTGGATGAAAAACAAATTTAATCCCCAAGCATCAAATAAGTGATCAGTCCTATCGAAGCAGAGCAGCCATCTGTTCAGTACCATGCGGATTGTTCCCAGTTGAATTGTCAGAAACACAATACATACTCCTGAGTACTGAATACTGAGTGATCCTAGGAATTATGCATAGAGTGCAGTATTTCACAAGACTGTCATAAACAAATTCCAGGCAAGTTGCATATTATTTTTTTATTGTGCTTCTACCCGTTTTATATTTTGGCTCCATTATTGCCATGTAGGATTTACCACAAAGGGTGTTACCAAAGTAAATGTGCATGCATGGATCTGATCATAACCAATTTGTTCTGTGTGATTTGTGGAATAAGCCCTGATATATATTTTATTCATCATAATCTGCGCATCCAACCAAAAGAATGTTAATATTGCCGGGGAAGGAAAATGTTGCCAGCACTACAAAAGAGGGACGTAAACAGTTTATAATATTTGTTTCAACTTTCTTATACATAACACCACAAACACTGATCTTGTTTTTTATATGTGACTTTTAAAAATATAGGCATGTTATGTTATATGACATATTCAATATATTCATATCATGTCTTTTATAGTTCGCTTGATTTTAAGTAGGATTTTCTTTCTCCTGGATTCATTTACTTTAGCCCACATACTTCAATATTTAACTGTGTACTCAGTGTCAATGAAAGCTAATATTTAAAAAGCAGTCCAATAAAACTTCATTTTATTTTTCAGTTTCAATACTTTTTAAATCTACATATGATTCATTTCACAGGCCTAATATGAAATGAAGAATGGAAATTTGTTTGATAATGAGTCAAGGATATACTCTCCAAACTAAGTTTCTTTATATCTGCTTTGGGGGAAAAGAGAGTCAATAAGCCTTCCCAAAATCTGTATTATTTTTCATAAGTATATAATGAAATATATCTTTCAAAAATGAGGAAGATTCATATGGATGTAAGGGGTTTTCCAACTAAGTATTTTTATCCCTGTAACTGAGCCCTTGAATATTTCAGGTTGGTAACACCATTCAGTATTAGATATATCTCTATTCAGATCAGTGAATTTTCTTTTACCATTATTTTTCTATCTTACGAGATAATCTCCTTCATCTGCTTCCAAATGCTTAATCATTGTATCTTCAATCTTCTCCAGATTGGAATAAATGTTCATAGTTTATATACTGAAGTCCTTGTAGCCCACACCATGATAATATAATGGTTACAAAAAGAAAAAATTCCAAGAAATCCTCAAAAGCAAATTATTATGGGGCAGAAACAAAGTCTCTCAGGATGACTTCTAGATATGTCCTTCTAAAAAGGACTGGCATCTCAACACCTCAACATTACTCAATCCTTTTCACATCAGATGACTGCTGTCTTGAGAACTGATTGAAATAGACATCTAGAACATAAATATAAGAAGGAAAGACAAGGAAAGAAGAATACAGTAAATGATGATATTAAATGTTTCAAAGATGTTCAAGAAATACTTCTATCAAAACTCACCAACAGGTTATCCCAAAGGTGCTTTTTCAAGTGGCGATGAGATTTTCTGGATTTTCTTTGAAAACGTTTCACTTCTCATACAAGAAGCTTCTTCATTTCTGAGCTGAAGAAGTTTATTGGATGACAAGCAAAATGTCTTCAAAGAACAACCAGAAAGTCCAGTTGCCTATTGAAAAAGCACCTTTGGGGCAATCAAGATCTCGATGATTAAGAATCTCCATAGTCACCAACAAGTTACTTGAATTCAGAAATCCACAAAAAGAGCTCCTGCCCACAAAACTGACCTCAGACTGGAATTAATCCAAACATCAATATTACCTGCAACCTCCTTGACCCTTTGATCATTTTCTTGAATAAATGAAACACTTTAGTTAGGGAGTCTAGTCTTTTCTGGGTATGAAGCCAATATGCATAGGAATTAAGAGTGGTGATGAGATGCCATTAATAAAGGTTATTTCAAACAATGTTACCATTTATCTTCTATATTTTAGGGGTAAGCATATTCTGTTGCATGCCTTCTCACTTGCATTTCCATCTCTATTTGTATTAAAAGTGATATACCATTTTAAGAGCTTTTAGACTAAGCATGAAGAAATACAAGGATACAGGAAAATGTTTTATATGAAGAATAAATTTTCATCACATTTAAGAAACAGGTTTGTTGCAACTATAATGTAAAAGGGAGGAAAAAAAACTTTTATGCTATAACAATATCATAACAGAAAAAAAACACTAGGTACTCTAATGAAGATATTGTTAGGTGGTAAGAAGTTAAGTAGGTCTTTGAATTATTTTTTATTCTATTTAACTGGTCAGTACAATTCAGTAGGCAAACATCTTTACAGTAATCAGCTGTCTGATGTCTTAATCATCCCATATTATTCTTCACATCAGGCTTCAACAATTAGTTTTCCACAGAGAAACATCACAACAGTAAAAGCACTTGATACATGTCTGGCAAAAAAAGGTTAATTATGTATTCTCATGAGATCACTTGACATCAATGGCAAATGCTATTTGACAGGCAAAGTTCATCGTTTCATTTAAAGGCAAGTTTCCCATTCCATTTAAATCTTCCCTGGTGGAAAGGTTTTATTTTTCACTTTCACTGTCAATGCTGGCAATGGGGCAATATTTCAAGCAAAAATGCCTGCTTGTATCTGCCTTTTGTTCCATTTACTAAGGATGCTTGCTTCCACAGTGCAAACATTTTAATTTCCCCTTCTCCTAATTCTAAACAACCTAAAACAAAAACAATGGGATTTTTATGAGCATCCAGAATGAATAAAGGATTGCCTTCGTTTAAATTCAGCATTAAATATAAATCAAAGAGGGAATGTGATTCACACAGGTGACTTAATAGTTTATATTTCTATTGTATATTAGCTGTATTTAATTGTGGATTTCACAATGACTTTTAAAAACAATTGTATTTTTTTGTTGTTGTTAAAGTCTATCATGCCTTTCCTCAAGGAGTTCAATGTAGCATACATAACACTCCATTTCTTTTCCTTTACAAGAGACTGAGAGAAAAAAAGACTTACCTAAAGGTAGATTTGCACATGGGTCTCCCTAATCCCAAACAGTCATAGGTATTCAGTGCACAACTACATTAAGACTTTAAATCTCAAAACTATTTTTTTAAAAAAACAAAAAACAAAGATGAGCTTGCAAGCTATACCACTTTTTATTAATATTATTCCCTATAGCAGTGTTTCTCAAACTTGGTACCTTTAAGATGTATCAACTTCAATTCCCAGAATGCCCCAGCCAGCATTGGGAATTGCACTATAGTACACCTAGTCCTTTACTTACAACCATTCATTTAGTTTGAAGTTACGAAGTCACTGAAAAAAGTGACTTATGACAGTTTTTCATACCTACAATCATCGCAGCACTTGTTCAAAATTCAGATGGTTGACAACTGGTTCAGGTTTATAGTGGTTACAATATCCCAGGTTCGTGGAATCACCTTTTCTGGCAAACAAAGTCAATGGGGAAGCCAGATTAACTTAACAATTGTGTTGGCTAACTTAGCAACTGTGGTGAATCACTTAACAACTGTGGCAACGAAAGTTGTAAAATGGAGCAAAATTCACTAAAGAACCATCTTGCTCAGCAACAGAAATTATGGACTCGATTGTGGTTTTAAGTTGAGAAAACAACCTGTAATAGTAATTCACGACAGTCCTTTGCACTATTCTTTATGCTGTTTTTATGAAGGAAAAAGCTGTAATTCCTCAATACCAATCCAGTCACTCCAGATGAGTAGGTCTTTCATGTGCAAGATCTGGCTGATTAGAATTTGTGAATTATTGGAGATTGGAGCGGAATTCTCAATTTGATTAGGTAGAACCTGGATGAATACGTTTCAGATCAGAAGCTAAATAGGACTGGGCATGTTGATTAACTCACATAAGACTATCAGGGCATCTGAGACTTCATGGACACTTCTCCATCAGTACAGTTGCCAAGAAAACTGTGTGAGTATGTTCATGAAGCCACCAAGATTTTAGTTTTACCAAATCTGCTCTACTAGTTTTTTCAAGAACTACAGTACTTTGGTGGTATTATGGGGCTATACGGGAGGCTACCCTTGAAGAGAATTCAGAAGGTATAGTTGGTACAGAACTCGGAGGTGCAGACAGTTCTGAGGGCCTCTAGGTTGGTACTTACGATACTGCTGTTGTGCGACCTGTATGGTTATCAATCTACTTCTGAGTCCAATTCAAGGTGTTGACCTTTATATGTCCTCTGTGGCATATACTCAAGTTATCTGAGAACCCCACTGAGATTAGCCTGCCCCATTCACTCCAGCAGAAGGGGTCTGCTGCAGACCCCATCTGCTAAGGAATTCTGGCTGGTGGGATTAAGGAAAACAATCTTTTCCATTGTGGCCCTTCTCCTGTGGAACATTCTGGAAATGAGAATTATTCTCAATCGTTTGACCTTCTGGAAGGGTATGAAAATCTGATTTTCCCAGTTCTCTTGGGGCCTCAAAGAGGGCAATCAAGATGGCTGACAGAATAAGAAGAAAATTTCATACCCATGCCATCCATCTCCTTAGTTCTAGCTTTTTTTATGTAGCTTTCAAATAATTTACTTGTTTTTGTATTTATCTTTTTACCATCTGTAAGCCCTAAGAGTTGCTTTATTGATGAGGAGGTCTGCATATAAATTTAATAAAGAAATAAAATTATTAAGGAGGTCTCTTGGCACATGTGGCTTGAAGTTCTGGTTGCTTGAGGTGCTCTAGTAGTCAATGACCCAGAGTCTAACTCCTGGGCCAACAAGACATACACAACCTGAGATCTTCAGGTTAAAATTGGGAGCTAAAAGCTAGCAATATAATACAAGTAAGGTAGTCCTTGACTTACAACAGTTTGTTTAGTGGCCATTCAAAGTTACAACGGCACTGAAAAAAGTGACTTATGACTGTTTTTCACACTTACAACCATTGCCACATCGTCATGGTCATGTGATCAACATTCAGATGCTTGGCAATTGATTCATATTTATGACGATGGGAGTGTCTCCGAGTCATGTGATCCCCTTTTACGACCTTTCGACAAGCAAAGTCAATGGGAAAACAAGACTCACTTAACAACTATATTACTAACTTAATAAGTGCAGTGATTCACTTAACAACTGTGGCAAGAAAGGTCATTAAAATGAAGCAAAACTCGCTTAGCAACTTGGGCTTGATTGTGGTCATAAGTTGAGGACTATCTATATTAATGTGGAAATGGAATGCATTGCTCATTACAGTACTCTTGCACTGAAGATATTCTTTCTTTCTCAAGATCAGTCTCTAACCTCCAAAGTATAGGTTTGATTCCTGGGGATCAATTTGATTTTGTTCTTCAACAAAAGTCAATTTGACTTTTTTAAGTGTTAAAGACAGAAAAGCATTATTTTTTAAAAAAATCATAGGAATATTATACAGGAAAATATTCTCTTTACAAAATAAACCTCGGAAAGAATAATAATACCTCAAAACATTTTTTCCAATGGGTGATAATTATTCAATCAATCCTGGTAAGTCTGATAATGAATTTAATTTTTGATTAATAATGATTTTTGTTTTAGAAAAGTAGTAAAGGACTTCTGGAGCACAAAACAATGTATCACATCATCTGCTCCTTCATATTCTATACTGAACTGGCATACGCATAATAAATTGCCACTCTTTAAATTTGCAAGGCATTTTTAACAAGCTATTTGAAATACATGCAGTTCAACTAACCATTTAGTCTTGTAACAATACTGTATATTAGGAATGCCAATTACATAATTATACATATTAATGCAGATACTTTTTACTCGTCTTGAAAAAAACACAAATGTGGAAAAACGTGTTAGTTTAAATACGGTATTTCATTCTAAATATGAGGAAAGATTAAATCAAACATGCCGTGTCATAGGCTTAAGGTCATGATGTGCAAGAAAGTGAAAATTGGACATCCAAGGAATTCAGTCACTTCATACCTAGATTTTTTGGTGTAATAATGGGATAAAATTAACACAAAAAGCAATGCAGATAGAAAAACAAATTAGGGTATCCACATTTGAAATTCATTCTATTCTTTGTGGATTTTTAATATATGCTTAAGAATTTTTTATACACATTTTCAACATTACTGTCCTTGTTCAACCATAATCACAAGCACACAAATGAGCCTCCCCAATCATCCGTATTTGCATGCATGCTCATGCACATCACTCTCAAATCTTGTTTATATTGTATTAGAATATAATTTTGATTTATATCCATCCCTTCAGGCATACCCAGATTTTATTCTTGTGCTCAGGACAAAGTCTCAGAGGAGTTTCCTCCTAAGATAAAGATGAAAATTTTGATCTATTTTTATTTCTATCTATAGCTTCCAAAACTCCCTTAGCTCCAGACTGACCTTTTAACCACATTTTCCCTAAAGGAATAGTCGGTATACACACTCATAAACAAAGAGAGACAGAATTTCAACTGTTGAACATTTAACATTGTTCCAAGATTTACTTCTCTGGACTCAAGTGTGTGGGAATTTCCAATGTATTTCTGCAGGGGAAAATATATATTCTGCAGCATTGGTTCTCAACATTTTCTTTACCGTGGGCTCTCTTTAAATACCTTTTGTGGCCACGGATTATGGCCACGGACCCCTAAAACAACTCAAGCTTTAAGCCTTTCTTCAAGCCTTTGTGGATGCCCTGTGACAACATTGCAGCCCTCCAGGTTGAGAATTATAATTCTATAGGAATCCAGAATCCAGCTTCGTTCATAATAGAACCACATCTAAATTGTTCATCGATACAACAGTATTTCATTCAACTATGAGTGAAGCTGAAATTATTATTATTGCACTATTATCACCTATCATTTCATGTGTTTGGTTTTGCTGCTGGCATGGCTGTGCAAATTAAAACATAAAAGATTCATACCACTGAATAGGTCTTGTAAAATAAATAAAATTAGATATAGATGTACTATAGATATAGATATATATTAAGAGCCTCAGTGGCGCAGTGGTTAAAGTGCAGTACTGCAGGCTACTTCAGCTGACTGGCAGATCGAATCCCACCAGGCTCAAGGTTGACTCAGCCTTCCATGCTTCTGAGGTGGATAAAATGAGGACCCAGATTTTGGGGGCAATAGGCTGACTCTGTAAACTATCAAGCAGTATATAAATTTAAGTGCTATTGCTATACACATGGAGGAAAGGAGGTATACTAAAAAATCTATTGTAAGAACTACATTCAATGTTGAAATTGGTAATTTAATTCTAAGCATTCCTTATCTCTTTGACACATTTCCTAAGTACAATAACATATTTCTTTGAAAAGAGATTGGCCTTTGGGGCAGCTATACTTTTGGTACAGCCTGTCTATATACCAAGATTTGTCCAATGTTTTCAACTTAACCAGAATAATAAAGGTTGATTAGCATATTCTTTCATTCAAAAAATATTTTTATTAAATCAAGCATTTTTAAAATCTGGCTTGTTAGTTCAATTACATTAAAAAAATATTCATACAACCCATAAAGAACTTTGTAGTATTATACACATAACTGCTACTCCCAAATACTACTTAATGACAACATAAATATTTTAAAATTTAAAGTTTTAAAGTGAAAAGTAACAAATCATAAATATTTAAGAAATAAAATAAATACCCATAATATTGATTATAATTTTCTCCTCATCACACAAGGGGAGAAATTTGGAACTGCTTTCAAAAAGAAGGAGCAAAGCAGAAAAATCCCAAGCTTCCCATTCAGAAAATCTAATTCTCATATAGATTTTTGTGAAAATAGGTGACATATTTAATTATAACACATGTACAATTAGACAACAATTTGAAAGAAGTACTATTGCGAAATTCCTGATATACTTACTTGATTTTTTTTAAATATATTTATTTATTCATCTATTAGAACCCAAATTGTTAAGCAATTAAGGGCACTGTATAAAAATTAATAACAACACATAATTTTATGCTTGATAATGGTATTGGATTTTGATTTGAACTGGAGACTATAACTAATGCAAGATATATAATGTATAAACTTGCAATATCACTCTTGATATTCTTGAAAAAATAGAAGGATAGGGCTGCCTATGTCAGAATAAATATGAGATGCCAGAATTTATATTCCTTTCATCATCACTTCTAGGCCTAATAAAGTTCACCTTTCCCCTGTCAGATCATGGGGGCATTGCCTGATTTGCAATGATTTGATTTGCAATCTCCTTCAGATGGAAAATAATTGATTTTGCTGCAAAGGAGACACCTAGGTCAATATCTTCTACATTTTTAGCTAAAGAACTCTGTCTGCCACTTTCTTCTACTGTTGGCCTTCATGGTAACTGATGAAGAAGCAATATTCCTGTATTAAAGTCAATATTATATGATGATTAATTTATTATATTTTAGCCTGAAAAATGACATCTTCAAATTCCTATCAACATTCCCAGGTTCACTGGATGATTTGCATGTAGTCACTGTCTAGGTTCAACCTACTATATTGCTGTTGAGACAAAATTAAGGGAGACCCTCATAAATGCCAGTCTTTGGTGCAGGATAGAGAAAACATGATGGAAGGAAAATAAATAAATATACAGCTAAGATATTTCATAGTCATATGAATTAAAATTAAAGCCAATTCACTCAACTGGACTGGCTTTAAAGAAAACATTTAAGATGGCAGGGTGAAAATGAAGCATACATGATTTTGTAATAAAAAATCTAAAACAAGGAGCAAAGCTTTTCCTCCCATATGGGGATTCATGTGGGTCCCATACAGGAGGTTAAGGTCAGGAATGGGATTCAAAAATCCCAGCAACTGGGAAGGCGGAGCTTCGTTCCGGCGATACAGCTGCGATCTCGGGGCTCTGAGATCGTAGCCGATATTTTCGCCCCTGGTCGGTCCTAACGGACCTAAACCGTCCCGTAGAGACGGTGATTGTGAAGGGCATTGTTCCAGGATCCCAGAGATATCGCAAAATCTCTGGTTTGATCCGGAAGAAGCCCTTTTGCTGGCGGCGGAGAGGCAGCCTCCATAGCTGCTGAAGTCGGGACAGCTCCGAAAAGAAAGTGATTGGAGTGAAGTGTGTCGGCTGGGTGAGAAAAACTCTTTTGTGCTGTAAATTTGCTAAGGTTGGAAAGTTCATCCGATATAAAGAAGAAAGCTGTGAGATTTTTTTTTGACTGAAATTGTTTTGAGCGGCGTTTTTTAAAGTGATGTCAAATTGAGGCTTTTTTTTTTTTTTTTTTTTTCTTTATACTTTTTGGGAAAGATTTTACTGTGACTTTGTAGGTAACCGGATTGAATTTTCTCTTATATATATTTTTATGCTTCCTTTGATTTTATGCTTCTTTTGATTTTTTAACTTTCTTTAGGATAGAGGCTCCCTTTGGCTATTTTTTCTTTTTTTTTTCTGTATATATTATTCCTTTTTTCTGGCGGGCGGGGAGAAAGAGCATTAAGAAACTTTGTAACACTGCCAACTAGAGGCTTGAAAGTATCTTTATGTGAATTGGAGAGAACTGCAAAAAGACCTCATCTCAAGGACTTTTTAATGTGATAAGATAGAGGGAGACTACAGCAAAATATTATTGCAGGTGCTTTCCTGGACTGTTATCAACAATACTTGAGGTTTGGCTTTGAAGCTGCTGGAGAAGAGAGTCATAACAAGAGCCTTGGATAAATAACAAAGTGCAGTGTGTTTTCTTATATATACCCCATTCGCTAGCCTTCTTCTAAATTTTAATTTTAGTAATATTTTTATTTTTGCCTTTTATTTTAAAGGGAAAGCCTCAGAGTTTTTTCTTCTTTATTTTTCTTTTCTTTTTTATTGGGACCTTTTTGCTTTTCATATTTATGTTTTTGGACTACTTTGTTGTTGAGGTTGTTTTTTTTTCTTTTTTTTGGATTATTGAGACTTTTTAATTGGATTAAGGTGTGAAGAATCTGAAGGAACTTTTTTTTTTTTTTCTCTTTTTGCTTTTTCTTTTTTCCTTTTTCTTTTGCTCCTAATCAATATTATTATTTTTGGATTTGTTTGTTTTCTCCTTTCTATTTTTTCCTTTTTTATGGTGGACTATCTCATAATTGGATTAGGGTCTAGAAGAACCTGAAGATCTTTCTTCTTCTTTTTTTCCTGTTTCTTCTGTGGTTTTGTGGTTTTTACTATTGGAGTTCTTCATTTTGGATTATAATTGGCTGCTCTACCAGTTGGATTAAAACTCAAGAAGAATTTGAAGTTTTGGAAACATTGAAATGAGCAGGAAACCAATACCATCTGGCATTTCTGCTTCTACCTCTGCTTCCCCACCAGTTGGAGGACAACGTTTAATTCAGACAATGTTGAAGCAAGATAAGGAACAAGAAAAAATAACTTTACAGATGATTATGCAAGGAATCCAAGATCTCAAGACAAAATCAGATATCATTGAACAAAGAACAGGAAATATTGAACAAAGAACAGAAAATATTGAACAAAGAATAGAAAAGATTGAACAAAGAGCAGAAAATATTGAACAAAGAGCAGGAAATATTGAACAAAGAGCAGAAAATATTGAACAAAGAATAGAGAAGACTGATGAAAAAGTGGAAAATATTAAACAAATGATGGTTAAGTATGAGGAGAGATTCCAAAAAATTGAGGAAGAAGGAAAACAAAGAGAGAAGAAGATTGGAAATATTGACAGCAGACTAACAGCGGTTGAACAAGAAAAAGGTGGGATGTTGAGGTGGGAGATGGAAAGGTCAGAATTTTACCTCAGATTTCAAAATATAGAAGAGGAAAAAGGAGAAAATTTGGCAGCGGTAATGATAGAAATTTTGGCAGATGTTTTGGAAATTACAGAGGAAAAGATGATGGATGGAATAGATGAGATATATCGAGTCTATACAAGATATGCGATGAGAAATAAACTACCCAGGGAAGTCCATATTAGATTTACCAAAAAATCCATTAAAACGCAAATATTACAAGTAGTAAGAGAGAAAACACTGAAATACAAGGGTAAAGAGGTTGTGGTTTTAAAACAAATACCCAGAAGAGTGAGAGAGATGAGAAGAGAATATCGATTTCTGACCAAAATACTATTGGAAAATGAAGTGAATTATAGATGGCTGATTCCAGAAGGACTAGTGTTTGGGTGGCAAGAGCAAAGATATAGAATTGATTCAATTGAGAAAGCAGAACTTTTTCATGCAGAATTCTTTGGAGGAAGAAGAGAGGGAATAGAGAAAGAGGCTTTATCAATTGAGTTTCAAGATGAACAACTGGAGACTGAAAAAGAGAAAGGAGCAGCAGGGGGACAGATGGATAATAAAGAACAGCGTGAAGTGAGATCCACGAGAGCTGTTAGACCTAAATATAAAGCATAATTATGGAGGAAAAAAAACTGATTACAATGAATATAAATGGACTTAATTCAGCTGTTAAAAGAAGGAAAACTTTTCATAAATTAGAGAAATTAAAATTTGATATAATTTGTTTACAAGAAGTTCACATTAAAAAACAACATGAACAATTGTTATTACAGCCAAAATTAGGGAAAATATTTACCTCTTTGACTCAATGTAAGAAAAGAGGTGTGGTTTTATACATTAAAGAGGCTATTCCAGCAAAATTGATTTACACGGATGAAGATGGAAGAGTATTAATGGTAGAAATAATGGACAATAATTTAAAAATACTCTTGATTGCAATTTATGCTCCGAATGATAAACAAGAAGAGTTTTATAAAAAGCTACATATGAAAATAATTGGACTGGACTATGTTAATATAATTATGATGGGAGATTTTAATGGAATTGTGGACAATAAACTGGACTATATAGCAACAACAACAAAGCAAAATAGAAAGGCTCTCCCAAGGTCCTTCTTTAAAATGACAGATGAATTAACTTTAAAAGATATTTGGAGAGAAAGAAATGTTAAAGCTAAACAATATACTTTTTATTCAAATAGACATTTATCATGGTCCAGATTAGATATGATTTGGATCTCAACAGAACTAATATCTAATATTAAAGAAACAAATATTGAAACAAGTACCTGGGCAGATCATAGCCCAATGACAATTAAATGGAAGGGACAAAAAAAAAGATCGAGATGGACATTAAATAATACTATTTTAAAGGAGAAAGATTTTACACAATGGATGGAGAAGGAATTGGCTTTTTTCTTCAGAGAAAATAAAAAAGAAGATACTTCAACCCAAAATGTGTGGGACACAATGAAGGCATACGCTAGAGGTTTGATAATAGATTATATAAGAAAAAAGAATATTAGGAAAAGGCAAGCTTCTAAGGCCTTGGAAGATGAGTATAAAATTCTTGAAAAAGAATTACAGAAAATGCCACAGAAAAAGGATATTAAATTGAAGCTGGATGTAATCAAACATAAAATGGAATTAATAGAGAAAGAAGAACTGGCACAGAAAATTAGAAACTCCAAACAGAATTATTTTGAAGATGCAAATAAACCAGGTAGATGGCTAGCATATAAATTGAGAAAAGAGAAGGAATCAAGAAAAATATTGAAGTTAATAGATGAACAAGGCCAAGTTTGTTATGGGAATAAGGAGAAAAAAGAAATTATTCGAGATTTTTATGGACAATTATATAAACAGGAAAATATTGATGAAGAAAAAGTCAAACAGTATTTACAGGAAGCTAATTTACCAAAGATACCTAAAGAGACTGAAGAAATGCTAGAAAGCAATATAACAATGATGGAACTAAATGAAGCATTTAAGAGACAAAATAATGGGAAAGCTCCGGGTCCAGATGGGCTTCCAGTAGAATTTTATAAAACATTTCAAGAATTATTGAGCATCCCATTGTTAGAAGTTATGAATGAAGTTATGATAAAAAAGATGATACCCAAAACATGGTCAGAGGCTTATATTACACTTATACCAAAGGAAGAGACTGACCCATTGCAAATTAAGAATTATAGACCTATTTCTTTATTGAATGCAGACTATAAAATCTTTGCTTCAATCTTAGCAGAAAGACTTAAAAAATATTTAAATAATTTTATTCACTCAGATCAAAATGGATTTCTGCCAAAGAGACAAATTAGAGACAATATGAGAGTAATCTTGGACACTTTGGAATACTATGAGGCTCATCCTGAAAAGCAAATGGCTTTGATATTCCTAGATGCTCAAAAAGCATTTGATAACGTGAACTGGAGATTTATGTTATTATTATTGGAGCAGATGGGTTTCGCTAAAAAATTTATTCAAGCAATAGAAGCTATATATAATAAACAGACAGCAAGGGTAATAATGGAGGGAGAACTTACAGATTTTATTAATATAAGGAAAGGCACAAGACAAGGATGCCCCCTATCTCCTTTGCTATTTGTGTTGACCTTGGAAGTGTTGAATAGAAATATTAGGGATGATAAAAGCATAAAAGGAATGAAAATTAAGAAGGAAGAATTTAAGCTACAAGCTTTTGCTGATGACTTAGCTTTTATTTTGGAAGATCCGCTAGAAACAGCTCCAAAGTTACTGGAAAGGATAGAGGCATATGGAGAGGTGGCTGGTTTGAAAATAAATAAAGACAAAACAAAGATTTTGACAAAGAATATGCTATTGAGACAGAGAGAAGAATTGGCAGATCTTTTGAAAATTCAAGTTACAAATAAGGTTAAGTATCTGGGGATATATTTGACAACAAGATGTGGCACATTAAAGGAGAATAATTATATTAAACTTAAACAACAGATAACTACAGATCTGAAGAAGTGGGAAAACTTGCAATTGTCATTAATAGGGAGAATTTCAACAATTAAGATGAATATCTTACCTAGAATTTTATTTTTGTTTCAAACAATACCAATTAGGCTTGGAAAAGACTATTTTGAAGATTTAAATAAAATCATGTTGAAGTTTATATGGCAAGGTAAAAAAGCGAGAATAAAGCTAAAGCTTTTGCAAGATGCTAGAATTAGAGGAGGTTTTGGTCTGCCTAATTGGGAATTGTATTATCAAGCTGCAAGTTTGATGTGGGTCAAAGAATGGATAACATTAAGGAAACATAGGTTGTTGACATTAGAAGGGCATGACTTGCTGTTGGGTTGGCATGCTTTTTTATGGTATAAGGGAACTAAAACACAGGGTTATTTTAGAAGACATTATGTACGGGAGTTTTTGTGGTTAAATTGGGAGAAGATAAAAAGACAATGTTATTTGAAAATTCCAGTTTGGTTATCAACCATTGAAGCATTTTCCTATCCTATAATCTACAAGAAGGAACAAACAGTTAGATATGGGGAACTTTTGGATGAAAAGGGTGAACTTAAATCGATCCAAAACTTAGAGGAACAAGGTATAAGGATGAATTGGTTTTCATATGCACAAATACACTCAAGGTATGATGAAGATTCTAAAACGGAGGGATTTTATGATAAACAGACTGATTTAGATAAGATTTTGATGGGTACTGATGAGAAGGTGATTAAAAAACTATATGGTTATTTACTGGGAATGAAATTAGAGGAAGAACAAGTCAAAGAAACTATGATTGTTTGGGGGAAGAATTTTGGATATGGGATTGATTTAGAGAAATGGCAGAAATTGTGGTCTCAAAATTATAAAATGACAATGTCAACAGCATATAAAGAAAACTTGTATAAGATGTTTTACAGGTGGCATTTTCCTCCGACAAGAATAGCAAGAATGTTTAAGAACAAATCTGAAAAATGCTGGAAATGTCATCAGATACCCGGCTCGTATTACCATATGTGGTGGACTTGTGAGGATGCTAGAAAATATTGGACTATAATTCGCATGTGGTTGGAAAAAATGACAAAGAAACATATAGATTTGAAAAAATCCCAGCAACTGGTTTGCTGCCCGGTGGCTGGGTGGGCAGGGCCATGGTGGGCAGGGCCTACCAGAACTTTCTGCTTCCAGCTTCCAGTGGGCCTCCAGAGCCCAAGGGAAACTCTTTTCATCTTCCCAATGGTCCAGAGGCTTCCCCAGGCCTCTGTGAGCCTCCCCCGGACTCTGGAGGCCCACCAGAAGCCAGAAATAGGCTCACTTTGTGACTTCTGTTTTTTCCGGGAGAGGCGTTTTTGCCCTCCCAACAGTCCAGAGGCCTTCCCCGGGCCTCTGGGAGGGTGAAAGTGGTCTCTCCGGGCTCTGGAGGCCCTCCAGAAGCCTTTTTCAGGTCTTCTGGAAGGCCCTTTCCCCCCCTACCAGGGCCTCAGCGTGGACCCTAAAAATGGGCAGTGTGGAGACTCCTGGGACAGAAGGGGTGGAGGGGCAGGACCAGATGGTTGGCTGAAATACCAGTTAGGCGAACGAGCTGTAACTTTAACATCTGGTCTGGTCTGAACCCGTAGAAACCCACACCTGGTTAAGGTCCATCAATGCTGCCTCAAGAGTTTTTCTCAGGCTGCTCTTGAAAAAAGGGAGATCTCAGAATTTCTCAAAATGAAACTCCTCCTGAAATCATATAGCAGGGTGTCACATGCAAGCCACAGACCCGCCCCCCCCCCAGTTCCATGAAGGGGAAAAACACCACTAGTTTGACACCTGTGTTATATGGGTTTCAATCTCTTTTGTGTATAGTTTAACATTAAATAGTATTGCTTTATAATGAAAATTTGTCACCTAAAAAAGAAATATGTACAACTGCTTTCCTCCTCCACTAACTTTAGTAAAAATGCCAACAAAAATAATTATCAAATAGTTTTTCTAGACTTTTTATATCATATTGTTCAGTTTGAAAAACTACTTATATTGTATCTCCCTCTTAGTTTTATATATTGCAGAATAATACCAATTGAAAAATATGAAGGTTTACATAACTACCTCTAAGATTAATAGGACTGCAATCCTGAGGCAAAATCTGACCTTAATCATGTCACTATAATCAGTACAATCAAAGCCAGCCAGTTTAACAATGGAAGCAGCATGAATTATTACAGCTGCTTCAAAATTAATTACTCACTCATAATTTGATTGATTCAAATTAGTTGCAAAGATCCTAGGGAAAAAACTCTAATGATGTATGTATGTATGTATGTATATAGTACATATGTATCAAATTCATACGCTGAGGCTTGAGCTCTAGAAATGTCATTTGGAATCATATAATAAGTGTCTGGAAAGCTTAAAAATCATATAAAGGTAAACAGAAAAATCAGTTAAAATTTTAAAACTATTAAAATTAAATCATCCTGTTTTTTCAGGAATGCAACCAAGATATGATTCCAAATGACATTTCTAGAACTGTAGTCTTACAACATTATTCCTGAAAATTATGTGCTTACCAATAAAAGTATAAATGAGAGTGATAAACTTTTATAGATAGCCCCCATCCCACTTCATTGTACTATCAATACATTTTTCATGAAAAGCCTGGACTGTTGTAAATATGATCTAAAGCAGTGGTCACCAACCTTTTGGACCTCAGGGACCACCAAACTTATAATTTTAGATCCCAGGGACCACTAACCAGTTCTGTGGGCATGGCCTAATTTGTGGGTGTGGCTTGGTGGTCATGTGACTGGTTGGGCATGGCTTGTATGTAAATATTATAAATATTTATATGAATATTGAATTTTTTATAAAAAAGAGCAACTTTTACCCTAAATCAGGCAAAGCAGGCAGACTGAGTTGCTCACAGAATCACAGATTCATTCAGAGATCTATCTACCTGCCATTGGCTAGCTCAGTCTGTCACATAAAATTTGCTTGCAAGCAAACTCACAAAATTAACTCACAACACACTATGCATGTAAATATTGATTTTTTTCATAAAAAGAGCAAAACTTTTACCCAAAATCAGGCAAAGCAGGCAGATTGAGTTGCTTACAGAATCATTCAGTGACCTATCTATCTGCCATCGGCTAGCTCAGTCTCTCAAATTTGCTTGCCGTGAGTCTGCACTGAATTTGCTTGCAAGCAAACCTTCAGTCCTAAAGGAGGTTCGGCTGTGCTGAGTCGTAAATCTAAAGACTAGCTAGAAAGCAAGAAATCCAACCATTTCCTGCTTCCTAGCTAATCTAAGTCTCCCGGCATAGCAGAACAGATAATGGTTGAAAAAAGGGAAAATAGTAATTTAGCAGGTAAGTTTACCAGGAAAGGAATGAGTGAGTGGGGAGGGTTCCGGCAGGCCCCGTGGACGGCACAGCCTTGTGTTTCTGTGCAGCCTGGATTAATTGCTTTGTGGGGGTGCTTTGTGGGTGAGATTTCTCTGCGACCCACCAAAATTTTCTCGTGGTCCACCAGTTTGCGACCACTGATCTAAAGGTTTGAGGGTGCTGTTAATGAGATACTTTTTGAATGCTTATGAAATTTGGCTTGATAAAAGAATACTCAGGTTTAAATGGGAACATGTAAGACATTTCCAGTAAACATAAGGCTGAGGGAGTAACTGATCCAAGCTTAGCTAATTGGTTTTGTACCTAAGAGAGATCTAGAATTCACAGTCCTCTAGTTTTTAACATGATACCTTAACCACTACAGCGAACTGTTTCTCCTTTTAATGAATACATCATTATTATAAAATGAATAAAACCTATTGTTTAATATCAAATGTAGCCTCACTAAAGCATTAAAATGATCTAGATCAAGATCAGCTCATCAGTCTGGAACCCGCATTACCTATCTGATATTAATACAGTTGAAAAAGTGCAGAAATATTTCACAAGAAGAATTCTCTCCACTCTACTCGTTGCAGAATACCTTATGCCACCAGACTTGAAATTCTAGACTAGAAAACCTAGAACTACGTCGCCTTTAGTCCGATCTAAGTATAGTACATAAAATTGCAATGTCCTACCTGTCAATGAATACTTAAGCTTCAACCACAACAATACAAGAGCACACAATAGATACAAACTCAAGGTAAACTGCACCAAACTTTATTGCAGGAAATACGACTTCAGCAACAGAGTGGTCAATGTCTGGAATACTTATCCGACTGTGTGGTTTCTTCCCCAAACCCAAAAAACTTTAACCCTAGACTGTCTACTATTGACCTCACCCCTTTCCTAAGAGGTCTGTAGGCAGAATTCATAAGCACACCAATGTTCCTACCATCCCTGTCCTATTGTTTCTTTTTATTTTATATGTATCCATTTCATGTATTCATAACCATGTTTATACTTATACCTGTTATCTAATGATTGCTTGATAAAATAAATAAAAAATAAATAAAAGAAACATTTTTACAATGTGGATAGCACAAATGGCTCTTTCATATAGGATGCAACTATGGAAAATATAGTGTTTATTTAACTACACCACAGAATGGTAAATTTAAAAAAATCAAATAATGTTATGTAAAATAGTTTGAAATTTTAAAAATGAGCAACAGAGACAATTAAATGCATTGCTAGGTTGCAATTTTAAAAGAGTTTTTAAGACAACTGTTCCATTTGTACAAAAATCAAGCAGTGCCAGTTGATCACAAATATAATAGTCATAGAAACACAAAATACTAATTATATAACCTGCATCTATCATGTCATGAATTATGTACAGCATGCAGTTTGGGCCATCTCTGCAATGAGATAATGACATATAACGTCACTCACTCTCTCTCCAGATACAGATGCTGTGATAATATTAACCACTATGTAATTTTTCAAAATAAAATTTGTATGTGATGTGTCACAAAAAATACAGGTAATGATAAAAAGCAAAGACTGCAAAATCCAGGATTGTAACATAGATATAATACAGCTACAACAGCCTATATTATAGAACACATATGGCATAAATAGGGATCATGTCATGTAGAACCTTAAAGCATATTCATATTTTATAAAGGTACAAAAAGGCATAGTTTCCCCCTTTTCAGTCATGTCTGATTTTGGGGGATGATGTTCATCTCCATTTCTTAGCAAAGGGAGCCAGAATTGTCCAAAGACATTTCCGTGATCCAGCATGACTATATGCCGAGGTGCATAGAATGCTGTTACCTTCCCACCAAAGTGGTAGCAATAGCAATAGCTACAGCACTTAGACTTATATACCGCTTTATAATGCTTTACAGCCCTCTCTAAGTGATTTACAGAATCAGCATATTGCCCCCAACAATTTGGGTCCTCATTTTACCCACCGTGGAAGGATGGAAGACTGAGTCAACCTTGAGATTCTGAGTCAACCTGGTGAGATTCGATCTGCCAAATTGCAGGCAGCTGGTTGCAGCAGAAGTAGCTTGCAGTACTGCACTCTAACCACTGCGCCACCGAGGCTCTGGTACCTATCTATCTACTCACATTTGCATGCTTTCTGTTGTGGCCCGCCAGCAAAGTTGGTGGCAGATTCAGACAGTGAGGAGGTTGGGGAGTTTGGGAAGGAACATGGGCCAGTCCTGGAGTCTGGGGAAGGCTCTGATGAGTGCTCTGCATCAGAGGCAGAGATGGAGCCAGGGCTGTCCGACAGTTATCAACTACCTTCGGATTGGAGATCAGTGGGGCAGAAGCCTGTTCTCCATGTGCGCATGTGCAGAGCTATCAGGAGAAGGGAACAATTAAGGAACAGAGGTCAACTCAGGAGTAAAGCCACAAGGGATGCTGAATGACCCCTCCCATAGGGAATAAATAGGAGTGAAAGGAGTTTGCAGACGACAAGTAGTTTGTTTAATTAGTGTGAAGATAAGCTTGTCTGAGTTCATGACTCACAGAGACTCCTTGCCAAGTATTTCTTGTACAGCGTTTCACTTGGAAACTATCAGCCTGGCAGCTCTATAAGATTGATAAGGTCTGTGGTTGCATTTCACCCTTCAAAGACTGTTTGCCAGGACTTTTTTGGATGAGAATGCTAGGAATTCACATTAGTCAAATAAAAAGGGGTTTTGTCAGGACAAGGAGTCTGTTTCGTGAATTTGTGAAGCCTAGGTCAGAACACTTTCAAACTTCTAGGAGGGCAGGAGCTGGTGCAAGTAACTAGAGCTCATTCTATTGCACAGTGCCTTGAACTTAGGCTATCAGGTTTCCAGCTGACAAGCTCAGCATCTTCAACCACTGAGCCACTGCCACCCCAAAACATGCTTAAGAATATTCTTTGTAAGAAGTATGTCCTTCCATAAGAGATCCCCATGAAGACCCTAACTTATCAGTATGAACCCTTGTCCCTTGCATAATTTCACATATTATATATTCAAGCCAGTACTTCAGCAGGGCCCAGTGAAATTGTTATTTAGCTAATTTCTGTCCTCTTTTTCAGAACTAGCAATTAGTGATGTCCTTTTTCAACAGCTGTACATAACATCTGATAGAACCATCTGTAATAATACTAATTCACATTGCTATTACATAAAAATAAAAAATTGCAATAGACATCAATTAAAAGACAAATCTTTCACAATGTACCAATAGAATAATTTTGCTTGAAGCAATGAATTAATTTAAAAGGGGGAAACATTCTATAGATAATTAACAAGTGATTGTATCAGTAACATTTCTCAAAAGGTGCTTTAAGGTTATTTGGAAAATGATCTTGAAAGCAATTACCAATCCTCTGCATCTCTGTCAAATAAATTTACATAGGTGTCCACTGGGCTGCATATCTATATAAATACACTTTATGAAGAAATTTATTAGGCCCTTCAAATAAAACTATAGAACAAGCTGATTAAAATTTCTATAAATCAATTGCTATTACACAGGTTGCAACTGTTCTTTATTATTCTTAGAAAACACTTTAAAATTAATAAACCCAATCTCAGGATTTCCAGATGTGCTGCAATTGTACTTCTCAGCTTTCCCCATCTCATTGGTCATTCCAGTTGGGAATTATGAAAGTAAAAGTGGCAAGCTTTACCCACCAGGTAAGGATTTGAAGCAATTAGGCAAAATCACAAAAATTCAAGAAGTCTGGATAAGAAATTATTTATTGAAGAAAGATTAAACAAGCACAGTCAAGAATGGTAGTGATTGCTTGTTTCAAAATCAAGCCCTAATCATAGAAACAACATCTAAAAAATTCTTCATGTTTTGTATTTCCATCTTTTTTAGTCTGGTCTCCATCTTTTTTTGCAATTGTCAAACTCCTATCTTGTTGATTTCAACTGCTATCTTAGAACTCTTACAATAAGAATACGTAAAGTCTGATATAAAGATTAATTATTTTATAATATGACTCTAAGATAATATAGTATCTAAAAGAAAAAAAATCTCTATTTATCATTGTAATTAGATGTACATCCAATCTTTTTATATAGTACACAATACTCTCTCCTCAATTTTTTTCTTCACCACTAGATGAAATATATCAGGAGTGTGTGTGTATGTGTGTGTGTGTACATAGGTAGGTAGGTATATGTATATAAGATTTATATATTATTAAAGATTTCATCCAGATTGGGATAAATTTAAAAACTAAAATTAATAGAAATCAGTTTAATTATGATGAACAAATTCAATAGATTTCAATAGGATTTATGATTACTTCGGTCTAGATTCATTCCTAACTATCAAAAATGTAAACAGGCCTCAATTTTATGATATATATAGATCTTAAAATATAATCTAAATTTGTGATATCCGTTTATCGTGCTTTGCATGTAAGCAGTACATTATTACTTCAGGGTTTTTTATTACATAATGGGAAAAGAAAAGAAAATAATTAAAACCTGAAATATTAAGTGAGATAACGGAAACAATCAAAAATATTTGTTGAAAAGTTAGTTAATTTGCTAGTTAACGCACTTCCTTGCCTCACATTTTTCAACCATTTCTGGAGACTTGTATTCTATTGTCGGCTATGTTCTGATGGCATTTTTTTTTCTTTTACTCAATTATGTCTAATTTTTGGAGACAGTCTGGATTAGTCCCTGCGGTTTTCTTGGCAAAAAATTTTGAGAGTGGTCTGCCATTTCCTCCTTCCTAGGTCTGAGAGAATGACTGGCTTACAAGTCAGACAGTTCATATAAGTTCACAGAGCTAGGTTTGTGCCCAAAAGGGGACTAGAACCCACAGTCTCCTGGTTTCTGATGGCATGCCAGCTGTTTAATTAGGTTATTCTTAACAAATCTAATCTATAAAAACTCTTGATCTACAAAATGCTGGGAATTCAGAAAATGTTTATGCACTTTCACTGTATAATAGAAAGAGAATCCAACTCAAAATAATAACATTAATTTACTTCCAGAACCTGATAGAATCAAGAGACGGGAGCATGAAAGAATATGCAATACTACAACACACACACACACACATACACACACACAAAATCATGGATATGCTAGTGGGAATCCTGAAGTAAATTAAACACCAATGTTAAATACAGCACTATTCAGATACATGGCTTGCATTAATTCTGAGATCTTAAATTAACATTATGTGCCACTTCAATTTCTTGCTTTTCTTAATTAGACCAGGTCCATTGCAAAAATTAAGAAGGTTGCTGCAGTTTGCTTATCTCTACCACACATAATGAAAAATGTCTGGCATAAATGTTTGTTATTATTTCTACTAGAATAACCTGATTATCTTTTGTTTATTCTGCATCTATAAGACAAAGTAATATTAAGCAACTTGAAAGTTAATTTATGTAAGTTAATCTTGGACACTAACATACTAAAGCAACCAATACCAATTCCAGCCAGTCAACAGGATTGACGTTTTAATTCACTAATGAAACGCCCAGGTTAGCCCTTCAGTAGAATGAGACCAGGAATTATGATCTGCTGTGATCTCATGCAAATCACTTTGTATATAAGTAATAAATGAACACAATGCACTACAATTTCAACATCTAATGTGTATCAGAATCCAGAGAGCTACATAAAAGTATTTCTCTTGGGGACACAGCTTGAATTTAATGTAACTAAACTTCAACACGCACTTAATACGGATAACAAAAAAGACATTAAGACATGTCCAATCAAAATCAGTTTTTCATCCAATTAAATGCTACAATATATAATGCTAAAGTACTAAAATTTGTATGAATCAATGGGGTACTATTGGTATATGAAGTTACTTCCTGATAAAAGACAGTTACAATGGGGAAAATTTGCAGGTGGGAAATAGGCTTAGGTAAACCCCAGAAATGTTCTGTAAAGACGACACCTAAGCATTGGAGAAGCTGCAGATAAGAATTATCATAATGCAAATGAAGTTGTTTTGGACTATCAAGCTTGGGAAGAAAAACAACACCAAATAAGGGTAAGATCATAAGAGAGATTTAAAAGCCAAGCTACAGTATGTCAGATGCTGAAGTACCAGGCAAGACATCATATGATTTAACTGACAGTACAATAAGCAAATAACCAGCCAAATGGAACTTCAGAAAGATTGTTAATTATAGTATCCATTTAAATTACACATGTTGCAAAATGTCAGTGTGGATGAAGATTCATTTTTTTAAAGATTATGAGCATGATTTTATTAAGTATGGAATCAGTTAAAATGTAACAGGCAGGTGACTAAACGCATTGTATAAAACATTTGTGCCCTAACGTTTGGCAATGCCTGGATAGCACCGAGCAAAAAGAAATTGTCTGGGCCACATATAAAATAGTTACTGCATATAAATCACATAATTAAAAGTTTATGATGTTATGGGGCCACATTACTAGCTGTCCAGGACCACATAAGATTTATATTCCTTGCAGGATTGATCCTTCCATTCCCCACTATCCTGTCAGAGCTGAATAAGCTTCTTTGATGAGAAGCGAATCATCTTCAAAAGAAAAAACAAGAGAGTCTAGTTGCCTCCTGAAAAACAACTTTGGGACAACCATGACCTGGATGACTGAGAATATATCTAGACATTCATTATATGATGAACTTTTATCCATACTACACTTTCCTCAAATGCATCAACAGAAACTTACAAATAAAATATTTAGTGTCATTGATCTTTTTAAGACATTATCAATTCTTAGGGTAAAATACTTGTGTATACACATGCCTCTGACAATTTTTTTTAATAACACACTTTTTCCATGAGGGTAAAATGACTGCAATGGTGATATATTTAGCTTTTTTTAATAGAATTATGTTGGACATACTTAAGTTTCTTTTTAGTCTACTGATTTTGGTGAAAGAAACTTAAACATGTGCTTGTTTTTGTTTTTTATACATCAATCAGTACTTCTGCTTTGAAGATAATGGTTATAAAATACATATAGTTACAATAAATGGAGCTTAACCCAATGTGACTCAAAGACCTTATGTCTAGAAAATCTAAAAAGCTTGAAGGTTAAGACTTTTCAATATGTTCTATATCTGTATCAAAGAATTCTGAAGGTTTATATACCAAAAGCTTTACAAAATCCTATTCATTGTTTACTAGGGCAAATGTGGTACTCCAGATGTTGTTTACTATAACTCTCTCAATTGTCAATAGCGAAGGATGCCGATAATTCAGCAGCATCTGGAAAAGCACCAGTTTTCAGTCATTTCGCCAGGGGAAGGAAATAAATGGTGAATCCAGATTCTCTCACTCCTTTTTAATACCCTATGAACTACCTCATCCTAGATTTTCTGCGTGTACACTGGAAATAGAAGGGGGAGGAGAACAGATTTCTATAATCTGAATACTAGTCCCCTCAGGTAAAATAGGATTGATTTTGCATCTACATAGGTGAAGGAAAAACCCAATTAAGCCGATTAAGACCTACATTCTTATTACTGTGAGAATGTGTCTTCCAAGATGTAGGCTGGATGAATCAGAATAGAATACATATTGGCACTTCTGAGTAAAAATTAAGGCACTCAGAAGTGCCAATACGTAATTACGTATTCTATTTTGATCCATCTTGCCACATCTTGGAAGACACATTCTCACAGTAATAAAAATGTAGGTCTTAATAGGCTTAATTTGGGTTTTTTTTCCACTTGTGTAGAAGCAAACTCAAGGGTAAAAAAATGTACACATTCTGATATTTAGAGGTTTTATACATACTGTAGGATTGCTCATCTTAATATGAAATAAAGTAGTCTCTTTTATGGTTATATTTTTTTTACTGTACAAATGGATTATATCGATTTTTTTTTACTGCATAAAGACAAGAACGTTTTGTTCAAGAGGGGTGTCAAACTCGTGTTGTCACTGTGGCGTGAGGTATTGTCACTTTTTACCCTTTGCTAAACCAACCATGGGCGTGGCCAGAGTGTGATGCATCCAGCCCTATTCTAGAAGATATACACATAATATACATGCATATTTATTTATATTATGTATACATAAGTTAATATAATGGATTTATTTGCAAGGCAACCTAATTACTTTGTATTATTCTTGGGTCATGCAAAGAGAAAGAGGCAGTTTGTATTTGCATCCTAACTATAGCTACTTGGTTCCCACAGGAAAAACGCCACTGCTTTGGGCAATGTAACATACTGATAGCATCCTTCAGCATGGCCTGGCATTATTATTATACTGCATGATTGGTAGAGAACATCTATTATACTCTAAACAATTAAATGCTTAATTAATGGTATTGTGGCAGACAAGAATAAAGTGTAAACTTTTGAGATTTTACCACAGGCTGAGAGGACAGCAAGAAGTAAATGGTACAAATTAAAATAATTTCCATGATAATATGATTTTAATTGCAAACGTCTATTACTTTTTTGCAGTATCTGCAAATTAATGTACAGCGAACATTTTGACCAAAAATAAGAATATCCGTGCATTTTCTTTATCCCCCGCCAAGCAACAGTTGATAATAAGTAGACAGTAATTGTTGCTCAATTCCAACAAACTCTCTATGGAATTTAGTGTTACCTGCATATTAGATTCAAAATACTTAGTCTAATTAATAGCTCTATAAAAAGGAACCAACAGAATGTAAATGATTAGCTACTGAAGAACTAATGTATATATTTTAGGCAATTATAGTTTAAGGAGTAAGGATGTTGTGCCTTGATCCAAAGATCATCTCTGTGATATTCACTGATTTTAATTACCAAAGGCAAAGTTTGTAATAATATATCTGGCATTGCAGTATCAGGCAAATCTGAACTTAGAACAGCCTATTTAGGGTACTGGCACCCTTGTAAATAATATGATTTGGGCCAAGAAAAAAATTCTTATTCAAAGATTCTCACATATTTGTCTCATCATCGTAAGCAATGAAGTTAAGAATGCAGTTAGCCCTTAGACCCTAAGATGTCTGAAGCCCTCTCCACAAATAGAAAAAGACAATTCGACCAAATAGAAATCACACAAAGAAAACATATTTCACCGTTGGTTTTTTTACTGATCCTCTTTGGCAACTTTCCTACATATCCCAGTCAGCAGTTAGCCTAGATTTTGACTAATGTGCATATTATGCTACCTGAGTCAAAAGCCATTTTTGCAAGGAAGGGCCTTCTATAGTCCAGGAGTTCTTGCACAAGCAAGGATTTATTATATCATTTGTTCCTTGCAAACTTGCAAAAGGCAGCTTGGCCTAACCACTGGAGTACTGGTTGGGAGGTATGTATCCTGTGTGTGAGAATTCTGCAGTGGACACTGAGTTCTGCAACAGAAAGTTTGGCTATTTCAGCTACTTTTTAAGCATTTTTTCCGTTGGTTATAAAAATCAGGTCAGCTAGGTTAAGGGGTTTCCATAACATGACTAATTGGGTGGAATTAGTTGAATCCTGCGTATGACTTATTTATTCCCTGGAGAGTCAGTTGATGAACCAATTAATCCTTTTTTGGTTTTCCCATATTTCACCAATATACTACTGACCCAGTTAAGCATCTTATAAGAAGAACAAATACTGTAAGAAACCAATTTGATTGTTTCATACCAGCCTTCCATCAACTGGTATTCTGAGATATCTTTGACTATCACAGCCAGCCTAAGGAAGGTTGATGGTTCACCCAGGTCTTCAAAAATTCAGGCACTCCTTGACTTACAACTGAAATGGAGCCTACCCATTATGGACATCAATTATGATGGTCATAAAACAGATCACTCATGTGACCAACTCAAGTTTACTACCTTTTTAGCCGCAGTTATTAAGCAAACACAATGGTTGTTGTAAGGCAGCTATTGTAATCATTAAGCAAACACTACAGTGCTTAAGTGAACCAATGCTTCACTAAGGGCTAGTTTTACTGAAAACCTAAAGTAAATGTTGGTTTTTAGCAAAAGTGTTGTAAAATCTGTAAAATGTAACTGCAGAATGCTACAAATGGCTGTAAATGCAGGTCTGTTGCTGAAAGTCTGACATACAGTCGTGTAACTGGGGGGGGGTGGACCATGAGAACTTCAGAAATGGGTCACAGGGACTCCCTAGGAAGTTTGTCATAACTTCAAACAACTGAAAAGCAGCCTGTCATAAGTCAAGAACCACCTGTAATCTGTTCCTAAATGCAGAGATCTCCAAACTTGGCAACATTAAGACTTGTGGACTTCAACTCCCAGAATTCCTCAGACAGCCATGCTGGGGAGGGAATTATGGGAGTTGTCCACAAGTCTTAAAGTTGCCAAGTTTGGGGACCCCCTGTTAAATAGAATAGGCAAAATGATATTGAGACAGCAAATGGAGGGGAGATCAACATTTCCCTGCCTGGAAATCAGAGCTGTATTTTAATAGTATTTTATGAATGCAATGCAGGTTTTATTTTTCCTATGCCACTGCATCGACCTTGACTGCATTTGAATAAGGAATTACTATTGTGATAATTATTTTAATGAAGGGATTTCTTTTTCCATTTCATACTATAATCTTGATATAGCAAATCTTTTAGTCAAATATTTTAAAATTAGAGTTTTTAAATAATTTTATCCAGGAGAGGAGACAAAGAAACTACATTTTCTTAGCACTACTATCCAATTCCAAGCTATGGAATAGGATAATACTAGGTATATAATGTTAAAACAATACCCTGGAATAATTGCATATTCCTGGAAATATTTAAATTATCATATTGGTGGATTAAACAATGTAAAATATGCAAAGAAGAGAAACCGCTATTACTTAGGGCAATATGCATATAAAATGTTACTGAAGAATGCATTATAAATTATGCATATTATTAACTACTGTAGAGACTTAAAAGATTTCAACAAGAAAAATGACAATTTGATCATAGTAATCAGAGATAAATTAGACACATTTAGTGAGAAGCACTTTTATGGGAAATTGAGGAAAATAAGGTTAGCCAAATATTAGGACTAATTCATATGCCCCAACCCCTAATGAGGCTTCCGGTATAACAAAAAAAAATCATGCAAGCATGGTTCCAATGCTGTATTTTTCTGCACACAAAAAATAGCCTTACAATTCAATATTTTTAAAAAATTGAAGCACTGAGATGCTGTAATTTTAAATGTGCTCTGAATAAAATCCTTATTCAAAATCCAAACAGCACAGTGAATTCTTACAGGCTTTCAGTAGAATCATTACCTACCATTTCACATCCTTTCTTTCATCCTTTGACTGGATTTCTTTGTCATAAGTGGTAGCTATGAAACTCTGTAGCACATGGCTGTTTCACTGAGATGTTAAATGACTGTAGCACTTACATAATCATGGGCTGCAATGAAATGGCTTCATTATACAGACTGCATCTTCATGCAGAATGAAAGTCCTGTTATTGGCGAAACGGAATCTGGAAAAATCACTATGATTTCAGTAAGAGAAGCTTACTGAATGAGAATAGTACTAATTTTTATGTCTTTCTTACTAAAAACCAGGAGGAACTGCTTACTTCTTTGTAAACCGCAGTTCTGTATTTGTGAAACAGCTATTCTGAATGTTCCAAAGATTTTTGGTGAAGGCTTTACCTCAACAAAAAGTATGTAAATGTTTGCAAAGCTTCTGGTCTGAGTCCTATTACAGCAGGTTAAAATTAAAAACAAAACAAAACACTATGCTAATATTCAAGCAGGGAAAAGGGTGGCTAACATATTTTCACAGAGGATCATTTGAAGAACTATACTAGAGATATGTAATCAGTTTTTCATTATGGTCTCTATAATCCACATATATGGATCAATTACTATATTAGGGTTAGCATCATCCCTAATATAGTAATTGATCATATTTAAAGGACCAAAGATCTAACCTGCAGTGCTAAACAAATGGTAAGCTATTGAGATGAAATATTTCTTTCCTTCCTGTGAGTAGAGGAGGAGAAGGAAGAGGTAAGGTAAACCCTATCACATATGTGCTAGTCGTTTCTGGCTTTAGAGGGCGGTGCTCATGTCCATTACAAAGCCAAAGAGCCAACGTTGTCCGAAGACGTCTCTGTGGTTATGTGGCCAGTATGAACACCGAAGGCACATAGAACACTGTTACCTTCCCACCAAAGTGGTCCCTATTTTTCTACATGCATTTTTTACATACTTTCAAACTGCTAGGTTGGGACAAGTAATGAGAACTCACTCCATTATGCAGTGCTAGGGATTCAAACCACCGAACTGCCAACCTTTCTGATCGACACGCTTAGCGTCTTAGCCACTAAGCCCCTGCGTCCCTTGGTATGCCAAGAAAGTTAAACAAATCAATATATTGACAACTGAGAAAAATAAATAGAAAATCAGGTCCTGTTAAAGGTGAAACTCTAACATTTGTAGTTCCTGTCTAAGGAACTACAAAATATTTAGTTCCAGGTATAACTTATTGTTGTGGAAAATCTATCTGGGAAGCAAATGGAGGGATTGGATAGCCAGTGACTTATAGAAATCTGTCATGTAGAGTACCAATATGGAGGAAATGGAACCAAGAAAAAGAAATGATCTAAGCTCTTCAAAAACTATTTGAAAAAAAAGGAAATATACAAATCCTCAAGATGCAGATGCTCTCACTCTTAAGGAAAGAAAAAGAAATCCTTTAGTTCAAAACCTCAATACATACTCTGTAAAATAAGCAACAGTTCAGAAGCAAGGATAACCAATCAACTTCAGGAAGGCACCAATCTTTTCAACTTTACAGTTTTGCATGCATGGCTTCAGATATGGATTTAGCACTCAAATTGCAATTTGGGACAGCAACCAAATGGTCACAGTTTCCTACCTGACACCTGATATCAATTGGAAGGATGCATGATGTCCCAGGGTAATAACAGAAGCATAAATTGGGCTGAGAGGCAGATCATATCCTGATAAGATTGGGGAAGAAAGAAGCAAACAGATGATGTAGCCATTAAGTGGCCAGTTCCAATCCAGAGACTCATAGCTACCATTCCAACTCTCAGAGGAAACAAAAGATAGGTGACCACAAAGCTCTGAGCCCAACAAACTGGAATGCTAACACTTTTTCTGCTATGCTATTTGTTAAGAAATAAGCCACTTGAGATAGGAAGCCACAGTTACTAGACTTGAGGAAACCATTTGGAAAACAACAACTGCAGCTGCAGCTATCCTTGCTAGCCTTCGAAACAGCATAATAATTTTAATATTATGTGCCTCAAAAAGTTAAGAGGACATTTCCTATGACTTAGAAGAGGTAGAGAAGGAAGGAAATACATAACTGACAAACAGCAAATGGTTATAAACTGCTGTATGCAGGTCTTACTTATGGCTTCTTTCTAATCTACAAAACAACAATCAAACCAAGTCATGTTCTTTAGTCATGAAATTAATTCAATTCAAATCAAGATAGATTAACACCTGTGTAAATATCAGAAATCATAATTTCTGCAAGTAACAATGTGCGATAAAAGTGAATCACTGGATTCAAAGCTGAAATGACAAGTGTGGCTGTCTTACATATGCTTCACTTTAATGCAAGGGTCTTCAAACTTGGCAAGTTTAAGACTTGTGGACTTCAACTCCCAGAATTCCTGAACTATCATGACTGGAGGAAGAATTCTGGGAGTTGAAGTCCACAAGTCTTAAAGCTATCAAAGTTTGAAGACCCCTGCTTTAATGAGCCAAAACTTTTACTGGACATTACCTTTTATCTCAAAGATATTCGTCCCAGATTTTTTAATATGTTATTTTCTAGACAAATATTATACAACAACCTAGAACCAACCTAGAACTAAGGAAAAATTTCTTGACAATTAGAACAATTAATCAGTGGAAAGACTTGCCTCCAGAAGTTGTGGGTGCTCCAATTCTGAAAATTTTAAAGAAGAGATTGGATAACCATTTGTCACTAAAGCATGCAACTACATTCAGAGAATGAAGAAGAACCAAGGTAGATAGAAAGCATCCTCCTATAGCCAGATCAGGAGGTGCAGAGATAAAATAATGAAATATTATAAAAATACAGTTTTTTAAAATGGCATAGTGAATTGAAAAGGAAGGAGAGGTATTTCAAGAGATGTCATAACCAACTATGTAAGGAAATTGCTCTCCATTGTGGCTATGAAGCATGAATAATTAAGTATGTCCTAAGTCTTTGGACTGTATTGGGAAATACCAGTAGCTTTACATAATCATTTTGAGAGCGATATAGAATTGCATAAGTTAATAATAACTGTGAAAAATGAAATTTGGCTCCATTAATTTGCCAGAGGACCTACAGTAAGAGGCGTATATTGCTCCCCATGCTTTTCCAAAAAATGACAGCAAAGGGAAAAATCAATTTGATCTTCTACAGTGGCTGGAAAAACAGCTGCAGCTTTGTTCTCAACAATCCCTTTAACGACTTGGCTCTTGTTATTTACATTTTTCTAGTATAAAACATGTTATTCAAACATCAAATAGCAAATAGATCAGAGACGACCGCAAGAAATATTTGATGCCCTTTGAAGGAGCTGACCTCAAGTCTTGCCAAACCATTTCGTAAGTGAGATCGATCAGAAGATTTCAAATTTTATTCTATGACACTTCAAAAGCTGTCTTCCCCCGAATTTGCTTCAACAGTTGGCAGCACATGTCCTGATGAATGTTTATTTGCATATCTAATAAACAAGTTCCAGGGGAAAAACACAGGGTTTTTTTTCAGTTTATTCAACTCAGCCATCATCTTTTCCATTATAGCTACTTAACATATTCTCTCAATCCAATTCCTCTCTGTAAAATCTACCGCAATTGTTCTTTTAGTTTTCTTCATTTTCCTTTTGGATTTTCCATGCACATTGCTCCCAGCAAGACAATTTACCAAACCTTTGGGTTTTGTTTTTAGCTACTAGAGCTATCAAAGTGAGGTGGAGAAAGAAGAAGATGAATGTTAGGAATATAAGTCACCTAACAGCTATTTGGGTTGGAAATATATAAACTAGGATAGACATTTTAATACTGTATCATTAAGAGCAAAAACTGTAATTGGGTGTGGTTCCGAAAAGGGCCATAAGATGGAACCAGAAACCTGGGTTGTTTAGAGCAGGCTTGTCCAACCCGCGGCCCATAGGCCGCATGCGACCCACGTCACCTCGTAATGCGGCCCAACGCCCACCCCAACCTTCATGAAAGATCCAGTGAGGAGGAGGAGGAGAGGCAGGCATGAGGTGGTGTGAGGCAGGCAACAGAAAAGGTGGGAAGCCGCAGCCCAAAAGTCCCACCCCGCCACCTCCTTCTGTTGCCATCGCCGCCACCGCCGCCATTGCTGCTTCTGCCGCTGCCGCTGCTGCTTATGCCCCCGCCGCCGCTGCCACATTTGCAGGAGGAGAGATAGGCACAAGGCGGGCGAGCTTTCTCCCCCCTGCAAAATTTGGCCAGAAAATTAGTAAAAAATAAATAATTTGCAGGAGGAGAGGTAGGCAAGAGGTGGGCGAGCTTTCTTCCCCCCACCTCCCCCGCAACCTGCAAAATTTGGCTGGAAAATTAATAAAAAATAAATAATTTGCAGGAGGAGAGGCAGGCGCGAGGTGGGGCAAGGCGAGCAACAGAAGCCGCAGCCCAAAAGTCCCGCCCCGCCACCTCCTTCTGTTGCTGTCACCGCCACCGCCGCTTCTGCCCCCACCGCCGCTGTTTCTGCCCCCGCTGCCGCTTCTGCCCCTGCCGCCATTGCCGCTTCTTCCCCCACCGCCGCCATCGTTTCTGCCCCCGCTGCCGCTGCTGTTTCTGCCCCTGCCCCTGCCATTTCTGCCCCTGCAACTGCTGTCCCTGCTGCCGCTACCGCTTCTGCCCCTGCCTCTGCTGCCGCTTCTGCCCCCGCCGCCGCTTCTGTCCCCGCTGCTGCCGCCGCTTCTGCCCCTCCGCTGCTTCTGCTCCCGCCACCGCTTCTGCCCCGCCGCTGCCCCCCATCCCACCGCCGCTGTCCCCCCACCCCACCGTCACCGCCGCCCCCCCACCCCACAAAATTTGGCTGGAAAATTAATAAAAAATAAATAATTTTTAATAAATAATAAATAATAAATAATAAAAGTATTTTATAATTTATTATATAATTTTATAATATAATTATTTTACAATAATTTATTATATGTGCGGCCCAAACCAATTTTTCATCTTCTAATGTGGCCCAGGGAAGGTGAAAGGTTGGACACCCCTAGTTTAGAGTATCTCAGGAACTCTCAGTGAAGTGAGTGAGTCTCTGTTTTCCTTCTGTTTTCCTTCCTCCATTTTTCCCTATTAACTGTTATTCTTGGATTTGATGTAAGTCTGTTACTGAACTGTTTTTGATACTGGACTTCGATATTGGAATTATCCCTGAAATAAACACTGACTGATTTACCTGTGAATGATTTGGACTGTGTGTGGACTTTGCTTAAACGTTTATTGAAAGTAAAAACCTACATTAACTGTACAGTGTACCTGTGTGCTGTGTGTGTACTGTTCAAACACTTCTCTCACTACATCTCTCTGTATGTGCTCATTCTCCTAATGGGGAATTACCTCAACACGTCATATCCTTGAAAACTTGGGAGCTACCACTTCCAGGGTAATTATCACTACTTGATCCCAGAATCAATGCACTTTTTTTAAAAAAAGAAAACCTCTCTAACGCTGTCTGAAGGGGAGTACATGTTGATCAGGGGTGGGATCCTACTGGCATAACAACCGGTTCGGTGAGAGCGATGCCAGGATGACCAGACAACCAGGCACCGCTGTCTTCCCCTCCAACCATGAATGCTTCTTTCTAATGAGGAGCTTTACCTGGCAAACTTGGAATCCCATTTCATTGTTCTGCAGGGAGAGTGCTTCTCCATTTTTCTTTTTGTGAAGCTTGCTAGGAGGTATCCTAAAGTATACTCCGTAACCCGTGTCAGTTGAAGTTCTACATTCCTATTGTTTACATCCTGGAACAGTCCTAAGGGATCACGGTTTGATTTATACTGCAGATGGCATAAAGTAGTTCACCTCTTTCAGAATTTGCCTCCTCTAATGCATACATTCTAAAAACATTCAATTGCTCTTCTCCTGCTGTATTCTTTTATTTATCTCAACATGTTCTACTACACCTGTCAAGTCAAATTTGAACCCGAGCATTTGAACCTGAGTTCTTTATACTGCCTGCCCTAAACTATGATAACTATCTAGTTCAGGCACAACACTTTTCTTTCTATAAATTTAAATACGTATCTTACTGCTACTTGTACATTATTTTTCTGGTCCCAAGTTTCCCAAAATGCCACTAAATTGCTTGTGCATGTATTTGCTGATGCAATAACCAAAAGGCTACTTTCAATTGAAGCCAAAGGTTAGTTGTGGTTTTGCACAACTGTCTCTCCAAAAAGTTCTCAGTGTGTGTACCAGTCCCAAAGTATGTTATGTTAGGGGTTTCACTGTAATTATAATTCTAAGAGACTCCTGACCAGTGCAATACATTCTTCTATTGTTGCTCTCCTAGATCTTGTTGACCATGCATTACATTTTAAGTTGGAAGGGATACTATAGGATTTACCAAATGATGAGCTGCACAGTAAAGATATCTTATGATTGAACACATCTGAATTTATACTTCATTTTTAACAATGACCCAACATTCATCTCTCCTGGAGTATTAGCTAAGCGATCCCCAATTATTATTATTCTAAATTTTATCAAGGTTAACAGCAACCTTCCATAGAAGATTTGTCAAGGATATTTTCATGGAAAATATGGTGCAGAATAGATTTTCCTGGGATCATTTCTGAAGAATGGAGGGATATGCAAAATGACTCTCCTACAAACCTTGTCATTTTCTCACCACAGAATAAATTGCTTCAGTTTCATTATCATTTTAATTTTAATTTTCTAGTCTGCTCCAGTTCAAAAATATGATGGTTGAGTTATACAGACTGCATTTTAATTGAAGCCAAGCATCTCTTTAAAACATGGCATGGTAATATTTCCTATTTTTACTTTCAATCATGATGAATTTGGCGTTTCCACGGCTGCATGAAACAGAGCTGTTGCTATCTATGTACCCACTTTACAGCCAACTTAGACTGCACCAGCAGAGATAACTCAGTTTGTCTCACTTACTTATTTACACTGAATTTCATTTCTTCCCTATTACATAATTACAGAAATCCTTTTGGAATACTTTACTGTCGGCTTCAGGTTTTGAGAGTCTTAATAACTGTCACTCATTTGGCTCAAAACTCTCCTTTGTTTAAGTGAAAAAAAAACAAAACACCAATATACATTTTTCTTCAGTGAGAAATTACCGTGGAAGGATTTTTTTTTTTATTTAACCTACCTACTGTATTTTAGCCAATATTTCAAAAAATATTATACTTTTATCCTATTACTTTCTCTTGTCCATGGATATCTTATTCTCTTACTAATAAAGATATTAAAGAAATTGCTGGATGCTTGAGGAAAATAATGAATAAAATAAAAGAGAAAGGACATCCCAGCAGCAGCAATATTTCAGTGAACCAGTGCCAATGCTCCACACGCAGCATATATTTTATAATAATCTAATAAAATGTAACTTCATTTGACTGGGACTTCTGTCAAACAAAATAATGACTGGATTGGCTTTGGCTGAAACTCAGAGGTCCTCTGAGGTTGTACTGTGAAGGAAGCGAAGCAATGACAAGAACTGATATAGGTACTGCATCTGGAAATGTTGCTATGGAATATTTTGGGAATTCTGACTCACATTTCAGTATCAAATATCCCTATAACAACTACAAAATCTCCTTTATTCTCTGTCTTCCCTTCCTGATTCCTTTTACTAGCATCTTCCTAATCAGTATATTGGTTATAATATAAAACCAGTATATAGGTTTTAGTGCAAGACTTCTACCTTTCAAGGAATAGCTAGCAAGACCATAGTATCCATCAATCTGTTTTCTTTATACCTTATTAACCCCTGAGCAGATGTTTCAACATTTAATTAAGGTGCCATGCTTCACTTCTTAGGCAGTTTTATTCGTAGCATGCTTTCCTTCAATCCGGTACTTCCTAACAAGGTATTCAGATATTTAGAACTAAAAATTCCATCAACCAGCATGATTGTGTTTCAAGTATTATGAGAGATTATGATTAAAAAAAAGTTTGAAGGGACAAACTTTGAAATATTTCTTTCTTCTCCCTTCCAGTATATATGTGATAATATATACTGGCTCATATGTGTTAACATCCTCAAATGGGCTCTCTGGAACATTACCACTGTTAAGAAATCTGCTGTCTAAATAACACTGAAACCTAATACATTTCTTAAATTTCATTGACTTTAAATAACATATAACTAGTCTGTGTTCAAAATTGCAGCCTTCATCTTTAATGAAGTTTTTAAAATTACGTTTGAAGACTAGAAGTGTGATTTTAAAATAGATGGAAAAAAACATTGATAACCTGCACTGTTATAATGACACTACTTTAATAGCCAAAAATGCAATGTTATGAAGTATAATTATTTCAAAATTGTCTTGTTTTTAATAATGGTGCTCTATGGATATAGCCTATCTAGATTAGTTCCCATGTAGTGGAGGCATAAATTATAGTTCTTTTGTTTGATAAATAGATATATTTCTCTTCTATATTTCAGTCTAAATATAGCCCATGTTGCTCTTTATATAAACAATGTTCTTAATTAGCACTTCTATACCCCTGGATTAAACTTACCAGCCTGGATAATTGCTGTTGCTTTTTGCATTTTAAGTAGAGAGAGAGAGAGAAAATCCCTTTCTTTCTAATATCCTTTACTTTATTCACTGGTCTATAATTACAATCCTGTTTAGTCATCTTTAACCCTGATAAACATACCCAGGCGACTTCTATTTTTCCCTAAATTCTATGTCTTTTATTATAATTTGGTATCCCTCAAATTTATAAAGAGAAAAAGGAACAATGTAGTTCATTATTACTCTGTAAATTAGTGCAACTTTAAACAATAATTATTTCATGCTTCTCCTGAAAGTCGTTCAGATAATCTGCATAAGCTAAAAAAAAACCTCCCAGAATATTTTGCAACTTATGCAAGTGAGCAGAACCTATACAATATGGTCCCCTAAACAAGGTATTGACAAATCATCTTAAACAAACACATTCACAAGCTACAGTATGAAGATAGCAAGTGTGTTGTTCTGTACAGTCATTTACATTCTTGTAAACGCCACGCTGTGATTGGTCAAAGCGCGCAGTGATCCGATTGGTCGAGCGAGCCGTACTGATAGGCCTGCTGCGGATCTCCCGCGATTGGTGGAAACTAATCGCGGGAGATTCAAAGCGGTGCTATTGGTTGCGGCCGCTGCGGCTTGGAAATAAAAAGCCGCTGTTTTTCCCCCGGAACCTGAGCCATTCTCAGGACCAGTAAAAGAGCTGAACCAAGTCACTGAGTCCTGCTCTCCTTGCCGCGACGGACACAACATGTGTTAACTACTATATGGAAATTTCACCCATTGTTGTTCTGGAAAATTTTCTTGATCTAAAAATCCTACCTCCCTAAAATCAGTAAGTGCTTCCTTGATTACAGAAAAGCCTTTGATTGTGTTGATCTTAGAAAAATGGGGAAAGTGCTCAGAAAATAGAAACGTGCTTAGAAAAATGGGAAACCCAAATCAACTTATCATCCCTCATGCAAAACCTCTACACAGGACAGCTCGCAAAGGACTGCAACAAGGCTAAATTCTCTCTTGTTACTTAATCAGCCTACCCTGATCCTGCCCTATCATCAAAGCAGTTCTATCTTCCTCAACAATTTTTTCCTTCTTCCCGAATCCCCAGGCAATATCCTCTTACATTATGGAACACTGCATAGTTTTCTTGAGTTGGGAGAAAATTAGACTGATTTTTAAAAAAATAGTTGCTTCAGTCCCTATTTTCACATTTTCTCACCTGAATATTATATTTTCTCTTTTCTCATCACTATTGATCAGCAAAGCCTAAACCTCAAATTTTCCTAGGTACACATCTACTTTCTCTCTTTCTGTCTTTCCACCATTTCTGTGAACTATCATGTTTTTAGCTTTTATTGTACTTTTTCAACTAATTAAAAAATACTCCAAAACTTTATTTTCTGGAAATAAAATATACTGTTTAATTTTATGTACTCTATAAATGCACTTCTTCATTAAATTATTATTGTTCCAGTTACTTGAACTTGGTTCTTATTTATTTTGATAAAAAAGTGTTGGGTTTGACTCTCTTTACTGGAGAGATGCAGCCATGATCAAACAGGAAAATACTTTTGCCATTTTTTTTTCGTGACAAGTTTTTTCCCTGAATATAGTGAAATGGCTTTCTGAAATGCACTGAATGATTATGTCATTTGCTGGACTAACATTAGTACCCAATCAAACCCAGGAGTGCAAATCCTCCATATTATTTATAGAATCACTTTAAACATATATAGTTGTGTAATTGTCCAAAGAAATAAGGCTAGTCAATACAACAATAGATAATGAAATATATAAGTATGTTAACTAGAATATTCCACAAAAATGTAGGGCATTGCCTATTATAAATACCTCCCACCGCAACTGGGTGACCTCTGCTTTTGTACTTTCAGTGTTTTTGAAGCAAATAACATACTATTAAGTTTTTAGAAAGTGGTTGTTGTGTTTCAACACCTGAAAATTATTTCAACATTAAAAATGTTGTACAAAGATAACATATGTTTCTTATCAAGATCTGACACTGATCCTAATAATTTTTCCACAGAAAGAGGGATGAGAAGCAATGCCAAATCTTGAAGCAAGTTGCAGGAATCAAAGGAATTTAACCTTAGTCTTCTTCTCCTTTATACAGAAAAAATACACTGCTCAAAAAAATAAAGGGAACACAAAAATAAGACATCCTAGATCTGAATGAATGAAATATTCTTTTTAAATGCTTTGTTCATTACATAGTTGAATGTGCTGACAACAAAATCACACAAAACTTATCAATGGAAATCAAATTTAGCAACTCATGGAGGTCTGGATTTGGAGTTACACTCAAAATTAAAGTGGAAAAAAACACTACAGGCTAATCCAACTTTGATGTAATGTCCTTAAAACAAGTCAAAATGAGGCTCAGTAGTGTGTGTGGCCTCCACATGCCTGCATAACCTCCCTACAACACCTGGGCATGCTCCTGATGAGGTGGCAGATGGTCTCCTGAGGAATCTCCTCCCACACCTGGACTAAAGCGTCCCCCAACTCCTGGACAGTCTGTGGTGCAATGTGGCATTGGTGGATGGAGCGAGACATGATGTCCCAGATGTGCTCAATTGGATTCAGGTCTGAGGAATGGGCGGCCAGCCCATAGCATCAATGCTTTCGTCTTGCAGGAACTGCTGACACATTCCAGCCACATGAGGTCTAGCATTGTCGTGCATTAGGAGGGACCCGTTGTCGTGCATTAGGAGAAACCGCACCAGCATATGGTCTCACAAGGGGTCTGAGGATCTCATCTCGGTATCTAATGGCAGTCAAGCTACCTCTGGCGAGCACATGGAGGGCTGTGCGGCCCCCTAAAGAAATGCCACCCCACACCATTACTGACCCACTGCCAAACTGGTCATGCTGGAGGATGTTGCAGGCAGCAGAACGTTCTTCACGGCGTCTCCAGACCCTGTCACGTCTGTCACATGTGCTTAGTGTGAACCTGCTTTCATCTGTGAAGAGCACAGGGCGCCAGTGGCGAATTTTCCAATCTTGGTGTTCTCTGGCAAATGCAAAATGTTCTGCACAATGTTGGGCTATAAGCACAACCCCTACCTGTGGACGTCGGGCCCTCATACCACCCTCATGGAGTCTGTTTCTGACCATTTGAACAGCCACATGCACATTTGTGGCCCACTGGAAGTCATTTTGCAGGGCTCTGGCAGTGCTCCTCCTGTCCCTCCTTGCACAAAGGCGAAGGTAGCGGTCCTGATGCTGGGTTGTTGCCCTCCTATGGCCTCCTCCACGTCTCTTGATGTACTGGCCTGTCTCCTGGTAGCGCCTCCATGCTCTGGACACTACGTTGACACACAGCGCAAACCTTCTTGCCACAGCTTGCATTGATGTGCCATCCTGGATGAGCTGTACTACCTGAGCCACTTGTGTGGGTTGTAGACTCCATCTCATGCTACCACTAGAATGACAGCACCGACAGCATTCAAAAGTGACCAAACCATCAGCCAGAAAGCATAGGAACTGAGAAGTGGTCTGTGGTCACCACCTGCAGAACCATTCCTTTATATCTTGCTCACTGCCTATGCTTTCCACCTCTTGTCTATTCCATTTGCACAACAGCATGTGAAATTGATTGTCAGTCAGTGTTGCTACCTAAGTGGACAGTTTGATTTCACAGAAGTGTGACTGACTTGGAGTTACACTGTGTTGTTTAAGTGTTCCCTTGATTTTTTTGAGCTGTGTATATTGCTCTTTGTTTGCTTTGCACTTCTTTTCTTTTGAAGTCTTTCTGCAGTATTTTTTTTATGTTGACAGTAGTTGACTTAGTAGTAGCCACAAGATATTGTATTTATCCATTTTACTTTTTTTTCTGCAATTGCTCTACTTTTTGAGGACACAAAATCCCCTGAAGCAGCAAGATTCAGCAAAATGTATATACTGCATAGGAAATCGTTTAGGTATCTCTATATTCTTACAAAAATAACCCAACTGTTACCCAGAGATACTAAAACATTTATTCTACAAATTTAACAAAAATATATCTGAAAGTATTACTGTCACCAAGCTCCATTTATACTTAACTTTTAATACAAGGCTTGGTTTTTATTTGTTACAACTATTTTTGTGCCAGTTTTTCCTATTTGTAGTAGAACATTATGCTCCTTTGCCAACAAGTTCTGATTAACATATTTTCATTTTAAATTTTAATCCATAAAGCCTTGACATAATATCAACAATAATTTATTGAATTCAGCAGTATAATTGCTGTGATTTTTTTATTATCCTATCTTCCTATCACTGTAGTTTCCCAAACATTCTGTCAGTAAATGGTGAAAAATAGAAATAATTGAAGAGGCTTTCAATAAGTTATTATTATGAAGGACTTGTAATACCTAAGTAACTTAGCATTGGACTATTGGAATGTAACTTTCTGACATATAAAAAGCTCTCCAGAAATTTGAACATTCATAAGTTTATATCTAAACTACAATGCAGGCTACTTTGCACAAATCAATCACACTATGACTGGGTCTACAATTTGTGTATTCAGTCATATTTTGGTGAACAAGTTGCAATAGTCTGATTCTCTCACTATAGTAAGTCAACACGAATAAAGCCAATGATTGGATTTACACACTGTAAATAAAACAAAATAAATCATATTATAAATTAGCAGGATGTGTTAATCCAAAATTCCCTGATGATAGCTTAATGCTTAAAATAATATTAATGAAATGACAAACCCCTCCAATTTCACAGGAAATCATTCTGTCAACATTTCAACAATGCCAATTCTGAATTATCTCAGTGTATTACATGAATATTTTTTAAAAAACATCAGTTTATACCCAGATTTAGACACTCCAGGGCAGTGATCACCAACCAGTGGGCTGGGGACCACTGGTGGTCTGTGAGAAAATTTTGGTAATCCAAAGAGAAATGTCACCCCCAAAACACCCCCCAAAGCAATTCATCCAGGCTGCATGGGAACACAAGGCTGCACTTCCCACATGGCCCATGGAAAGACATGGCTTGCGTCACTTGCATTGTGAATAACACGTAGTGAGGGAAGGGGGGAAAGGGCGAAGGGAGAAAACTTGCCCCACGTGCCTGGCCTGGCCACTGGGCTGCTTCTTTCCACTTCTTTCTTCTTCCGCTTTTGGCTGCATGCAAGGAAAGCAGCAAAAGTCTTTCTCCCCCCCCCCCACCCAAACTCCATCAGAAATGAGTCTTTGGGACCCTGCAAGGCATCCTGCTCCAGGAGGCTGTGCTGGCACAAGTCTCACAAAGACTCATTTCTGGTAGAGTTTGGGGGAGAGAGAAAAAACTTCTGCTGCTTCTGTTACTTTCCTTGCATAAAGCCAAAAGTCTCAATCTCAGTCTCTCTCTCTCCCTCTCCCTCTCTCCCTCTGTCTCTTTCTCTCCCTCCCTCCCTCCCTCTCCCCCCCCCGGAAAATGGAGCTGGAGACAGTATCCTGCGATCCCAAATAAAGAATGATCAATAGGTAGGAAAACGGGGTTGGGAATTTTCCTGCACACTTTTTTGGGGATTTGGTCTCTGGTCCACAGGATTTAAAATTATGAGTTTGGTGGTCCCAGAGATCCAAAAGGTTGGTGATCCCTGCTCCAGGGCACAACTCACACACCACAATATGTCATTATTTGCTTAGGAACAGTTTGTTTGATAAACCCAAATTGGCTGGATTCACAGAACATAATAATTAGCTACGATATTTTTTTTAAAAACCCACAGTGGCTAGTTAAACCAAGGGAAAAAAAACATTACAAATGGATACATACCATCCCAAATTATGTGTGACTTAAAGAGGCCAATGACTCAAACAGCTAGATCCTACCACCAGATCATAAAGTAGGCTACAATAGTACAGAATGCCTCTTCATTTATAGTTAGTGTCAGTACAAGTATTTTTACATACAGCTTACTTTCCAAACCTAGTCAAGTAATCTGTGCTAATTGTGAACTGTAACATTACAAATTTTGAGGGTTCAGAGGTCATTATCCTGAAATTTTTATCTTGTGGCATTATTTGACAATTGCATGATCTAGAGACAAATGATGAAATTCTCAGAATGATTCAGGAATGTAAAATATACTGAAGACAAATTCCAATTATATTTTTTTTCCATGTCTCAGGAGCAATCAACATGGAAAGTAATTGAATGGTTTCAGAGCATAAAAAGGTTTGGAAAACTATAGGAAATTGTTTTCTTCCTGCTCATCTTTTTTGTTTAAGGCACTCCCCAGTATAATATAGCAAAGATCAACGTGTGTCATTCAGGAATATGAACTATAATTACACAAAACATTAAACAATTCGAGAAGTTTTACTATTCAATAGCTCCTCAACTGCAAGTGCTACATGTAAGCCACAGCAATTCTTTTTTTTTTTTTTTGTAAATTTTATTTGAGTTTTCACAAAAAAAATATAAATAAAACATCTTTTTTGAAAGTAGCGTAATCCCGGGTTACATTTCTTCGTACAGACACAAATTCAATTTCATGCTCATTTTTATGTTCTATTCCATATTTTATTACTGTTTTACATTTTCGGCATAGTTTCTCCCCTCTTCTAATTTTCTCAATTTTATTTTAATTATCTCATCTCAATTCAAATCATTATATTTATATTTTTTGTCTGTCCTGTTTCAATTATCTTTTCTCATTAAATGAAGTTTCTCCTGTAGTTACTGATTGGAGTATGATGCCTTTATATGTTTTAAGTTTATCCATCTAACTCTTATTTAGGTTTCAATATATACCTTAAAGTTATAACATTCAATATAATACATAACTTCCATTCGGATTCTGCTTGGTACATTCTTAAAATAAACACTATATTCTTAAAAACAGAAAAAATTATAAATATATGTCATTAAAACAACACATTCCATTCCAATTCAATTCTATCATTAATGTTAATATTCATTAAAATCTTAACTTCTTTAACATTACTTTTCAATTAAATATCATACTTCTATGGGAACAATTATAAGCTTTCCATAATTAATTCCCCCCTTCACTTATATTTTATAAAACATTAACTAATTAAAATGTTCCCATCCCTTCCAAATTCAATTTTCTCATTTGTTTTATTTCACTTATTTTATTAACAAACATTTCACTAGATTACACTAACTATTTTATCCTTCATTTTAATCATACATTGTTTCCAATTTTCTAAAGTTATTTCTATTACTAATATAACAATACAATCTTATGTACCTTTACAGAATCTCTTTTTCAGTTAAATTTTCACCCATTATCTCTAAATAGGTCCTGTTTCTCTATATCTTGTTCCGGTCCTTTGTAACTTCTTTTCCTTTCCTTCTTCCCTCTCTTCTTCTCTCTCCCCTTTTTACCGCCTTGTCTCTCTACCTCTATTCCCCTCTTCTGTTGTTTTCCAGTATTATACTTATTTTTTGAATTATTTTTCTTTTCTTTGGTTGTTTTTTTAAGTCTTAAATTCTCCATTCTCTTTCCCCCCCTTTCCTTTTTCTTCCCCACATAGAATTAATTGTTCATTAAAGATGGCTTCTTCTTTGTCCCAGTCTTCTTGTTTTGCAGACATTTCTTGTTGTTTCTCATAGTTCCAAGTCTCCATTTCTAGGAATTGAAAAATGAAGCCAAAAGAGCCTCTCCCTTCTTGTGCATCTTCTTCGTACTTTTTAAGTTCCATTTTCAATTCATCCAGAAGTAGTGCCACTGTATAAATTTTTAAACAACCACCCAATTAATTTTAGTCATTCAAATGCAATAACCAAGAAGCCAAAGATCACCAAGTAATCCAAATACACGCAAGCTGTTTCTTATTGCTCCTTTTTTTCACTTTCTCTTCCTGGGGTTCTACTGTTTAGTTACAAAGTTTCAGTTAAAACGTATCTTTTAGAAGTCTTGTTGAAGTTTTTCTGTAGATTCTTTTTAATTCCAGGCAGTCTCCTCCCTCTTTCCAGATCCTGCCCTTTTATTCTTTTTTTCTCCCTTCCTGCTTATGAAAAAAAAATGTTAGTTCCAGAAACCTTTATTATCCCTTTGGCATTTTGTTTTATTTTCAGCTTAATTGTCTGTTAATGTCAAAGCGGATTTTTCCAATTTCTTATTTAAGTCTCTTAGTTGTCAGTATAGGGAAAGGGAGAGAAGGAAAAAAAAACCAAACCTTTCCCTTTTCATTTTCCTTCGCTGCTTCAAACTCTTCTTTCGGAGCGATGTTATTTTTTTGTAAATTTAAATTCCAGGGTACCTTAGTTGTTGCTTTTGCAATTTAACCCGGTCAGCCAAAACTTTCACTTCTTATCTTCCTCCTGCACATTCTTTTCCAGTCGAGTTCTTCTATGAGGTGGCCATTTCTGACCACTGCTGCAATCACCTTTGGGAAAGGGAGTAATGGCCAGCTGAGGAGGAGAGATGCGGCTCTCCTCAACCCTGCAGGCAGTCTCCCCCCTCTTTACCACCTCTACGGGGTGGCTTAGCCCCGAAACCAACCAGCTTAGGACACTCCAGCGGCAAGCCCAGACCAAAACCGCGCACGATCGCGGATTTCTGTCTGTCGCCGAAGGAACTAAAACTGGAATCCAGCCACAGCAATTCTTTAAAATGCTGGAAATCTATCTGTATTACTGTTAAATGTGCTTTAAAAAACATTATATAGATAGATCATAGAAGAAGAGATTTCTGAAAGTTATAAAAATGCTATTGCTTTAGTTTCTAATACTGTCTAAAAGATGTGCATTTTATTCCTAGAAAATCAACATTATTACAATTTGCTTTGTTCTGTAAGATCTATTATTTCATTACTTTTACTGCAAAGGGAAAGTCCTTGAAGTCTATGCTCTGCTTCACATTTGAATTGTGTGTAAATGCTTCAGAATGATCAGGTTATTATAATTTAGTTTCACTGTGCTCAGTATGTGATATGACGAGGATTGAGAGTTGAGTGTTATACTATGGGATATGGGATATGGGCTGCTAACAGCCTCTACACAACAGGAAATGCTAGTGAAACCTGGTGGCCATGGCTTGTCTTTGTTCAAACCTAATGATCATCTGGATTTTTGCAGCTCAGGTCCGACAGTCATACTTCCATTATTTTTTTGACTTCTGAGGACGCACTGAAACACAAACTAGCCAGGCATGGCATGTCTTTAGTTCTTTGGATCATAAGAAAAGTATGTCTTCATAATTTGCACTGATGACCACGCTCTAAACTGACTGCAGGTTGCCATGTCTTTTTAGATTTACGGTGAGACAATTTAATGGCAGAAATTGATGGGTTCTCCTGACTTAAACTCCCCTCTTCTCCAGAATCATCAACCAATAGGAAACATGACACATTTTGAAATGGATGGGCCTGGTAAAAGGAGGGCAGGTGCCAGGAATGGTGTCACGATCCGTTTTGCCAAACCTGTACCAAAGGATCACTAGTTCAGCCTGTGTTCTGATGTTAGTTTTAGTAGCAATAGTTGACTTTTATCATGTAGAACTGACATTCTAAATGACTTTGAGAGTAACCCTGCATGAGTGACTATTAGCCTTCCATCTGATGAAGAGACAAGGCAATGCTTTATTGACCAATCTGATAGAATGAAGAATGAAAAATATCAATGGATTTGAAAACTTTTTCTCAATTCTGCATTGTTAAGCTGACAGAATGCCACAGCATTATAAACCAACCTCAGAACAATTGAGTCAGAGGAGGACTCACCTGACACCAGCTTCCATGTTGTGTACGGCAGTGGTCGCCAACCAGTGGGCCACGACCTACTGGTGGGCCGTGAGGAAATTTTGGAAGGCCGCAGAGAAATCTCACTCCCAGAGCACCCCCACAAAGCATACAAGCCATGCCCAGCCAGTCACATGACCACCAAGCCACACTCACAAATTAGGCCACGCCCACAGAACCGGTTAGTGGTCCCTGGGATCTAAAATTATGAGTTTGTTGGTCCCTGAGGTCCAAAAGGTTGGCGACCCCTGGTGTACAGCATTGCCAAACTCACAATGATCATGTTCACACTTAATAAGACAGGCATAATTCCCCATTTAATAGGTAGTGTGAACACAGGAAAGCCAAAACATACTGAAATAGCAATTAAAATACTTTGCATTACATTTGTCGGACTGCCTACAGCCTTGTGTGAATCACTTCAACATTTCATTCACTGGGTCCTGTTAATCAGGCTGTAATCACCACTACAGGTAGTCCTCGACTTATGACAAATTTCTGTTGCTAAGCAAGATAATTGTTAAATGAGTTTTGCCCCATTTTACAACTTTTCTTGCTGTGGTACTTAAGTGAATCACTGTAGCTGTTAAATTAGTAACATGGTTGTTAGGTGAATCTGGCTTCCCCATTGACTTTGCTTGTCAGGAGGTCACAAAAGGAGACCACATGTCCCCGGGACACTGGAACCATCATAAATATGATATGTCAAGTGTCTAAATTTTGATCACGTGACCATGGGATGCTGTACAGCAACCATCAGTGCCACTGTAACTCCAGACAATCACTAAACAAATGGTTGTTAGTCAGGGACTATCTGTACACTAAATCTACTTTTCACAGATAGTCTCACTCATAAAACTCCCAACACTTTACTGCAAGGCTACAATCGTATGGAAATTAACTTGGAAATAAGTCTCCTGATCTCAGTGAAGCATTTTTTTCAAAGTAATCTCATCACTCAACAACAGTTGCAGGTGTTTACCAAGAGTGCCATTTTTACTATAATGTTTTCACAGTTGGAAATAGCACTAGAGAAGCCTCCATAACTGTTTGCAGATGGGCTATTATATAATAATGTCTTTTATGGCTTCCCTTGGCCTAACATGAAAACTGAAATGATAGAAAGAAAACAATGTTGCCACTCTAACAACAGAGCATTTGTCTGGATATTAAGCAGTGTGAGTGTATGGGCGTGGGTATACCATAAAGGTTTCACATAACGTGTCTATGCAAAACATCTAATTCTAGTTCATATTCTCATTCAAATGACACTATAAAACACTATAAAACACCTAGACAATTCTTCTTTGAGATTACTGCAGATAAAGTAAGAGTACCAGAGAGGTTGCAGATAAGGTACTGCTAGAGAGGCTGAGGAGCAGGTGCTGTAGGCTGTTGCATAGGAGAGTAAGATGGAAGAAGAAATGTTAAAGGCAGCCACTCGTTTGCTGCATCCTAAAACGCCCCTTTTTGCTGCACTCAGGACAGGGCTGGAACGCTGGAGCTGGCTGCGTGCTAAAAAAATATTTTTGGGGAGGGGAAGCTGCCTTCATTTTCCCAAGCCTCTGTAAATTGAGCAAAGCTCCCACAAGGCTGTGCAGAACACCATCAATCCTAAAATAAAATGTTCCAGCTTGCATTCCAATGGGTTAAAACCACCAAGCAGATACTTAGATCCTGTGGAAGCAAATCTCTGTTAAGAATCATGTTGAATTTTCCTTGAACTCTGTGGTTGTTTCCCATACATCCACCCCTTTGCTGGGGGCAGGCTGCTTTGTGCTGCATTGTTGGAGCCTCCTGAGCATTTGTTTGTTCGTTTGTTTGTCAAACATGTACAAGGTAACAAGTGTAAGTATGAACATAAACAAGAACAAAGCAAGTAAATACAGATAAACAGGAACAGTAAGACAGGGATGGTAGGCATGCTGGTGCACTTATGCACGCCCCCTTTAAGTCCTTAAGAATGGGGTGAGGTCCACGGAATTCCCTGCTACGCATGAATTGCTTAATGATTGCTTCGTTCAATGACTGAAATTTCAGGCTGGTCTGGTCATTAAGCAAGAACTACCTGTAACAGTTATGCCATTTTTAAGTCTGATAGGTTTATGTGAAGATGTTTTTATCTATCTCAAGCTAAGTATTGCTCAGCTGATAATAAATGAATAAGAGAGGATGTATTCTAAAACGATAGCTTAAATGATTTTATCATTTTCTCATAATAGAATAAACCACATACAACCTCTCTGGTCCCACTTCATATGTGAGGAACATGTACTAGCTCATTACGTTTCCTGTTATATCTGAAGTGGAAAAAAATAAATGTGAGATAGGACAGGTGATCATGCAAATTCTGTAAATAAAAGTAAAAAAAAAAAAACTAATAAAAGACTTCCAAAAATTATAAAGCCAATGTTTGATTTCCTGGTTTTATTTAGCATCCTGCTTGAAAAAAGCTGGTGTTTTTGTACAGAAATTCGTACACTGGCTTGTTAAACTGGGACCTGATTTTCCAAATGTGACCACTTCTCTTCATATGAACTAAATATATCTTATGATAAGAGGGAAACAGCTTGTGCTGGTGTCTCTTAATACAGTAATAAACTATCAATGTCTTTACTGATAACCCAATTTTGCAGCTATGGGCTATGTATGTCCTCTTTTTTCTTTTGAAAAGAATTTTATTGATTTTCTACAAACAAACAAGACAAACAAAACATTAAAACATCAACTTTCTTATGTACATACAGTGTGTCAGTTGGTTCATCAGTTTTGTGCATTCATTTTGTAGTCTCAATTCCAATTATGTTACATAACAACTCATATTGTCAATCCAAACTTATATATCCTAATATCGCTATTAAAAAATCATTTGACTATACTTTTAATCATTCATGCTTTTTGAGATAACAATACTTTAAATAGTTTATTCTATAACAAATCATATAATCATATCAAATCTATCCTAAAAACACTTTATAAATATAATATCAAATAACAAAGGCGAAAGAAAAAATAAAGATATTCCTTGCTTGTTATGTATGTCCTCTTTTATCTCATCATTTCCTAGGAGCATTCCCCCCCCCACACACACACATTCCTAAGGATCTTCTAAAGTCATTCCCAAATTACAGGTACTATATGATACATGATGCTGCAAATGCAAGTCTTGTTTTGGTTGATATATACTGGCTGCCAGAGCATTAAGAAACTGAACTGGATTCAAGAACATAGCCTTGCAACTTGGAGACAATTGTACCATTTGCAAGACAAGTCTCTATTGGACAAGGAAACAGATCAAGTTTTAAAAAATAATAACAATTATGACTACAACATCAACTGTTTATATATTCAAGTATATATGCTTATGTACATATTTAGATCAGGTAATTTTTTCAGAAATGTTGCTTACCTTGAAAACTGCTGTTGCAGTCCACACATTTGAACCCTGTGGCGCTCAGATTCCAGGGTCATTTCTTGTAGTCTTTTTTCACTTTCAAATCTCAAATGTCGCTCTTCCTCCAACTCATGTACCAGCTTTTCGCGCTTTAGAAAAAAAAGCAAGTGACAAAATTAAGCAGAGTTCCAAAGTGTGACACTTAAGACCTAGACTGCTACTGCCATTGAAAGACAATCAGAAGAGGGAGTTAAGACTTTTTACCCTGCATCCATCCCCTTTGACCAAAAGCCCATCAGATGGTTAGAATTTCAAAAACCCATACAGGTAGTCTTTTTCTAACAATTGCATTGTTTCATGAGATCACACAAGTTTACAACAATCCTGAAAAAAAATAACTTTGCACTGTTCCTCACACTTGTGGCTGTTCATCATCTCTGTGGCCATATAAAAAAGATTTGAGTATTTTGCAAACAGAGAGCATTTACAACCAATAAGTATCCCATGATTGTCATTGAACTGCATCATAGCCAACTTTAAACAAGCAGAATCAATGGAGATGACGCCAATAAAATTGCAAGTCACAATTATACTTCAGGTGATTTGCTTAATGATCATAGCAGAAGTCAGTTCCTTACTCTATTGAGGTCACATGTCTTGCTTAATGACCATGTTACTTAGCAAAGGCTTTCCCATTCCCAATTGTGGTGGTTAAGTGAGAATTACTAATAAATTGCAAATCGGCAAAAAGTTGGATGGCATACAACTTTAATAAATTATGATTGCTATCACCGGTTTTTTGTTTTTACTTGCAGAGCTATATTTGCTTAAATGTTTTTTAACTATAATAACAAAATACAGAATAAAAACAAAGTACAACCTGATCCCAAGAATTTAAAAGGTAAAAAGAAATAATGAGAGCAGCTGATTTTCAAGGATGAGAAACATTTGAATAATTGTTTATTTTTTAATTTCTGGCAGAAACCCCCACAGTTGTTAAGTGTGCTTCAGAAAGGAAGAACCACTCCAGAGAATGCATCCTGCTTTACTACAACTGAAGTACTATAGTCCTATTGGAGACAGCAGGGAATCATCTCCTGAATTTACCATTTGTAATAGTTAGGCCCTGATCATCTGAGGACCAAATACATCTGAAATAGAAAATATGGCAGCCTACGTAGAGCTACCTAGTCAGCTATGTCTGCTTTGTGACCAGTTCAATAAATTTTATTTTTCATGGAGAACAGTCAACTCTGTATGAAATTCAAAGCATTATAGATACATTAATGTTGTTAAGCAGGGGTAATTAGAAATAGAAAGTTCAAAGAAAGATGAAATGAAGAAAGCACAGACAGTGATAATTACCTTATTATCTGTGCCTAATCATAAAGCAGCTGTTGAATGACAACAGAGCTATTTCCAAACCACTGTGCTCATAAACATATGTGATATGACAAAACTATTTATCTAAAAAATAGAGGGTAGAGAGAAGTTTCTTTGTAATAAAAAATATCACTAAATTGTCATACTTCATTTTCTAAATTTATTTCCTTCCAGAATCATTCTTTACAATCCTACTGGCAACCATTAAGTGCACATATTCCTGTATCCCCATCAGCCAGTTAGTGGTGAAGTGGTTCTTTCATTCAGTCAATGCAAAGAATTTTCTTTCTCCACTGAAAAGTACAAGATCTTCCATTTCTCGAATTGTAGGATCCATAATCCTTTGTCCATCATGAAAAGGTTAGAACTTTAGGAGAGAGGGAGGGAGGGAGGGAGAGAACTTATGTAATATTTTTCTCTGAAAGCTCTAACTTTTTCAAAATACACAACACACACACACACACACACACGCGCGCACACACACGCACCTTGTTTGTGGGCTGCCATGAGTTTCAAATATATTTGATGCTTATAACCTAAACTTTATGAAATACCCACAGTACTGTATCAAATCTTAGACATATAATTTTATAACAGAATATAAAAAGCTTTCTTGGTATTAAGCCATTATTTGCACAAGCTATGGTGTTATAAATCATACTGGATAATAAATTTATAATAGCAGTAACCAAGAGACCAAAATATGAGCCAGAAAAAGATCTCAAAGACAGTGATATATAAGCAGATGTCTTTAGCAGCAGATTATAAAAGATTAAATGAAACACCTATGCACATTGTAAACTATGGAGAATTGCACAGAGGAGATAGGACTTACGTGAAGCAAACCACACATAAATATTTGGAAGTGTGAATGTTTAAAATGGGAAATAATATATGGAAATAAATTTCCATAAAAGAAATTTAGTGACCTAATTAAATTAGCCAATTAAAATGTATTGTTACTATCTTATAATTTTGCAAATGCTGAAAAGGATAGTCACAAAAAGCTTTGAATATAAGAAATGTGCAATATTTGGGTTTCTGGTTTCGCGTGGCTTCGGGGCAGCAGGAATTCGCGACTGCTCGCGATTCCTGCTGTGCTAGCCGCCGAGGTACCCCCGATCCAGATGGGTCAGGGGGATATGGCTGCCCTGTAGGGACAGCTGAAGAGAGAGGGGAGTCGGACAGGGGGTTGGGGGTGTCGCAGACCCCCTCCTCCTCCGGAAAAACCCCTTTTTCCCAAGGCGGTGGAGCGGCGGTCAGCAATGGCCGCCACAAAGAAGCCAGCAACCGGGTAAGATTCCGCTGGAGGAAGTCAGAAGAGTGAAAGTGTTGTCTGAGCCGGGTCAAGTAGCATCTTTCAAATTTGTTGGAACTGAGCTGTTTGAGTTGCTGGAGGATACATTGTATCCCTAAGAAGATCGAAAGCGGCGGAGAAGCTGTTAAAGAGAACTTTTTTTTTTTTCTTCACTCTCCCACCCCATGGAAAAAGCAGATATGTTTGGACATATTGGACATTGAAAGTGAATTATTCTGAAAGTTGAAGCTAAGGGACAAAAGGGTTTCTGGACATTGAAAAACTTAAGAAATTGGAAAACCCTTATTAGAGGTATGGATTTCTGATTATTTAAAATTGATATTGCAAGTGGGAAGGGAGAGAAAAAAAAATTGGAGCAGAAGCTGAAAAAGGAGGAGATTGCCTAGAATCCCAAAGAAAGGTATATGGTATCTTTGATTAAACATTAACCCCAGAAAGAGAAAGAGAAGAAGGAAGAAAAGTATTAATTTTTGGAATTTTTTTTTGAATTATTTTTGATTAAAAATATTTGGGTGGTTGTTTTGGGAAAAGTTTCCTTTTTCATGATGGCATCGCTTGTGGATGAACTAAAGACTGAATATCAAAAATATAAAAAGGAAGATACTTTGGGCACTTTGTTTCAATTCTTAGAAATGGCGTTATGTACTTATGAAAAGTTGACTACACAGCAGAAGGACTGGGACAAAGAAGAAGAGGAAGAAGAAGCCATCTTTGATGAACAATGGGTTCTTTCCGGGGAGGAGGAGAAAAAGGATAAGAAAAAGGGGATTTTAAGAATTATAAAAACAACCAAAGAAGAGAAAAATGAGCGGAAAGGTGGAGGCAAGGTTAGAAAGCAAAGGAAAGGGAGTAAGAAAAGGGAGGAGGAAAGACAAAGGGGTAAAAAGGGCAAGGAGAAGAATAAACAAGAGAGAAAGGGGGGGAGGAGAAGCCTCAATGGGGGGAAGCAAGATCTAAAGAAAAAAAGTTTATTCAGAGACAATGGGTGAATTTAATTTAGGATAAAAGAGGGATTCTGGAGGGTACATAAGATTGTGTTTTTTATATGTGTATTTAGAGTATAAAATTCATTGTGTAATTTTAGAATCTATTAAACAGAATCCCAAGAAAAATTGTTATATGAAGTACTTTTAAGTTAGGGTAATGAGTTATAGACGTTACTCCAATTGGTGTATAGGAGAAGTATAATAAAAGAAAAAAGATGAATGGATAGTTGGAAATAGAACAGACAAAGAATATTATTGAAAATGGCAATAAGATATAAAAGGATATATAAAGGTTTTGTTTTTTGTTTTTTTTGGATTTTGTATATTGAAAAAAGGCAAAAAAAATTTAATTAATAAGAAATAATTTGGATGAAAAGGAGAAGTTGGGATAAGATATGAAGTTAAATAGATAAAGTATTGATACTATAATTTGGAATTGTTATGTTCTATTGGTTTTCTTCTTTTATTATTTTTTCTTAGAAAAGAACTTATAAGCTGTTATGCCTTGTGCATTGTTTATATAAAACTGATAAAAATGGTTTACATATATATAAAAAAAAGAAAATGATAATAAGATATGGAAGGATATATAAAGTGAATATGATGTTTGAATTTGTGTCTGTGTGAAGAGTTTCAACCTGGGATCAGACAACCTTCAGAAAAGATCTTTTAGTTTTGTTTATGTTTTACTGTGTTTTCTGTAAAATTAATAAAATTTGTTTAAAAAAAGAAAAAGAAATGTGCAATATTTCACACCATCGGAATTCTGCAAAACTTCAAAATCAGAATTCTGCAAAAATCCATTAAAACCAGTGCTGAGGTTCCCCTCTCATGGTTAGGATACAAAAGAATGTTAAGCAAAATGAATGTAATTCCTAAATAGTTAATAACAGGTTATTGTAAATTGACAAGGGACATTTGCAAGGCATGTATATATATATATGTGGCCATTCTTAAATCTGCCATATTCAGCCATCTTCCCCTACAAATATATCCTTCACTTATCATTTACTGGAAAATTCAAGGTTCTTATAGTTGCGAAGTAAAAATAATCAGGGAAAAAGAAAGCAATCACAGAGGAATGTTGCTTGCACATTTTCCATGAAAATTCTGTTTCCTGTATCCCCTGAAAAACAGATTTCAGAAATCTCAAGCACCATGCACCACATCATCTAGTGTTTTCTGAGAAAGCTTGAAACAGGTGTTTTTGTAAGCTACAATACTTCCCAACAGCAAATCCAACACAGGCTATTTTTCCCCCTCATGTCAAAGTTAAATTTTATTTCACTAAGGGGTCTGGTCTCAGGACAAATCTTCTGAATGGGATCTCTCTTTCTCTCTATATAATTTGCAAGTGCAAAACTCATCATCTACCTTGAATTTCAAATAACATTGTTTTTATCTTTGTAAATCAAATTGTGCAAAAAATATTGTGAGTGTGCATACATACACCTACCAGGTTTAATGTAAGAAGCTCTCCTTTGGAGGCATAACTCTGAGTATTTGAACAAGAGGAGAGAATTCAGATCAGTTTACTTAGGCCTCTGGCAAAGTAAAGCTAGAAAACCAGCACTGATCATCGGTATCAAATAGGATCATTTATTTTAAAGGTGTCTGACTTAAAGTTTTGTTCAACAGCTTTTGACAAAAGAACTTCATCTATGTGTACTAATATAAACTGACAGAACCTGTAAAAACCATCAACTATGCAGATATGGCAAACTTAAAGAATACTTAAGAGATAAGGAACTTTCTCATCTTTCTTAATGTAATGTACAGGCAGTCCTTGAATAACAACGGTACATTTAGTGACTGTTTGAAGTTACAATGGCACTGAAAATAGTGACTTATGACTGTTTTTCACACTTTCGACCATTGCAACATCCCCATGGTCACATGATCAAAATTTAGATGCTTGGCAACTGACTCATATTTATGATGGTTGCAGGGTCTCGGGGGTTATGCGATCACCTTTTGCGACCTTCTGACAAGCAAAGTTAATGGGGAAGCCAAATTCAAATGTGTTATTAACTTAACAACTGCAGTAATTCATTTGACAACTGTGGCAAGCCAGGTCCTAAAATGAGGCAAAATTCACTTAACAGCTGGCTCACTTAGCAATAGAAACTGTGGGCTCAATTGTGGTCGTTAAGATGAGAACTACCTCTATGTGTAATGGAAACAGATACAATAAAGTCAATAACTAAGCTATGTTACCCATCCATTCAAGAAATGCATACCAACACAATATCAAAGAGTATGATAAAACAAATAATTATGGATCCTACTGAGCAAATCTGGGCATTTTTCTTTCAGTGGACTTACAAGTGACCTATAGGTTAGCACTAAACCAAATCTAGTTGGCAACCTCTCCCTGATTTTTAGAGGCCCTGCAGAGAAAGAAAAAAATCTGAAAAGTCATACATACTGAAACTAGAATCTAAATCAAACCTTTTTAAAAGGTTACATTAGTAGAGAAAGTCATAGTAAATACAGTACTATGCAAAAGGATCTATCAATGAACAAAATGAGAGTAATTTGCATTTTAAAAAAGGTCCTTAAAGCAATTCACATTAACAACTATGCAAATTTGGAAAAGGTGCATACAAGACGCCAAATGTTAGAAGATTTTGCAAATGGAAATAGTTATAAAATTTACGGTTTAAGAGATGAAATCTTCATCTGCTGACATGTAAAACAGAAAGTAGCTCTGTTAAACATGTTCTATACATCTAAACAGAAAGAGGTAGATATAAAAATTGAGAGATCAGATAAATTGGTTTCTGTTAGTTTTTCAGTATTTATTTGTAAGTCTGCTATCCCTCTCTTTTTCAGCATTAATCTTTATAATTTGTGCAAGAGAATTGGTATGAATGTTATATGCAATAGCAAAACCAGCACTGCCTTCTAAATATTTCCTTATTTGTTTGATATGTGATCTTTGGACATACCCTACTAGAGTAATATTTTCTCTGAAAAAATACCAATTATAAAAATTAATAAAATATATTGTGATTGGCCTAATGACTGTTTTGGAATTTCCATCAACATCAGCAAATTTAGCAAAAACAATGAACTGTGGGACTCAGAAAACTGAAATATCTCAGGGTACCCTACTACTGAATATTTCTAGCAACATGTCTTTCACAATAGGAGAATTCTGGGTTGTGCCTTACAGTAGACAATTTAAATTAATCTAATTTCAGATAGCCCTTTGCTCCCGACCAAGTCCTGTTAAACTAAATATTTATTATCCTGCAATCAATACCTCTTTACAAAAATAAAGCCAGGCATTGACAAATAACCCAGCAGCACATTGCAGCTCTCTTGATAGTAGATTTTGATAACAGGAACAACCATCACTCAAGGTGAAAGGAATAGGGACAGAAAGAAAGGATGAAAATGCTTACAATTATAACATTTTATTATATTGGACAAATATGATCACTGAACCCAGCCGTGTTAATTAATATGACTCTGTCGCTTACTACGGTTCCAAAATGAACTGCTAAAGGTGACATTTATCTTTTCTGTTTTACTCATACTTATGATAGATTACATTTACGAAGCCTGAAGTCACAGCAGCTATATTATAAAAATTCAGTTCTTTGAAAAGGTGGAATAAGGCCTTTTAAAAATGCAATTATACCACATATTATGCTATATGTGATTAAATGGTTAAAAATGAGAATTTAAAAATCAACAAGTACTGGAAAGATATTATTCTTCTAAAACCTCATATCTATACTTCAGCAACTATCTTCCCTCTCCCAGAAGCAGTAGACACTATAAAATGGCTTAAGTTAACAACATCCCAATTTGCAAAAAAGTATCGGTAGTGACTGATGTTTCAAGCACATCTTAATTCATTATATCAAAAGCTTTATGTGTATGTGTGTGTGTGTGTGTGTGTGTATATTCCTCACTAGTCCAACACATGTAAGCCATAGGTCATAGCATCAACTTCAATGGCACCAAAACCCTAGCCACTATAGAAAATCCCAGCCACAGAATCATCAGAGAAGCCATAGAGATTGAAAAAAGACCAGAAAGCATGAACAGAAGAGATGATTCCACCAGGCTGTCAATCATTTGGAAGCCTGCACTCACAAACAAAAAAATCTCCACACCACAAGCCAGACAAACACCTGAGCACAAACAGATCCCCCCTGACACCTCCAGCTCAAAGACACCCCAACCAGGCACCCAGATGAAACCCAGCTTCCTAACTAATGATAGCCATCCATTTACCCGAAGCCAAGCTGCACTAAAGGCCTCCAATAAAGTAACACAATGTTGCCAGCCAATCAAGATACAAAAAGAGCCCCCCCCAAAAAAAAACAGACAGAAGATATTAGAAGCAGAACACAGCAAACTCCAAGACCAATAAACACAGACCAAGACTCTCAACCAATCAGGAGGAAGAAAAAACCATTCTGACACAGCAATAGGCTGCCCCAAATTTAAATCTGAAACCCCTGTAAAAGTCTGACTCACAGACAAACACTATACAAAAGCCTGATGATGGCAGATGAGATTCTGCTGAAACGTTGCTACAACTTTAAAAGCACCACGTAGGAAAATACCCGAACAAAGCTGAATGCCAGACATGTAAGTACCCGCGAAAACTTAAGAAAACATATATATATATATTTTCTTAAGTTTTCGCGGGTACTTACATGTCTGGCATTCAGCTTTGTTCGGGTATTTTCCCACGTCATAGTAGTGGTGCTTTTAAAGTTGTAGCAACGTTTCAGCAGAATCTCATCTGCCATCATCAGGCTTCTGTATAGTGTTTGTCTGTGAGTCAGACTTTTACAGTGGTTTCAGATTTAAATTTGGGGCAGCCTATTGCTGTGTCAGAATGGTTTTTTCTTCCTCCTGATTGGTTGAGAGTCTTGGTCTGTGTTTATTGGTCTTGGAGTTTGCTGTGTTCTGCTACTAATATCTTCTGTCTGGTTTTTGGGGGGGAGGGGGGGCTCTTTTTGTATCTTGATTGGCTGGCAACATTGTGTTACTTTATTGGAGGCCTTTAGTGCAGCTTGGCTTTGGGTAAATGGACGGCTATCATTAGTTAGGAAGCTGGGTTTCATCTGGGTTTCTGGTTGGGGTGTGTTTGAGCTGGAGGTATCAGGGGGGATCTGTTTGTGCCCAGGTGTTTGCCTGGCTTGTGGTGTGGAGATTTTTTTGTTTGTGAGTGCAGGCTTCCAAATGATTGACAGCCTGGTGGAATCATCTCTTCTGTTCATGCTTTCTGGTCTTTTTTCAATCTCTATGGCTTCTCTGATGATTCTGTGGCTGGGATTTTCTATGGTGGCTAGGGTTTTGGTGCCATTGAAGTTGATGTTATGACCTGTGGCTTCCATGTGTTGGACGAGTGAGGAAGTGTGTTCCAGCTTTTTGACTGCATTTTTGTGTTCATCCAGGCGGGTGCTTATTCTTCTATTGGTCTATGCTTATTCTTCTATTGGTCCGGCCACATACATTGGACATACCCAGAGAGAAATCTTCCAGATGCCCCAAACTATACGGCCTCCCAAAAATACACAAAGAAGGCATACCTCTCAGACCCATAGTCAGCTCCAGAGGAGCACCACTACAAAACATGGCTAAACACCTAGCAAAAGAGCTACAGCCCCATGCTGAAACAGCAGCTTCTCATGTACAAAACTCATACCACTTCTTGGAAATGATCAAAGATCTACACGTGGAGCTAGAAGATCTGCTTGTGAGTTTTGACGTGGTTTCACTATTCACTCAAGTCCCGATAAAAGAGACCCTCGAAATCATCAAAAATAAATACCAACCAGCTAAACACCTCATGGAACTAACAGAACACTGCTTAACCAACACATATTTCATATACAAAGGACAAAGATACAAACAAATTGAAGGAGCCCCCATGGGATCACCACTGTCACCTGTCATTGCAAACCTGTTCATGGAAGAATTCGAATCCAGAGCCCTGGCTAATGCCATACTCAAACCCAAACTATGGTTAAGATATATCGATGACACATTCGTGATTTGGCCCCATGGACAAGAAAGCCTAAACAACTTCCTAACACACCTAAACAGCGCACACCCCAAAATCAAGTTCACCATGGAAACAGAAACAAACAAACAACTACCATTCCTAGATGTACTAATCTACAAAAAAACAGATGGCACACTAGGACACACCATATACCAGAAGAAAACACACACCAACCGCTACCTCAACGCCCAATCCCACCACCACCCAGCACAGATAAACTCCGTGGCTAAAACACTAATTACCAGAACCAAACGCCTGGCAGACAAGACACACATTAAGACTGAACTATGCACCCTGACTAAAATATTGACAGCCAACGGCTTCCACAAAAGCAATATCACCAACTTGATCCACAAAAACACACTGAGACATAATAGAGACCCAGAAGATGAACAGACCTATGGAACAGCTGTCCTGCCCTACATAAGAGGCACTACAGACAAAATTAGTAAGATACTATACAGACACCACATCAAGACTGCCTTCAAAACAGACAGAAAAATAGCAGCCATCCTCAGGAACCCCAAAGACAAAATTGACCTGGAAAACCAAGGCATATATGAAGTCCCCTGTGCATCATGCCCAGCCACATACATTGGACAGACCAATAGAAGAATAAGCACCCGCCTGGATGAACACAAAAATGCAGTCAAAAAGCTGGAACACACTTCCTCACACGTCCAACACATGGAAGCCACAGGTCATAACATCAACTTCAATGGCACCAAAACCCTAGCCACTATAGAAAATTCCAGCCACAGAATCGTCAGAGAAGCCATAGAGATTGAAAAAAGACCAGAAAGCATGAACAGAAGAGATGATTCCACCAGACTCTCAATCATTTGGAAGCCTGAACTCACAAACAAACAAACAAAAAAAAATCTCCACACCACAAGCCAGGCAAACACCTGGGCACAAACAGATCCCCCCTGATACCTCCAGCTCAAACACACCCCAACCAGGCACCCAGATGAAACCCAGCTTCCTAACTAATGATAGCCATCCATTTACCCGAAGCCAAGCTGCACTAAAGGCCTCCAATAAAGTAACACAATGTTGCCAGCCAATCAAGATACAAAAAGAGCCCCCCCCCCAAAAAAAAACCAGACAGAAGATATTAGTAGCAGAACACAGCAAACTCCAAGACCAATAAACACAGACCAAGACTCTCAACCAATCAGGAGGAAGAAAAAACCATTCTGACACAGCAATAGGCTGCCCCAAATTTAAATCTGAAACCACTGTAAAAGTCTGACTCACAGACAAACACCATACAGAAGCCTGATGATGGCAGATGAGATTCTGCTGAAACGTTGCTACAACTTTAAAAGCACCACTATTATGATGTGGGAAAATACCCGAACAAAGCTGAATGCCAGATATATATATATATATATATATATATATATATATATATATATATATATATATATATATATATATATATATATATACACACACACATACATATATATATATATACACACACACACACGCACATACACACACACACACACACAGAGAGAGAGAGAGAGAGAGAGAGAGAGAGAGAGAGAGAGAGAGAGAGAGAGAGAGCATGTAGCTCAAAATTGCTACCAAGTATTTATGCCTGAAATTATGTAGGTAATTGCATTCTATGTGCCATTTATCACTACCACTAAACTTTTTGTTGCTGATTCCCTACTAGGGACATCAGGTGATGATGCTACAATTGCATAGCAACCATTTTTTCTAGATGTAATAATCCTATACCTCTTGGCTTTCTCTTCTAAACTGAATTCATTTTATGTGAATGTGGATATCGTGCCCTCTTCTTGAATCTTCCCCTTTTCAGTTCTGTGTTTCTATTTCCCATTCAAACACTGCCAATTATCTTGGCTATCTACCAAATTTTCTTCCAGTCTCTTTGACCATTTCCAAAACATTCACACTCTACTCATTTTTCCTTTGAGTTGGTCTTTCTCAGACTGCTGTCTACTACTGACTTTTTTTTAATATATCTCTTTTTTTTAGGGATTCTTCGCAACTACTTTCATTCTGAATTTTTAATCCTAGACAAATAAAATGTTTTTCCTATCCCTCCACAAAACTTAACTGAAAAATACTTACTGCCTGATTATAATTCCAAATTATAATTCTACTAAACTAGATGTTCTTCATTACCACATGCCATTGTTTAAAAAGATTGCTTTTATTCCTTCCATCAACTTTAACTATTTTCCATCTGTAAATCAAAGCAATGTTTTATATTTTCTCTTTCAGTTCTAATTAATTTCCAGATTATTCTAACAGTTTGTGTCATTAGAAAATAAATCTGTTCAACAGCAGGCAATAACAAATTCTGTGTATATTCTGTCCATTTGTCTATAAAGGATGCCAAAAAAAGAAATCATGACATCCTAGCTAGATATTTTAGCAACAATGGGCAGTGGATTTTATTATTAATACTTTTAGCCTGTGGTGTTGTTCTTTTCAATCCAAGTAAGTGAATTAAAAGTACTGTTACTCTTTCTAGTATCCCCTTTTATTACACAGTAGCTCAAAATTGCCACCAAGTGGTAGGACACTGACTTTATTCACTCTATTTGGCTTTATTTATCCAGGAATGTGAAAGATTTTAATTGCAGTTAAGCAACAGAATGACTGCTGTCAAACAGCTTTTTTTTTCTTCCTTATAAGTGGCAGATTAATCTATAGTTAGAAATTTAGAAAACTAAATTACATATAAAATTATTGTGTGCGCAAAAGGCAAAAACAAAATTTAGAATAATAAAAATGACAAGCATTTAGCTTCATTCTTGCTTTTTCCAGCTGTGCAGTCCTGCCAAAGCTAGGAGCATGAAAAAAACATCATTGCCAAATAGTAGTTTAATTATGTGCAACAAACAACTGGGGCCAATAAACTTGCAGTCACTACTAAAACTGCTTGTCGTCTTCCACAGGCTAATAAACAGAAGCTATTAGGCATATTGTCTTCTATAATCTTGGGTAGAGACCCTGGTTTCTAAACTTAAAAGTACTAGAACCATATACATAATGTACTACATACTATACTGTAGGAGCAGCAAAAACAAGAACGTTAAATCTTTACAGGTTAGTCCTCAATTTACAACATTTCATTTAGTGACTGTTTAAACTTACAATGGCCTCATGACTGGTTTTCATACTTATGACTATTACAGCATCCCCATAATCAGGCAATCAAAATGCAGACACTTGGCAACTGTCTCATATTTATGACAGTTGCCGGGGTCCCCTTCTGATAAGCAAAGTCAATGGGGAAGCCAGGTTCACTTAGCCATTGTATTAATAACTTAACAATTTCAGTGGTTTAACTAGCAACTGTGGCAAGAAAGATCGTAAAATGGGGCAAACTATAACAACTGTCTCTTTTAGTTAGGAACTGGAATTTTGGGTTGAGTTATGATCTTAAGTTGAGGACTACCTTTAACTTGTTGAGTTTAAATTATCTAGGATATTTTCCCCAGTAAATGAAGGTATGCAATTTTGAAATCCATCTTGTAATCATGAAACATTTTCCATTTATGCAAGGAGCCAAAACTGAAACTGGCTTTCTAGCCTAATTAATTCTATATTTAAAGTTGTATACTATATATGCATTAAAAAAGTATCTAACAAAATAAAAAGCGCAATTTTAATGAGCAAGAATGCTTGCATACTCAAATAATTAATTTTTTATCTTAAAACCACAAAGCTACTGACAAATGAATTTACAAATGTAATTGAGCTTCTAATAGCTTCTAGAGGCATTAATTAAAGAAGTCTAATTTCCCTAAATTAAACATAATGAAAATTTTTTGAGATGAAATAAAACGTGAAAAAGATGTGAGGCCAAAGATAATTTATATGAAAATATGATATTCACAAGTATGAAATATAAACTCAAATCAATAGCAAAATAAATAATCTCCACCTTGATCCAGTTATAGTGGGTATTCTCTGTTATTAGATACTAGCAAGCTTTGCTATTTTATCAAACTGATTCCACAAGATCCAGTCTTATCCTGATATACGCAGTCAAGAACAGAAAATCTTTGAACAATTATAAATTCATTCATAAGTGTGTGCACAATATGGAGTAACTTCTACTAAGAATCACCCAGTTAATAGAAACTACAGAGGTCTGCAGATCAGCAGTTCTCAACCTGTGGGTCACAACCCCTTTGGGGGTTGAATGACCTTAGGGGTTGCCTAAGACCATCAGAAAACACATATTTTCGATGGTCTTAGGAACCGAGACACCGCTCCTCTATCCGTCTCCAGGCGGGTCCACCCACATGCAGATAGGCCCACATACGAGTACCCAGTGTGATGACATCATTGCGCCAACCCCATCACATACACCCCATACAAATACAGGTGTATGTGACAGGGTTGGAGTCATAATGTACTTATGCAGACCAGTCACACATGTGTAGAGAGCAGCTACTGTGTAGAAAGCAGCTGCTGTGTTGAAAGCGCCTACTCTGTTAAAAGCAGCTACTGTGCTGAAAGCAGGAGTATTGGAGGTAAAATGATACTTCATTAATTATAATTACTAGGTAAATGTAAAATCATGTACTGTAAAAACATCAACTACTGCAAAAAAAAAATATCTGTACCATGGGAACTTAATCTGGATGTTGCCTTTTTATATTCAGCTATGGTTGATGTGAATACTGCCCCCTTGTGATAGTAACAGGTATGTAAAAACAACAACACAGAGAATGATAAATCATAGGAAATTTTAATGAACCGTATTGATTGAACTATGGCATGTATCAAACAAAATTTCAATTATTTATAATTAAAAATAAATATTTCACAATATATAATTACATATTGTTTTTGTGATTAATCACTATGCCTTAATTATGTTCAATTTGTAACAATGAAAATACATCCTGCATATCAGATATTTACATTACGATTCATAACAGTAGCAAAATTAGAGTTATGAAGTTGCAACAAAAATAATTTTATGGTTGGGGGTCACCACAACATGAGGAACTGTATTAAAGGGTCACAGCATTAGGAAGGTTGAGAACCACTGTTATAGATCTAATTTCAAGAAATCCTGCTCAAATTTTATTGATTCTCCATTTCTCCTGAGAGCCAGTCGGATCATCCAGAGAGTGGGAGGTGCTTCAGTCTGCATCGTTGCAGGCTGAGCTTAATTACTGAGGAATGCTCCGCCCTCCATCACGTGGCTCCTTGCATTCCCTAGTTTATGCTCAGCCTTTGTGAGAATAGGCTGTGTATTTCCACTCCTTGGCCGATTCAAGCTAATTGCTGCAAAGTCCTTTACCTTTTCAGGTTTGCCTTTTATTCTTGGCTCTTCCTTAGCCTCTGCGCACTTCAGGTAGCTGTAGCAGGGGAGCACGTTTTTCACCCCCAGGGGGGATAATGAGCGGGCGGCTTTCGCGCTCTGGCGCCAATCCTCCCCCCCCCATTCGGCTCCTTTCCCTGCTGCTTCTCCGCGCCGCAATCACAGCGGCTTCATTCGATCGCGCTGATAAGCGCAGCTGGTGTTCCCCCCCACCGCGAACGCCGATCGCCCCAGGAAAGGGCGAATAGTTTACCTGGCTGCCTTTCCGGCCTCTAGACATGCCGGAGAGGCTTTTTAATTGCTCTGAGCAGCCCGTGGATAAGAGATCGTGGCCGGCCGCCATTTTGGGTGCCGCCGCGTGTCGGGCGATATATTTTAAGGCCTCTTTGGGCTGCGAAGGGACTAGCTCTAGTCATAGGCCTACCAGCCTGTGAGAGCTACTAGATTTTAATCACAATTGGCATACACTAGTTGGCTTCCGCAGCAAGCTCAGGGCAGAAGCTTGCAGCCTATCCCTCCCGGTGAGCCTATCCCTCCCAGCTGGAGCCTGGGAGCTCCAGCTGCCAGAGGCCTCATTCCAGCCTCAGGCGTTCATTTGGCAAATTGGTGATAACTTACAGCAACCTCTGGGGCCACTCCTTCCTAGGAGCATCAAGCCAGACCCCGAATTGAATATTATGAAATAATAATAATAATAATAATAATAATAATAATAATAATAATAATAATAATAATATTAAGAAATATTATACATATAGATATATAGATATATAGATATAGATATATATAGATATATATATAGGCATATATAGATATATAAACTTTCTTGCTAAAGGACTATTACACAGTTTCAATACTAATTGTTTTATATATATTAATAATTATAACAATATTTCTTTTATAGGCTGTATACGTCTAAATTCCAAAAGGGGGCGCAGGCCAGCTGAAAGGACACCCGACCTTTGTTGTAGGTCGAACCCTTGGTGAGCCAACCGCCTTAAATTGGTATTTCAGTCCTTTCTTCTATAATGGCAGATGACATTTCCACAAAAGGCCCTTCTTTGAAGGCCAGATCTAAATCCTACCACCTGCGCAAACAGGCTAAGGAAGCCTCTAAGGATACTTCCAAGGCTTCTCAGAGAGACGCCCTAAGACGTCATAGGGCACTGGAGAAAGAATTTGACAGGCGATCTAGAGAGGCACAACCCATGCTTCCATCCCTACCATCTTCTGTTCCTTCTACCTCCAGTCACCCCCCCCCTCCAGATTGCTCTTCCCTCTCCAGGCATAGCTCATCCCAGGGACACCAGGTCCCCGGACCAGCCACCAGACGGCCGTCCGAAGCTACATTCACACCCATGGCCGCTGGTCTGCGCCAGGAGGAGGCCGCCATAGTTGAGATCCCTGCGTACATGCAGGCATGGATGGAACGGGCTATCCGCCAGGGGACAGCAGATGGCCTTCAACAGATGTCCAGACTCGCCATCAGCCAGGTCCTTGTCCAGATTGGACCCTACTCATGATCAGGTACCTTTGCAGGGGGTCAGTCCTCTCCCAGAAGGGGAACTGGAAGAGGCCATAGAGGACCTGGATCGGTTCGGGGAGGAGGAGGAATTTGAATGGAGTTCTACACACCAAGGGGAAGCCCTATTGGAGATAGACCCGATGGAAGGAGACATGTCCGAGGACAAGGGTCTTACTCCCGATCAACCCACCTTTGTGGGTCTGTTCAAGCCACACACGTTTAAATCATTCTGATTTTAGGCCAAAAAAATTTCTGGCCTGCCTGTTCAGTCCTCCTCAGTTCTCCTCTCCCTGGCGGAGGGACAAGAGGACGCCACTTTCAGGCAGCCCGTGGTGGAGGCAGAAGTTATTCCGGCCCCACCCATATTTCACGACCTAGTTTCAAACCATTTGGACTCTACAAGGGCCCCTCCGGTCCCATCCAACCAGGACAAGAGGTTCTTTAACTCGAGTTGAGCTTCTGCAACCTGCTTAACACTCCCAAGGCAGATGAGCCCATATTGGACTTAGCACCCTCGTCCCCCCCAGTGATCCCCTGGAGGCTCTGAAACCCGAGGACAACAGGTCCGAACTGGCCTTACGTAGGGCCCATCAAGCGGACACCTGGGCCATTAGATCGGCCACAGTCGTTTCATTCTTCACCAGGTCTTTAATTCGGTGGCTCCGCCAACTGAAACAACATGTTCCCCCCTCTAACGCAAGGACACATCAAGACATCGCAAAATTGACGGCCGCGGCAGAATTCTCGGCCAACGCCTCCTTCCACGCGGTTAATTTCTCTGCTCGTGCAATAACCTCTCACGTTACAGCTCTCTGTCTGCTCTGGCTCAAACACTGGCAGGCGGACATGAAAAACAAGGTTAAGTTGGCCACCGCCCCCATTAAGGGGGACAAACCATTTGGCACCGCCCTGGAGCCATTGCTATCCGAAACCCGAAGCAAGAAAAAATTCCTTCCTCCCTCTTTCAGAGGTCAGAGTCAAGAGCACCTCAGCCTTTCGGAGAGGTTCCCCCATCCTTTCTACCAGTATCCTTTCCCAACCAGGCGTCCGAGACCCCCCTCCTACCGGCCATTCCAGCCCCAGGATCAAGCCGATCGGGCGACAGGAACAGGAGGGGCGGCAGCTACAGGCGCCCCTTCAGGGGTTCAGGAGGGAAGCCTTTCCGACGCAGCCCTTTGGCAGGTGGCCTAGAGGTGGAGCACTTGCCTCACAGTCAGGAGGTCGTGAGTTCAATCCCAGATAAAGGCAAATATTTGGAACAAACTCTCCTTCTCAAGCAGGGATTGTACCTAGTTGACCCAGATAGATCCCATCCCTCCCTTCCCATCGGCGGATGCCTCAAGCATTTCGCCGACCGATGGGATTCCTCTACCTCCAATGCCTGGGTCCGAAACACCATCAGACTGGGCCTAGCGCTTGAATTCCAGTGCCCCCCCTGTTTTTTTATGGCATCCCCCCCTCCAAGGATCCCAATGGATTCAGCTATCCACCATCTCCTCACCATACAGGCCATACAACCTGTACCACCATCCCAGCGGAGGCAGGGGTTTTTCTCCCACCTCTTCGTGGTCCCCATATCCTCAGGGGGATGGAGGGCTATTCTAGACCTGAAACACCTTAACTGTTACCTGACCTACCACAGATTTACGATGCACACCCTACAATCCATTCTACTGGGCATCAGGCAGGGAGACTGGCTATCCTCTATAGACCTTTCAGAGGCGTATCTTCACATCCCAATCCGGCTCTCTCATTCCAAATTCCTCGGGTTCTACTGCAACCATCGCCATTTCCAATATGTGGCCATTCCCGTTGAATTGGCCTCTGCCCCGAGAACCTTCACTAGGGTCCTCGCGGCCCTAGCGGCCCACCTCAGGGACCTCCCGGTTTGTCTCCACCTGGATGACATCTTCATCCTGTCTTACTCCAGAACCCAAGCAGAAAGGGATTTCAGAGCTACTCTCTCTGCCCTCCAAGACCATGGGTTCCTAGTAAACTAGCAGTAGAGCCATCTGTTGCCATCGACACGGATCACCACTTGGGGTCCGTCATTGACTCGGTTCAGGGAAAAGTTTTCCTTTCCTCCGAGAGATTCCATAGCATCCAGGAAACTGTCAAACATATCAGACGATCAAGGAAGGTAACACCTTTAGAATCGTCTAAATTACTCGGTAAAATGGTCTCATGTATCTCCATTGTTCCCTGGGCCCGTTTACACACTATATCCCTACAGTGGTTCCTGATCCCGTTCCAAAGAACTGGCAGAAGCAATTCAAAGGCCACGGTCAAGGTGCCTTCAAGGGTCCTAACGTCTCTCCTCTGGTGGACCAGTCCCGCCATCAACAAGGGACACTGCTTCAAGGAACCCCAACACCTCACCCTCAAAACAGACGCCAGCCTGTCCGGATGGGGCGCTCACATCCACTCGCTCTCGACACAGGGCAAATGGTCACAGGTAGAACACACACGCAGTATAAACTGGTTGGAACTTCGCGCCATCCACCTGGCCCTGCGCAACTTCCTCCCCAACGTATGTGGGCGGCATGTCCTGATACTCTCGGACACCATCACCGCCAAGGCTTACGTCAACCGACAAGGGGGCACCCAGTCCATAAGTTTGATGAGAGAGGCCGAGCGCTTCTGCCGTTGGGTGGAGCGCAATCTCCTCTCTCTCAAAGCCGAGCACATCTCAGGGGTCTCAAACACCCAAGCAGATTGGCTGAGCAGGACCACGGTGGACCAGTCTGAGTGGCACATTCACCCGTCACTGTTCAGTGAAGCGACTGTGATGTTCGGCCTCCCGTCAGTAGACCTCTTCGCATCCCAGCTCAACACCCAACTCCCCAGGTTTTTCTCGAGGTATCCTTCCCACGGGGCCGAGAATCACAACGCCCTCCGCTGCCCCTGGCCCACAGGGCTTCTATATGCATTCCCTCCATTGGCCCTGGTCCCCAGGGTCATCCAGAAGCTCATCTCCCAGAAAGCAGAGCTGATTTTAGTGGCACCCTACTGGCCCAGGCACCCATGGTTTGCGGACCTCCGCTATCTATCGGTGCCCCCCCTTGGAAAATTCCCCCCCACAGGATATCCCTTTCCCAGGGGCCCCTCCAACACCCGGACCCTCAGTGGCTCCAGTTAGCCGTTTGGAGTTTGAGCGGGAACGTCTAAGGAAGGAGCAGTTCTCTGACCAGGTTATTGATACCATTTTAGCCACAAGGCGGCCCTCAACAACCCGAATATACAATGCCACTTGGAATAGCTTCTGCAAGTGGTGCCATAATTTCCAGATCAACCCTCTTTCACCCTCCATTGCTCAAGTTTTGGAATTCCTCCAAGAAGGTCTGAGGAAAGGACTTTCTCCGAACACCCTGAGGCATCAGGTAGCAGCCCTTTCAACTGTGATTTTTTGCGACAATCTGGGTACCCTCTCCCTCCACCCTCGCATTAGGGCGTTCCTTAGGGGAGCAACTAACTTGTGTCCCCCAACTGTTCACAGATACCCTACCTGGGACCTCAACAAGGTCCTGATGTCCCTTACTAAGCATCCCTTTGAGCCTCTCAGGGAATCCTCACTCCAGTTCCTAACTTTCAAAGTCATATTCCTGGTGGCCATTACTTCAGCTCGCTGAATATCGGAGATAGCCGCCTTGTCGGTGAGGAAAGACCTTTTGCATCTTCCATGCCAACCAAGTGGTTCTACGGCCGGACTCTACCTTCTTGCCTAAGGTCAATTCAGCCTTCCACAGGGCACAGGAACTCACACTTCCAAACTTCTGCCCAAATCCCTCGCGGGAAAGGGAGAAGCTTTGGCACACCCTGGACGTAAGACAGGCCCTCCGCATTTACATTAAACATACCCAGCCCTTTAGGAAGTCCAAATCCTTATTCCTTTCCTTTCAACCTAAATCCTTAGGACACAAAGTGTCCCCAGCAACCATCGGCCGCTGGATTAGAGCTACCATTTCCAAAGCTTACTTGTCCCAGGTTCTGCTGGTGCCCAGCGGCATAACGGCACACTCCACCAGAAGTGCAGCCACCTCGGCAGCTTGGGCCACCCAGGCTCCAATTGCTGATATTTGTCGGGCGGGCACCTGGGCCTCCTCATTTCCCTTCATTAGGCATTATAAGATCGACATATTTGCCTCGGTGGAGGCTTCGTTTGGGAGACGAGTTCTCCAGCGAGTCCTCAAGGAACCGCAGGGACTTCAGAACCAGACGGAGTCCCTCCCGTAGGACAGTCAAGCTTTGGTATGTCCCACTCTCTGGATGATCTGACCGGCTCTCAGGAGAATGGGCGTTGGTCCTTACCTGACACGCCATTTCTCTGGAGCCGGGAGGATCATCCAGCCTCACCCTTTTAAGTTCACCGTCTGGTGGGGTCTTGTTTCGGCCAAGGAACCGCTTAGCATAGTAAGATGAGAGCACGATCTTCTCTTCACTCTCAACTTCGCATAAACTGGGGAATGCAAGGAGCCACGTGATGGAGGGCGGAGCATTCCTCAGTAATTAAGCTCAGCCTTCAACAACGCAGACTGAAGCACCTCCCACTCTCTGTATGATCCTCCCGGCTCCAGAGAAATGGCGTGTCAGGAAAAGACCAACTCCCATTCTCACTACCTACCCTTGACTCTTTGACTGCAATCTTCCCAGACATTCACAATTGTTGTTATTCCCATCAATGATTGCCTACAATCCTTAGAACAGAATTTGGGCACCACCACTTCTGTTAATTTTCAGAATACTTCCCTGCTGCATTAAAACCCTTAGGATTCATTGAACATATACCAGAGGTATATGTCTCAGAGGGCATATAATGTAAACTAAATAAAAGCAGAACAGGATATATATATGAATGGATGCTACTTTATAATATTTGATATGGATATTTGTGGAATCATAACAAGTAAATAAGTATTAATAAGTATAATTAAATTAAATAATACAATGAATTGATGCAGCAGCTAAATATTTAAAATTTATATTTTAAGAATATATCTTTTTGCATCAGGGGTACATGTATTTTATTTAGCAACTGGCATCTTCAGAGGTCATGGAATATAGTTTAAATGAAGTATCAACATAACGCCCTGACATGGAACCACAACATTGCAACGGGATAGAGGTTATAATTGAAGCAGGAGTCAACTATTGTCATAAAATTATTACTATTAATAATTGTAATAAAAATATTAAATATAACACTGAATCAAACTAAAACCTAGAACAATTTTATTACTCTTTTTTATTTGATTAAACCATCAACTACTGTTATTGCCATTTGTAATAGCTATAGCCCTTAGTCTTCTCTTTTTGAAACCTCTAAAACTGATTTGAAGAATCTCCCAATAAAGTAGATCTGTGGCCCCATAATGCAGGAAAAGAGGGAATCAGGCAACCAATTCAACTGGCAGGTGCCTTCCCATCTCCACACTCATTCAGTTAGAAAACAATACGGTGCCCTCATAGCAAACATAAGTGATACTCCTCTATATTATTAATTTTCATAATAGGCATGGAAAAATACCTGAGTGGAATGTTCAGAATGAATTAAATTTGTTCTATACCAAAACTGAAAAGTAATATACACTGAAAAGTAAAAGTGTATGCCTAGAAAAAAAAATTTTTTTATGGATATAAATTCACTGATTGTGTAACAAGTAATTATGAGAAGATTTCTAGACCATTAAAACTACAACCTTGTTCAAAAGCAGGCCCATTTTTAAAAACTGGTCAATGGAAAATAAATCAGATCAATCTATGGCAGAAGCAGAAAATAAATAAAACTTTAAAATATTATTTTGTCAGGGAATTGTGCAGCAGATGTCCAAACGAAGAAAGTGATGCTGACACACATTTGTACCTTTGTATTTACAGCAAACAAAATGGACACATAAGTACATCATGAGACAAATTGTCAGATAAATCATAAAACAGCACACAGAGCACACAGAAGAAAAAGGGCGTTGGTACTTACCTGATACGCCAGTTCTCTGTGAGCAGTGAAGAGCATCCAGAAGTGAGAGGTGCTTCAGTCTCTTCTGGAAAGGCTGGGCTTAAAACTCCAGGACACTCCTCCTCCTCCACCGGACACCTCCTCAGCGACCCCAATTTTGTGAAGACTGAGTGCCAAAGTCCGAGACTCATCACCTAATCTAGATCCCTGACTGGAATGGAACCCCACCAGACGAAAAGAAATGGCTGGGGCTGGATGCTCTTCACAGCTCACAGAGAATGGGCATATCAGGTAAGTACCAATGCCCTTTCTCCCATGAGCTGTTCAGAGCATCCAGAAGTGGGACATACCAAAGCTTCACCTGTCCTTAGGGAGGGACTCCGTCTGGATCGAAATCCACTCCTAAACTCTGTGGATCCTCTGCAGGACTCTTCTGCCAAATGAAGCATCCGCTGAGGCAAAGACATCAATTTTATAATTTCTGACAAAGGGAGATGGTGAAGCCCAAGTTGCCGCTCTGCAAATTTCATCTATGGAAGCCCGTGTGGCCCATGCTGCTGATGTTACTGCACTCCTTGTTGAGTGGGCTGCAATGCCCTTAGGAACTGAGATGGACTGGCAATCGTAAGTTTTAGCTATGGTGGCTCTCAACCATCTACCGATGGTCATCGCCGACATCTTTTGCCCTAAAGTGGAGGATAGGAATAGAGCCTCAGATTTTCGAAATGCCACCGTGCGGTCTAGATAGATGCTTAAGGCCCTTTGAACATCAAGTCGATGCCATTGATGTTCCAGTCTATGAGATAGTTTCAGACAAAAATTTTGAGGCACCAACTCCTGTGCTCTGTGGAAGGCTGAATTTACTTTAGGAGTGAATGATGGATCCAATTGGAGAATCACTCTGTCCGCATGAAACACGCACAGGTCCTTTCTCATTGACAATGCCGCCAATTCGGAAATCCTCCTTGCTGATGTGATTGCAATTAGGAAGGCCACCTTATATGTCAGGAATTTAAGACTATCGGTTCTTAAAGGCTCAAATGGGCCAGTTGTAAGTGCGGTTAACACCTTGTTGAGGTCCCAGGTGGGATAGCGGTGAATTACAGGAGGTCATAAGTTTGCAGCACCCTTAAGAAAGCTGCGGACATGTGGATGGTCTGCTATGGACCAGAGGTCACCCCAGGCTATCACCGAGGCTAAAGCCGCCACCTGTCTGCGTAAAGTATTTGGAGATAGGCCCTTGGTCAACCCCTCCTGTAAAAAGGCCAATAATTGTCGTATTGATGGGGCAGTTGGGTCGATCTTAGACCCCTAGCACCAGCGACAGAAGGTGAGCCACATGGCCTCGTATATACGATTTGTTGAGGACAAATCAACGATTTGTCTGGATGCTTGAATGGTGGCAATAGCATCCTCTGAAATCTGTTGGGCCCTTAAACGGCTCCGCTCAACCTCCATATGGTTAGACTGAGCCATTGTGGGTTCAGATGAAGTATCAGCCCTTGGGAGAGGAAAACCTTCAACGGTGGAATTTTCCAAGGTTGTTCTCTCGACAGGTCCTGTAAGTCTGTAAACCACATTCGCCTGGACCCGTAAGGGGAGACAAATATCAATTCTGCTCATTCCTCTAATAACTTCTGGATCAACCTGGGTCTTACCAGAGGAAATGCATATAGAAGTCCAGGAGGCCACTGACAATGCAGGGCATTGACAGCCTCCGCCCCTGATTTGGGTACCTTGAATACACCAGGGCAATTGGGCGTTGAGAGGAAAGGCAAATAGATCGATCACCGGTTGCCCAAACCTCCGCACTGCTTCCTGGAAGACAGACGGGTGTAGGTGCCACTCTGCCTGATCTATCGTGGCCCTGCTGAGCCAGTCTGCTTGTGTGTTTAAGGCCCCTGCTATGTGTTCTGCCTTGAGCGAAAACAGATTGGCCTCGGCCCCTTTGAACAAATTGGCTGTCTCCAGCATCAGAAGTTTGGAATGGGTACCCTCCTGTCTGTTTACATGGGCCTTGGTTGTGATATTGTCTGCCACGACCAGAACGTGGCGTGATTGGAAAAGGGCTAGAAGCTGCGTAAGGCCAGGTGAATTGCTCACAGCTCCAACAGGTTGATGCTTTGTGATTGCTCGGAAATAGTCCAAATTCCCTGTGCAGTGTGGGATTGGAAGTGAACTCCCATCCTACCGGGCTGGCATTGGTTATGGTCGTTGCCCTGTAAGGTTCCTTGAAAGGACACCCCTTGTTTATCGTGTTTTCCGACCACCAGTGGAGCGATCGGAGAACATTGTGCGGTACCTTTATCTGGACATTGGGAAATGGCTCTTCCAGATCACTGGAAAGGTAGCAGAAACCATTGCAGCTCTCTAGAATGGAATCGAGCCAAGGCACAATGGAAATACAAGAAATCAGTTTCCCTAACAGTTGAGACAGAACTGCCAGGGAAACCCTTTTTAAGGCTCTAATCTTTCTGGCCAAAGACTAGATACTGTTTAACCTGTCCTGAGAGAGAAAAGAACTTGCCCTCCACAGTATCTATCACTGCCCCTAAATGAACTAACCTAGTTGAGGGGATCAAATGGCTTGTATCCCAATTTATGGAAAAACCATGATTCTGAAGGATCTCCAGAGTAATCTTGGTATCCAATTTTGCTTGATGTCTGGAAGATGACAAAATTAAAATATCATCCAGATAACATTGTAAGCGAATAGATTTGATCCTGAGTGAGGTAGCCAAGGCCGCGAGGACCTTGGTAAAAGTCCTAGGGGCCGAAGCCAGACCAAATGGTAGGTAGTGCCGATCACAATAGCAGAATCTAAAATATCTGTAGTGAGCAGATCTAATTGGTATATGTAGAAAAGCCTCTGTCAGATCTATGGAGGTCAGGACATCTTTCTCTCTGATGCTGAGCAAAATGGACTGGAGAGTAGTCATCTTGAATTTTGATAAACCAATGATCTGTTCAGACATTTGAGATCAAGAATTGCCCTCCAGCCCCCCGAACTCTTTGGGACCACAAACAATAGAGAGTAACAGCCATGACCCCACTGTTCAGATGGGACCTCTCTAATGGTCCAAATATGTAAATGATTGGAGGAGGAGTGTTCCACAAATTAAGCGCAGCCTAGACATGCGGAGACTGAAGCACCTCCCACTACTGGATGCTCTGAACAGCTCATGGGAGAAAGACTTTAATGGTCAAAAGCACTTATAGAAATGATCGTCTCATTGAGCTATTTTTTATTTTCTGTGAGTAACAGTGCTTCATTTTCTAGCAAAACGAATTCAGATAATACTATAGAGTTGACATTATTTAAGGGGGAGGGAAACTGCCTTCCACATGCATTTTTAGCAGAATTGGATGCTTCTATTATTAAAAACTTTCAAGATATAATAATGCATTGAACAGGTAAGAAAGGAATTGATTTTTCAACTATCATACTTTTTATTTTTCTCAGTCTTCATTATTACAGGCAATGTCACACAGAATAATAGGGAAATAAATTAACAATGAAGATATTGAAGTGATGGATACCTTTTGCCTTCCACCATCAAAAATAAAGGAATAATCAGTCAAAAAATATAAAGTAGACAAGTATTTGGTGGAAGAGCCATGGAAGGCCTTGGAAAAGATATTCAAATGCCACATTATCTCTATACCTATAAAGATCAGAATCACATAAGCCATGGTATTCCTAGGACATTACACAGAAGTGAAACTCAGACTCTGAAGAAACAAGATAGAAAAAGCATTGATGTTTTTGAACTTTGCTGTTGGAGAAGATTTTTCTAAGAATACTGTGGACACTCAAGAAAATAAACGGATCATCAAGCAAATCAATAAAGTTCTCAAGCACAAAATATCAGGCTCTGATTATCTTATTCTGGAGACCTGAATTCAAAGACCTGATTCACTGTAAAATGTTCTAATGTTGGGAAATGTGAAAGGGTAGAGAAAAAGAAGATGACCAACTGCAAGTTGGATAGATTTAGTTGCAGTAACAATGAGAGCAGTGTTGGAAGAGCTAAAGGACCAGGTCAGGCACAGACTGTCATGAAGAAAATCTATCTATGGGATTTCTAAGAGTTGACAATGACTTCATGGTATGTTGTCATCATCATTATTATCATTATCATCACCGCCTCCACAAGATAGCACTATTCTTTTTTTTCTTCCATACAATTACGGAACTACTTGGATAAGTCCCTAAGACTGTGTTACATGCAATTTTTTTTTCCTGAATGTAAAAATGTTTTCTTTAGAATGGGAAGAAAAGGGAAGAAAAATCTGCCTTGAGCCTCTATCTCAAAATCCTCTTTTACAGAAAATTGTAATTATAATACTGAGAGTAAGGAAAACTTACGGGATGAACTCACATTAACAGAATTTACATAGCATTTATAAATTTGAGTTGTTACCATCCACTTTCTGATCAGGCATTAATATTAAATGCAATGCCAAGAAAAGTTGGACACCCCTAATTCACTGTCTGCTGCCACTGCTTTTCTACTCTAACAACCTGTTCCTGAAGCAGTTCCTTCTTTTTATAAACTTAAATACATATAGATGTCTATCAAGATTCTCAGTCATCAAGAGTTGTCTGGAAGTTGAATCATGGCAACAAGAGAAAAAGACGAAAGAAACTACTTGGATAACCTGATAAACGTTTCAAATCAAAGAAGAAAAGAAGCCCAGTTCTTTTCTTCTAGTCATGAAAGTCTAGACCCTAGTCTAGTTCTTATATACAGATATGTAGGCAGTCTATACCTACAAATTATTATAAGCTCAGCAGAGGGATTCTTTAGTTCATGCTTGCTAACAGAGGACCAGATGGGAAGGCATCTGCAAAAGATTTAGCAGGTGGGAGGTCAATGCTGAATTCTTCTTCCACATTCACTTCTCTTGCACTATTGCCTACTTGACCATTAGCAGTCCATTTTGTTTCTTTTGGCTGTGCTTAGACATTAAGAACAAACCTTTAATAAAGGACTAGTTTGCTGCCAACCATGATTTTTATTTTCAGGATAAATTCCACTGGATAAATTTCTTTTCCACTTGAAAAGAAAAATTATTCTAGAAGATTGTGCTTTGCAACATAGCATCCTTTTCGTTTGGGTTTTAATTAAAGCTACTTTACCAAAATTAGTCAGAAGGATAATAAGAGAGTGATCTGTGAGCAAATTCTTAATTATGAACAAAGGCTGCTTAACTTCTTTCTTTCTTTCTTTCTTTCTTTCTTTCTTTCTTTCTTTCTTTCTTTCTTTCTTTCTTTCTTTCTTTCTTTCCTTCCTTCCTTCCTTCCTTCCTTCCTTCCTTCCTTCCTTCCTTCTTTTTCTTTCCTTCTTTCTTTCTCTCCCCTTCCTTCCTTTCTTCCCTTCATATTGAAACAAATCTGGTCCATGGATATAAAATTATCCATCAGAATAATTTGTTTTAGTTTACAAAAAAAACCTTGGTGTTAGGAATAACAAGGTTACCTAACGTAGTTTGGGTAAAATAATATATATAAACTATGATAGTGAATTTAAGCGTGTGTCACTTTAAACTGCAAAGCATGTAATTTTGGGGTGCGGTTGTCAAACCGCCATAAGAGGGAGCAGGAGAACCTACTGGCTTACTGTATTGCTGTATTACTGAATTGCTTGCTGACGATGATGGATTGATTGTTTGATAACTGTGTGTTCCCTGCTGCTGTTGAAGGAAGAAAGGAGATTTGAACTTCTTCATATATCTCTACTGCAAAGAGATATATTACTGGACTGATATTTGTAAGTTTACTGACCTCTTTTTCGACACTGGACTTTGCAAATGAATAATCCCCGGACGGACTGAACTAGTGAATGATATATGGACTGTTTGACTATGCTAAAACTCTTACTGGAATAAACTATTTAACTAGCACAGTGTATCTGTTTTACTGAGTGTATTCTACAAAAACGTTTATCTCATATATTTTGCCTGACTGCCTGACTGCTGTGCAGATTCTGCTAGGGTGTATCCCAGGCTGCACAGTCAGACAAACCAGGATATAACAGTCTTAAATAAAGTGAGACGTAGTGTAGTTACACAATACTGTAAACAGACAGCTGTGTTTTATTAATTATAGTTTAATATCCAGAGAAAGATGGCACAAGTCAATTTACCAAGTTTGTCTCTAATATCCAAACTGGATGGAACAAAGTATGTTTTATGGTCTATGAAATGCAGCCTACTTCTATGCAGAGAAGGTTTGTGGAGTATAATTCAAAACCCACCAGAGGTAGATGCTTGGGATCCGGAGGATGAGGATGATGCCCAGAAAATACAATAATATTAACTGAAGAATGAGCAAGCTCTCTGTATAATAGGATTGACACTCTGTGACCAGCAGCTTGTCCATATTCGTGGAGAAGAAACAGCTGTGAAATGTTGGGAGAATTTAAAGAAGATTTATGTTCGAGACAGTGTAGGAGCACATATAAATCTTACGCGGAAACTGTTCAGAACACATCTTCAAAAGAATGGAGACATGTTGACTCATAAACACTATGAAGAGAATTTTTCAGGAACTACATGAAAAAGAACTTATCTTCACAGAACTACATCAGGTTTATATAATTTTGTCTTTGTTAGATGAGAGATATGACGACGATGTAACTACATTGGAAGTACTGCCAAAAGATAACCTCACATTAACTGACATTACTGGCAGATTAATTGAAGAAGCCAGGAGAAGGCTTGAAAGGGATCAACTCAGAAAGAACAACCACAAGAAGATAAATTATCTTCGACAGCCTATACAACTAGAAAATGTTTTAATTGTGGAGGAAAAGGACATTTGGCTAGATTCTGCAAGAAAGAAAAACGCCACAATGCCAGCCAGAATGCTAAAAGGCATCAAAAGGATGAAAAATGCTTAGAGTTAGCCATGTATAGCAACAAAACTGTGAATAATAATTTATGGGTTGTAAATAGTGGAGCATCACACTGCATAATGAAAGATAAGAAAAGATTTGTTAAGATGTCCACGAGTTCACAACAGATATCGTTAGCTAACGGCTGGAAAATGAAAGCAAAAGGTGAAGGTATTGCACATTGTTCTTGCATTAAAAAAATGTAAAAATGTTATATGTACCACAACTTAAGTTTAATTTGCTTTCGGTTAGAGTTTTGGTTAAACTAGGTTATGTAGTTACCTTTAGGGAAGAAAACTGCATAATAAAAAAAAGAAGGTAAAAAAGTGACTGCAACTTTAAAAGGTGAATTGTATGTGTTAAATGATAATCAATTAGAGGTGGCTAACATAATGTATAATAATGTTAAACCTCATGATGAATGCAAACATTTGTTACACAGACGTTTAGGGCATATAAATTTTAAAATGCTTAAGAAAACGGTTGAACTGTCTGAAGGTATAAAACTAAAACCTTGCAGTAAGTATATTTGTACTGCAGTGCTTGCAGTCAAGAAAAAAGGTAATGCCAGCAAATAGAATTAATGGATTTAAAACTAAGGAGCCTCTAGAGGTCGTATTTGCTGATATTATAGGTCCTAAAAAACCAAGTGTGGGAGGTGCTCGTTATATACTAAGTATAATGGATCATTATTCTAGATATGGTTTCTGTTATTTAATGAAGAGTAAAACGGAAACATATCAGAATTTCTTTAATTGGTTGAAGTTTGCAGAAAGAAAAACTAAAAGGAAACTAGTAACTCTTGTAACTGATAATGGTACGGAATTTATAAATCATAAATTCCAAAATAGACTGAAGATGGCAGGTGTTGAACATAAAAAGTCTGCACCATATAGGCCACAACATAATTACTTTATAGAAAGACGAGGCCAAACAATACAGGCAATGGCTCGTACTATGTTGTCAGATTCAGGTTTACCTGAAACTTTGTGGGGAGAAGCAATAATGTGTGGTAATCATATATTGAATAATGTTGTTAACTCAACAACAGGTGAATTACCATTCACACGGTGGCATGGTAGAAAACCTGACCTAACCTACATGCACACATTTGGAGCACCAGCATGGCTGCATATTCCTACACAACTGAGACATAAGGGGCAGCAAAGGGCTAAAAAGTTATTCTTTGTAGGTTATGAATCTAATCACAAATCATTCAGATTCTGGGGAAAAGGTACATCTAGCATTTACTGTAGTGCTAGTGCACAATTCCTTGAACATGTAGGATGGGAAAAACTGGAGCAATATCCAAGTGAGGATGTAATCATAGAAACCTACAAAAGAGCAAAACAACATATCAGTAATAAGAAGATTACAATTAAAGAGGAAGTACAGGAAGAACACATAGGACCAGAACAGGAAGAAATAGGTGAACAGGAAGAAATAGATAACCGGTAGTACATGAAAGTCCACCTGTAAGCCCTGTAATACCTAGACGTTCAACATGTGAAACCAGACCACCTGACAGGTACCAAGCAAGTGTAGTTTGCCAAGTTAGTAAAGTTCCAACTACTGTTGAAGAACTTAGAATGTATCCTGCAAAGGGTCAAGAGAATTGGCATAAAGCAATGGAGATGGAACTAAATTCATTGAAACAAATGGAAGTTTATGAAAATGTTAAATTACCTCCAGGTGAAAAGTCCATTGGCTGTAAATGGATATTTAAATTAAAAACAGGTAAAAATGGGACTGTTCCCCATAAGGCTAGGTTGGTAGCTCAAGGATTTAATCAAACTGCATGTGATTATGATGAAGTATTTACACCGAGTCTAAAAGCAACAACCTTGAGAGCAGAGTTAGTGTGGGCAGCTAAGAAGAATTATATCATAAATCACTTAGATGTAGAAACTGCCTATCTGCATGCACCATTGCACTATACCTAAAGAAACCTGTAGGAATCAAGGATAATAAAACAAATAATGACTGTTGGAAGCTTGAAAAGAGTCTCTATGGATTAAAACAATCTGGTTACGAATGAAACCAATATATTGTTAAGGAGTTAAACAATATAGGGTTTAAAGCAGGTTTAGCTGATCCATGTGTATTTAAGAAAGAGACAAATGGAACAGTGTCATTATTATTGTTGTTTACAGATGATATTGCTTTAATTACAAAAACTAATAATGAAGCTACTGAAATAATATCATTATTAGGTAAGAGGATAAAATTAAAGCAATTAGGAGAGATAAAACAGTATCTAGGATTAACAATAAATAAAACCAAAGGTGGCTATAAGATATCTCAAGAAGATAAGATTTATCAATTACTAAAAACATACAAGATGGAACTTTGTAAACCGGCAAAAACTCCAATGAGTCAGGAATTTGGCCACACTGATGCTCAAAGTCCAAAATTCGATAAGACTATTTATCAATCGTTAATTGGTAGTTTATCATACATTAGTAATTGGTCAAGGCCAGACATTGCCTATAGCGTTAATCAATTGGCAAGATTCAACGCTGAACCCACTGAACAACACTGGCAAGCATCAAAACGTATCTTAAGATATCTTAAAAGGACAATGCACTATGCATTGTATTTGGAGCCAAAAGATGATCTGATTTTAAGTGCATATGCTGATGCAAGTTTTGCAACAGACATAAACACTAGGAAATCAACTTCAGGTACAGCTATACTGTTAGGAAAAGCAGATTGGTTGGAGGTCAAATAGACAGCAACATGTAAGTATGTCCACAATGGAAGCAGAATTTTCATGTCTATCTTTATTATGTATTGATTTAATTCTGTATAAACACTTGTTATTGGATATGGGAATAACTGTTAATGATTCCATTGTAGTTTATGAGGACAATCAAGCAGCCATACGGATGGCTACAAATATTGCTGTGAAAACGAGATCTAAGCATACAGATCTTAGATATCTGAATATAAGGCAATCTGTAAAAAATGGTTTGATAAGACTGGAATATTGCATGACTGAAGAAAATATTGCTGATCAATTTACAAAAGCCCAAGGTTCAGTCAAACACAAAGAAAGTTGTAATGACTATGGTTTAAGGTTGTAAATAGATATATATATTATTATATTACCCAAAAGGGGAGTATGTTAGGAATAACAAGGTTGCCTAACATAGTTTGGGTAAAATAATATATATAAACTATGATAGTGAATTTAAGCGTGTGTCACTTTAAACTGCAAAGCATGTAATTTTGGGGTGCGGTTGTCAAACCGCCATAAGAGGGAGCAAGAGAACCTACTGGCTTACTGTATTGCTATATTACTGAATTGCTTGCTGATGATGATGGATGGATTGTTTGATAACTGCGTGTTCCCTGCTGCTGCTGCTGCTGAAGGAAGAAAGGAGGTTTGAACTTCTTCATATATCTCTACTGCAAAGAGATATATTACTGGACTGATATTTGTAAGTTTACTGACCTCTTTTTCGACATTGGACTTTGCAAATGAATAATCCCCGGATGGACTGAACTAGTGAATGATATATGGACTGTTTGACTATGCTAAAACTCTTACTGGAATAAACTATTTAACTAGCACAGTGTATCTGTTTTACTGAGTGTATTCTACAAAAACGTTTATCTCACATATTTTGCCTGACTGCCTGACTGCCGTGCAGATTCTGCTAGGGTGTATCCCTAACACTTGGGCATCTTTACAATATGAATTATTTCTGGTTCATACATCAGTGTAATTGAATTAATGAAGAGTTTAAGTTTTTATTAAGCAGCATTGTGGAGAATCTACAAAGCTGTATTATTTCAATGCACCTTCTGATACATAAGAAACAATATGCATTTTTATATATTACAGAAGAACAAGAGGTCACAAATTCTTATACATCAACTGAATATGACTGGAATATACAAGATTGCTATAGAACAAGAAATGGATAGAAATACTTAAATGAATGAGGATTATTCAACTCCCCAAGAGTCCTATGGTTCCAAAGAAATAAAAGATGAAATATTCCTAAGTTTAAGTGGGCATTTAATTAAATTGCTACAAAGTTATCTAACTAATTGATATATAATTTGGTAAAATAAAAAATAACACCATATAATTTATATACACTGTAATGGTCATTGTGCAAGAACAGAAATAACTACTTTTCATACAATAGGGTATAGAAACTTTTACCATGATGCTTGTCTTTTTCTCACCACACAACAATTGTGTTCTTAATTAATATAGATTTTTGGAAGCAACTTGCTTTCAACGACAGATCTCTTCCTATGTATCCTACAAAAGTAGGTCTCCAAATTTACGCTTTTTTGCTCAAATTGACAACAAAAAACATTTCTTTTTTGGTTCTTCATTATACCCTACTCCAACATATATTATTGCCTCTGGGAATATGAGAGGGCTCCGAACTGCTGAGCTTAACCTTTTAAAATTAAAATAGCCACAATTCAGTATTATTAGTGTCGATGGGCTTTCATATCTATTAGCTACTGAAGAATTGCCCAAGGCACCATAATCTGTTCCTAGCCATAAAATGGGATTTGTTCCACCCTAGAGAATGGCTTCTCTGATATTAAATATACCCAATGGATTGTACACAACTCCCTCAATGTTTCCTTGATCATCTTCTTCATGGGTTATCTAATGTGCAAATGCCAAAGAACTCCTGGGCTATTTTTTTAAATTTAACCTTACATGCTGCAAGGAAAATACTCTATTTTAATATCCCTAGATCTTACTAATCTCATTTGTCCCATATCACAAGAACAACAATATATTTGCTAATTTAATAAATTTCAGAAGATGGGTACAAAGGTTGACCTACATTTAGTCAAACATAAGCAAATTCTTTGAATTTTCTCCAAATCTATCTGCCTCCAGCCTGTGGTGCTAAAATTGTAATCAGATTATCCCATGTTTTAACACTGATAAATATCAAATTCAGCATTTTTAAAGAAGTTACTGCTAAAGGTGAGAAGTACCTTTCAGAGATTAATTTTCCATTCTCCAGGTAAACTGGGATTATTTCCACAAGATTTAAACAACAGTGTAAGGGTTGTTGGAACCTTATTACATTTTCAACTCAGACACCCAGAAAACTCAAAAAGTTTTCTCACCACATCAGGAAGAAAATCACCTCAACATGATTGATATTTTACTTGAACTGAACTTTAGTAATTGGAACTATTTTAAATGTATACAGCTCCCTCTTCTGGCAGGAAAGGAGAAGCAATATCATTAAGAAATGGACCTATTTTGCTTTCTATGCTACAAAGGGTGTTATAATTGATTTTAAATTAACTTGAAAATCAAACTGATTACCAGAAAAGGAGGCAACAACCAAATGTACTTGGCTCCATAAACAGCATTTTAGATAACATTTAGAAAACTGGCTTGTTTAAAAATATTTACAACAGGAAATAATTGTACTAAATGTGAAGAAATCATTAATCACAAAACAGAAAAAAAAATGAACTGAAACACAAATTAGTTCCAAGTTTCCTGAATAAAACACATATAACATTAGGCATCAATTCTGTTTAAAAAAAAGGGAGAGAAAAAAACCAACCTCCCCAATATTGTAATAAAAGTTTCCATCTTTAAATTACCAAAATTGCAGTTATCCTCATAATCTTAATCTCAATTTCTATATAAATTGTATTTATTGTTTGTTTTTAATTTATTTATATCCTGCTTTTATTATTTTTACAAGTAACTCAAGATGGTAAACATACCTAATACTCCTCCTAATTTCCCCACAACAAGCCTGTGAGTTGAGTTGGGCTTTGGGACGAGAGAATGACTCATCCAAAGTCACCCAACTGGCTTTCATGGCTAAAATGGGACTAGAACTCACTGTCTCCTTCTAGTCTGGTGCCTTCACCACAAGACTAAACTGGCCTAGTCCTATATGTAGGGATAAGATGAATGCTTCCTATACTCCCAATTAGAGATTCCATGTTAGAGGTTACATGTAAAGGACTTTGAGATACCAGTTTTAAGGCAACCAGTCTGTTTTAGGATTGGCTGACGCGCAAATCATAAACCCTATTAATGAGGAAGCTTAGAAACTCACTTGCTGTTCATGTAGACATACGTACAAGACTGTTTCATTCTGTTTCCCAGAACATGGCCCAATATATGTGGCTCCCTGATTCTGTGGGGGAGTTTTCGTATATGTCCACCTTCTTCATAGGTGCTGCAGTATAAAACAGCTGACTCTGGATAATGTCTAATAAGCACCTTGTGTGGCACAGTAGTTAGAGTGCAGTATTGCAGGCTACAACTGCTGACTGCTGACTGCCTTCAATTTGGCAGTCAAATCTCATCAAGCTCAAGGTTCCATCCTTCTGAGGTGGGTAAAATAAGGACCCATCTTATTGAGGCACAATATGCTGACTCTGTAAGCCGCTTAGAGGGGGCTGTAAAGCACTGTGAAATGGTAGATGTCTAAGTGCTATTGCTATTGTGCATTTCTACCTTGAATTATTTTAGATTCTGATAAAAACCAATAATAACTATAACAATTTAACAGAAAGTAAAACACAAGAAAGTTCTTTATACAAAATCAAGATGTCTGCTCTATCTAAACCAGTGGCCTATTAACAAGAATCTTTTGTGGCCCACCTAATTATGTCTAGATTGAACTAGAAAACTGTTGGATGCAAAACATATGCTCAGCATCCCAGTATATAAAGATGTAACTACCCTTTGCCTAGGAGACAAAATGTAATTGTAAACTTCAAAAATCCTCATATAAGGTGCAAAATATAATAGTATTGATTTCATCTAAGTTATTTCCTGTTAAGTTCTGCGCATGGGCGCAAGGAACGGAGACGAGATGGTGAACAGTGAACTTCAACTCTTTATTAATCATTCTAAACAGAGCAAAAACCTAGGGCAGCAGCAGCCTTTTTATAGGCAAGCTGCTAATCTAGTAACCAATGAGAAACGTGGAGTGTTAACCCCTTTAACCAATGAGAGTGGCTCGTTAACAGCCAATCAGATTCTCCTGAACGGACCAATCTGATATTGCTATTATCGGCCAATCAGAAGTGCAGGATTAGAACCCTGCTATTTCTAAAGGTTTGATAAAACTTTATTTAAGCGTTTATTAGTTCATAATACCCCTTCCCCCCGGGTTCCGTTTAAGAGGTGCGGTGACGTAATCCCTGAGGTATGAAGGTTGTTTTGACTGTCTATTGGATTTATGCTGTCCCACCGGTTCCTGTCTGTAACCCAGTTTCGGCGGGATGTTTTTGGGCAAGTCGGGTGCCGGTGGTTCCTCATTGGATGACTCAGTGCCGCTAATGTTCTCGTTGTTGTCCTCTGGTCTTTGCGGGCTTGCCTCTGTTGAGGTATTCCTCTGTGGCGAGGACATACCCCTCCCTGATTCTTCTTCATTCGTTACGCTCGATTGCTGACTTCTTTCGTTGCTGCTTTCCACCATCTCGAATTCGGTTTCTTCGACATCCCCTCCCCCCTCAATTTGGGAGTTACTGGAGTCACAAAAACGAGGTTGTAGCCTCGAGCGAAGCTGATCTATATGGCGTTTCCATATTTTTCCATCGCAGGTTTTCACCCGGTACGACCTGGGTCCAGTGGCTTGAATTACAGTTGCCTCACAATGGTTCGCCGGAAAGGTTTCTGGCGAAAACTAAGTCGTCTATCTTGAACTCGTGGCATTTTCCGCTAGATCCACAGGGTTTCTCTGGCTCGTAAGACGGGTGAAGTCGGTCGAGGTGGGAACGGAGTTTGCGTCCCATTAATAGTTCAGCTGGAATCTTGCTGGTAACGCTGTGTGGCGTGATGTGTTGGAGAAGGAGTATTCAGTTTATTTTATCTTCAATGTCCCCATAGTCCATTTTGTAGAGGGTTTTTTTAACAAATTGTACCATGCACTCAGCTCTTCCATTAGCCGCAGGGTGCACTGGTTGAATTTAGGGCATGGCAAATACCCCGGTCCGCTAAGTATTGTTCAAAGGGTAGAGCAGTAAACTGGGGTCCATTGTCGGACACCAGAACATCTGGCAGTCCATGCGTCGCGAATAGCCTGTTCAACTTCCGGATGATGGACTCGGTTGTAGTACTCTTCATTTCGTGGTTCTCGAGCCAGTTGGAATAGGCATCCACTGTTAGTAGGAACGTATGTCCCTTAGTAGGTCCCGCAAAGTCAATGTGGATGCGGGACCACGGTCCCCGGGGTGTTGCCCATTCTGTTGGAGTTGCTTTAGGTTGGGCATTGCTAACTTCCTGGCACTTTAAACAAGTCTTTACCCAGGCTTCGATCTGTTTGTCGATGCCCGGCCACCACGTGTAGCTTCATGCGAGCGCTTTCATACGCACGATGCCGAGGTGACCCTCATGCAGTATTTTTAATACTACTCGTAGAAACCGCTCTGGGACGATGACTCCATCCCCCCATATGATGCAGCCTTTTTGTGAAAAAAGTTCTGTTTGCCGGTTCTTGAAGGGGGTGAAATCGTCAGGGGTTTGATCTACTGGCCATCCCCGTTCGACCCAGCTAAGAACTTGCATTAAGATAGGATCGCATTTTGTTTCGATCGGGATATCTCTAGCTGTTAGCGGCAGTGAATGTAGTGTTTCAATCTGGAGTGTCGTAAGGGTTGGAGCTGGGTCGACGTTTTCCGCAAGTGATCCATGGCTCAGCGCGTCAGCGTGGGGAATGGCTTTCCCCGGGCGGTGTTGCAGCCTATAATTGTATGCAGCCAAAAACTCCGACCAGCGAGTCATTCTGGGTGATAATATATAGGGGGTTGGCTTGTCTCCCGCTATAATCCCTAGCAACGGTTTGTGGTCGGTAACGATAGTGAAAACTCGTCCATATACATATTCATGAAACTGTTTCACAGCAGATACTACAGCAAGAGCCTCTTTATCGATTTGACAATAGTTACGTTCAGCCTTTGATAAGGTCCTTGAAAAATAGGCAATAGGGGCTTCACTACCGTTTGGTAACACATGGCTCAAAATGGCTCCTACTCCAAACGGTGACGCGTCACACGTAATTGTTAAAGGCAAAGTCTCGTTATACTGCATTAAAACAGCATCTGAGGTTAATAAGTTTTTCACTTATCAGAACGCGTGCTCCTCTCGGTGCCCCCAGACCCAGGTTGCTTTTTTGTTGAGAAGTCTATGTAGGGGCTCAGCTACGGTCGCTTTGTGGCGCAGGAAGATGTTGTAAAAATTAATGAGCCCCAGGAAAGCTTGGAGATCAGTCTTATTTCTGGGTCTTGGGGCATTCTTGATTGCTTTTAGTTTGCTATTGGTGGGGTGAATGCCTTGTTTATCGATTAGGTACCCCAGGAACTCTACCTTATCCGTACACAGTTGACATTTATTTTTTTTAACCTTAAGGCCAGAGTCTTTAAATTTCTGGAGAACCAGTCTAAGACGCTTCTTTAGTATTTCTCTATTCGGGGCAGCAATTAAAACATCATCAAAGTATGGTACGACCCCTTTTATCCCTTGCAAGAGTCTCTCCATCAAACTCTGAAAAATTCCTGGGGCTACGCTAACTCCGAATTGGAGTCGGTTGCACTTAAAGGCGCCTCGGTGCATAACGATCGTTTGTGCCTCTGCTGTTTTTTTGTCTACAGGCAGTTGTTGGTACGCCTGTGCTAAATCCAATTTAGTGAAGATTTTTCCGCCCCCCAGGGAATGGAAGAGGTGTTGTACCACCGGTACCGGGTAAGCGTTCTTTTGAAGGGCGTGATTAAGGTGGCACGGTAGTCCCCCCAAATCCTTAACAATCCATCCGGTTTGATGGGTGTTACGATTGGGGTTTCCCAAGGAGCGTGGTCTGTTGGTTCTAAAACACCCTGGGCTATTAATTTATCAAGCTGCTCATCAATCTTGGGTTTAAGGGCAAAAGGTACTCAACGAGGCTTAAGGCGGATGGGGGCTACTTCAGGGTTAAGGTTAAATGATATCGGGGTCCCCTTGTACTCGCCTAGTTTGTCTGCAAAGACATCCTGCAATTCCTGGATGAGGGCCTCCTCCCAGTCATCGTTTCTGGTTTGGGAATGCCGGCTACCTCAATCCCAAGTGGAGCGAACCATTGAAGGCCTAACAAGCTAGGCCGATCATGGTCGACCACGGTCAATGGTAAAGATGCAGTACGATTTTTGAATGAGACCTGGACTAGGCTGGATCCAACGACCGGAATTCGGTTTCCCTGATAATCCTTGAGTATAATTCTTTGGGTTCTGAGGTCTTGCCGCCGGACGACAGGGATTAATTGTTTAAGGGTCTTCCAGGAAACCATCGAGAGGGATGATCCTGAATTGACTTCCATCACACAGGGCTGGTTTTCGATGGCGACCTTCACTCGGATCTTCTTTGCATCTAATGATGAGGCGTGACCAATTGTAATGGTTTGGTGTGCCTCTTCTCGTTTCGTTGAATTGGCTAGTGGTTTATTTCTGTAGGAGTGGTTGTTCTATTGGTGGTTCAAATGTTCCCGACTCACAGGATGATTTCCTGTGGTTTGGCGGTAGTTGGTCCCCCTCTGAAATGGGCTGGATCCTTGCTTGCTTCTACAGACCTTTCCAATGTGGCCTTTCTTCCCACAAACATGGCAGAGCGCGATGAGGAATTTGCAGTCTGATCGTGGGTGGTTTGCCCCACAACCTGCACATTGATGCTGCAGTCTCTGATTATGCTGGTGGCATTGGTCTCGTTCAGACTGGAGCTGGTTGACCTCTTCCTCATCACTTTCTGATGACGATTCGAGGTCCTCATGGTGGGTTGCCGTTGTATGTCCCTCAAGGCGAGGTGAGGTTTCGCCGGCGAGTTGGCGGACCAGGGCAATAGTGCGGCACATTCGGGCAGCCGACTTCCTGGTTGCTTCTGCTGCAGTAGCGTCAGCGATGGTATCTGCAAGGCTGATGTCGCCTTTCGCCATCAGCTTACTTTGCACGTGCGGTGCATCTAATCCCAGAACTATTTGGTCTCTTAGAGCTTCTTCGAGGTCAGCGAACCCGCAGAGGCCTCCCAGGTTCCGGAGATCCATGATGAAATCTGCAATGCTTTCTCCTTTCCGCTGGTCTCTCTGGTAAAATTCATGTCTTCAGACAAGCGTTGTTATGGTAGGTGCATAGTGGGCCCGTAGGAGGGGCTCGAGGACGTCCCAGTCCATGGATTTTACCTCAGCCGGTTTCGCCAGTGCCTTAGCCATTTTAAAAACGGCAGGTCCACAGTGAGTCAGGAATACTGCTTGCTTTTTTGCAGTAGTGGCATCCTTCAAGTTGTTGGTCTCCAGAAACATCTGGAACCGGTCCATGTATGAGTCCCAGTCTTCTTGTGCTGGGTCAAATGGAGCGGGTGGTATGGCGCCGCCAGACATGGTTTCCGCCATTGATGTGCCTTCAGCCACGTGCTCTGTTTGGTGCTCTGTAGTGTTCAGTCAGCTCTGATGTCTCCGCATCCCATCCTCGTCGCCAGTGTTAAGTTCTGCACATGGGCGCAAGGAACGGAGACGAGATGGTGAACAGTGAACTTCAACTCTTTATTAATCATTCTGAACAGAGCAAAAACCTAGGCAGCAGCAGCCTTTTTATAGGCAAGCTGCTGATCTAGTAACCAATGAGAAACGTGGAGTGTTAACCCCTTTAACCAATGAGAGTGGCTTGTTAACAGCCAATCAGATTCTCCTGAACGGACCAATCCGATATCGCTATTATCGGCCAATCAGAAGTGCAGGATTAGAACCCTGCTATTTCTAAAGGTTTGATAAAACTTTATTTAAGCGTTTATTAGTTCGTAACATTTCCAGTATTTGTATATTGTCAGTAACCCAGAAAAGAGTTCACCAAGTGCAGCCATTCTTAGCAATGCACACTGCAAGTCAAGGCACAAGAACTCCTGCATATTATATTGTTTATTATGAACAGGGTAGAGTCATAACTATTTCACCAGGTATTATATATTTTGTAGGGTGAAATTAATGTTACTGATTCCATGAATTGTAATGGCCAAAAATGTGATTTAAGTCTGCATCTAACCCAGCATAATTATAGGTGAAACTCAAAAAATTAGAATATCATGCAAAAGTTCATTTATTTCAGTTATGCAACTTAAAAGGTGAAACTAAGATATGAGATAGACTCATTACATGCAAAGCAAGATAGTTCAAGCCGTGATGTGTCATAATTGAGATGATTATGGCTTACAGCTCATGAAAACCCCAAATCCACAATCTCAGAAAATTAGAATATTGTGAAAAGGGTCAATATTCTAGGCTCAAAGTCCCGCTCTAATCAGCTAATGAAGCCATAACACCTGCAAAGAGTGCCTATGCCTTTAAATGGTCTCTCAGTCAGGTTCAGTAGGAATCACAATCATGGGAAAGACTGCTGACCTGACAGTTGTGCAGAAAACCATCACCGACACCCTCCATAAGCAGGGAAAGCCTCAAAAGGTAATTGTAAATGAAGTTGGATGTTTCCAAAGTGCTGTATCAAAGCACATTAATAGAAAGTTATGTGGAAGGGAAAAGTGCAGAAGAAAAAGGTGCACAAGCAGCAGGGATGACCGCAGCCTGGAGAGGATTGTCAAGAAAAGACCATTCAAAAGAGTTGGGGACTTTCACAAGGAGTGGACTGAGGCTGGAGTCAGTGCATCAAGAGCCACCACACACAGATGGATCCTGGACATGGGCTTCAAATATCGTATTCCTCTTATCAAGCCGCTCCTGAACAACAAACAACGTCAGAAACATCTTACCTGGGCTAAAGAAAAACAGAACCAGTCTGTTGCTCAGTGGTCCAAAGTCCTCTTTTCTGATGAGAGCAACTTTTGCATCTCATTTGGAAACCAAGGACCCAGAGTCTGGAGGAAGAATGGAGAGGCACACACTGCAAGATGCTTGAAGTCCAGTGTGAAGTTTCCACAGTCTGTGTTGATTTGGGGAGCCATGTCAACTCCTGGTGTTGGTCCACTGTGCTTCATTAAGTCCAGGGTCAACGCAGCCGTCTACCAGGAGATTTTGGAGCACTTTATGCTTCCTTCCGCAGATGAGCTTTATGGGGATGCTGACTTCATTTTCCAACAGGACTTGGCACCTGCCCACACTGCCAAAAGCACCAAAACCTGGTTCAATGACCACGGGATTACTGTGCTTGATTGGCCAGCAAACTCGCCTGACCTGTACCCCATAGAGAATCTTTGGGGCATTGGCAAGAGAAAGATGAGAGACATGAGACCGAACAATGCAGAAGAGCTGAAGGCTGCTATTGAAGCATCCTGGTCTTCCATAACACCTCAGCATTGCCACAGCCTGATAGCTTCCGTGCCACACCGCATTGAGCCAGTAATTGCTGCAAAAGGGGCCCAAACCATGTATTGAGTACATATGCATGCTTATACTTTTCAGAGGTTCGTTATTGTTCTATGTACAATTCTTGTTTTATTGATTACAAGTAATATTCTAATTTTCTGAGATTGTGGATTTGGGGTTTTCATGAGCTGTAAGCCATAATCATCACAATTATGACAAATCACGGCTTGAACTATCTTGCTTTGCATGTAATGAGTCTATCTCATATATTAGTTTCACCTTTTAAGTTGCATTCCTGAAATAAATGAACTTTTGCGTGATATTCTAATTTTTCGAGTTTCATCTATAGAACTATACAAACATACTATAATTACCAGGTTCCAAAAACAAAGAAAGTCAGATTGAGATTATCTAAGCAGTTTCCTTTAGTATTCCTCACCTATTGCCAGAAATCTTGCCAAACTATTTCACAATGAAACACAAACCCTGGGAACTATTAAGGGGAGCCCTCTTCACTCTCTTTCTCCTACACAAACTATCTAAACTGTGTTGTCTCTTGCTTCTCTGGAATGCACTCCCTCCCTCTTGGGAAAACATTCCATCACATTAATGCTTCCTTTATAGCACTAGTTGCTATAAATATCATGGCTTGATCTGCTTCCTTTATGTGTACTATGAATCACTCCCCCCCTCCATCACTGACCATAGAAAAATATTTTTTCCAACTAATTTTGAAATATCAACAACTAGTTTTAGCTGCAAGGAACATAAACCCACACACTATAAGATGTCACCAACCCTTAACCAGTGTGGAACTCCCAAGCAAAGAAACCACTACTAACTGAAGCTTCATAGGTCATACCCTGAGTGAAATGAAGGACAGCCACTGGAAGGACATATTTAGTATTTTCCGTATAGCTGTTCAATCTTTCAAAGACAATCTTGATCTACAATGGCTGAATTACATCCTCATTCTACATGCAAAGGATGGTGCAGACTTCGGAACAGTTGCAACATAGTAAATCATGCTAAAATGTGTAGCATTGTTTTCAGGGCAGCAGACATACATCTCCCAATTGTATTGTGATAATAAATTATTGACAGGTTTTTACCTCAGAAGGAAAGCAAATTCCCAGAAAGCAGCCACAACTATGAAAAATGTGGATAGGTAAAAACACAGCTTTCTCCCTAGCCATTTGCACATGCAACTTTTGGCTGCTATAACATATTATGCTTTATTGTTATTTATTATATAAAATAACATATAAAATAGCAGAATGTTTCAAGTTTGGGAAATGACTCACCATATGGCCTTTGACTCAAAAAAATAGGACTATATATACCCATATACACTACATATACACCACACTACACACACACACACACACACACACACACACGTATACACACCCATACAAACAACACACACAAACCTTTTAATTATGCTTCATATTTCTTAACCGCCATTTCCCTCAGATAGATGGAAGGATGGATGGATGGGTGAGTGGGTGAGTTAATAGGATAGGATAGGATAGGATAGGATAGGATAGGATAGGATAGGATAGGATAGGATAGGATAGGATAGGATAGGATAGGGAGAGAGTGATCAAGAGAAAGAGAGGGAGGGAGGGAGAGGGGAGGAGAGGGGGAGAGGGAGGGAGAGAGAGAGAGAGAGAATGAGAATGAGAATGAGTCTGGGTGAACTACAAGAAGGGGAAATTATTTTGTGTATGACTTTCTACTTCTCTGCAATAATCCATTTGTCTTGAGTCAAAGCAAGAAATCTGTAATCTCTAAATCCAAGAATGACAATTTGATAATGACAGATATCAAGGATAGAAAAAATAACAGCCAGTTTAAGCAACCTCCAAATATGTGGACCTCAACTCCCAGAATTTTTACCAATAGTCATGCTGATTGGTTAAAACTAAGATGTGGAATCTGCCCATATGGAAGGCCCCAAATTTGAGAAAATGGAATTAGATGCACGATTATGTGCCCACAAATCAATGTTAACTTTTAGCAACCACACAGGCAAATTTTCTCCAGGATAATCTGTCCATTCAGAAACTAACTAGAAGTAGAAGTTAGAATATAACTAAAGGATCATGTTCTAGGATAGAAAACCTTTAATCAGGATTTTGCAAATAAGAGGGCAGCTTTCAGTATTTCAGATGAAATTCTAAATTACAGAAGAAAGCTAACTTCTAATAAACATCATGGATATTACTGCTACCTAGAAATTAAAATATAAATACAAGCCTAGGATATTACAGCAAAATGCAATCTATAATTTAAAAAAACTGAATTGGCCAGCAGGAGGCAGAAATCTAAACAAAGATATAAAGGCATTAGAAAGGAAATTAGGTAAATTATAAATTGACTTTAAGTAGCAAGCTTTTCAAGGAAAACAAATCATAGATGCTCTGTTTTGGTTCCAGCCTCCTGAATGAAAAAGGCAGGTTGCAGATAAATATCAGTTTTTAGAACTGCTCTTCCTCCTATGTCATTCAAAAGATTTGGACTAAAAGAGTCAAGAACTGGAAGACTTATTTAAGTGCATGATTGGAACATAAAAAATTTAATAGAAATTCCTACTCAGAAATAGTTTGATTCTGAGCATCAGCAGTTCTAAAATTCCTCCTAGAGTTTATTATTGCTACCTATACACAAGAATTTTGTCAATGAATGGTCAAAGCTAAACTGGTTACAGATCTTTTTTAAAATTATGAGCTTGCTCATCAGGACATTGGCGGAAATTATGATGACATTTCTCTAAATGGAGCAGTGAGGCTTTTAAGGAACAAAGTTGACTTAAACCATAATGATTTCCAGAATGTCCAATAATGAACCCACCTATCATGCATAATGATCCACATTAAATTTCACATGCAGTTCTTATATCCACATGCAGATTGACAAGAGCTAAAATAAACACACACACACACACACACACACACACAAAACCAACCCAGGAGAAAAAGCAGGCTTCAGCTAAGATATTGCTGTTTATTATTAATACCAAAATTACTGGAAACAAATTCAAATAAATTATATACTGGACCCACCTCTTTGCAAGGAAGGAAGGAAAGGTAAGTTAGCCTTTGCATCTTATTTTTTAACACTTCGTTTACTGCTAAGCAACATGTATTTCCAAATAATCCCAACACTGAACCATGAAAGGATTTCTAACTGCCTTAGACAATTGCACAGATTTATCCCTTCTGTGATAAAAAAAAAAAAAAGCAAATGCTTCTAAGCTGAAAGAGGAACATTATGCTTCCATGTATAAAACAGCTCTTTCAAAAGCATGCATGTGACTCCAACACCCCCCAATAAAGGCCCAAAGGATGCGCTAGCTCTCTCAGACAGCCATCCCTGCAGAGCCTGAATCACTCTTTGCCAGGTGATTAATGGAGCAACATTAATGACATAAGAGACATTTAAATGAGCATAGGAGGGGGGTGGAGGGAAGACTGCCACAATGGCAGTGAGAAGCATACAGGGTAACCTAATACACACAGTGGTTTTTTTTTCTAATTATAGAAAATATAAAGTCACAACATTTTTGTCCTTTCTTCCAAAGTATGAATGACATCTTGTTTACCTCTACATAAACAGGCCTAACCAAATCTTATCATTTCTTAGACACATGTTTGTATAGCTGGACAATGCTGGTAATTTCGGTGATGAGCAACCTTACAGACCCTTCCTGCCCAAGCCAAAAGAAACAGAATCTTATGGAACACAACAACATAGCAAAGGTATCCCAGTAAGAAGTGAGGACATTTTCTTTCCACCCATGTGGTTAAAAGTAATTAGATTTCTAGCATAATTTCTAGCATAATTTGATTAGATATCCACATCTAAGAAAAATTGTTAATTTTATGCATATGCAAGGTAAAGAAGCCTTATTTCTGGTGACAATATAGATACATCCATATAGTTATTTTGGAAGTAATATGGAGATGGTTACCTTTTTTCAGGATGCCTAGATTTTCCTGATGGTCCTAAAGATGTTTCTTAGTCCTAAATCTAAGGAATAATCAGAGTTGTCCCAGGTAAGGTTTGGAACTGAAATAAAGTCAATCCCTTGCTGCCCTCTATCAAACTGAATTGCCACGTTTTTAACAATCAGTCATTTAACAGCAAAACATACCCATTTTGGAGAGTGGGTTCGAACTTATGACCACAAAATTCACTTAACAACTGCCGTAAAAATGGTTGAAAAATTGGGTCTGGTCAAGTGGTGCCTTGATTAAATGACTGACAACCAGAATTCTGTTCCCAATTGTGGTCTTAAGTCAAGGATTAACTGTACTGTCAATATACAGTATACTGACTAAAACATGAGATGACATGAACATGAATGAATGCACTATGCCAGCTAGTTTAGTGTAGTGGATAAAGGCACCAGTTTAGAAACCAGGAGACAGAGAGTTCTAATCCCATTTTAAGCACACAGCCAACTGGGTGACCTTGGGGACAGTCACCTACTGCCAGTCTTAAGAAGGAGGCAATGGCAAACTAAAAAAATTTGCCAACTACAAAAGCCAGCTCAAACAATTGCCAGGAATCTAGAGATATTGGAAAGCATCAACTTCATCTAGAATTTCATCATCAACACTTATGTACTCTATATACTAATAGGAATCTCATTGCCCATTATGGCTCTTCTAGTGAGTAGCCCCTTCCAGAAAGTCTCAGAAGCAATGGGATCTTTTTGGTTGTTCTTGACTTAGTGACCGTTCAAAGTTACAATAAAAAAGTGACTTACAACTGTTTTTCACACTTACAGCCATCTCCACAGTCACATGGTCAAAATTTAGATGCTTGGCAACTGTTGTGTACCTTTGATAGTTGCAGTGACCAGGGTCATGAGATCATCTTTTGCTATTTTCTAACAAGCAAAGTCAACGGGGGAGCCAAATTTACTTAAAACCGTGTTACTAATTTAACAATGGCAGTCATTCACTTAACAACTGTGGCAAGAAAGGTTGTAAAATGAGACAAAACTCACTTAGCTGTCTTGCTTAGCAGCAGAAATTTTAGACTCAACTGTGGTCAATTGTGGTCATAAGTTGAGGTCATCATGTAGTAGAATGGTGTCTGTACAGTTGAAAGTCTTTAGGGGAATTGGGGGAGCAAGGTTCTCAATCCATACAGAGCTTCTTCTGACAGCGTTTGGAATATCATTAGGCAAGGGCAGATTTATCATTGCAATCAACTCAATTTATTATGAACATATTCTATCTCACTCATTTAAAAGGGATATAAACGCACAACAAATTTGTAGCTAAAAAGTATTAATAATTTGATAAAGTGTTAACAAATATGAACAAAGTTATTAATAAAAGATCTGCATTTATAAAGTATATAGCTTTTCTTAATCACATACCATCTAGTCAGGATATAGTTATAATATTAATTTAATGAGTATAAAATTAAACCACCACCAAAATAGTCACAGTCACTATTTGATTTAAGATGTTGCTTTATCTTCTAACTCTTTTTTGGTTCCATCTAGTTTGGTCCAGCTTTTTCCTACATATGGAAGTAATTTGGGAGAAGGGATGTGATAAGAAAGATTACACTTAAATTCATTAATATAACTTGCTTTCCTATTATTAGCACCATCTGAGCCTGTTGAAAGTCTTAACCAGGGCTTTAATTTTTCCCAGAGGAGCTTTAAATTAATTAGTAGTTTACACACTAACAATGAATCTGATACATTCATAAATCAATCTAACGTTCAAGGATTTTAAAAAGGAAAAGAACCAAACCAATTGGGACCTCATATTCAGTTAAAGTGTTGTGCTTCTACAAAAGGGTGCAGGTGTGAATTAGACAGATGCAGAGTAGAAGCCATGATAATCACTTTGTATTACTTAAACCCACAGCAGGGAACATAGCAAAATAAGGACTTCTGGCCTATCCTTAGTGAAATCTATACCAACCTGAAAGACTAATTGAAGAATTGATTTGGGTTTAATTTTTATGAAATAAAGATCTTGACAGCTGTAATTTATGCTACAGCCTAAAAAATAAAAAAAAAGTGATAATAGTTAATAAAGGTTAAAGGAATACAATGAAATGCTCAATTGAGACAAAGGCTACCAAACAGAAAAAAATGATTTGTGCTGAAATATGAATCATGAGAAATTCCCAATTGTATGCATTTATCTTACAGACAGATTGTGTTTAAAGGAATGCAGGGGTGATGTCCTTCAATCATCCCAATGTATTATAAGAAGTATTCCAGTATAGATTCTCACACTGCGGTTTGCAGTATTGCTTTATCATTTCTAAGTAATAAACCCAAATAATTTAATCTAAAAAATCTCTTCTACAACCTTGGCTGAGGATTCCTGTGACCACTGTAATTGCACATGCAACAATAAAAGACACTTTGTTGATACATCTCAAATCCTTCTAATTCCTAATTTAAGTGGACATTTTTCCCACACCAATACTGAATACATTTATTGTAGTATCATGTTTTATAACAGAACATTTTGTTATTTGAAACTACTGAACAGTTATTGCCTCTCTAATTCTTGTTACTCTTTTATTTATTTTGAAAACTGCAAAGAGATTTACAGAATTGAAATAAAGCACAAAAAAACCCACTAAAAGTTCTAGAAAATCCTCACATCTGAATGAGATAACTGCAAAGAATCTCAAGTAGAACTAAAGGCCTAATGTACCACCAACTGTAGGCAGCTGCACAGAGAAACAAGCCCACAGAAATCAAATCACAGCTTCCTCACGCCTATTAGAAAAGCCTTTTTCAATGACTTTAAAAGTAAACTTGAAGGATATCAACTTTATCTGGCATAACATACCAGGGCATACTTCTTCATCTTCTTTTGATCTCATAAGCTGGATGAAGAATTGGGCTAGAATGCCCAAAGATAGGATCTCCACAGATCCTTTTTCCTGGCACTTGAAAACTTCTTTTTAAATTGTGTAGAAGACCAAGACAGCAAAACTGACTAATTGAAATCTTTTTCCTTGAGACCAGGAATCAAGGATGCCACTATCTGGTCCAAAAGTACACAGAGAGAGTCCTATCTAAATGCATTTGTCAGATTAAGCTAGTAGTTCCAATGTAGACAAGAGAATCGTAGTTTGGATTTTCATTTGAAATAGGGCTATTAGTGATGTCCTTTTGAAAAAACCAAGTCAATAGGAGAGACAATGTTCTTATATTGCCTCTGACAATAAGCATTCATTGAGACATGAAAGCTCAGCCTTTGAACTTTTTACCACCTGATGAGAAAAGTTCTATCACCAAGCAAGATACAGCTATTATTGCTTGGGAACTAAGAAATAGAAGCATTAGCATTACTGGCCCTAGACTTGCTGAGAAGAGGCCATATACATTCTTGAACTATGAAATATACTAGTTATAATTAAAAAGCCAGCTGCTGAAGTTGTTTCTATTACAGGAAACTGAAGTAGGGCAAGAGGAGGTTTATGTCCCAGTCATGTATAAAAACAGGCAACTGAGACACTCAGAAGCTGTGCTGGTCCTGTCTCTAGGATCTCAGCATCTCAGATGTATCTCAAGCCCAAGTCTCCATTGATTATAATAAACGTGGGATCCAAACTACTGCCTCAAAGAGAAACTTAGGTTTTATTGTGGAATAAATAAATGCAAAATGATCAGTGGTTGGATTTAATTTTTTTTACTACCGGCTCTGTGGGTGTGGCTTGGGGGCATGGCAAGGGAAGGATACTGTAAAATCTCTGGTCAGAGGTGGTATTTGCCAGTTCCCTGAACTACTCAAAATTTCCGCTACCGGTTCTCCAGAACTGGTCAGAACCTGCTGAATACCACCTCTGAAAATGATATATCCTAAAGTACAGGTAGTCTTCTATTTTCAACCTCAATTGAGACCGCAAGAACCAGTTGTAAGTCACTTTTTTCAATGCTGTTGTAACTTTGAATAGTTAATAAACACATGGTTGTAAATCAAGGAGAACCTGTAATTCTATTACTAGTGCTGATTTTGCTCAAAATATTATATTCAAAGGAGCAATTAATTTTGAATTAAATGTAAGCTTTATATTATACAGTGATGAGCATTCAGCTTTATGGATGGGCATCCCTTTAAAGGGTCCCCAAAATGCCAAAATCATATTTATGATTACGATACCGGAAACAAAAAGACAGCATGTTCCATTCAATTTTTATTAGATTTTTCCCCCCACTTGTTTTGTGATACTTTTTTCCACAATCAATTTCATTCTCAGCTGAATAGAGACTGGCATAGAACAAATGCCAAATGACATAGGTAAGTGAAATATTAAATTTCAAAACATATCAGAGGGACAGACAAAAGTATTTAGAAAAATGTTAGCCAATAAAAAGTATTAAATTGATCTATCAGTAAAAAGAGATGTTTCAAAAGTTGTATTTCTCGTTTATTATCTTGGTGCTTAGAAGGTCTGTAAGCTGCATCTCCTTCACCAGGCTTTTAACTATAACATAGTTTGGGTTTTATACACGTACATATATAAAACAATTATTGGTCTCATTAAATTTCAAATTAGAAGAAGCCAATTCTAGAATTTTGGTTGTGCTTGTATTCATTGTTGTGTCATATGAATGATACTGTAGACCCAGAAAAGTCTCTAGGTTACCTCCTTTATAACATAGCTCAAAGGAGGATATGATCAGGACCCAGTTTCCACAATTTCTAGTTTATTATAGGCTACACATCAGGCAATTCAGTTTAAAATTAATACTTATACATTGCTAATTGGACTAACTTGGTTTCCTAACCAGAGTTTGCTTTAATGAATGTTCTCTGGCTTGTATGTAATAGCAAGGCACAAATCACAGTAACTGAATCCTCCTTCTGACTATGTAAACAGACAGAAAGGAAAGAATGAAAGACTTAGGGTTCATTCAGCATCACAGAAGTTCTTCCAGATGGTGCTAAATCCCAATTTACCATTATATTGAATCAAGCTTTTATCTTCAGCTCAGCGTAAGCAGACTTCATTCACAAAGTGAGGGCATAAAACAAAAGTGCAGTAAGGTTCATGAAAAATTTACATCTTGTTAAATCAATACTGTGATTACCAATGCTAATTTTGCACTGTAGCTTTCTAATGCTATACTGTAAATGAATCTCACAACAAAAAAAAATTAGGGAAAATCTGAATGGATCTAAGACTAAGGATTAGCATAATCAATCTTTCAAGCATTTTCATGGCTTTCTTTGTCAATTGCCAGTAATGGGTGATTAATTACTAATCAAGTGTATCTAATTCCAATCTCTAATTGCCTATTTATGTACTTAATTACTATGATTTTTCACTTGGTCATCAGAAGGGAAATCAGTATTTTTACTGATAACATTTTCCCATGATTCTTACCTTGCCCAGACTTTGATGTTCCCCCACCAAAAAGAGAAAGATACATTAATAAAGTTTTGACTGCATTTATATTTTGGTTCTACTTGCTATCAAAGTCAGCATGCTTAAAGGTTTAACTTCAATACAATTGGAAATACAAATTGGAGGACTGCCAAAACTTACCATTGTTCCGTCACTCTTACTGCGGGCAACTTCTTGCTGTAGCCGAGCCACAGACAACTTTTCCCTATGGAAAGAAGAGAAGAGTAAATAGCTGCTCGTTTTGCATTCATCATTAAGGATAACATTTATATATCACTGTGGAATTTATGATTTGTCATAATGCCTCAGCACAATTTGGTTCCTTGGCCATATTTTCAATAATTCTAATACTACCAGAATTCTTTGTTTAGGGGATTGAATGATATCTAAGCCTGGCCTGCAAAACACATGACATATTATGCAACCCACTGACCTTTTTTTAAAAAAAGTAATAAATTCACTGTTGCCACTACCTCCAAAAATGTGATGGCAAGCATCTCCAAGACTTATTGCTATTGCCAGTGCTACAGCCCCAAAACAGCTCATAGCATGTCAGATATTTCTTTGCAGCATGTGAGGACTTTTAATTCATCAAGTGTGGTTTAATTCATCAGTGTGGCTACAATTTGAGCAGGCCAGGTCTCACCACTACACGTACAAAACGACACAACCAGTTTGGGTTGTGACTAGTGTTTAAAAAAACAGGTTTTTCTTTATATAGATTGCATTCTACAAGCCAGACCACACATTTCTTCTTTTGTGTTGCAAGATTAAACGTGAGCTTTAGCTTCTTGTTAAAAAGAAAGCAGTTCTAATGAAATTGATTTTTCACAATTGAAAATCTAAATTAAACTAAATTTAGCAGTGATTCCTAGAAAATTTTATAAGTAAAGCCCACCTGATGAAATGACTTTTTCAAGAAATCATTAATGAATCATGAATCACAGTGCATGACAAATACTTTTTATTTGAGAAGCACTCACAAATTTTATGGATATGGTAAGCAACAGGTGGACTGATATGTGGGAATGCCTTGGGAGATGAGGAAGATTCACAGACTTCACAATGGTTGAAAAAGAAGAAGAAGCTAAGCTCACAGAAGGAATGGGAAAGTGACAAAAATGGACTATCCTTCGTTTCTTGGACAGTAAATATGAGAGGGGAGAGAGATGTACTTTCAAACTTACAAGATTTTGTTAATATAACCTTATAATATAGACAGTTAATACTTCTGGTTGTGCTTCTTTAGCTGGACTTTCTCACAAGACTGATACCAGGAGAGTTCATTAACATTATCCTTCATTAGTCCAGTTACTGTATATTCTCTGACACTTATATCAATGCATGTTCCCTGACTGTATACATATACAGTAATACAGCAATTGCTCAGATGAACTACGCTGGTATTCTTGGACTTCCTCAGCTACCTGTGTAAACAGAACCATGCAAAACAACATAGTGCTTGATATCCTTTTGGTACCTTATGATAAAAGAAAAAAATAAACATGTACAATCCAATATTTGTTATTCCAATGGGTATTAATGTTATATTCTACACATTGGCCCGTAATATTCCTATCTGTAAGACAATATTAAAAGCCACTAAATTTAAGATAGACATTTGTCTAGTTCTCTCAAATGATACTTTGCCCTGAAATTCAAGAGCTCAGAATCAAAGCGCACATTCTGTTTCTTCCAAGCCAGAGAAGCCCCTCTTGGAAGCATCTTTTCTTGAGCTCTGAATACTCTGCTCTCAACACTGCTAATCGGAATCTCCATTTTTTAGAAATGGATTCAGACAACACATGTCCTAATGACTCCCTAATCAGCATGTTCCCTGCCAACTAGTCCCCCTGAGAAAAGCTGGCTTAACTACAAGTGCAAAGACGATGACATCAAGGATCTTTTCAGAATCAATCTGACAGGAGGAGCAGCAGGCAGAAAGCCTGTGAAGCTAGAAGAAAAAAGCCTTCTGTAGGGAGATTTATGAGGATCAACAGGGTACCTTTTGATTGATCATCACTATGTGTGGAAAGTTAGTCTTCAGTTAGCCTCATTCTCATAATAGGCTGGAACCAAGTTAATAAATTTGCTTTTTACATATCTATTGCACATTTTCTCTGGGTCTGCAATGGCTGCAAGTCTTTATTGTTTTAGGAATCCTAGTAAGATTTCATTCTACTTCTTTTCATAAAGCAATATAATCCTTCTTATAATATTAAGATTTTTCAATGGATGTTGTTATTATTATTATTGTTGTTGTTATTGTTATTGTTGTTGTTACTGTCATTATTGTTATTATTATTATTCATAAAAATGACAGTATACACAGCAAACGAGATAACCATGCTGGGTTTCGTATCACAAATCACTAGTCGAACACTTCCCAAGTGTTTAGGACTGCGTGATGTATCGGCGGATTATGCGAGCAGATCCCAGTAAGGTGGCCTTCTGCAGCTGACCAATGGTGATCTTGTCAGTGCCAATTGTTTTTAAGTGCTTGCTTAGGTCTTTGGACACAGCACTTAAATAATTTATATTATTATTATTATTATTATTATTATTATTATTATTATTATTATTATTATTATTATTATAAAATTGTTTACCCTAACTGGTTTAGGTAAAATAATAAATATGTAATCATAGTTTATAAGTTAAAGTGCAACTTTAAATATAGGAATGTAATTAAGGGAGTGGTTGTGAAAGCACTTTAAAAGAAGCAAGACGACAGCTTGCTCTCTCTCTGGCTTTGATGATCCCTAATTACTGCATGGACTCAAGACTGCGTTACTCGAACGGGAGAGAGAAAGGACTGTTGATTTATTGTAAGTGAACTGACATTGGATATTCTACACGGACTTTGCTAACTGAATATCCTTGAATGGACTGACTAAAACGATAGATGACTAATGGACTGTTATTTTGACTATGCTATAAACTCGAAATGGAATAAACTATCTTTTGATAGCACAAGCGTATCTGTTATTTTTACTGTATGTTAACAAACATACAAGCTTATCTCACTCATTTGTCTGTGTGCCTATCTGACTAACGCTGCACATTCTGTTTAGCTTGTCTCCTTAACCCTGGTTGGGGAACCCAGGATTAACAATTATTATTATTATATTTTAGGATTATTTTATGGGATAATATTCTGTTAGTCTCACATGTAATAAATATTGTGGAAAAACTTTTTTTTCATTTGCCAGGATAATTTTTATATTTTTACTTACTTTGTTTTACTTTATTGTATAAACTATTTGGTATCAGATTTCATCTTAAAGGGAAAACAAAGTTTACCCAAAGGTTTTCGAAGAATTTTGAGAAAATCTCTAGCCAATGCATTGATTTATTTTGCTTGCTAACTGCTTATTTCTAAGACATACAGCACTGAGACTTGTCAATATAAACATACTAAAGTTATTTATTTCTATGCCCAATTTCAACTTTTAAAAATTTCCAGCTTAGGAAAAAAATTAATGTTTTTTAGAAATTATTTATAAGTAAAATATATGGTTTTCATTTCAAGTACTGACTTTGCCTTGTTAAATGAATCTGGTTATAACTAAGTTTTTTAAAAAAGAACTTCTGTTCTCTCATATCTAATAATTATTTTTGCATAGATTTCTGAAACAATGCTTTCCTTTTTATAAGTACATGTAATACTGTGTGATAACAGACAGTTAAGCACTATTCTAATTAAAAATCTCACCATTTAAAATATATAATGAAATATATAATATGTAATTTTAATGTATCACAATAATTAGGAAACCAGCAGGAAGTTATTTAAGATCTGGAACCATGAAAAGCAAAAATGCATGTGATGCCTGAAGGAAGGTACACAAGTCAAACTGACTTGCTGAAGCTCCATCCTGTCAAAAAATGCCGTATTTTATCATGAAGTAAAACTCATTCATTCATTCATTCCTCAAATTTATACGATCGCCCATCTCACAGTCAAGTGACTAGGCAGCTTACAATAAAATCAATTATAAAATAAAAATAAAACAGCTACAATTAAAAGGCATGAACAATATTATTAACAACATGGTGGAGAAAATTGGCATTAAAAACAAGGCAGCCATTTCCTCAAATCACTATTGCTTTGAGATCCCCTGGTCTGTTCACACAACCATGTTTTAAGGGTCTCCTGAAAAAATGACAAGGATGCAGCCTGTTCCACTGGAACAATGAGACAATATTCCAGGGTGGGTGCCACAGCAGAAAAGGCCCGTCTCCTGAGTCCCATCAGATGAAACCCATTTGCAGCATACCTGCTGGAGAGATGGAGACGGACCATCCCTCAGACACCGCAATTCCATACCACGAAGGCCCTTAAGGTCAAAACCAAAACCTCGAATTGGATCTGGAAACAGACTGGCAACCAATGCAGCTTGCGGAGGAAAAGTGTAACATGAGCCTATTCAATGTTACTTGCAGTAATTACAGTATACTGATATATAAAATCTATGCATTAAGAACAGATTTCTTTAAAAATGTTTCAGTATCATCTGACAGTTCAATTTCTTGATAAACATTGGAAAAAAAATACAGGAGAGAGACATCTGGCCTTCCACAATAGGCTTTAGCTAGGCCTGTAGGCACATCTAGCACTTAATTACTTTCTACCAATTTCTTTTTCTTTGAATATACTGCAGAATATATTCACATAAAAAGTCACCTACTTTACAAAAAAAAAAAGATCATGCAATGCAGTTCTCAGTGTGATTATTCTTACACCCAAAAACAAGTGATACATTTGTCTCTTAACATTTTCCTGTCAGCTCCACTAGTTTGAAGTCTTGCACATGCACAAATAGATGTTTACTGACAATCCAAAGCAAGCTGCTGCTATTTTCTCAATTATTCTAACAAGTGGGCTATATTCATAGCTTACCAAACAACCTGTTAGAAAAGTGCCACACCTTGTGTGGGATCGCACGAAACCTCCTTTTTTTGAAACAGACTACAAAGCACTGAAGAAACACACATAACTTTTTATTATTTTTGGAAAAGAAACTCTCTAAATACAACAAAAGAAATACAGGTAGTCCTTGACTTACGACCACAACTGAGCCCAGAATTTATGTTGCTAAGAAAAAAATTTGTTAAGTGGGTTTTGTCACATTCTACAACTTTTCTTGCCACATTTGTTAAATCAATCTCTGCAATTGTTAAATTAGTAGCCCAGTTATTAAGCGAGTCTGTCTTCCCCATTGACTTTGCTTGTCAGAAAGTCGCAAAAGATGGTCATATGAACCTGGGACACTGCAGCCGTCGATAAATATGAATCAGTTGTCAGGAATTAGAATGTAAAATGTGACTGTGGGGATGCTGCAATGGTCATAAGTCACTTTTTTTCAGTACTGTTGTAACATCGAACAGTCACTGAACAAACTGTTGTAAGCCAAGGACCAGGGATGAGATTCTACAGATTCAGCCCAGTTCTATAGAACCGGTAGCTCCAAAGAGCAGCTGACACAGAAACGGTTCGCTTCTTTTCTTGGGCTAGGCTCACCCGACTGCCCGAGCTTTAGGCTGTCCTTTATTCCCTGCTAAAGCAACCTTATTAGTTGCTTTGCATGGCAGAGCTGAGTGCCGCTCAGGAGAAGGTTATTCCTTGCTGGAGAAGTTGATTTACAAGTGCTGCGTGTGCGCGCTTTCAACGAACCGGTTGTTATGCTGGTAGGATCCCACCCCTGCCAAGGACTACCTGTAATACAACCATTCATCTAGCAATTGTTCTAAGTTACAATGACACTGAAAAAAGTGCCTTACAACTGATCCTCACACTTACAACCAACACAGGATCCCCATTCAGTTGCTTGGCAACCAGTCTGTTTACAGCAGTTTTGCAGCATCATGTAATCATCATTTGTGACCTTTCTAGTCAGCTTGCAACATGCAAGATCAATGAGGCAAGCCAAATTTGCTTCCTAACCATATGAATCACTTCGCAACTGCAATGATTTGCTTAACAACCATAACAAAGAAGTTCATAAAAATCAGGTGTGATTCACAAAACAAAATCACTTAACAGAATCAGTTGTGACGCACTTAACAACTTAAGGAACAGCTTAGCAATGGGAATTCTGTCCCCAATTGTGATTATAAATTGAGGACTATCTATACTATCCCTTCCGAACTCTATGAGGTATGAATCACTAATAGACTAAGGTCATTCGAAAAACCAAGTTTAAAAATTAAGAAAAAGGGAAATGGTGAAACAATTATGCATTTAAAAAGAACAAACAAGAGGCAGAAAAATCTCTGGATCAAATGAATGGACGTGGTGGGTCTGACTTTCGTGTGCAAAAACACTGTCTTTAACACAGAGGATTTTCTATATATCTTTTTAAAAATTTATATACTGGCTTTTATAAAATCTTTGACCTGCGAAATGATATTTGCAACATCAAGCCTAGTTTCTGACCCACAATAGAATCCAAATTAAAGCATCTATAAGGAGACAGCTCTCCAGCCTATGTGTGAATACAGCTAGTAAAGGACAAAACAACAGAACCCTGGGTAATTAGTTCCATTGTCAAAATGTTCTTACTGTTAAGTATTTTTTTCCTAATATTGAACCAGAAACATTTTTAATGAATTCATTATTCAATGTTTTCTGTTTTATAACAATATAAGAACAGAACTTTTCTGGTAATTGAAAAGTATGGTCATATTCCCTTTCATTTTTCTCAACACTGAACTTTTGGGGTTATTTCCATTTCTTTTCATAGCATTTCATTTCTAAATACTGGTTAAGCCTAGTTTGCCTGACTCCCCACTAAAATACAGTGTCCAGGTTGGACAGATAATATTCCAGGTGGACTGACCAAAAGAGAATAAAGTTCAAGGCCCTACATCAGGGGTGGACAATTATGGCTCAGGAATTCTGGGAAGTTGAAATGAATCACTGCAGTTATTTAGTAGCATGATTGTTAAGTAAATCTGGCTTCCCCATTGACTTTGCTTGTCAGATGTCACAAAAGATAATCACATGATGCCAGGACACTGCAATTGTCATAAATACATGCCAGTTGCCAAGCAGCCAAATTTTGACATGTGACCAGGGGGTTTCTGCAATGGTCGTAAGTGTGAAGAGTGGGCACTTTCTTCACTGAGCTATAACTTCGCATTTTCACTAAATGAATGGTTGTAAGTCAAGAACTACCTGTACCCAGAAAAGTGCACTGGTGTGCCCATTCAAAATAAATTTAGTTTCATAAAATTGTTGACCTATTATGGCAATAGTGCTGAAAAGAAAAAAATAAATATCCAGGGCTGAAAATCATAAACTCAAAAACTGGGAAAAATAAAATGTATCATTTTGAAATTCCTAAGAAAAATCAGAAACACAAGGCCCACATGGCCCGTCCACCCGCTGGCCCCAACCCCCAACCTTACCTTGAGTAGAACCATGCAAGCTGGAACTGGAAGGTAAACCAACAGCGGGGGGTGGAAATCCACCCTGGGGTGGCTTGCTGACATTGGTGGGAAAGTCAGTCCCATATTCCAGAGCTGCACCCAGATGGAGGAGCAGCTGCTCCAGGATAACCAAAGGGCCAGTCCTGTGACTACTGCAGTTCTGGAATATGGGACCAACTTTCCCACCAACATCAGCAAGCCACTATCAGTCAAAATTCATATTAGTGGTCCCTGAACTCAGAAAGGTTGGCGACCTCTGGTCTAAAGCACCAAAATGTCTAGACCTGGCAAGATGTGTTTTTGACAAATCAATCTTGGCTTCTAGTAATCATTATGCAATTTTACAGATTGATTTCTTTATGACCTATTCTGGAATCCTTCCATATAAAGATATGAGCCTGTTTTGCAACTTCCTAGATCCTCCTTTTCCTCTTTTGGTAGATAAGAGATAACCTTTGCCCTCTTCCAGTTAGTTGGTATTTCAACGCCAACACACTGATGATTGTGTAAGATCATAAAGAATTTCATTCAGCAGCCTAAAATGTAGCATTTCCCATTTTGGAGATTTAGATTTATTCTTTTGTATGGTTAAATGACACAAAGTGTAATTTTCATACTTTTCCACAAACTAGTTTCAAGCTAGCCTTTCTTCTCACTTCTTCTAACCTGAAAATAATGAGAACAAATGCTAAACTATGAGCCATTAGTTCTCCATCTAGTTTACAAAATGGGATTAAATTGTCCCATGATCCTTTTTAAGGCCACAGCTCCTGAAGAAACTAAAACTAGAGCCAATATTAATATTTTTAAATTGCAATATAATTCTTTTCTTTTGATTCTGTCTGTTTTAAGTCTCATTGATTCATATGTATTGACTTTAGGAAGAATGGCACTAATTTCTTTATTCTAAAAATAAGGGAGGGAGGGAAGGAAGCAAGCAAGCAAGCTATAGATACGTATATATCTTAATCATGTCATAAACAATAGTCTCACAAAGGCTATTACACAGAATTGCCAACATTTTCAAATATATCAACCTAGTGTATTCAATTGCCAGAAGAAAAATAAACAAGCATGAATTCTGTTTAACACTTATCTACTACAAAGTAAGAAACTAATATAACGCAAATAATTGATATTTACTTATGCAAAGAGATCTGCCTTTTCTTTGCTGAGAAAGTGAGCTGCACAAGGTTACAATTACAGTTTATAGCTTAAGCCTTCTTGATTAGAGTTAAATGGGAAATACAACCCCAACAGACTTTCAACAAAAACACTGTTAAAGAAAAAGCAGGGCAGGAACCTACAAAGCTGCCATGTTCTAAGCCTGATCATAGATTAATCTAGCTCAATTATGGGACATTGGCTATGTTCAACTGAACACTAAAATAAAATGTAAATTGCCAGGATTGCATAATCTCCGTCACTGTGTTCTATAAATACTGGCTAAGCAAACTATGCAAATCCAGCTGATTTCAATTTATTCAATAAATGACAGTTAAACAAGCCATGTCTAAGTACAATTTGAAATACAGCCATTGATTAGCACAGCCTGCAGAATTTCAGGAAAGGCTTTCTGCTCTTCTAAAATGTTTAGAGTGCATCTAGAAATCTTATGCAATTAAGCACATATTATACACTACACTTTAATCATTTTCTAACATTAGAATGCAGAGGAATCTGTCAGCCTGCTTTGTAAACTTGGCAATTATTGTGTTAAAGTTAATGGATATAATGAGCCCTCAGAAGGCTTCTGATCCAGTGTAGCATTTGCACTAGCACAAGAGAGGAAAATTATCCAGTCAAATGATTAGGGATGGAGGAAGTAATCCATTTTATTCACATATTAATCTGAACTTCTTAATTTGCACTTATTGAAGAAATGCACGAAATTAACGCATTTAGATGTTTATATATTTCATTTCAAATGTTGTAATTCAGTTCATTAACTAAAGCACTTTATAAATACCTACATTATTGATGATAATGTAAAAAAGCATACTGCATTAGATACGTTCCAATGTTCTTTCTGTTCCTAATTGCAATGATTCCAAAGAGAAAAGTACATACCATAACATCATGAGGCAACCATTCAGATAAGCTTCTTGATGCCATACTCAAGTTCATAAAGGCTGGATTTTACAAAATTTTAATTTTGTAACTCAATAATTTGCTACCTGAAAACAACTGTATACTAAGAAAAAAAAAAGAGGAGTCCCTGCGAATTTTACTGTTGCTGACTACGGGGGCCGGTGCTCATCTCCATTTCAAGGCCACTGAGTCAGTGTTATCTAAAGACTTTTCCATAGTCATGTGGCCAGCATGACATTGAGCACTGTTACATTCCTATTGAATTGGTATCTATTTATTTACTCACATTTGCATGCTTTCAAACTGCTAGGTTGGCAGGAGTTGGGGCAAGGATGGCAGTTCACCCTGTCATGGGGCATCAGATCTCGAACCTAGGTTGCTGACTTTCCAGCTAACAAGGCCGGTATCTGAGCCACCATGCCACACCATAGTATGAAAAGAACGTACAGAATTGCATGTGTTAGAAAAAATGTGTGAAGAAAGATGTGTGAATTTTCATCCTTAAATCAACACTGTATGTTCCATGCTAAAGAAAAAAAATGGGATTTTTAAATATTATACTTTAAAGCCTGGTTTACTTGGGATCACAAAATCAGGCCTTTCTGGTTTTTCAGTTGGAGGAATTGAGCTGCAGATTCCGGGAATTGCTATCAAAGAACATATCAATGATAAAAGGATAGGAAGGGCAATTTAACTTTTTAAACAAAAAGAACAGCAACTGCACATTACAAGGGTCTGTAATATTCTGGGAGAACACTTAATTTAAAAGCAAACAGGGCCACATTCAGAGATTTATTTAATTCAAAGGTTGGCTTATATTTTAATACTCCTTCATATGATTTCAAGTAATGGTATATCTTATCATTACTTTTTCTTGGCAAGGGCATTTTTTGAGATTTTCACTGTATAAATTAAAATTTTGGATTAGAAGTGGATTAAATTTTTCACATTTTCAGGTTTATAATTAAGCATTTATTTAACAATGACCACTGGCTGGAACAAACTATTTCTAAATTCAGCTTCTTTGAAGACTTAACCTGAAAGCAGTATTTCACTCCACTGAAATCCTGGCAAATATTAGGATCTTTATTTGTTCAGGGAAAAGTTTCTATAATTGGTACAGCAAAATATATATGGGAAATAAAATCAGTTTTTTAATTTTTTTGCCTGATCATCATAGTTGAAAAATAATCAACAAATCTGTTAGGGGCAAACCATGACACATCAAATGTGTTTAATAAAGATTAAATAAGGTTTAGGGCTATTTATGATTACTGAGGGCTGAACTTTTCCATAACACTCTTGAAATAGGTTCATTCATCACCATTACTATGCTTTTATTTTATTTTTATAATTTATATTATCGTTGTTTTTCTATTTTTTAAGCTAGCTGGGGACTTTGGTGTTTGGGATGTTGTAAGTGATGTTTCTCCTCCTCTTAAGTTTTTAATAATTTTGTTTAATTGTAAATTTTTCTCACAATAGAAAATTTATTGCATTTTATTTTGCAAGCATTGGCGTCCAAAATTATTCAATTGCATACAAATTTAATAAGCATTATCTTTGAAATAATTAATTTAGATGTCTCTCATTTTGAAATCATTCAAAGTTTGCTTTTAAAATACAGAATTACAGAATAACAGAGTAGGAAGGTCTTCTTACCTTACCCTATATACCATTGGACAAATAGTTGTCCAATCTCTTCTTAAAAACCTCTAATAATGGAGGATACAGGAAGCTTTTTGTAATTTTAAAAGGAGTTTAATATAAGGTACATTTTTATTTTATACATTTTGAATTCTTAGAGAATGTTTAATAAAAGACAGCTGTAATTGCTGCTCAAGTTCAATTCAGGACTTAGAAGATTAACTCATATGGTTTGAGTTTTTCCTGTTATTGTCCCTATTTTGGAGTAAATACATAAAACCATTTGAGCTCTTTGTGAATGTCAAAGATGCATACCCTTTTCTTGGAAATGTATTCTTTTAATGCAAAGGTGATGGTCAAAATAATTATTATTCAATACTGAAAGATAAATTTGAGAAACAAAAGCTAAAAATTACAGCAGCTGAAAAAAATTTCATTATAATAATAGTCAAGGACACTTACATTGAGTTCAGTACAAAATTTATGAAGTACATTAAATCTTTAAATAAATATTGTATTATTAAAAAAGAAAAGGCTAAAATGTGGGTTCATATAATAAAACTATTATAGGTCCACATAGGCATTTATCTGATGAGTTGAACAGGATTGATGGACAGCACTAGACAGGTTTTTTTAGTGCCTTTTAATATAATAGAATCTGTTATGTCCTGAATTTGAATACTCGAAATCCCCGAGCCTTGATTGGCTAAGGCGCGGGGATTTCTGATTGGCCAGGCGAGCCGCGCTGATTGGCCCGATTGAAGTCTCCCGCGATTGGTTCAAACCAAGAGCGGGAGACTTGAATTGCTGCCATTGGCCGCGGCCGCCGCTGCGAAAGGTATAAAAGCCGCGGGCTTTTTGCCTTTCGCCGGTTCGGTTCTCCCATTGTAAATAAAGAGCTTTGAATGAAAGTCACCGACTCTGAGCATCTTTTTGCGGACACGACACTGGCGACGAGGATGGGATCTCGCCCCTGAACCGAACCCCGTGTCCACCCAAGTACCAGCTCCAGCGCAGAGATGGCGAAGATAACACCGCCCGCCCCCTTCAACCCCGCCGCCGAGGACTGGGAATCGTACTCGGATCGGTTCCGTATGTACCTGGAATGCGCCGGAATGAAGGACGCCCCGGGCCCGCTAAAACGCGCCGTCTTCCTTACTCACTGCGGACCAGAGGTCTTCCAGATGGCCAAAGCATTGGCCAAGCCGGCAGACGCAACCGCCATGGACTGGGACGTCCTCGAACCTATACTGCGGCGCCATTACGCCCCCAAAGTCCCCATCCTGATACGGCGCAACGAGTTCTACCGCCGAAACCAGAAACCAGACGAAAAATTGAGCGACTTCGCCGCAGAGCTACGGCGCCTAGGAGGACTCTGCGAGTTTGAAGGTCTGAACAATCTCATAAGAGACCGCTTCGTACTCGGCTTATGGGATCCTACACTCCAGAGCCGACTTATGGCCAAGGGCGACATCAGCCTAGCCGATGCCCTTACCGCAGCCGCAGAAGCAACCCGCACGTCAGCGGACAGCATGCGAAGATCTGACGCGAAGGGCGGAAACAACAACCCGGCAAGGTCGGCCGACACAAGAAACGAAGCAACCGCACACTACGGTGAATACCAGTCAACCTCCAGCACGTCGGAAGACGAGGAGGACATACATCGCGTGCAGACGGGACGCAGCGACCAACGAAGTCGAAAAGGTCGTAGGTCGAGGACCAACTGCGCCGGGTGCGGCGGCGACCACCCCAGGTCAGAATGCCGATTCTTTGACTCTATCTGTAGGCATTGTGAACGACGGGGCCACATCGCTCGAGTTTGCCGCCAAAAGAAGACCCGCAGCCCGCCCAAATGGGAACAGCACGACAGAAGGAGAGAAAGCTCCCCGCCCAGAGCCAGAGAGCGCCAGCCAGACGGTCGGTGGGACCGTACTCAACGATCTCAAAGAAGCGGCGACGGTCGGCGAAAAGAAGAGACCCACCAGACGGTGACCATCGGCCACGCCATCTCCGACGGCGCCAGAAAGGTACACGTAGAAGTCCATATCGAAGGCCAGCCATGCAAAATGGAAGTGGACTCCGGGTCCTACCTTTCCATGATTGCATGGCGCGAAATCAAAAGACTAGTGCCTACACTACAAAAAAGAAACGTGCATGCCCAAAAGATCATCATAAAAGACTACCAAGGGAATCGCGTCCCGGTAGTGGGCACCAAGAACTTTAATATAACTTACAAAGGCCACACCGAACAACTGCCACTCACGATCGTCGATCGCGACCGCCCAAGCCTACTGGGCTTACAATGGTTCGCCCCGCTTAACATCGCGCTGACAGGTGTCAACCACGTCACCATCGAAGCTTGGGAACAGCGGCTAGCCCAGGAGTTCCAGGAGGTCTTCGATGGAGGCTTGGGCAAGTACCAGGGGCCCCTTATCTTGTTTGACCTAGACCCAAGGGTTCCCCCTAAGCGGCTTAAACCTAGAAGGGTACCATTCGCCTTAAAGCCTAAAATTGACGAGCAGATCGACAAGCTCGTCAAACAAGGGGTATTGCAACCGATAGACCATGCCAGATGGGAGACCCCTATAGTGACCCCAGTAAAGCCAGACGGGTCCATGAGAATCTGCGGGGACTATAAGGCCACCCTAAATGGCGCGTTGCAACAAAGCGCCTACCCAGTCCCAATAGTGCAACATTTACTGCACTCACTGGGAGGGGGCAAAGTCTTTGCCAAGCTCGACCTCGCCCAGGCATATCAGCAGCTACCTGTGGACGAGAAAACGGCGGAAGCCCAAACAATCGTGACCCATCGGGGGGCCTTCAAGTGTAACCGACTCCAATTTGGAGTCAGCGTGGCACCAGGCATCTTTCAGAGCCTGATGGAACGTTTGCTACAGGGCATCAAGGGGGTGGTGCCCTATTTCGATGACGTATCAGTGGCGGCGCCAAACGAAGCCGAATTAGAAAACCGACTCAGACAAGTCTTAACAAAATTTAAAGAAACAGGACTTAAAGTCAAACGAGAAAAATGCCAACTATGTACAAAGCAAGTAGAGTTTTTGGGCTATCTCCTAGACCGGCATGGCATTCACCCTACGACTAAAAAAGTGAAAGCCATCAAGGAAGCCCCCACCCCAAAGTCCAAAACGGAACTACAAGCGTTCCTAGGCTTACTAAATTTTTATAATGTTTTCCTACCTCAAAAGGCAATGGCGGCGGAACCTTTACATAGACTCCTAGACAAGAAGGCAGCCTGGACTTGGGGGAGACGAGAGCAAGCCGCCTTTCAAAAAACCAAAGACCTCCTCACCTCCGACGCCGTCCTGATGCAATTCAGCAAAACCTTGCCCTTAGCTGTCACTTGCGACGCATCACCTTTCGGCGTCGGCGCTGTCCTCAGCCACACCCTCCCAGACCAGAGAGAAGCACCCATCGCTTTTTTCTCCAGGACTCTGACTAAACCGGAACGGAACTATAGCCAGCTGGACAAAGAAGCTTTGGCTATAGTTGCCGCCGTTAAGCGTTTCCACGAATACCTGTATGGCCGCCCTTTCACCATCGTGACGGATCATAAGCCATTGCTGGGCATCCTCGCTGGAAACCGAGCCACGCCGAACATCTTGTCACCCCGGATGACAAGATGGTCCGAATTCCTGGCAGCCTACAGTTACGAACTGCTACACAAGCCAGGTAAGAAAATTTCGCACGCGGACGCTTTAAGCCGCTCGCCTTTACCTGACTCTGAACCTGACCCAGCACCAACAACAAACACCCTAAGTATCGAGAGTTTACCTATTACCGCATCAGACATTGCCAGAGAAACCGTTAAGGACAGGCGTCTGGCACGAATCTTACACTGGTTAGAAAAAGGCTGGCCGGAGAAAGACAATGACGAGACTTTTAAAACATTCCGTCAGCGCCAGACTGAACTTTCACTACTGAGAGGATGCATTCTGTGGGGTGACCGGGTGGTAATTCCGGACAGATTGCAAGAGAGGGTATTAGAGATGCTACATGAGGGTCATCCTGGCATCGTCAGGACTAAAGCCCTGGCCAGGAGTTACGCTTGGTGGCCAGGGATGGACAAGCAAATTGAAACATGGGTTGCCAAATGCCACCGGTGCCAGGAGACCAGATCCAGCCCACCCGCAGCACCTATCCGGGACTGGGAAACACCACGGGGGCCCTGGTCCAGAATCCATCTAGACTTTGCTGGCCCCACAAATGGGCATACTTTTCTAATCACAGTTGACGCGTACTCCAATTGGTTGGAGGTATGCGACATGAAATCCACTACCACAGAGGCCGTCGTTAAAGAACTGTGTAAACTGTTTTCCACACACGGCCTCCCAGACGTCGTCGTCTCAGACAACGGGCCCCAGTTCACTTCCATCGATTTCGAACGGTTCCTGGCGGAGAGGGGTATCCGCCACGCATTAACAGCACCGGCGCATCAGGCAGCGAACGGTAGGGCGGAACGGATGGTCCAGTTTACGAAAAAGACCCTCCGGAAAATGGACCACGGGGAGATCAGCGACAAAATCAACAAACTGCTCTTCATACAACACATCACTCCCAATACCACAACTAACAAGAGCCCTGCAGAACTTCTAATGGGCAGAAAGCTGAGGTCCCCACTCGACAGATTACACCCGACCTATAACCCGGAGCGGCCCCCAGACTCCAGCTCCAGGTACCGGACATTTGACCCAGGTGACTTAGTCTATGCAAAAAACATGACGGGGGACCCCCTATGGATCCCAGCCGTCATAACTCAAGTCACTGGTCCACGGTCGTACCGGCTCCAAACCATCGATGGGCGAGCCTGGAAACGACATATCGACCAGCTCAGGTCACGAACAGCGACTGACCTCAACCCCCAAGACATGAACCAAGGGGGGAGGGAATACCCGGAGAGACAATCACAGGAAAAAATAAACCAAAAATACTCACCGGAACACAGCCATCGCGAGTCCCCTCCGGAGAAGAACCACCTGGCCAGCTCTACCGACTCGGAGAAGCCAAGCGGGAGCGGCGAAATCCGTAGCTCAACCGACCCGGTAGGCCCAGGCGGGAGCCACGGCGAAAGAACCGGCCCGATCATCCAGCCGGTTCGCACAGAGGCAGGAGCAGCCAAAAAGATGACCGCTCCGGCCGAGTTACAGCATGCAAGTGAGTTGCGCAGGTCAACTAGGACTCGACGGAGCCCCGCCTACCTGCGTGACTACACCACGTGATGGACCATACCAAGAGGGGAGGGGTGTTATGTCCTGAATTTGAATACTCGAAATCCCCGAGCCTTGATTGGCTAAGGCGCGGGGATTTCTGATTGGCCAGGCGAGCCGCGCTGATTGGCCCGATTGAAGTCTCCCGCGATTGGTTCAAACCAAGAGCGGGAGACTTGAATCGCTGCCATTGGCTGCGGCCGCCGCTGCGAAAGGTATAAAAGCTGCGGGCTTTTTGCCTTTCGCCGGTTCGGTTCTCCCATTGTAAATAAAGAGCTTTGAATGAAAGTCACCGACTCTGAGCATCTTTTTGCGGACACGACAGAATCATTTTGAGTAACCTGACTTATAGGAGTAGAAGGCATTCTTTGAAAATAATACAATTCCACTTTGGACATGCAATTTAAAAAAACAGTGCAACCGGACTTCTTTTCTGTACCATGTCATCAACCCACCATGTCTTCATAGTTCTACTAGTTCCAGATTCTATTTAACATAAGTATTAAGTCAATGGGAGATGTTGTAAAAAAAGATGGGAATTTGGTATAATCAAGTGATTATAAAAAGAACTCTGGCATTGTCGTATATGCAAAGAAGCAATTGTTGGAAATTAACTTGATAAGTGCTGATTATGACATATAACCCCTATGCAACTAAGGATCAGGTTATCTGAAAGAATTTCTTGGTGGTAATTGACAGATGATCTTTTTGGTATTTGCCCCCCAAGATATTACATTCCTTGCCAAGGGAAGTCTAGTCAACTCCTTACTTAAAGTTCCATACTGTTAATGTGGATGCACATTTAAGGTGCCAATGGATCATATACAGTACACAGTGAATGGTAAGATGTCATTTCAGATAGGATTATAAACACATATCATATGTTGCACATTAATCAGTGCTCCTCTCTTGACTTAAATTGGGTTTCTGTTATTTAAATATCATATTCACTAATCCCATTCCCCTAATGTATTATCATTTGGCACTACAAAATAGACTGCACTGGAATAAAATGCAACGTAAAGTAAGCTTAGGAATTAACTTATAAATGTTGCCAGGGGTTTACCCATTTATATTTTGCATACTTCGGTGACCTTATTATATGAAGATATTTATGCTCCTGTAATTTAATCTACACAATGAAAACTGCCTCAGAATAAAAGCATTTCACAGTGCTTCAATCTTGGGAAGGTCTTATGGAATAGTTTTCATTTTTCAATCGGTTGGATCATCAATTGCTATGTTTCTTTTAAATTAGTAATTACAGTCAGCTGTAAATAAATATTTTAATACAGTATATAATACAGCTTACTGTATTTAAGACTTTACTACAGTAATTAAAGTCAAGTGCTTAGAATTACTATTTTACAATCTTCATTATTATGGAACAAGTTGACTTTAAAAGATACTTGAATGAAAGGAGTAATAATGCCAAATTAACACAGGGTTTTTAAAATTCAAACAAAGAAAGGTAACTTTGCTATTCTGAAGGGAGACACCAAATGGAACAAATAGCAAAGCAGGTTATACTTTTAGTTGGGCATATAAGCATAAACATAAATAAATGTGTGTGTTTATATATAAAAAATTAGAAGCATTTCTCCTGGGACCTTTCCATATATTTAGTAACTGACACATTTTAATCAATAAACACATATGATTAGCACATTTTATTTATTTATTTATTTTACACAGCCACCCATTTCATGAATATCACTCTGAGTAGCTAACAACACATTAAAACAATGGAAAAAAATAGCAAAGGGTAATAATCTGCAATGAGGAAAGCCTTTCTAGGAAAAATGACATTCGTCTAAAGAAGATTTTTTTTACTTTCCATTTAAGATCAACTGTAAAAGGGGGAGGGGGGAGAATAAAAATATCTTGATCCCGCTGACCTAATCAAGAGTTCTCAAGAAAAATTGGGATAGCTCAGCTTTCACAAATTGGTCCGATCCCAATGCCCTGAGACTCTAACTCCCAGAATGTGCCAGTTGGCATAATGACTAGGAATAATCAGAGTTGTAATCTTAACACATCAGGAAAGAATTGCTGTTCTGAAGAATACTGAATATCTGGCAATTCACACATAAAATCTAGCAATGCACATTATAGAAACTATTTTTTGCAGTATCATACTTAAACAAGAAGTAAAAATGAAATGTTTCTCCTCTGACATGAGGTATCTTCAATATTCAACTCCAAGATAATACCTCTGTATGTCTGTGCACTGCCTTAGCAGTATCCTTTCCTAAGCAAATGTTTGTAGAATGCCATAATGGAGCTCCTGTCTGAACTGGTATATTTAAAAAGCAAAGATAATCCACAATTTAATACTTTACTGAAAATTATTATCTTTGGACAAGAATGCTGATCCAAATAGGTTGGTAGGAGATCATGGTACTCAAAAAGCTTTGTTGAACAATGTTTCATATCTACTCAGGACAAGTTGCCCAAAAGAAATATTTAGCACCCATCTAAGGAAAGGCTTTCCATGGAAAACAGTTAGCAAATCAATACATTAGAGCAAATTATGTATGTTTAAAACATATGTTGCTTAAAACATAATTGTGAATTATGCTTTGGAAGCTCTCACACAAACTTACTACATAAGTGCAGTCTCTCTATTTTGTTTATGTATGCTGATTTCTCTCCACAATTGGGCTTTGGAAAAATACTATTTATATTTGGAACTGGAATGGCTATAATGGGATGGACGTATACTACACTGATTAGGAAAGGGGATTGTAATACTGTAAACCCGTCTTTCCAGAAGCAGTGTTTTGTTTTGTTAAACAAAACCAAATGTTAAAACCAAATGAACATACAAACAATGCATTTAAAAAAGGCCACAACACTGCCAAACCCTCATACATCATGGAAGTGCCAGACAAATAACTTGGACTTATATTCCTTGACAAGTCCATCTATCAAAAGCACTGAGAATATTCAGAAAGTAAAACCTACTGTAACTCTCTTTCTAGGAAGTCTATATATGTATCCAAGATTTAAATAGATCCAGCATTTTTCCTTTTAGTTTTCTTCATCTTTGGTATTATATAAAAATATTATCATAACCTTAGAAATAAATAACTGAAAGAAACATAGAAAAATTAGTAAAATGTGAGTTGCATTTAATAAAAGGTAATTTTCTTTTTAGAAATTAGTTCCTTCTTTGTATTCTCCAAAAACAAATTATAAACTTACCAAATAAAATGCTAGCCACTGATTCATTTTAATGGTATCTATTTAGAAGGCACAATTGTGTTGTATCCGCGAAATGATGCCAGGAGTCGGTGACTGCAAATCATGCTCTTTTATTAAAGTAGGAACCGAACTGGCTCTTCGCAAAAGGTTTGCGGCTTTTATTCTTTCAGCCGCGGCGGCCGCGGCCAATGGCACCACTTTGAATCTCCCGCGATTCGAATGGACCAATCGCGGGAGATTCTTAGCGAGCCAATCGGCGCGGCTCGCCTGACCAATCAGAGTGCCCCGCGCTTTGGCCAATCAAAGCGTGGGGATCTCAAGAATGCTAATTAGGGACAGAACACCCCTCCCCTCTTGGTTCAGTCCTTACGTCGCGTAGTCACGCAGGTAGGCAGGGCTCCGTCTGAGCCTACTGGACCTGCGCAGCTCAGTCATAGGTTGGATCCCGGCCGGTTTGGTCGGGATCTCTGTTGCTCCTGATGCCGTCGTGGGAACCGGCTGGTCGGTCGGGCCGGGCCGCTCTCCGTAGCTCCCTCCTGGGCCTCCCGGGTTGGTTGAGCTGCGGGTTTCGCCGCTCCCGCTCGGTCTTTCCGGGCCGGTCGAGCTGGCCTGGCTGTCTCTTCCTGGCGAGGGGTCGTGATGGCTGCTTTCCGGTAAGTGTGGCTGCTTTATTCTTCTTTGGTTTTGGTCCCCTGGGTATTCCCTCCCCCCTTGGTTTGTGTTGTGGGGGTTGGTTTCGCCTGCTTGTGCGTCAGTGATCTCTTGGTTGGCAGTCCTCGACCTTAATTGGTCGATGTGGCGTTTCCACGCTCGTCCGTCTGCTGTTTGTAGCCGGTACGAGTGTGGGCCTGTTATTTGTGTGATGACGGCCGGTATCCATAGTGGGTCTCCCGTCAGGTTTCTTGCGTATACGGGGTCGCCTGGTGCGAAAGTTCGGTGTTTGCTGTTTGAGTCTGGGGGCTTCTCCAGGTTATATGTGGGGTGTAACCTGTCGAATGGGGACCTTAATTTCCTCCCCATTAATAGTACGGCTGGGCTCTTATTCGTTGTGGTATTTGGGGTTATGTGTTGGGTGAAGAGTAGTTTGTTTATTTTCTCCTGGATCTCCCCGTGGTCTATTTTCCGGATGGTTTTCTTAGTGAATTGCACCATCCGTTCCGCCCTACCGTTTGCCGCCGGGTGCGCGGGTGGTGTCAGCGCATGGCGGATGCCCCTTTCCGCTAGGAATTTTTCGAATTCCAGCAAGGTGAATTGGGGCCCGTTGTCGGAAACGACGTCTGGGAGGCCGTGCATTGCAAAGAGTTTGCAGAGTTCCTTGATCACGGCCTCCGTGGTTGTTGTCTTCATGTTGCTTACCTCCAGCCAGTTGGAGTAAGCGTCTACTGTTATAAGGAAGGTGTGTCCTTTTGTGGGCCCGGCGAAGTCTATGTGAATCCTAGACCAAGGTCCCCTTGGGGTTTCCCACTCTAGGACGGGTGCTGTGGGTGGGCATGGCCTAGTTTCCTGGCATCGTTGGCACCTTGCTACCCAGGTCTCTATTTGTTTGTCCATCCCTGGCCACCAAGCGTAACTTCTGGCCAGGGCTTTAGTCCTAACGATGCCAGGGTGCCCCCTGTGTAGCAGTTCCAGAACCTTCCCTTGTAGCTTTTCTGGAATGACCACCCTATCCCCCCATAGTATACACCCTTTTAATAACGAGAGTTCCGTTTGGCGGTTTCGGAATGTTTTGACGGACTCGTCGTTGTCCATTTCTGGCCACCCTTTCTCTACCCAATGCAACACCCGCGCCAGACGTTTGTCTTTATTAGTCTCTTGGGCAATGTCTGACGCGGTTATGGGCAGGTTGGGTAGAGTCTCTATGCTGAGGGTGGTCGTCGTGGGTGCTGGGTCGGTGTCAGGTTCCGGTAGCAGCGAGCGGCTTAAGGCGTCTGCATGGGAGATCATCTTACCCGGTTTGTGTATGAGTCCGTAGTTGTAGGCTGCCAGGAACTCAGACCACCTTGTCATTCGGGGAGACAGAATGTTCGGGGTGGCCCGGTTTCCTGCAAGGATTCCCAGCAGCGGCTTGTGGTCAGTTATGATGGTGAATGTCCGGCCGTAGAGATACTCGTGGAATCTTTTTACGGCGGCAATGATAGCCAGAGCCTCTTTGTCCAGCTGGCTATAGTTCCGCTCCGGTTTGGTGAGGGTCCTTGAAAAGAACGCGATGGGCGCTTCTTTTCTGTCGGGGAGGATATGGCTGAGGACAGCGCCAACGCCGAAAGGTGATGCGTCGCATGTGACGGCCAGAGGTAGGGTCTCGTTGTACTGTATAAGGACGGCGTCCGAAGTGAGGAGGTCCTTTGTTCTTTGGAAGGCGGCTTGCTCGCGTTTCCCCCAAGTCCAGGTCGCCGCCTTGTCCAGGAGCCTATGCAAGGGCTCCGCCACCGTCGCCTTTTGGGGCAGGAAAACATTGTAAAAGTTAAGTAGCCCCAGGAATGCCTGTAGTTCCGTCTTCGACTTGGGTGTGGGTGCTTCTTTGATGGCCTTGATTTTTTGGTTTGTGGGGTGAATGCCGTGACGGTCTAGGAGGTATCCCAGGAATTCTACCCATTCCGTGTATAATTGGCATTTCTCCCTCTTGACTTTGAGCCCGGTCTCTTTGAATTTGGTTAGGACTCCCTTAGGCGACCCTCTAGTTCGGCTTGGTTGATTGCCGATACTAGGACGTCGTCGAAGTAAGGTACCACTCCCTTGATGCCTTGCAATAGTCTTTCCATTAGGCTTTGGAATATTCCCGGTGCCACGCTGACTCCGAATTGGAGTCGGTTGCATTTAAATGCTCCCCGGTGGGTGACTATGGTTTGCGCTTCTGCTGTTTGCTCGTCGACTGGCAACTGTTGGTATGCCTGGGCGAGGTCAAGCTTGGCGAAAACCTTGCCCCCTCCCAGTGAGTGCAGTAGGTGTTGCACTACTGGGACGGGGTAAGCGCTTTGTTGTAGCGTGCCATTTAGGGTGGCCTTATAGTCCCCACAGATCCTCACCGACCCATCGGGCTTGATTGGGGTGACTATGGGGGTCTCCCACCAGGCGTGGTCTATGGGCTGTAGGACCCCTTGCTTGACGAGCTTGTCAATTTGCTCGTCTATCTTGGGTTTCAGTGCGAATGGCACCCGCCTTGGTTTCAGGCGTTTTGAGGGGACGTTTGGGTCTAGGCTGAATGATATAAGGGGCCCTTGGTACTTGCCTAGGTTTCCATCGAAGACCTCTTGAAATTCCCGGGCCAGTTGCTGCTCCCAGCTGTTGTCGGTGACGTGGTCGACTCCTGTGACTGCGATGCCGAGCGGGGCGAACCATTGCAGTCCCAGTAGGCTTGGGCGGTCGCGGTCGACGATTGTCAGGGGAAGCCTTTCGGTGTGCCCTTTATATGTGATGTTGAAGTGTTTGGTTCCAACTACCAGGATGCGGTTTCCCTGGTAGTCCTTTACGATGAGTCTCTGGCTGTCTAAGTTCCTCTTTTGGATGGTAGGCACCAAGCGCTTTATTTCATGCCATGCTATCATGGAGAGGTAGGACCCAGAGTCCACCTCCATTATGCATGGCTCGCCCTCGATGCCTACCTCCACGTGGACCTTCCGGGCGTCATTGGTTATGGCGTGGCCGATGGTGACCGTCTGATGGGTCTCCTCTCTTCGCCGGTTATCGCCGCCTCGCAGGGATCGTTCGTTCTGGTCCCATCTGTTGTCCGAAGGGCGATCTCTGGTCCGGGGTGGTGTGTTCTCTCTCCTCCGGTCGCTCTGGTCCCATCGTGCCAGGCTGTGGTTCTTTTTTAGGCGGCAGACATGGGCGATGTGTCCCTTCTTGTCGCAATGCCGGCAGATCAATTCGAAAAACCGGCATTCCGACCTGGGGTGGTCGCCACCGCAACCGGCACAGTTGGTCCTCGACTTACGACCCCGCCGGTTCCGTGGGGGCCTGTCTGGAGGCGATGGATGTCCTCCTCGTCATCGGAAGTGCCCGATGCCGAGTGGAAGTCGCCCTGGTGGGTGGTCGTCTCGGGTTCGGCCTCGGCCAACCTCGCAGGGTTGTTGTTTCCGCTGCGGTCCCCAGTGTTTGGTCTGCGCATGCGGTTGGCGGATGTTCGGGTTGCTTCAGCGGCTGCGGCTGCGGTGAGGGTGTCTGCTAGGCTGATGTTGCCCTTGGCCATCGGCCGGCTCTGGAGGATGGGGTCCCACAAGCCGAGCACGATTCTGTCTCGCAGGGCATCTTTCAGGTTGTCGAATTCGCAGAGCCCCCCTAGGCGCCTTAGCTCAGCGATGAAGTCGCTGAAGCTCTCACCCGACCGTTGGTCCCGACGGTAAAATTCGTTTCGTCAGATCAGGATGGGTACCTCTGGAGCGTAGTGCCGCCGAAGTATTGGCTCGAGGACGTCCCAGTCCATCGCGGTCGCGTCGGCGGGTTTGGCAAGCGCCTTGGCCATCTTGAATACCTCGGTCCCGAGTGGGTCAGGAAGATGGCGTGCTTCATGGGGCCGATGGCGTCCTTCAGGTTGCTGCACTCGAGGAACATGCGGAATCGGTCAGAGTACGATTCCCAGTCCTCGGTGGCGGGGTTGAAGGGTGCGGGGGGTGCGATTTTCGCCATCGTGGTGGTTCGTCTGGCTTCCGTCGGACACGTGGTTTGGTTCATGGTCTGGATCCCACCTTCGTCGCCAGTGTTGTGTCCGCGAAATGATGCCAGGAGTCTGTGACTTCAAATCATGCTCTTTTATTAAAGTAGGCACTGAACTGGCTTTTCGCAAAAGGTTCGCGGCTTTTATTCTTTCAGCCGCGGCGGCCGCGGCCAATGGCACCACTTTGAATCTCCCGCGATTCGAATGGACCAATCGCAGGAGATTCTTAGCGAGCCAATCGGCGCGGCTCGCCTGACCAATCAGAGTGCCCCGCGCTTTGGCCAATCAAAGCGCGGGGATCTCAAGAATGCTAATTAGGGACAGAACAAATTGTCTATGTATGTACTTGATATAGAAAGAAAACAACTGTGATTTAGATCAGATCAAACTATTTTAGACACATAAATTATGTTAATTACTAAAATATGTTTATATCTGTGAATCACTCACTTCAGAGTACTGAGACACTGGGACTCAACCCAGAGCAGTATAAAGCATATGGGTTGCCTTCGGATTTCAACGATAATCTATCCCTGAATTACATCCATAAGTTGTGCAGCTGTTAAGCATATCACTATGTAATTAGACCCAATTTATGACATTTTTATAGCAGTTGTGAAGTGAGCGCTACAGTCATTAAGTAGACGCCATGGTTATTAGGTGAAAGCATTGATCATTAAGCAAATCCAGTTTATCCAATGGGCTTTTTTTCTGGGAATTGGAAATAAATGCCAGAAACTAGCAAAAAACATTGAAAATCATGTTGAAGTGTCTGAGAGATGCCGCAAATGACCATAAAGGTGAGCCAATTGCCAAGCACTCAAAATGCAATCATGTGACAGGGAGGATGAACATCATAAGTTGAAAATCAAGCCATAAGTAGTTTGGGGGGAGTAACTTTGAATAGTTGGAAGTGACCGACAATCAGTTGAGGACTATCTGGATTACAGTAATCTTCTTACTGTTGTAACTGAAAATATCTAATTATACCTAGATGAATTTTTGAATAGCTTTCTCAATGATCCAACGTTTCATTCAACAAAAATCCAAATTACTTACAGTACAAGAAATACTTTCCAAAAAGAAAATACACATCAATAAAAATTTATTTCCAGAATGATTTACTGAAAATCAACCAAGGCCATACTGTTTTCAAGAATGGAGGGAAAAACTAAAAATTTCTACAAGTTATTGTATACATTAATATGGATTAATGTTGACTTAAAATGTCATTAAATCGCTATGTGTTATTTTGGGACTATATTCACTTCCCACAAAAAAAAGCTAAGGAATTTAATGCCTGGTTTCCCCTTTTGAAAATTTCTGAATTGTTTTTTTTAAGCTACAGTTCTAATTAACTGGTAAGCAGGAAAAAAAAATGCATTTATATAGGCCTAATATTCTCAATCAGACTTCTCCAACACACATCACATGCAACAATAAACAACATAAATGAGAGAATCAAAACATGACATTAAAACTCAACCTGCTATTTTAAGATTCATATTACTCCAGTCATCACTGCACAGAGTACAAACCAGCTTTTCCAGAATTGAACTGAAAGCTATTATTATCTAATTCAGTGTGAAAATGAAATGATAGCATTGTGTTCTGTGCAATATGAAGCCACTTTAAAATGCAAATTATATCTTCCATGAATATGATGGAATATAACTGGCATGCAAATGTTTGCGACAGTTGTTGGCTAAAAACAAAATAAGAAAGTGTGTAACTATTTTTCTATATACAAAAATCATTGTATGATTACACTGCAGGGGTGGGATTCTACCAGTTTGCACCTATTCACTAGAACCAGTTGTTAACATTCTAAACAGTTCGGAGAACCAGTTGTTAGAAGAAATTACTGGCCTAATCCTGTAAGGAAGGCAGGAAGGAAACATTCTGGTGTTGCTTATAGAAACTGTCTCTCCATTAACCCTTATTACGTTCTTGGCAGGACTAGACTTCCTGTCTCAGGAACTTCTCTGGAGTATTTTTCCCCTCCTTTGCTGGTACTTTGCTTGTGTGGAGTGACTATTCAAAGTTACAATGGCACTGAAAAAAGTGACTTATGACCATTTTTCACACTTACGACTGTTGCAGCATCCCCACAGTCATGAGAAGCCAGGAGAGGAGATGCGTGCCTCGATGTGAGTGATATTGAGTTGGCCACAGCCAGCCAATAACATGACCACCAAGCCACCTCCACCCAGTCACATGACCACCAAGTCATTCCCACCAGCTAAGCCGGTTGTAAAAGAACTGGTTGTTAAAAAATTTGAATCCCACCCGTTACACTGTACAATGTAGTTTATACTGAAAAAGTATAAATCAGCATATTTTTGTTAATATAGCCAATGTAGACAATTTTTAATAAGCAGAGATAGTATAAACCTTAAAATATTTTGCAGATTTAAAAAAAAACTTATGTCAGATAATTTTTAAAAATCACTATTATCTGCTGAAGAAATATAGATTTCTTGGTGCTATTTGTAATGAACTACAATTTCCAGTTTGACCAAGTAATGAAAAACAGTTTGAGAAAATGAGTACCTAGTTACCAAATGCCATCTGATAAAATTTTATCACTCTGCAATTACAAATATTTTCTTAACTTTTTCCGATAATGGTAACCTACCATTATTTCAAACCTGAAGAACCAGAGTTTGGTCATGCGAAGAAAGAATGAAGGTCGCAATACCCAAATATGAGACTTGTCACAACCTATTCTTAAATAAAGGCATAACTTTAAAATAAAGGTGTAACTGTCTAGCTTTACAGTATGCCCTTTTTAACTATTTTGGATAAAAACTGATGATATGTGTGCAACTCAGGAAAATTCAGTTGTTAAGCCAATCTTTCCCCAGCGGGATAAGACATCTTAAAGCATGTAGGTAGATATTAAATGCAATACAGCTGCACCAGCCCTACTCCCACCTCCAATCACATCCAGCTCTACCACTCCACCCAGTACATTCTCTGTGACGGAGGACGATGTCAGACGGGTGCTCCGTGCAGTGAACCCCAGGAAGGCAGCTGGTCCAGATGGAGTTCCTGGTAAGGTGCTCAGGGCATGTGCCCCCCAGCTCGCCTCCATCTTCAAAGACATCTTCAACCTCTCCCTGGCCCAGGCAGTTATACCATCCTGTCTGAAATCTGCCACAATCATCCCTGTGCCGAAGAAATCTTCCATCTCCAGCCTCAATGATTACCGTCCAGTGGCGCTCACTCCTGTAATCATGAAGTGCTTTGAGAGGCTGGTGCTCCGGCACATCATCAACCATCTTCCTCCAGATCTCGACCCCCACCAGTTCGCCTACCGCACGAACCGGTCTACAGAGGATGCCATAGCCATAGCTCTGCATGCTGCGCTGAACCACCTGGAGCAGCAGCAGAGCTATGTCCGGATGCTCTTTGTGGACTACAGCTCTGCCTTTAACACAATCATCCCAGGAATACTGACCAAAAAACTGGACACATTAGGTTTGCCCCCCCTCATATGTGCCTGGATAAAGGACTTCCTAAGTGACCGGCCCCAGACTGTAAGGCTTGGCCCCCACCTCTCCTCCACACGCACATTGAGCACTGGCTCCCCACAGGGCTGTGTGCTGAGCCCACTCCTGTACTGCCTCTACACCCACGACTGCAGTCCACAGCATGACAGCAACCTCATTGTGAAGTTCGCTGATGACACCACAGTGGTCGGACTCATCTCGAAGGGAGACGAGGCAGCCTACAGGAAGGAGGTCCTGATGTTGACAGCTTGGTGTTCAGAAAACAACTTAGTTCTGAACACCAAGAAAACTAAGGAACTCATTGTGGACTTCAGGAGGCACAACACCGACCTGGCTCCCCTCTACATCAATGGAGAGCAGGTGGAGAGGATCCACACCTTCCGGTTTCTGGGTGTCATCATTGCCGACAAAATCTCCTGGACGGAAAACATCACGGCAGTCATCAAGAAGGCCCAGCAGAGACTCCATTTCCTGCGGGTGCTCAGGAAGCACAACCTGGACTCCAGCCTGCTGATTACCTTCTACCGTGCGTCCATTGAAAGCCTGCTGACATACTGCATCACAGTGTGGTATGGCAATTGCACCATGGCAGACAGGGAGAGACTACAGAGGGTAGTCAAAGCAGCTCAGAAGATCATTGGCTGCCCTCTCCCCTCCCTGTCGGACATCTACTCTTCCCGCTGTCTTAGCAGAGCTGTGAACATCATAAAAGACAGCTCCCATCCTGGTTATGGACTGTTTGACCTGTTGCCCTCAGGGAGGCGCTACAGGAGCATCAGGTCAAGGACAAACCGCCTCAAGAATAGTTTTTTCCCCAAAGCCATAACCATTTTGAACTCACACATGCACTGATTCCAGTCCTGCCAAATATACTGTAAATATACTCAGGGACAACTGTGAATAATCTCGTGCAATATCACTTTTTTATCTTTTTTTATTACTGTGTTAGCTGACATGTGCAATATGTGATTATATTTTAGATGTATATTTTCTTGACATGCATGTCTGCACTGAACGATGAGTTGCTCTAATCTCACTGTGTATGCGTATAATGCAAATTGTACATGTGGATAGTGACAATAAAAGGCATTCTAATTCTAATTCTAATACAATATTATACACACAGAGGTAAACAGACAATCTGTAGATATGCTGTTGCATACGTCCATTATATTTATTTATTTAAATTGTATTTAATATTATTTAAATAATTTTATTTATTTATTTATTTAAAACAATAAATAAAAGCCAACAACAATAAAAATTACAATTTTATACCATGCTAAAAATTAATGCAACGAAGTTTAGCATTTTAAATTTCTATCCCTGTCAGCCTTTGAAGGTAATCCAGAATAGAAGCACAAAGCATGTGTCATGGCTCCAAATAACATACCCATAGCAATCAAAACTCTGAGGCAGTTGGATTCCTCAAAGAATAGATTTATTGGATATGTCATATTGGCACGAGCTGGTGAAAACCAACTCTAAATGTTCCCGCGGTTTTCACCTAATTAAAAGTAAAAGTTCTTTCACTTTCTCCAAACAATCAGTCACGTGGTCCAATCAGGATAAAGTCCAGTTGCTACATGACTCAAGTCCCCTCCTTCAGGACACCTAGTGGGAATAACTATTTTATTTTGGCTACAGGACCCCAACTATCTCTAATTCCCCCTCCCTTTTCCACAGCTCCAGTTGTAGAAACACTGAAGCCCCAAAATGGCCACCACTAGGTCAGTGTCAGGGTTGACGACATGACTATCAGGACTACTTTCATTGTAAGGTTCTAATAAGAGGATCCTGCAAATCTGAATGTCTGCATGTCTCCCCTCCTTTATTTTCACTTTCCAGAAAATTAGAGAAGGCCCCATCTGAGACTTTTCCCATATTAAGGTAATGAAGATTTAATAGCTGACTAGCTGCTGTAAGTCAGCTGTAAATGCTGATGACGAATAAATCAGCAGGGTTATTGCCGCTTTAAGACTGAGGATGGGTCAGCAGGGTTATTGCCACTTTAAGAAGCTGTCTATATAAGGGAGGCCATGAGAGGTTGGGTGTTGGTTCTTACCTGACACGCCATTTCTATGAGAGCTGCGAGGATCGTCCAAAGTGGGTGGAGCTTCAGTCTCTGCTGTTGTAGGCTGAGCTTAATTTCTGAGGAACGCTCCTCCTTCCATCACGTGGCTCGCCACTGCGTTCCCCAGTTTACGCGAAGACGAGAGGAAAAACAGGCATTCGTGCTCTCCTCTTACTAGACTTAAAGTGCATTGGCTGAAACAAGACCCCACCAGACGGTGAAAGACAGAAAGGGAGGGGCTGGACGATCCTCGCAGCTCTCATAGAAATGGCATGTCAGGTAAGAACCAATGCCCATTCTCCTTAGAGCTGCTTGGATCGTCCAGAGAGTGGGACATACCAAAGCTGAGGCCTGTCCTACGGGGGGGACACCGTCTGATCTGTAGACTCCTCGGGTTCCCTGAGTACCCTCTGAAGGACTCTTCTACCAAAAGAAGCCTCCACTGCAGCATACCTGTCGATTTTGTAATGCCTAATGAAAGGCGACAGGGAGGCCCACGTTGCTGCCTGGCAAATGTCGAGTAGTGGAGGCTGGGTAGCCCAGTCGGCTGAAGTTGCTGCACTCCTGGTGGAGTGAGCCGTGATACCCCTGGAAACTTGGAGCGCCTGGGCCTGGTATGCCTTGGAAATGGACGCCCTTATCCAACAGCCTATGGTGGTTGAGGGTACCTTGAGCCCTTGTGACTTTGGTTGAAAGGATATAAATAGGGCCTCGGATTTACGGAAGGTCTGAGTACATTTAATATAGATCTGCAAAGCATGTCTAACATCTAAAGTGTGCCATAGTCTCTCCCTTTCATGAGATGGCCTGGGGAAAAAATTGGGGAGGATAAGTTCTTGAGCCCGGTGGAAAACCGAGTTAATCTTGGGTAGAAAGGAAGGGTCAAGTCGGAGGACCACCCAGTCGGGATGGAAGACGCACAAGTCTTTCCTAACAGACAGAGCAGCGATCTCTGAAATCCTATGGGTTGATGTGATTGCTACCAGGAACACTACTTTGTAGGATAAGAACTGGAGAGAGACCTATCTTAGGGGTTCGAAGGGTGGCTTAGTGAGAGAAGTCAGGACTCTGTTGAGGTCCCAGGTTAGATACTGGTGAAGGGCCGGTGGCCGTAAGTTTGTGGCCCCTTTTAGAAAGGCTCGGATGCGGGGATGGTGAGAGAGAGAACTGACACCCTCGCAAGAAATGATGGTGGATAAGGCTGCCACCTGACGCCTTAGTGTGTTGGGGGACAATCCCTTGCTGAGACCCTCTTTGAGAAAATTGAGAATTTGGGCAATAGATAGGTCAGTTGGGTCAATGAGGAGATTGGCACACCATTTGCGGAAAATGACCCAAATGGCATCGTAAATCCTTCTGGTGGAGGGACGCCTGGCTGCTAAAATGGTATCAATAACTTCGGTGGAGAACTTTTCCCTCTTCAGACATTCTCGCTCAACCTCCAGATGGCTAGTTGAAGCCATTGGGGGTCCGGGTGAAGAAGGGGGCCTTGAGACAGAGAGATCCTGTTTGCTGGGATCCTCCAGGGAGGGGCTACGGATAGGCTGCGGAGGTCCGCGAACCAAGAGCGACGGGGCCAATAAGGAGATACAAAAAGCAATTCCGCCCTCTCATGGAGTACCTTTTGAAGGACTCTGGGTACCAGCGCTAGAGGAGGGAAGGCGTAAAAGAGGCCCGAGGGCCACGGGCATCGAAGGGCATTGTGGTTCTTCGCCCCTAGGGACGGGAATCTCAAAACGAACCTTGGAAGTGGAGTATTGAGGGGGGAGGCAAACAGGTCTACTACTGGCAGACCGAATATTGCTGTCACCTCCCTGAATAGGGTTGGGTGGAGGCGCCACTCCGACTGGTCTATGGTGGACCTGCTCAACCAGTCTGCTCGGGTGTTGACGATACCCAAAATGTGGTCTGCCCTGAGTGAGAGGAGGTGAGACTCTGCCCACCGACAGAGGCGCTCGGTCTCCCTCATTAGGCGTAATGACTGAGTGCCCCCCTGCTTGTTGACATGAGCCTTGGCTGTTATGTTGTTGGTGAGAATGAGAATGTGGCAGCCCTGTACCTGAGGGAGGAAACTGCGGAGGGCCAGGTGGATGGCGCGAAGCTCTAACCAGTTTATGTTGCACAGCCTTTCTGTCGCTGACCATCTGCCCTGAGCTGTAAGGGACTGTAGGTGGGCACCCGATCCGGACAGTCTGTGGTGACGGTGAGTCTTGGGGGCTCCTTGAGGAGGCAGCCCTTGTTGATCGACGCCTTGCTCCACCAAAGGAGGGAGGTGAGAACCTTTGGTGAGACCTTGACCTTGCGCCTTGAATTGCTTGAACCGGCTCTTTGGTACGGGAGCAGGAACCACTGGAGGGATCTGGAGTGGAAACGGGCCCAGGGAACAACAGAAATACAAGATATCATTTTACCTAGTAACTTGGTTAGTTCGAGGAGGGGGACCCTCTTAAGTCATCTGATGAGTTTGACTGATTGTTGGATACTGAGTATTCTCTCCAGAGAGATGAACACCCTCCCTTTGACCAGGTGGAATATCCTGGTGGACAGGGCCAATTGGCTTTTCTTCCAATTGATGAGGAACCCATGTTCCTGTAGAGCAGTGAGGGTAATTTGGGTATCCCTGATGGCTTGCTCCCTGGAAGAGGATAGGATGAGGATATCATCCAGGTAACAGTGGAGTCGCACAGGAATGGTTCTGAGGTGGGCAGCCAGAGTGGCCAGGACCTTGGTAAAGGTTCTGGGGGCAGAGGCCAACCCAAATGGGAGGGCCACATATTGGAAGTGGAGGTTATTGTAGCTGAAACGCAAAAATTTGGAGTGGGAGGGTCGAATTGGGATGTGTAAGTATGCCTCCGAGAGGTCAACAGATGACAACCAGTCTCCTTGCCTAACTCCCAGGAGGATGGATTGCAGCGTGTTCATTTTGAATTTGCGGTATACAAGATGGCGGTTTAGCCGCTTTAAGTCCAAAATCGCCCTCCATCCCCCCGAGTGTTTGGGAACCACAAATAAGTGGGAGTAGAATCCCTATCCCCTTTGGGACGGAGGAACGGGCTGGATGGCCTGTATGTCAAGTAGGTGCTGAATTGCTGAATCCATGAGGTTGCATTTGGTGTGGTTCTTGGAGAGGGGCATGTCATGTAGAAATCGGGGGGGTAGAGAGGAACTCCAGGGCAAGGCCAAACCTGATGGTGTCCCTGACCCAGGCGCCCGAAGTAGAAGAGTCCCACTGATTGGCGAAGGCTTTAAGTCGCCCGCCAATGGGAGTTAAGTCAGGTGGCTTATCTGGAGCGTCGGGAGGGCCTGCTGCCAGAGCCACGAAAGGGCCTCTTAAGTACCGCCTCTCCTGTGCCTATCAAAGGGGTCGGACCTGTCCTGGGGCTGTCCTGAATCAAAGGGGGGGCCTTTGGTACCTGGCAGGAAAGAGGGGGTAGAGACGAAAGGGGGCCCTCCGAAAGGGCTGCAAGGATCTGGGTTCTGACTTGCGGGTGAGGGATGGGAGGAATTTCTTTTTGTTCCTTCCTTCGACTAGGAGAGGACCCAGGGATGGTCCGAACAGTTTATTTCCCACGAGGGGGGCAGAGGCTAGTTCCACCTTATTCTTGAGATCTGCCTGCCAATGCCTAAGCCAGAGCAGGCAGTGAGCCGAGACGTGGGAGGAAATGGTGCGGGAGGAGAATTTTACCGAGTGAAAGGTGGCGTCTGCTGACAACTCGGCCGCGGCCATAATCTTAGCTATGTCCTGATGGGTGCGGATATTGGAGGTTGGGACATGTTGCTTAAGCTGGTGAAGCCAGCGAATGGACAACCTGATGAAGAAGGAGGCGGCCATGGCCGCCCTAATCGCCCATGCATCCGACTGGTGAGCTCGCCGTAAGGCCAGCTCCGACCGTTTCTCCTCCGGCCTCAGGGCCTCCAAGGGGTCGCTAAGGGTGAAGGAAGAGGCCAGGCTCACAATGGGCTCATCAACCTCCGGGGTACTCAGTAGGGTGAAGAGCCCTGGGTCAAGGTTGAAGAACCTTTTATCATGGGCCGAAGGGGCAGTTAAGGAGGCAAGTTGCTTGGACACCAGGTTCAGGAAGATGGGGGGGCTGGGATGACCTCGGCCTCCACCAGCGGCTGTTTAAACATGGAGTCCTCTGGTCCTTCCGGAACAAGAGGAGTGGGATCGGAGGAGTTCTGAGTAATTAGACCCGAGATATTCCTGGCTTTGAAGAGGAGGGATTTGAATAGCTAGGGCTTGAAGAGCCCTACAAAGGCGGGTTGGTCGGGGGTAAGACCCTCGTCCTCGAACATCTCTGCCTCTGATGGTTCTGAGTCAGGGAGGGGTTCGTTGTATTATAAGGACCCCAAGTCAAATTATTCCTCCTCCTCCTCCTCCCTGCACAAATCTAGGTCCCCTTCCGCCGCCTCCTCATCCTCCCTGACTGAGGGGGAACCCTCCCCTTGAAGAGGTACCTGATCCTGAGACGGTTCCGGAATGAGTGAGAATGATCTTATGGATTCGGTGGTCGGCGGAGGCAACCCCGGCCTAGTCATCTGCTGGAGTCCTTCCGCAATTCCTTGGCGGATAGCCAGCTCCATCCAGGCTCTCAGCTGCTCCGGAACCGCCTGAATGAGAGGTTCCTCCTGGCACAGGCCGGCGGCTGTGGGTATGAAGGTAGCCTCTGGTGTTCACCTGGCTGGAGTTCCAGGGGCCTGGAGCCCTTGAGAGGGCAAGCTGTGCCTGGATAGGGAGGAAAAGGCTAAAGGAAGGGGGGGTAGAGCAGTGGTAGAAGGAGGGGCTGCTGTTGGAGGCACTGAGCCTGCCTGTCTGGTGCGTTTGTCTATTTCTTTTTCTAGCGCTTTGTCTCGTCTTAGGGCATCCCTTTGGGAGGCTTTGGAGGACTCCTTAGCCTGACTGCACAGATGGTGGGTTTTTGCTTTGGCCTTTAAAGAAGGGCCTCTTGAAGGATTGCCTTCTGCCATTTTAGATAATTGAGGAAGATAAAGGATCAAATATGAGGCGGTTGGCGCGCCTAGGGGTCAACCTACAATGAAGGCCGGGAGCCCTGGGAAATTCTTTTATGCCCCCCCCCGTTTATTATTCAGTTATAATTAATCTGTTTGTCTTATTTGTTGTTATTTCTTTGAATTTTTATTTTGTATATATAAAGATATATGGTTTTTTGTAAACTTATTCAATTAGGCTGCCTTTCTCGTGTCTCTTAAATTTTCCTCTGATTTAGTAATTGATGAAGATCTCTCTTTTTTTTTTTTTTTAATTAGAAGGGCTGATCGGGATGATCAGAGTACAACAGAGGCCTTAAGGATGAAGCCAGGCCTGTACCAGACTGCCTTCCCAGGCGAAACCGGGCGGAAGTGGTAAGAGAGAAATCGCAGCCGCTATGGCTGGCTGCGGGGGAAGCCAACAAACGGAGGTAGGAACACAAGCCTCCAACAGAACAATTCAGAAAAGGCAATAGGGGGGGGGCAGCTTGTAAAGTTGCTAGCCTTCCCCTGTCACCCCCTGGGGGAGGGCCTCCCAGGGGACTCTAGAAATTAAAAAGGACCAACTGCGCAGGGCTAAGAGAAAACACAATGAAAAAAATTAAATACAACCTGGAAGGGAAGAAAACGAATCAAATAGGGCTTTCCTGAAACGGCCAAGAGCACAATCAAACACTGCCTACTCTGCACGAGGGCTGAGCATAAACTGGGGAACGCTGTGGCGAGCCACGTGATGGAAGGAGGAGCGTTCTTCAGAAATTAAGCTCAGCCTACAACAGCAGAAACTGAAGCTCCACCACTCTCTGGATGATGCGAACAGCTCTAAGGAGAATGTCTCTCTCTCCTTGTGTTCTATCTCCATTGTAGTTCTCTGTATAGAGTTGAAGATTGATTGCCTAGTATGTGCCTAACACGTGTATGTATGTATACAGCAGTCTTGTATATAAACCACTGTTAAAAGACAAGGCCTCTGTGTCCTGTGATTTGCTCCTGGGTTGTCTCACAATAGGAGTCACACTGCAAACACTTAGAAATCCCACATTCTTTTTCTTTGGGGTAGGATTGTGTTGAGTTAACTTTTGCATGGCAATTATTCATACAATAATGGTTCTTCAGTGGTTTGCAGTGGTTCTAATGGTCTTCCAAGTCCCTCCACTGTTATTTATGAGAACAAGGAGCCTGTAAGTACCATTGCTCTACCAAAATATTTTTCCTTCTTGGGTGTAGGTTATTGAATTATAGCAATGCTTTGTAAAACAATAGTAAGATTCCTAAACTTTTGGAGCAGAGGACATACATTATTATTGTTCTTTGTAAAAACTTATTTGCTGTCTATCTCACCATAAGGCTACACTAGGCAGCTTATAATAATAAAAAGGAAGAAAAATGAAAGGAACATTAGTAGTAGTAAAATAGTAGAGTAAAATTTTAGTAAAATGACAAAGGAACAAAATGAGAATTAAGACATTAATATGATGACCAAAAAGATGGATGGGTTGAGACTGCCATCAATGATATTGTATGTGATATGTAGATAACATCCCCTATGATATGGTGAGCAGGGGAAGATTGCCTATCTATTGAATGGCTGTCAGTTATAACACATCCATTTAAGAGAAAGCAAATTAATGTTGATTCCTATCTCTCACCAATGATTATTTTACCAGAGCTCTCTTTTAGACAGGTGGACACGCTTTAAAAAAAAGTAACCTGCTATACTGCCACAAGTGAAGGAAAAAGTTTGTAGGATGTAATGGAAAGAAAATATTGCTGTGATTCTTGATGGGAAAATAGAAGAAAAGTATGCAATTTCCTTTTGTGAATTGTTGGGATTATGAAAGAGGTGGGAAAGAAAAAACATATCTATATAAAAATCAACAGGAAGGGTATTCCTGTTGTTGAAATAAAGTTGGAACTTTACAACATTTGACAATATGCAGATGGGGATGCAGATAAAATAATATATATCAGGATTGATAATAGTTTAAAAACAAAATATAATCCTGTTTAATCATCTTACATGTGTGTAAGTGTGTGTCAATGGCATGTTACTAACTAGTAAAAGAACACCTTCCTTTAAATTTAGTTGATGCATTTGTAAAGTTACATCATTCAACGAACAAAAAATAATTAAATGTTTAGCAAACTTGGTGTGTAAGTTTAGTTTGAAATCCAACACAAAATATTATAGAAAAAAACTAATGTATGTTTTTGGAGATACAAAATTGTGATCCTATATAATGATTCCACCTAAAATATAGAAATGGGTGTTGCCATGCTATATTGAGTTTTTCTACTTGAACGTGACCTTTTTCATTCAAATTGTAATGTTAAATGAATATATTTTCTTTTACACCTAAATGGAAAATCATATTTTACTTTATGCTGCGATATCTAAATGAGGATCAGAGATATCAAACCTAAAACTGTAAAATGTTCATGCTGTTGCTTTCAATGGTAGTTAGTTAACTACAGAAGCTGTCTTTAAAGAACAATTGGCCTAGATCCCAGTGTAGCATTTTTTAAAAATGCTCATCAAGTCAATAGCAGCAGCATGAGGCTTTAGAATCATTAAGCAATGAAAAAAATAATATTTTATCCTTATGGAATCAGTTATTTGCATACCAGACCTAAAATATGCCACATATGAAATCATTTCACAAAGTTCGCCTTTGATTTTTATTTCTTAATGGCTATATTAGCATATATCATAAAGCCCAAAGTTGTTTAACTATTTTCATATTGCCAGTCCCACCAATGCAAAAAAAGCAGTCCATGGTTAAGAAGACTACTGGAATCAAAATACCTGAAGAGCTAAGTTTTCTTATCCAATGAAATTGAGTATAATGGTTGAATAGACAAAGCACAACAATTAAAATATTTATATTTAAGTGGCCAAAGAAAATATTAAAATAAGCAACACACTATTTCAAAATGTTTCTTATGTAATATAAATTTTAAAATTCAAAATTAAATGTTGCAGTACGTTTCCCAGATTTCAAATCATACTATATTTTCTACATTATGTCACTGATTTTACAATCATAGATTTGGTATTTTTTTTATAATAGTACATGGCTATAGAAGTAAAGAAATAGTTGTGTGCTATCATTGTCCTGTAGAATAGGGCTTACCAACTCCTGGTACACAGCCCAATTCCAGGCTGTGGCCCGCATAAGCGGCAGGTGAGTGCGCAAGCATACAAAGCTGCATTTGCGCAAGTAGGTACACATATGTACAAAAACATCCCCTCTCCCTCCTGCTGCCAAATATAATGTATATATTCAATGCATTAATTGTAATTGAACAAATGTTGCTGTATTTAAATATTTATATAGTATTTATTTTATTTATAACATTACTGTAATCTAGTCTGATAAACATGGCTGTAATGAAGTTCAGGTTCACTTGTTTCATAATTCAATGCCTTTTTTGTTCAGTATTTGAGTTTATGACAACTACTTAGGTTACTTAGATCCATATCTATCTTAATTGGCTAAATTGGCTATCTTAATTGGCTAAGACAGATCTAGTTATCATGCCAAAACAGCCTTAGAGGCCTTCGTGTGGTCTTGGGAGATGGGAGATATTCAACTTCTGAGAAAAGTTATGAATCAGTAGACCACACAAGTATGTTGCATTAGACTTTCAAATGGCTTTCTTATGTTCTATTAGAACACACTCATCTGGTTCTCATCCTTCATGCTGCCTTGACAATTTGGTGTCTGTCACACAGTAAATAACAATACCATTAAGGATGTTATTATTGCCAGATTTATTTCTGCATTATTATTCTGTTTGCAATGATATGCATGTCCAGCAACACATAATGTTAAAATAGATTTTGTGTGATCTACAGTAAAATATGTAAGATATAAAAAGATTAAAGCATATAAACCAGTAGCCATGAATAATGAAGTAGTATTATCATAGGAGGTTATATTCCAAGGTGAATGAAACTGTTTTCAGAACACACTTAAATTGAAATAAGACTGGCATGCCATTTATCTCTAATGGGCACAGAGAGAAGGTTCTTATCTAGATGACAAATTTGTATCTATAGGATGTCACATAATCATGAGGCTACCAGCAAAAGGTGTTCAAACAGAAACGAGGTGGCCAACTGTTGGGCATACTAAATTTCTGCATTAGGCAAAGAGGTTGCAATTGATCCTTTTAAAAACATTCTGTTATTCTATGATTCTATGGCCTAATCCAACAGGGCATTTTGTTCTTATGACAAAAACTGCAATAATTGGACGGATTTGAACATAGTAGGTGAAAGCATTCACAAGTACCTTAGTTCTGAGTCTTAAAATGCAATTTAAAAAAAGCTTTCAAGCAGCTCAGCGGCAGCAAGCATTATACAAGACAGTAAAAATAACACACAATTGATAAACCCGCTGCATTCTATATTAACTGTAACTGAGAAATGAAATAAGTACAAAAGAACATTGGCAACTGTATAAACATCATACCGAATAAATATAATTAAAGTCTCCATAATCACAGCAATCTCTTTGTGACAATTATAATACAAAGAACACTTTAGTGTACTACAATGCCATTCACAATAGGTCAACTACCTATTGAGAACCACAAAGCCAGATAATGTCCTATTTTACCAGGATTCAATCTCAATTGACCAGCTCCAATCTAGCCCATCATTATCCCCAGACATCTAAGATTTTTAGGATCCCTTTGGATTCAGATCAGAGGTGGTATTCAGCAGGTTCTGACCAGTTCTGGAGAACCAGTACTGGAAATTTTGAGTAATTCGGAGAACTGGCAAATACTACCTCTGACTGGCCCCGCCCCCATCTATTCTCTGCCTCCCGAGTCCCAGCTGATCAGCTGGGTCTTCTTTTGTTGCCCTGCATAGGAGAACACAGCTGGAAAGCAGGTTAGTGGGGTGGGGAGGGATTGGGATTTTACAGTAACCTAGCCCTGCCACGCTCACCAAGCCATGCCCACAGAACTGGTAGTAAAAAAAATTGAATTCCACCACTGATTCAAATCCATCAGATGAATCATTTAATTTCTCCAAATCCAAGTCTGAATCAAAATTGAAAATGATATGGAAAAACCCATTGCCCATTTAACCGTTTCTAAATCTCAAAACTACTGGATCTGAAACTGGATCACTAGCTCCTTCCCTAATAGCCCCTGAAAAGAATATGGGTAATTGAGTCTGTTCTTTTTATTGCCTTTATGTCAACCCTATCAACCTTGACTCTTGCCCATGTTTGCCACTGCTTTCTTCCTAAAGTTAAGAAAAAGTGACTGGCCAAAATACAGTCATGTTTAAATGGTAATGCTTAACAGTTGTGAGATCTTTATATTTTCAATTTCAGTATTCACATGACCTAAAACATGATCTGTTCTCCATGTCCTGAAACTATAAACTAACACACATTGAGTTCTTGTCCCGCCATAGGCATTAAAGCTGGCTGAGGGACTTTGGGCCAGTCACTCTCTCTCAGCCCAATCCACTTCACAAGGTTGCTGTTGTGGTGAAAACAGGAGGAGGAAAGACTGTTAGGCGTGTTCACCATTTTGAAATACTTATATAAATAATAAAGATGACCTAATAAGCCAATTAAATCATTCTGTGAGTGAAATGGGTAGACTCTAGATTTGATGTATAAATCAATAAATAAATCACTGAGTCGGAGATTAGCAGTCTTGATCTGCACAAAATAATTCTATTATATAGCTACTTGAAGATGCAATTGTTCATTGCCCCACATTAGGTATAAGAATCGTAACATTTAAATACAGTCTTTTTGCTCGGCCTCAAGATGGTGAAGGAACAATCTTCTCAACAATAATCCCATGAGATATGTTAAACCAGGATTAGCAATTACCCCAAAGTTACCCAATGACAAATTGTGTAAATAGGCACATGAAGCTGATTTTCCACAGCCCTAATAAAATATCTAGGTAATATACCACCGTGAATCTACACAAAGCTATTATGAATTTGGAGATCAGCACAATCAATGCTTTGAAGAAAATTAACTCCGTGCTTTCAAATTTAGAAGCTGCTTTTTATTCAAAATCAATGCTCAACGCAGGCTGAAGAGATGAAAGTAAAGAAGATGGAGGTAATTCCAACACTTAATAAGAAATAATTTATGACCTATGAATTTATTTAAGTGTTTAAGTTGGAAATCAAAACTTATTGTTCTGGGACATCCAAATGTTAGGAGTAGCAGCTACAAACTGCTATGGCTATTCTTTCTCAAGAACGTAGTTATGCTCTACTGATCAACAATTGGACTGAATGCCACAATGTTTTGTTTATATAGAGATGTCCTTGAAGGGTACAGCTATTAAGGAGTATTCTAGGCTGTGTAAGCTTCCTGCTAAAGAGTGTGCTTCTTTAAATAGCAATAGCATTTAGATTTATATAGCACTTCACAGTGTTTTACAGCCCACGCTAAGCCATTTACAGAGTCAGCATAGTGCCCCCCACAAACTGACTCCTCATTTTACCGATCTCGGAAGGATGGAAGGCTGAGTTAACCTTGAGTCAGTAGGAATCGAACTGCTGGCAGTTAGCAGCATTAGCCTGCAATACTGCATTCTAATCACTGCGCCACCACGGCTCTTTATATTATAAATTAATATATAAATATTATATTAAAGTTTGCATTATGGTTTATTTGATATTGATAACCTTTTATTCAGAAAACTGCAAATACTCCAGGCCCAGATATCATCTGTGTCTGTCTTGTTTGTGTGTTTAACAAGTATGAATATTTCTAATTGACAGGGTTTTATAAGAAGCAAAAAAGAAAGGTTAACAAAAAAAAAGTTGTTGCTACTACACATTAGGAGTGAGCAATGCTTTAAATCTGCTTCTCAAAAGGATCTTTGTGTAGTAATGTAAACCTAACACCTTTTTGCAACTTTTTCCCAAGTGCAGAGGGCAATCACATTAAAGCAGACACATCTTTAGATAGATGAAGAGCTGCAACTGTTGCTACATTCACATTAAAGGAAATCCAAGGTGCTGCACAGCTTTACAAAATGTATTATTTTTACTGTACACCAGGTTTATACAGATAGTTCGGGACCTACAACCACAATTGAGCCCAAAAATTTTGTTAGTAAGCAAGACAGTTGTTGACTTTTGCACCATTTTATAACCTTTATCAACACAGCTGTTAAGTGAATCACTGCAGCTGTTTAAGTTAGTAACACATCTGTTAAGTGAATCTGGCTTCCCCATTGACGTTGCTTGTCAGATGGTCACAAACGGTGATCACATGACCTTGGGACATGGCAACTGTCATAAATATGAGTCAGTTGCCGAGTGTCTGAATTTTGTACACGTGACCATGGGGATGGTGCAACAGTCTTCAAGTGTGAAAAATGGTCATAAGTCACTTTTTCTCAGTGCCATTGTAACTCAAACAGTCAATAAATGAATAGTTGTAAGTCGAGGACTTCCTGTACATAGAAGATACTAAAGCAATCAAATATCCCTATGTAAGGACATGTACTCTCTATATTTTAATAAACATAAACAGAGTTGTTGCTAAAAGCATCTAGAGCTAAAAGCATCTAGAGCACACTCGATCATGTCATGGGCCAAATCATGACGTTATCGTGATGTTTTTTGACATTGCGGAACCAGGGTGGGCGTGGCCTATGCATGACATATCCAGCCGGGGTTGGGATTCAACCGGTGTTACTACCGGTTCTTTGACTACATTTTGTGCACGCATGCGCATGTAATACACCTTAAGCTGTGCTGCCCAGACAGCTGATAAGCACTGTGTGCAGGTGCACAGTGTTTGAAAAACCACTTTTTAAACTGCTTTTTCAACCACAGCTGTGACGTGCAAAGCAGCTAAGGTTGAAAAAGCAGGAAATAAAGGTCAGGTAAGAGCCCGCGCGGGTGGGCCAAACAGCAGCAGACACAGAACTGGTTCGGTGTCTGCTGCTCTTCAGAGCTACCAGTTCTATAGAGCCAGGCAGAACCGGAAGCATCCCACCCCTATATCCAGCCCATGGGCCACCAGTTTGACAGGCCTGATCTTCTAGAGAGTAAATAGCTTCATTTGATTGGAGTAACACTCATCCCACACAAATACATAACATGACATAACAAAAGGATCACCCTCCAATCTGTGTCCTCCCCTTCATTACTTATGAAATATCACAAACAAACCCAGATGACAATACAACCCTAAAATTAAAACGATTTTTTTTAAAAAAAAAACTTTATAATTTCTTTGTCTTTGGCTTGGACTTGCCCAAGCCAAAGCCACTCACGGGAAAGAATTCACCAAAAGAATTTCATTTTCAGAAGAGATAAAAGGCCTTCCTGACTCTAGTAAGACATTATTCCAGAATAAAACACATAAAATGCTTATCTTAATTGTATCCACTTTGGTTTGGAGCCACAACAGTTATTTGCTCCTAGAAATCTCCAAGGAAAAATACTGAAGTTACAGATTCTCCTCCATGCTGCATCGAGAGCCCAGGATGGGTTGACTCCTTCCTATGATGTCATTTAGCTGAGTCTGTATGAAGATATAAAAGCCAGCCCCCGGAAGAGACCCCAGCTTTTGACTCAGCTCCTTTCAGTCAGTAGCTGTGTTCCTGAAAACTTCTGTTAGATAACACTCACCAGCGATCTTCAGTGCCGTTTTTCCTCATTTCAAGCAGCCCCCAAGATCTGGGCAGCTGCTCTTCCAGGACAGCAGGGCTCTCTCTCTCTCTCTCCTGCAAGGTTGGGAGCAGCGTTGCCAGAGCGCTGTTCAGGCAAGTTGGGCAGCGTCTGTAGACCTCCCCCATGACTACATTTTGAGCGGTCGTAAAAAGCGACCGGCAAACCGATACCAGCATCAGCCAGCTGATCATGTGGCCAGAGGCTGCCCTTTCCTTTGCTGACTTCACTCAGGGCTCTTTATAGCCAAAGGAGAAATTCTTCGATCTCAGAGCCTGTTTCCCATAGTTAGTGGCCATCTTGGATTGAAGCCTTCCACCATGAGGTGAGCGGCCATTTTGTAAGCCCGGGGGCCATTTTATACCTTAAAGGGCTTAATATAAAAAATTTACAGTTTCTTTCCATCGTTAAGAGCCTTTATTCTTCAAATGGAGCAAGATAAGGGTCAGGCAGAGTTTCCCCGCTCCCCAGTGGAACAGTCTCTTAAGCCAATAAGAGAAAAAGTTACAGGCAATGCACCCAATCAGTCCAGAGGGAGGTGGCTGCTAAAATCAGACCTAAGGCTCTAGCCCAGGGGTGGGCAAACTTTTTGGCTCGGGGGCCGCACTGACTTTTAAAATTTGACAGACAGGCCGGGTCAGCCCACAGCTCCACAAAATCAAGTCATTGTGCCTAATGCGCAGACATGATATTCTTCCGATTAAAAACACAACATAGATAGATAGATAGATAGATAGATAGATAGATAGATAGATAGATAGATAGATAGACAGATTCTTCCCCTACGAATGACTCTGTGTGTGTGTGTGTGTTTATGAATGTACCCCCTCAGCTTACACAAGTTGGCCACTTATAAGATAAGAAATAAATAAACGCCCACCCTCCAAAACATAACTCCTCCGGTGCCCATGGATAAACTGTGAACCACCAATTAGTAGCAGAGCTAACCCTCCCTCTTGAATCAACGTCTAACTGGGGGGAACAGACCGGCCTTCAATCTCTTGCAAGAAACTGCTGGCTAACCCTGCAAACCGCTTGCCGAGGTGTGGGGAAGGGGGACTTTCGCCTGCCTTTCCCCCCACCCGCCCAGCGCCCATCCCACCGCCGCTTTTGCCGTTAAACCGCGAGTCCTCCCGGGCACTTGGGAAGCCCGCTCAGCAGAAAACATCTACGCGTCTCTCCCAGGACCTGCCCGCTCCGCCCATCCAGGACGTCCACCACCGAGCGCACCTCAGTCTGGCTGCAAGGTCCCGGCACCAATGCGCTGAGGGCGCCACTGTTCTTCTCTCCCATCTTACCACAGGGGAAGGCCGTGGAGGGAGGTGTAAAGTGCCTGCTGGTGCTCGGGTCTACGGGAATACACATCACAACAGCGGGCGTTAGGGGAGGAAGGAGGTGGCAGTGGAGCTGCTGCTGCTGCTGATGCTGGCCAAGAGGTGAGGGAAAGGCGCGCCCAGGACGCAGCGAGCCAGATGCCCAAGAGTGCACAGCAGACCGCTCCGAAGCCAGATGCGGGAGAAAACTGCCCCAGGCCCCCCTGTACAGCTCAGCCCCTCGCCGCCACTGCCAGTCCTGGACGCTCCGGCTGCCAGTTGCTCCTTGGTGCGCAGCTCTTAAAAGCCTGCTCCCAGCGCCCGAGCAATTTCCCAGCAACTTTCAGCTTCATTTTAACTTGCGGGCGCTCGCGCCTGGCCCCAAGCCGCATGGCGGAGGGGAAGCCCGGAGCGCCACTGGGTCACCTCCTCCAAGCAGCCCGCCCGCTGGGCTTCCCCTCTGCTGTGCGGCTTGGGGCCAGGCGCGAGCGCCCATGAGTTAAAAGGAAGCTGAAAGTTGCTGGAAAGTTGCTCGGGTTTCCGGGGCTTCCAGGCTTAAACTTTGCACAGGCAAAGTTTGCAGGCAGGAGCATCTTCCCGCCAAGGAGCGGGAAGGGTTCTGCCCAGCGGGCGGGCAGGCTGCTTGGAGGAGGCGACCCGGCAGCGCTCCGGGTTTCCCCTCCGCCACACGGCTTGGGGCGAGGCGCGAGCGCCCGCAAGTTAAAAGGAAGCCGAAAGTTGCTGGGAAGTTGCTCGGGTGCTGGGAGCAGGCTTTTAAAGTGCCGCCCGAGCAGGACTGCCGAGCCGGGAAACGGGGCACTAAGGTACTTTAAAAGCCTGCTCCCAGCACCCGTGCAACTTTCGGCTTCCTTTTTCCTCGTGGGCGCTCGCACCTGGCCCCAAGCCGCGCGGAGGGGAAGCCTGGAGCGCCGCCGGGTCACCTCATTCAAGCAGCCCGCCCGCCTGCCCACTGGGCTTCCCCTTTGCTGTGCGGCTAGGGGCCAGGCACGAGCGTCCGCGAGGAAAAAGGAAGCCGAAAGTTGCTCGGGTGCTGGGAGCAGGCTTTTAAAGTACCGCCCGAGCAGGACCGAGCCGGGAAACAGGGCACCAAGGCAGGGCAAGGCTCCACCAGTAGTGGCCTAGCTTTAGGTGGCTCCAAGCAACCCGCCCACCCGCCGGGCAGAACCCTTCCCGCTCCTCGGCAGGAAGACGTTCCAGCCTGCAAACTTTGCCTTTGCAAAGTTTAAGCCTGGAAGCCCCGGAAAAAAAAGGGGGATCGGTGGGGACTCACCTTCGGAGAGGTCGCACTCGAAGGTGATTTCGAACTCCGGCCTTGGCCTTTGCAAAGTTTTTTTCTTTCCGCACTGTTTTGCAACTTTGGGGGCCACGCGGCACAGGGCGATACGCCACGCCCAGTGATTTTTTTTCAGGGGCAGGCCGGATTGGACAGACCAACGGGCCAGATGTGGCCCGCGGGCCATAGTTTGCCCACCCCTGCCTGAGAACATTGTCTCTCCATTTCTTGACTCTGAAGGTAGTGTTCCCCATTTCCATCACTTCAGCCAGGCGAGTATCCAAGCTAGATGCTCTTTCCATCAGACAGGACATTTGTTCCTTTCACAATGATAGGGTTGGCCTCAGTCTGGACCCCTCATTTATTCCAAGGGTTAACACCTGTTTCACAGGTCCCAGGACATTATGTTGCCTGGCTTCTGCCCCTTCCCGCACCATGACTTAGAGCAGCAGTGGCACTCACTAGATGTAAGTAGGGTTCTTAGAATATACATTAAGCGCACTTCCTCCTTCAGGAAGTCTGAAGCCATTTTGTTTTCTTTTCCCTTCTCACTTGGGGCACAAGGCCTCTTCTCCTACTATTAACAGGTGGGTCAGATCTTGCATTGAGCAGGCCTACAGGGCTGCGGCCCTTCCAGTTCCTCGAGGTCTGACGGCGCACTCTACCAGAAACGTGGCCACTTCGGCTGCCTGGGCGACCCAAGCACCCTTGGAGGAGATCTGTTGTGCGGCCACATGGACATCTCCGTCTCCTTTCATCAGATTTTACTGCCTGGATGTCTTTGCTTTGGCAACTGCAGCCTTTGGCAGATGGGTGCTTCAACGAGTGGTTCAACAGTCGGTGTGATGAACTGGACGAAGACCCACCCGTGGACATGCAAGCTGTGGTATGTCCATCCTGGACTCTTGATGCAGCATGGAAAATGGGCATTGGTAGAAGTTACCCTGAACGCCCTTTCTATCTATGCTGTGAGAGAGCCCAGCCCCTCCCTTGATTCGTCTGGAGAGGGTAAGTCATATTTCTGTATTCATTTGTGCTTTCAGAGACACCTTTCAGTCTGTCAAGTATCTTTGCCAAAGCTGGGGTCTCTTCCGGGGGCTGACTTTTATATCTTAGTACAGACTCAACTAAATGACATCATAGGAAGGAGTCAACCCATCCTCGGCTCTCTCACAGCATAGATAGAAAGAGCGTTCAGGGTAACTTCTACCAATGCCCATTCTAAGAGCTGTTCTGAATATGTCAGAAGTGGGAGCACAATTTAGAGAAGTAGTAAGATACAATTTATAGAACACGTTATTCTAAAAAAATCTGAAAATCTGAAACCTTCCCATTATGAGGGAAGGTCCTTTCTGCTTCCCTGAATGCCTTTCTAATTACTTATGCTGTTCCTATGGATTGTTCCATAATTTTTTTCCACAATTTTATAATATCTTTTACCAATGAAAAATCTACCCATTTTCTACGAAATTTGCTAAACAGCTTTTCATAAAATACTCAAGAAATTATTATTTTTTAAATGCAAATCAGCTTGCTTCTCTAATTTGGCCCATTATAGAGCTTTTTAAAGTATAAATCATCCCACGAACTGCCCCTTTTATACATAACTCTTTTGATGCCACTTTTGCTGGCATGATTTCTATCGGTTGCTTCATGGGCTGGATGGGGCAGGGCAGGGACCTAGATTGTATGGACTGTGGGAAGACAAATATTTGCTGATTAATTGAGGACAGGGTTCACTCCCTTTTAAAATCTAATGGCAGGAAGCATTCAAATCCGCTCCAAGAAGAATTTGTGATAGAATTCTTTTATATATTTAGTCACTACTTGTCCTAACTTGTTCTATGCATTGTTTGGTGAGGAAACGACTATGGTAGGTATGCATTGAGTAGCTCTACTAAATGGGTGACTGTCATGGGCTATGGGTTTTCATTGTCCCAAATTTAATTTTATGAATAATATGTTATAACATGACATAGTGAACTAGGGTGTGGTTGGAAGAGCTATTAAAACTTGGTGTGAAACATGGCAAGGAGGTAGGTAAGGTCCACTGAGTCCATGTTGCATCAAAATGTGTAGGCTGGCACTGCTGCTAATGAGCCTTAAGGACTCTGGAAAGTTCAGCAACCAGGAGACTGAGGACTTCAGTGGGAGTAGATGCATTTGTCAGTGGAAGCTGCCAACTGAATTGAAAAGCATCCTTTTGGAATGGATTTACCTACAGTAGGCATGTAAAACTCAAAGCCCACGGGTCAGATCCAGTCCGCAGAGTACTTAGATCTGGCCTGCACAGGGCCGCCTTGGAAATAGCATGCCTCTGCCAGTGCCTCTGCCACAGTGCCTCTGCCAGTGAAAACGGATCTCAAGAGGCCATGCATGGCCCTCCCAGGATCCGTTTTCACTTGGGATGGCCTCCTACTGCCCTCTGCCAGCGAAAAAGGACTCAACCCACTGAACGACCTCAGGAGCCTATTTTCACTGGTTTTTGCTGGCAGGGCACTTGGGCCCCACAGACGCTTCCAACACAAGTGACACCAGACTAACCTGGCCACACCCACCTTGGTCCCTAAGGTCAAAAACAACCCTGATGCGGCCCTCAATGAAATTGAATTTGACCCCCCCTGACCTACAGCATGGAACTGGAATGGCTGCTGCAGTACTCTGGTTGAGAGGAAGAAAGTGAGAAGGTGGGGGTGGGAGAAGAAAGTACTGTACAACAGGCAGGTATTAAGAGAAAGAGAAACACAAGGTGAAAAACAGACACCAGATTTTGTAAAATCCCAAGAAAATATCCATAAAGATCAATTACCATAGTACATGTGTATTTTTCTTATTTTTTCTTTATTTATCTGTATCTCACCTTTATTATTTTTACAAATAACTCAAGGCAGAAAATATATCCAATACTCCTCCTATTTTTCCCACAATAGCAGCCCTGTGAGGTGGGTTGGGCTGAGAGAGAAGGACTAGCCCAAAGTCACCCAGCCAGCTTTCACATCAAAGGCAGAACTAGAACTCACAGTCTCCTGCTTTCTAGCCTGATACCTTAACTATGAAACCAAACTGGCTCTCAAATAGCTCATGAGCCACTTAATATACTGAAACATTATTTTCTTGCAAAATGATTTATTTCGTTATTAAATTTATTGACTACCCATCTTACCAAAGGGTAACTCTGGGCGGCTTCATTATGATTTCCCTGATCATAATGAAAGAATGTATACATTATATAGATATATACTTTGAGAGATTTAGCAGTTCACCCTACTGTAATGCTGTCTTAGAACATGTTATGGATACTATTTATTATCCCGTTTCTATAAAATGTTTTATACTTCCATATAACCATACATTATTTAGCTGATCTCACTACTATTTTTATCCACGAGTTAAATTGCAACGAAGTTTGGTATGTATGGCACACAGTAATTATACACTGAATCTTAAGATTCGCTCATTATTTCTCAACTATGTGCAGACTCCCCACCTTCACCTCGCAACTCTGAACCATGTACAGTTCTGTAATAAGCAAAACTGAGTTTTAAAACAAATTTTAATGCTTCACTAAAATGACCTCAAGAGAAGGCAATAAAAATTGTTTTCTGCTAAGGAGGCCCTTTGCCAGCTGGCTTCATCGGGCAACAACTGAAGCATGTAAAAACTAGTTGAGGATTGAGATCCAAAGCAAGCACATGGTTATTTGGCAGATGCAAATGAAAAAAGAAAATGCATGCAGGTGTGAAAGTAGCCACCTTGGCTTGTATAGACAGAAAGATTTTAACCATAAAAGAGGATGGTTCTCTAAACATGAATGTAAAAGAATGCATGTTTTTTAAGCCCATCATGTATTATTACATAATGCCCTTTATACAATTAGACATCATGTTCTCAATGTTCACTGATTTGTATCAATAATAATCTGGCTGGCTGTGAGACCAACTATAATCCCAAAACATCTGGAGCATCACTTGAACTCCATGGACGTTGACAAAATTCCCATCAGTCAATCGCAAAAGGCAGCTTTACTGCAAACAGCTCACATCCTGAGAGTTTACCTCTAACAATGTCTATCAAACTCCTGGCTCATGGGCCAGATGCGTCACATGCTGGCCATGCCCATGCCCTGTTTAGCGAAGGGGAGGAAAGTCCCAATACGTCACGTGATGATGACGTGACGTGAGTTTGACACCCCTGCTCTAACATTATCAAACAACATCTGCCTATGCCAGGTCCTTGGGATAAAAAGGCCAAATCCAGTCTGAATATCTAGCTGACTGCAATCAATTATCATAATAATGTATATATAAAATATATTTTAGAGCAGCATACCCCCCGAACAATGTGTTTTTTTAATTACTGTCAAATTATGCATAAATTAACACATGGTATATTTAGTTCACTTGTCACATATTTGGTATATCTTAAAGAGCCAACAGATATTTTGAAATTGGAGTGATGTTTGACACCTTAATGAATTAATATATGATGTTGAAATCTTCAATTATATTGCAATTACTTTGAAAATATAAAATGTTGAGAATGGGCATTGGTGCTTACCTGATACGCCCTTTCTCGTCGAGCTGCGTAGAGCATCCAGAGTGGGGAGGTGCTCCAGTCTCCGCTCTCACAGGCTGAGCTATAATTGAGGAACGCTCCTCCTCCTTCATGTGACTCCTCTGTAGCATTCCCCAGTTTTACGAAGACGAGAAGACAAACAAGCTATCATCTCATCTTAACTATTGTAGCAACTCTCAACTACTTGACTGTTTGAATAATTGGCCGAAACAGGATTCCCCACCAGACGGACAATTTAGGGTGGGGCTGGATGCTCTACGCAGCTCAACAAGAAAGGGCATATCAGGTAAGCACCAACGCCCATTCTCCATAGAGCTGCTGCGAGCATCCAGAGTGGGACATACCAGAGAATGGCCTGTCCTATGGGAGGGACTCTGTCTGGGTCGGAATATCCTCTGGTTCTCTTGCCACTTGTTGAAGGACTCGCCTGCCAAAGGACGCTTCTACTAAAGTAAACACATCGATTTTATAATGACAAATAAAAGGTTTTATAATGACGAATAAAAGGCACCCAAGTGGCCGCTCGACAGATATCATTTATGGATGCCTGGGTAGCCCCAGGCTGCTGAAGTAGCCGCACTCCTTGTAGAATATGCGGTTATTCCACCGGGAACAGGAAGCGCCTGAGTTAAATAGGCCTTGGAGATTGTAGCTCTGATCCAACGGCCTACAGTAGACGGGGATACTTTGAAACCCAGCGTCTTTGGTTGAAATGACAAGAACAATGATTCTGACTTCCTGAAAGGATGAGTGCGATTGATATAAATATGAAGCGCATGTCTGACATCGAGGGTATGCCACTGCCTTTCCCTTTCTCGAGAAGGTCTAGGGCAAAAGTTAGGAAGAATGAGTTCCTGTGATTTGTGAAAGGCTGGGTTAACCTTGGGCAGGAAGGAAGGATCTGGTCGCAGGACCACTCGATCAGCGTGGAAAACGCAGAGATCCTTTCTAACGGACAGAGCTGCTATTTCAGATATCCACTGTGCAGATGTGACTGCTACGAGAAACACTACCTTGAATGTAAGGAATTGGAGTGATGCCTCCCTTAGGGGTTCGAAGGGAGGTTTAGTCAGTGCCATGAGTACCTTGTTAAGGTCCCAGGTTGGGTATCTGTGTACGACTGGAGGATGCAAATTGGTGGCTCCTCTAAGGAATGCTCAGATACGAGGGTGGTGCGAAAGCGAGCCAGAGGAGTTGCCAGAAATAATGGTTGATAAGGCTGCAACTTGCCTTCTCAAGGTATTGGGGGAGAGGCCCCTGTCCAGTTCTTCTTGCAGAAAGGCCAAAATCTGAGCCATCGATAGGGAAAGTGGATTAATGTGTGATTTGTGGCACCATTTACAGAAAATGCTCCAGATGGCATTATATATCCGGGTGGTTGAAGGCCGTCTCGCTGCCAGGATGGTACGGATGACCTGATTGGAAAAGCCCTCATTTCTTAATCAGCTCAACCTCCAAACGGCTAACTGAAGCCACTGAGGATTTGGATGCTGAAGAGGTCCCTGGGATAGGGAGATCCTGTCTGATGGAATCCTCCAAGGAGGGGCCACTGACAGGTTGCGAAGGTCCGCAAACCACAGTCTCCTGGGCCAGGTCGGAGTAACCAGGAGAATTTCCGCCCTCTCGAGAATCAGCTTTTGGATCACTTTGGGAATTAACGGTGGGGGGGAAGGCGTATAAGAGCCCTGTGGGCCAGGGGCAACATAGGGCGTCATGATTCTCTGCCCCCTTGGTGGGGTACCTCGAGAAAAATCTCGGTATCTGGGCGTTGAACAGTGATGCAAATAGGTCCACTAGTGGGTGGCCAAATATTGCTGAGGCCTCCTTGAACAGGGAGGGGTGCAGGCACCATTCTGACTGGTCTAAGGTGGCCCTGCTCAACCAGTCTGCCTGAACGTTTGAGACCCCCGATATGTGATCTGCCCTGATGGATAAGAGATTGGTCTCTGCCCAGCGACAAAGACGCTCGGCCTCCCTCATGAGCCGGATGGAATGTGTGCCCCCCTGTCGGTTGATATGAGCCTTGGTCGTAATGTTGTCCGTCAGGACCAGTACATGATGCCCGCGCACTTGAGGAAGGAAAGTGAGTAAGGCCAGGTATACCGTGTGAAGCTCCAGCCAGTTTATACTGCACCGTTGCTCGGTTGCTGACCAAGTGCCCTGAGCTGAGAGCGACTGGATATGGGCCCCCCATCCGGATAGGCTGGCGTCTGTTGTGAAGGTGACTCTTTGGGGCTCCTGGAAGGGATGTCCTTTGTTGATAGCGGGTCTGGTCCACCAGAGAAGCGATGCAAGAACCCTTGGAGGAACCTTCACCACGGCTCTTGAATTACTCCTAGAACGCTGATATGGCAGCAGGAACCACTGCAGAGATCTGGTATGCAGACGGGCCCAGAGAACAATGGATATGCATGACACCAATTTGCCAAGTAATTTTGATAAGTCCAGTAATGACGCCTTTCTTGCTCTTCTGATCACCCTGACCGATTTCTGAATGCTGAGAAATCTTTCAGGGGAAAGGAAGACCTTTCCTTTAACTGAGTCAATCACTGTCCCTAAGTGAGCTATTCGGGTGGAAGGAGAAAGTTGACTCTTCTCCCAATTTACTAGAAGACCATGGGCCTGAAGAACCAAGAGGGTAATTCTGGTGTCCCTTTCATCTTGGCATTCGGAAGGAGAGAAGATGAGAATGTCATCCAGATAAAAGTGAATGCGGATGGGGAAGTTTCTAAGGTGAGCCGCTAGGGCTGCCAGGACCTTGGTAAAGACCCTCGGGGCCGAGGCTAAACCAAAGGGAAGGGCCACATACTGAAAGTGTTGACTGTTGTAGCAAAATCACAGAAACTTGAAAAAGGAGGGGTGAATGGGGATGTGAAGGCATGCTTCTGAGAGGTCAATGGAAGTGAGCCAGTCTCCCTTCCTGGTGCCCTGGAGAATAGACTGAAGAGTATCCATCTTAAACTTATGCCGGACAATGTAGCAATTAAGTCTCTTCAAATCTAGAATGGGTCTCCAACCTCCGGAGTGTTTGGGAACTATGAAGAGGTGGGAGTAAAAACCCCTTCCTCGCTGTGAGGATGGGACAGGCTGTATTGCCGATTTCAGTGAGGTGTTTCATAGCGGCTTCCATTAGAGCATGCTTGGTGCGATCCTTGGAAAGAGGAGAAACCATGAAATGCTCCGGAGGGGGGGAATGAAACTCAAGGGAGAGGCCAAATCTGATGGTGTCCCTAACCCAACCATCAGAAGTAGATGATTCCCATTGGTCGGCAAAATATTTGAGGAGTCCGCCAATGGGGTAGGGAGTTAGGGACTTATCTGGGGCGCCGGGACAATTTACTTCCTGCGCCTTGGAAAGGTCTCCTATAGTTGGCCCCCCTTCTATTCCTGTCACCCATGTCGGTTCGGTCCTGATAGGCCGGCTGAAAGGACGGGGTTCTCTGAAACCTGGGGGAGAAGGGTGTCTGATAGGAGGTACGAAAGGAGCCTCTTCGAAAGGGCTGGGACACTCTGGGCTCCAGTCTGCGAAAAAGAAATGGAAGAAATTTCTTTTTATTTCGGCTTTCCATTAACAAGGGTTCCAGGGTTGGACCAAATAGTTTGCCTGCCGAAATGGAGGCCGAAGCCAATTTAGCTTTGTTTTTAATGTCTGCTTGCCAGTGTTTAAGCCAGAGCAGACGATGGGCTGTAACGTGTGAAGAGATAGCCCAGGAGGAAATTTTAACGGAAAGGTAGCGTCGGCCGCAAATTCCGTTGCAGCCGTAAGCTTGGCAATATCCTGGTGTGCCCTGGTGTTAGATGGGGGGACGTGTTGCTTTAACTGAGGGAGCCATCTAATGGAGGATTGAGTAAAAAAGGATGCGGCCGTGGCTGATTGAGTGGCCCAAGCATCGGATTGATGTGCCCGGCGTAGCGCCATCTTCGCCCGTTTGTCCTCTGGTTTTAGAGCTTCCAGAGCATCGGTTGGAGTAGAGGATGACGCTAACCCCACTATGGGATCATCAACCTCGGGAGTGTCTAACAAGGAGGAAAACTCTGCATTGAGATTAAAAAATCTCCTGTCCTGACTGGAGGGAGCGGGGGGGAGCTGTTGAAGCCAACTGTTTCGTTACTAAGTCGGAGAAAATGGGTGGAGTAGGGATAACTTCGGCCTCTACGACCAGTTGTTTGAAAATAGAATCCTCTGGATCTCCAGAGGCTGCTGGGGAAGTATCAGAAGGTGACTGAGACATCAGGCCTGAAATATTTTTCGCCTTGAACAACAAGGACTTGAACAGGTGGGGTTTGAACAGGCCTACGAAGGCGGGCTGGTCAGGAGAAATACCCTCGTCCTCTGACATTTCTCCTTCCATCGGTTCTACCTCTGAAGGAGGTTCCGAATAGTGTGAGGACCCCCTATCCGATTCTTCCTCTTCCCTGAAGGGTTCTAGGCCCATTTCCTCTTCCTCCTCCTCCTCTCCTTCTGGAAAGGGGATCACCCTCTGGGGAAGTACCTGACCATGGTGAGGTTCCAGTCTGGGGAGGGATCTGCCAGAAATGGATTCGACATCAGGAACCATCGTTTGAGGGCCCGGTCTGGCCATCTGTTGGAGACCTTCTGCGATACCTTGGCGGATGGCCAGCTGCATCCATTCTCTAATCCTGTCTGGAATAAAACCTGCGGATGGTTCCTCTGGTCGCAGGCCAGCAGCGGTCGGTGTGAATGTAGCCTCAGGTGTCCGGATGGCTTGGAAGCTCCGAGCGGGCAAACTGCACCTGGAAAGAGAGAACTGGTCTGGCAGAGGGGAGGATTGAGTAGGGGCTGAAGAGGTGGGAATAGTAGGTACTGAGGGCACAGACCATAAGTCCCTTGAACGTTTGTCAAATTCCTTCTCCAAAGCTTTATGGCGACTTAAGGTGTCCCTTTGAGAAGCTTTGGATGACTCCTTGGCCTGCCTGCGCAGATGGTGCGTCTTTGACTTGGCCTTCAAAGAAGGTCTTCTGGGATTGTCCTCTGCTATAATATAAGGTAAAAATACAGAATGATAATGCTCAATGAGGTGGTTGGCACGCCTACAACAAAGGCCGGATATCCTATAGTTGAACCGCGTCCTCCTTTTGGAAATTTTTTTTAATTGTATTAATATTAATATTAATATTAATATTAATATTAATATTAATATTAATATTAATATTAATATTTATTTATTATTATTAATTTTAATTTATTTTTTTTAAAAAAATATGGGGAGGGATGAGACCAATAAGGTCTAACGGAACTGTAGCACTGTAGGGGTTATGCCAAATTGAAATAAAAACTGAGGAATTAGGGAAAAAAAGGAACAAATAAATCAAATTAGCCAATGAGTCAAATGAATGCTGAGGCCAAAAAGGAAACAAAAAAAAGTGGGCCTCCTGAGGCAGCCTCCCAGGCAAAATGGGAAGTACTATTTGTGCCTTAAACCTCGCCTCTGAGCAGGCTGCGGGAATAGCCAACAACTACAAGCAAGAGGTAACAGGGCTAGAAGTCACAATACCTTCCGATAAACAGGCTCTAACAGGCCTTCCGGTCCTGCTATGGGCCTCCGAAGTCACCGCAGCGATCACAACAAGAAACAAAATGGCGGCCGGCCATGAGGCGCACCCAAAATGGCGGCCGGGTCCGGCGCAAGAGCTCAAAAATGGAAAACCACCTCAAAAGAAAAAAACCACTTGAAAGAAGCAAAAAACGAGGGGCAGAAGGGAGGCAAGCTCACCTTCTAATCCAGGCATTCTTGGGGGGAAGGAACAACGAAGCGCCATGAATAGCGCAATAACAAGCCGCTGCTTGCGAGCAGGAATGGCTTTAGAGCGACGGCAGGGAGCAGGAAGGGGGGGCGAAAGGCTGTTAAACCCCCCTTTTCTTCCCCCTGAGGGGTGAAAAAACGCTCCTCTTAAGTAATTAAAGCCAACCAACTGTGCAGGGACCAAGGGGAAGGAATAAGAAGTCAAACCTGAAATAATTTATAAATATCCTGAATCGGCCAAGGAAGAACTGCTAAATGCTCCCTATCTCGCTTGAGGCGGAGCTAAAACTGGGAAATGCTACGGAGGAGTCACGTGGAGGAGGAGGAGTGTTCCTCAATTATAGCTCAGCCTGTGAGAGCGGAGACTAGAGCACCTCCCCACTCTGGATGCTTGCAGCAGCTCTATGGAGAATGTATGTTTCTTTCTCACCCTCTCGTTTTTTCAGACCAAATTGAAATTTATGTAACATCTGCTGCATATTTTCTTCAAGGTTATTTCCATATTCCAAACTGCTAGCAATATGTGGAAACAAAACAACAAGCATGCAAGCATATTTTTTTCATTCATGGTTAATGGGCTATGTTTGCCACAGAGAGAGATTCATACTGTATCTCTGATGGAGATAACCTTAAGCATAATTAAAGTTAATGCCGTGAAAGATACAAGATGAACTTCACTATGGCAAACATATTGCCCATTAGCCATGAATGAAATAATATTTTTTTCTTGGTCTATAAAGGGGGAAAAAAAGAGGCACCCATCATGTCAGAAAGAACTCCCAAAAAGAAAGAAAAGGGATGCCAAATTCTATTCAAATTAATTAAATACATTTCTGTAAATAATAAATGTAATAATTAATGCCCTATCCTTTGGTGTTGTTAGATTGTATCAGTGCAGATTTGATTGCTAGATGTAATAGAACAATTTTTTATCATTAAAAGGACAAGACCTAATTACTATAAAAGCAACAGCTCCTGTAGATTCTCACAGGTGGTCAAAAAGTTCACTTGATTGAGGTTGCAGACTCAGTATTGATCCCTAGCAGCCAACAATTATAGCTGCTGTTTTTATGAAAAATCAACACTAGCATGATGCAGCTGGTTTTTCTTCAGTCTAAGTATTATCCTTATTCTTCAGCAAACTTCTATATTGATCTCACACACTGTATAATTTTATTTAAAGAGACAACATTCCAGGAAACTTAAGTTTTCAAGGTGTCACAGGTCAGGTTAAAGAGAATTTATAATGAATGGCTTAAATAGGAATGCAAGACTCAAAGATTGGCAGAGTAACTCTTATATTGATATGAAAGGGAGAAATTCAAGAACTAATGGTACTTTCCCTACCCAGGCTATTCTCAGAAGAGCTAACAAGATCAGATCCAATTAGCATTTGGATGGGAGACCACCATGAAATTTCAAGCTCCAGAAACTGGGAAGCTGAAGAAGCATTGCACTGTTTCCTCCATATCCCCCAAAAATCCTAACTCATTCATCGTAGCCATCCAGCTACCATGAGTCAATAGCAATAGCACTTAAGACTTATATACTGCCTCAGTGCTTTACAGCCTTCTCTAAGCAGTTTACAGAGTCAGCATATTGCCCCCAACAATCTATGTCCTCATTTTAGCAACCATGGAAGGATGAGTCAACCTTGAGCTGGTGAGATGTGAACTGCTGAAACGCTGGCAGCCAGCAGCTGGCTGACTTAGCCTGCAATACTGCATTCTAATCACTGCACCACCACAGCTCAAGTTGACTCAGAAAACATTACATTTTTACTTTTTTTTTAAAAAAAAAGGGGGGGGTTATTGGCACATAGATATTTCTCTTAACATCTGGTGGTTGGGTTCTCCAGCTTTGGGAAATCATTACCATATTATTAATCAGGTTTTCTGCAAATACTTCACCCTACAAGCGAGTGAAATGTTCAGAAAAGGGAACTGCCTGGCAGTATTTGTAGTCTCATTAGGGGGAGTCAATTGGTGATTTAAGAGTTCCTGCAAGGTGTTAATCAACTGATTGGTAGGGGTGCTGATAAGATGAGGTCCTTTTATTATAAATGCTTGGCTCAGGCACCTGTGTGAATAGTAGACCATACTCCAGCTCAATGGATCTCTTAATGACCATTTACTTGAGTACCAGGTTCTAAATTATATATGGATTTCTTGCTTGTTTTCATAGTTTATGACTTCACTATTCCCCCCATCAAATGTATGATTACCGCCATTTTAAAGATATGGGTGGTCGTCAAATATTTGTGATCTTGGTTTTTTATTCCTTAATTAAAGAGCATATAACTGCAATAATGTCTTATGGCATTCCACAAATCCAGGAACTGCTGGCAATTCAGACTTAAAAACCCAACAGAAATGAGGATTCAAGGCAGAAAAGAGCTTTTGCAGAATGTATAATGAAGATATTACAGATACAGTGGAGAGTTTCCCGAAGCTCAACCAGGTATGTTGAAAAACTGTTCAGCATTCGGCTTCCAAATGCTTCCCTGAGCAGTGCTGCGTAGCTTCCAAGATTATATTTTCTATGGTACCTTAAAACTTTTTGTTCTTTTACACGGCTATGAAAGGCCTACAGGTAATGGGATGGAGACCCACAGAGATGACTTTGGAAAACTTATGTGTCATTTGATTGATTATGTGCAATCAAATCATTGCCCACTCCTAGAAAACAACATAGATTTTTCTCAACAAAAGACCAAAGATGTTCCTTCAACTCTTCCAACCCTGCACTCAGTACTACTGTAACTAAGTCTATCCATCCTGCTGCTAGTCATCCTCTCTCCTTCCGTTTTTCTCAGCATGGGAAGCTTCTCCAGAGATCTTGGTCTTTGCACATGCTCAAAGTAAGATAATTTGAGCCTGATCATTTGTGCCTTGAATGAAACTCTGGGTTGATTTGCTTGATGATCCACTCCAGATTTGCTGACTGCTAGTTTTATATTGCAGCAGAGAGAATGAAAGTAATTTAATTTTTAATCCATATCTAGAAAGATTTAGCTTTAGGTTAACACCTTCAGGCCATTGGAGGCATATTCAAATACGTTTTTTCCCATTTAGTATGCATTTTTATAATGTACACAATACTTGATGTCTGCAGAAATATTTTGATCACCGTTAAACTGGGATAGAATCAGTTAAATTGTTTTTCATGTTCTGCTATAGTGCCAGTCTAACTTTCTCTCCTGCCCACTACCAAAAATTTTTATTTTTATTTTTAAAAAGCAGGGAACATATGCATCAAACATCTAAACTAGTTTTGTTCTGAGGTATGAGCCACAGAAAAAGCACTGTTTTTTTTTTCTTATTGTATTAGACCAGTATAAATCTAGTGTAGTGATTGCCTTGATAAAGGACAAACCAAGGTTTAATCTGGATATTTTATGATGACAGCTTCAACACACACACACACACACACATTGCCCCTTCTCATTTTACATTCAGAGCACAATGCTATTTTCCCACACCACTAAAGCAACTTAAAAAGTCTTGAGCCATGTGGAAGGAGGCTATACGATGGCTTCTTTTTATGCTAGCATGGGGGAGTGAAGCAGAACACGAGGAATTCTGTTGCGGACATATCTGGCGCATGTAATCTGATGTTTGTAATGTGGACTCAACAGCTTCTGTGTTGTTCATTGGAAAGGGTCCTCACTGCCCAAGTCCAGTACTCAGTCAGCACTGTCACATTCTGGACCAGATGAATGATCTTCAAGAGCAGCCCCATGGAGAAAGCCTTGCATTTAGTGAGATGACTACAGTGTGCATGATTGTCCAAAGGGCATCTTGATCCAGGAACAGATGTTAAGTGGATCACTCAATGAATTTGTGTGAAAGCTTTCTTAGACCCAGCTACCATCTGTTCTTCAAACAGGAGCTGAGAATCCAAGTCAATGCCCATACTGAGTTCCAGTCTCAAGTGAGGAAACTTGGGGAAATCAGGAGATTCAGGCAATTCAAATGAGTATAAAGATATATTGCAATCTGGCCAAATGGCATTGAAGAGAAATGAGCGAGAATTAAGAAAGGAATTCAACGTGGGCTGGACTTAGATCTCTGGCAGGCACGCAGGAACTTGTGACTTATGGCGCATTTGACCCCTCCCTCGGGCTCAGCCTGATCATCTCCTACAAAACCCGGACATTTTTTAAAATTAAAGTAAACTCCTTAATTTATGCATATAAAAACAACCAGATAATGGAGAAAAAAGAATCTTATACTAAAACAAATCAAAAATAATCAAGCAAAAAAAAAAATCCATAGAAAACAAAACTAAAACAAAATTAAAGATATCATCATTATAAGAAAGACATAGCTTTAACAAAGAAGCAAGGATGGTTCTTGTTTCTTCCATATAAAATGAATCATTATCAATCTATTTAAGACATTTAAATGGCACCAACAGAAGAATTGCTCTGAACCTATGCGCAGTAACTAGTCCAACAAACTTAAAAGGTATTTTTATCCACCTCCCAATATCCTCTTTTAACTGGAGGGTGTATTTTGAAATCTTCTTATCCACTAAATGGATATTTTCTTGGCAAGAGTAATCCTTAGGTATTTAACAGCTTACTGTAAAAATAATCCCTAGGTATTTAACAGCTTCTGGACAATAAATAAAACTCCCCCCCTACAACTTTTAATATCATCAAATGACATATTTGATTTATTACAATTTATAGTATACTTTTCAGGCACAAGCAATCAGGAAGAGAAGTTGAGTTCAAAGCACTAACATTTTATTACATGAAACCTATATACAAGAAACTGGTCTACTAATGGTCAAGCCTTGTCTTTGAATGAGCACTATGAGTATTCGATAAGTGAGGACTATCTGCATAGAATATTTTGAATATATGGCCCAAATCAAATTTTTGATTCAATTGTTGCAGAAGTTTAGATTGCTGTAGAATTTATGGGATTAAAATTATTTTAACACTACTGCTCATATATTTACCAATAGGATTATTTCACAGCTGAAATGCAGCATTAATTTGTTGAGGGCGTTCTTTATTGCCTTGAATTTTCACTTTGTTGTTAGAACCCTGTGCCTAATAACACAAACTTGTGAAACCAAAGGATATTTTTAATTGATTTAAAATATATAATATTATACATAGATGTTAGATTTGTCCTTTAATGATTATCAGTAGACTTTATATAAATTTGCAAAAATTGTGCAGTTATATGAATATCTTGGTATTGTAGGAGATGAGCAGAGTGAGACCGAGGACGGGGTCAAATGCATCATCAGTTTGGAATTACTGTGCTCCCACAAGAGACCCAAGCCTAGCCACCCATGAACACTCATAGCACTCATTCAAAGACAAGATAGCACTGAAAAAGGCAACTGAAAAGGTCTTCAAAATGGTGGCTATCATGTCCCTGCAGTCACATGATTATGATTTCAACGCTTTGCAACTAGTGTGTATTTATACAGCAGTCACAGAACCCCACGGTCACCTGATCACTGTGGAGAAGCTGGTGGGAAGTCACAAGTTGCAGTCATGTGATGTCACACTAAATGATCTGCAATAATTCACTTAAGTGCTGCAGCCAGAATTGACAAACTGATGTTATATATGTTAGGTGCAGTCACGTGATGCTTCACTTTATAACTGCATCATTTAACAATGGAGTTCGCGGCCCTAACTGCAGTCAGTAAATGAGGACTACCTCATTTGATATTCCTCATCTTGCATTTCTAGAATAACTTGAAAGATATTGTAAAAATATACAAAATAAAAACAACTCAACATAAAAACTGCATTGCCTTATAAAAATGAAAATCCCTGGATAAACACAGAAACGATTCAATTTATCTCTAACATAATCGGAAAGGCAAATGGAGTCATCAAATTTATCAGGACAGCCCCAAGAATGAGAAATCCTGAGAAAGCCACACCACACAGGGAATTATTTTAAAGCAAAACCTCTCTCATAAGAGAAGAAACAGTAAGATGAAAGTATTTTGCCAGTTGTGGTTTCTTCCATTACTAAAAGCATAACAATAATTAGTTAAAAAAGTAAAGAGAACTCTTGTTCTGGTTACTATATTCATGCAGTTGCTCTTAACAGCATTAGAAAAATGGTTTCTCATCCTTCCCTCATGTTTGCTTGACTTTGTAATCTATTCAACAGGGATATTCAACTGCCTACCATCCAAGTAAGAACCAGGACCATCCCTGCTTAGCTGCCAAGATTAGCCAGGTACGGTACTCCCAATTTATTCAAATGAGTTAGCAATTCATTTTTAATTATTACTAATCATTAAATTGATATGTGGCCCACTTCCAGCAATTCTGATTTTAAATATTAAAAATAGAAAAAGAAAAGAAAGGCACTTTGATAAAATCATTCAGATTCATCTTAACAACAAAAGGAAGAAACATCAAATAGCTTTCAATGGATTCTGGGTGTGTCCTCCTATTATTGAATTCTCAAGCACCACACATCCTAAGGAATTATTAGGTACTGAAATTTACTAAATACATAATTTCAATATCTAATTTTTTCCTAATGAAGAACAGGATATCTCTTACTGCTGACAGAAAATTGCATTCTGAATTAACCACTTCACAGATTCAGAATAAGCTACTAAATTCCAACTAATTCTGGAATTTAAACTAATCTTGAGATACACCACTATGGAAACCTGATTAATGCTTTTAATAATATTGCTCATATTTTCTTAGGATTAGCAATTTTTAGATATATAATTTCCATAGCAAATTTTGATTGTTTTTATGTATATACAGTATAAATTTCTTATTGAAATTTCTCACTGATCGTATTAGAACAGAATTAAATATTCTAGAACAACATCCTTTCCTCATTTAATAACTATAGCTAAGGAGTATGTTTGATAATTTTATACCGTGTTTCTCCAACAATACGGCCTCCACCAATAGGAAGGCCCAGCATGTTTTATTGGCATAAAATCAAATTAAGCCCCTCCCCCTAAACTAAGACCTATATTAAACATGCAAAATAGGGGGCAATGGCCGGGGGGGGCTTGCCGTTAGGAAGTAGTTTTGTTGCATACCCGGATATGGTGCTGCCTGCGTTGACTTTGGCGTTGGTGGGGCACTTCGTATCAGGAGATCTTCCTCCACCGTTGCTTTCCCTTCTCCCTTGCTGCCATGACGTTTAGAGCAATGCTGCATTTGGCGCAACCATGCGCAGCCAGCCAGGGCTCCTCCCTGAAACCAGAGCCCGGCGGAGACACTCGGCTTCAAACGTTCCTGTCACCGCCTTCCCTTCGCCTTCAAAGGCAAAGCCAATTCTTTTCGCCCTACTATCGGTATGACAAAGTCCCTTCCCAAGTCCCTCCATCCCAAACCTGAAGGGGCCACCGGGAGAGGCCGCCTGAGGCAGTGATAGTGCCCACCCATCCATGGACAGGGAGGAAAGGCGACGGTCTGTGCCGTGTCCTCCTCCGAGCTGAGCCCCGCCGAGTCAGTGCCTCTGCCTGATGCCCATTCCGCTGCAGCGTTTGGAGCTGCCGGCGTATTTGGAGATGTGTGGGGATGGGGACGGGCTGGGCGAGGGGTGGAAAGGACAGGCAGCTTTGGGCTCTCTCCGCCAGCAAGGGAAGCAGCACTGCCATTACCTCGCCTCCCTGTCTGTGGATGGGTGGGCGCTATCATTGCCTTGGGCAGTCTCTCCCAGTGGCCCCTTCGGGTTCGCGCTGGAGGGACTTGGGAAGGAAGCCAAGCTCAGGTCGGCCCGGCTCTTTTGCTTAGCAGGCGGGCGCACACTCACTGCTCACTTTCCTGGCTCTGCCAGCCCGTGCGGCTCTGGCGCAGCCCTGGTGGGATAAGCGGAGGGTCTGGCGGGGAGGCGCTCGCTGCCTTGGTGAGAGCTCTGCTGCCAGGAAGGAGGGCCCGCCTGTCAGCTGCGCTGGGTGCCCCAGGCAAAGCTCTTCGCACTCTGCCCGGTACCAGGCAGGGATGGCGGCTGGGCACTTCTCCCGAGGTGGGTCGATCCTGCGCTGTGGCCCCGGGAGATTCACCTCCCCATGTGGGGTTGGGCTGCCCTCTCGGGCAGGGGAGTCTTTGTTGTAGTAAGGCGTCGTTTTTAAAATAATTGGCTTTACCTTCGAAGGCAAAGGGAAGGCGGCGACAGGAGTGCCTGAAGCTAAGTGTCTCCGCCAGGCTCCAGTTGCAGGGAGGAGCTGGCCGCACGTGGCTGCACCAAACATCATGGCGTTGCTCTAAACACCGCAGCAGCAAGGGAGAAGAGAAAGCAACGGTGGTGGAAGGTCTCCCGATACAAAGTGCCCACCAATGCTGAGGTCAACATCCCAGCTGTCGCTGCCCGCCCACCCGAGGTTGTAAGGGGGGGAATTAAGTCACCCCCAAAAAGACGGCCTAGCCGTTTTTTCGGGGGTCAAAAAATTAAGGCCTGGCCTTATTTTGTGAGAAACACGGTAGCTTAATCTTTTTAAAAACAAAGAACCATAGAACCCAACTGAATAATCACTAAAAATGACTTGATATATATCTATATACAAAATTTCTGCTAAATTGCTAATATTTTTATTTTCTATACTTTATATATTGTAGATGCTTAATATTACTTATTGGGGGGATTTGGAGGTTTTTTGAGTTGGTTTGTCTTTAAAAAAAATCTAGTAAATTATACATATATACTTCCTGTGTGTGTATGCGCGTGTGCTCGCGCACACACGCACACACAACCCCCCCCCCCCGAGAAACTAACAGCAATTGAGGAGGTCAATTTGGGGAATAGAGAAAGGGGAAGGGAGAGGGAGAGAAAATCAGTGAAATACTTCTCATTGAAACTTTTCCAGTCCAATTAGCAGCCTGCCCTGCAGCTGTTTTGGAAGGGGAAAAAAATCTGAGCATGCAATGCTAAGTTTTAGTGTTATTTCTGTGACAATATATTTTTTCCAACATAAATTTCCTCTTGATCTACACAAATCTTAATATCTATATCTCCATGTCAGCCATTCATATCAATCCCACAGGGAGCTGAAGTTTGGTCCAGAGCTGAGAATTATGAGACACTCTTTACACAATTAAGAGCTTCTGATGGTGAAATGGTTGTCAGCTTTTAGACTGGTTCGCAACACTTAGCAGGAGATAAGTCAATAGGGTATTCATCCACTAATGAATGCATCCGAAGCATGTTAATTCATGCATATTACAAACTTTCATAGAAAAGAATAGGAAGAGTAGTTGTCTTCTATCCAGCTGACACATCACAATAACGCTTCAGCTCTGTTAGAATAATTAAAGCAATGTATGACTTTTTAAAAAGAGATTTTTAATAGATAATTCAATGAACCATTATGATTTTATACTTCAGTTTCTGAATACAAGTTCTGAATTTAATTCTGTATCAGTTACTGAGCTTTGAAGCCAACTTTCAATCTTCCTCCCCTCTAATACTTCAATGTTTATTTTCATTCCTTATTAACTAAATGAGCAATGCTTTTTCTTCTGTCAAAAGGAAAATAATTTCCTTTCAGATTGGTTACAAACCTTATAAAAAGATGCTCAGTTTATTTAATATATAATATTTACATTAAAAATGTGAACTGTAAGACTCACTGAAATAATTGTTGACCTGCTAACCTGTATTTCTGGGAAAATTGTAACTAAAAATGTACTGCTAGCTGTAAAATCTGTTCCAAAGCCCCTCCACCCCTAAAGTATAATCATCTTAAGTACTCTATTGTCAAACTGAAGTGTCACACATCAAACATTTCCCACAATGTCTGATGCTATTAGATAACTCCAAGGGAACTCTCATACTCATTAACACAGTCCTGCAAGTTTTTAAAAGTTATCTCCTGTCAGCAGTATGACCCAAGCAACCTTATTTCTGTATGAATTGCTACCTTGAGAGTTGTGCTTGGCAAACTTTTAAAATGGGACGTTGTTTTGAGCTTAGATTATGTTTTTTAAAAATTAGCATTTTCAATTATTTAAACAATTTGACAAGCTGTGAACACATTGTGGTTACGGGAAAGAAATGTCACATCGCTTTCAATATCTGAAATATGTATTCATTTATTTACTTACTTACTTACTTCCCCAGAGCATCAAAGGTATCGCCTGTTGTTTTATCCTGATAACAATCTTGTTGGATAGGTTGGATTGAGAAAATAAGACTGGTTCAAAAATACTCATTTCCCATGTCAGAGGACAGATCTGGTCAGGAATTATGTCACTCTACTATACACAGTGAGTCTCCTCTTTACAACAGTATATTTGGAAGAAAAGAGGCAGAGTAAGCATTCTATCTAAATTTATATTTAAGAGGGATGAAGAAATGTGCTAACAGATTGTGGCACCTGTGAATATTAATGTGCTCAGTGACTTTTTTCCCTTGCACCTGCTAGCATCTCTGCTACATCCAATTGGGGTTGTATACTTTAGATTCTTCTCATTTAAAAAGGAGGAAGCTCACCTGTTGTGAAACAATCCATCAGCCTCAGGCATAATCTTTATTTCCAGTAATGTCTTTATGTTCCCCATAGATTTTACTTCTGTTTGTTTGTTTGTTTATTTCTTTGTTTACCACTGTGGCATATAGCCCACAAAACAAAACCATTAAACTAAAACAAACAGCAACATCCCAAAGAATAAAGGTAAAAGTAAAGGTTCCACTCACACATACATGCTAGTCATTTCCGGCTCTAGGGGGTGGTGCTCATTTCCATTACAAAGCCAAAGAGCCAGCACTGTCCAAAGACATCTCCGTGGTCATGTGGTCGGCATGACTAAATGCTAAAGGCGCAAAGAACGCTGGTACTTTCCCACTAAGGTGGTCCCTATTTTTCTACTTGCATTTTACATGCTTTCAAACTGCTAGGGTGGCCTGGGACAAGTAAAGCTCACTCCATTACGTGGTGCTAGAGATTCGAACCGTTGAACTGCTGATCTTTCTGATCGACAAGCTTAGCATTTTAGCCACTGAGCCACCATGTCCCAAAGAATAGCTGCATCCAAATCCATAGCAGGAAGATTTCCCCTCCTTATAGACTTAGAAAATTCCAAGACTCTACAAAAGAGCCTAATTTTACTGTCCTTCTGAATATTTAGAGGGGTGGGAGCCAACATAATAGGTCCCAGAGACATTCTAACAAAATAAAATGGTATATGGCTGCAATCTAATGTTTTGTGTGGAATTGTGCCTACCAGCCCAGGGGAGAAAAGACAATATAAAGCTTTAGGGGATGATGATGGTGGCAATGAAAAAAAAAAAGTCTCATCAACTCGCCCATCCCACCAAAGTGGTCTTTTTGCAAGAAAATCCAAAATGTACTCTTAAAATTACAAATGTTACACTGGCCTTAAAAGATTGGTTATCTTTATTATAATTTAGTTCTGCTAAATGCAAATACATGATTTTTGTCATTCAAATGCAACAGTTCATTTATTTGAAAATCTTATAAAGGGTACAAAATCAGCAAGGAATAAATGGAGTTTGTTTTTTATTATGCATCTTTCCAAAACATTAAACTAATTCTTTTTTCAACAACTGTTTCTAGGATCATCAAATAATCAACTGCAACTGGCATTCAACCTAAGTAAAGCTTCAAAACAAAATGTGTAAAAATATAGCATTGATATATTGAACCATTAAGAAAAAAAAACAGTGAATACTCGAATCATAAGAATTGAATTAACATTTTAAGAGGAATTCAGTGTCTTCCAGTAAACTATTAAAAAAGCTTTGACAAATCATCTATAAGAAATTCTTCCCCAAAACAGCATTTTCAATTTAATTTCAGTCTATGATCCATCACTAAACCAGAAACAGATGTCAATGAAAAAAAAATCTATTGTTCAATCTCTAAGGTAATTCCATTTTCATGAAATCATTCAACCTGAATTCAAAGGGGCCCTGTTCAACAAGAATATACAAATACAATAGACTAGATGGTGAACAAACAAAAACACCTGAAAGTATTTTACTGTCAAAAAAAGAAACTAAGATCAAATAAACCAGCTAACAAATAGGGAGAATTGAAAATACTGTTTTGAAACCCCAAAGGTAACCTATTATCCAGCAGCTGTTTTGGCAAGTACATCAATTCCTTAGATTTCAGGCAGAAATTTCAAACCCTACCCATCACATGGTTCCTCTAGCAACAGATGTTAGAAACCTAGGACTGCATGGTTTATATGTATGCCATATACCACTTGCTTTCGGATGTACAATTTAGAATGAAATAATAGACTAAACAAGGTATAATTGAGCCATTGTATGAAGTGATACATTCTCCTTTTCTGTAGGCCTTTAGAGGGCTTGGATGATTGATTACCTGTCAGAATAAATAGCAATAGCACTTAGACTTATATACTGCTTCATAGTACTTTACAGCCCTCTCTAAGCGGTTTACAGAGTCAGCATATTGCCCCTCAACAATCTGGGCCCTCATTTTATCTACTTCGGAAGGATGGAAGGCTGGGTCAACCTTAAGCCTGGTGGGATTTAAACTGCCAAATTGCAGGCAGCCAACAATCAGTAGAAGTAGCCTGCAGTATTGCACTCTTAACCACTGTGCCACCAAGGCTCATAATCCTAGTGAACCCTATACTGAGCAGAAACTTGGAATAGATGACCTTAAGTCATCTCCTTAAAGTGTATCCATTAGCAGAGCTCACTCAGAAGACTGGAAACTGAGACCCCTTTTAATAAATTAAAAAGGAAGGTGCTTATGTGGAGCAGAGGCACTTTTCCCCAATTATTGTGAAGCATGCACAGCCATACTAAACACTGCTAAGGGACAATGAACTACCGTCACTCCAGTCACTCTCTCTTCCTCATAACATGTATTAGAAACATGATATGACATTATAGTGGTGCATTACCTGCAGACCTGACCCTCATTTATGTCATGAAAGCCAAGAAATAGTTTGTGCAATGGGATTATTTCCCACAATGTAGTTTAGAAAATCTTTTCCTGGCATGGTATCCTCTGGGTGCTGCATTTGAACTCCTTTAAACTCAATTCGACTTATTAAGGATTGATGTTGAATACATGAAATACACCAGGTCGACTAACACTGTTATGAAGTACGGAATGTTATGAGAAACAGAACTGAAACTGGCATGGATATGTTCCCAGCCTAATGTCATGTTCTGCTCTTAAAAGTAAGTACTGACCTTGGGAATTAAACTGGAGAAAGTTTATGTGCATGCAAACACTCAAAGTATTTAATGGCTGCAGATCTTGTGATTCTGCCAGCCAATTTCTTTTTCAAGCACACACTTATGAGAACAATGGTGCTGTGATGCCTTGCCAAAATACAGTCAATAATAATTATAGCAAATACCTGCTGCAGTCATAAGAAACTTTCATGCCACAAAAACAGCACATGACAAGTCATGTAGCTACTCAAAATGCAGCTATTAATCTGTATGTCTCGGATAAGCATTATCCTGCTTTCTTTCATTTGGAGCAACTTGCTATGGCAATATGGCTTAAGAAAATAAATGTATTTCAGACTATACAAGAAGACTATTTATTTAGCATTATCAACTCTCGATCCATATTATTTTACATAATTATTTTAAACATCAGTTGAAAATAGAATACCTATGATAAAACACCTGCAGAAATACAGGTAGTCCTAGATTTATGACCACAACTGGTACCTGAATTTCTTTCACTGAGTGATTCAGTTGTTAAGTGAGTCATCCTATGACCATGCCCAGTTTTACAACTTTTTGCCAGTCATTAAGCAAATCATATGATCATTAAGTAAATCCAGTCGGCCCCATTAACTTTGCTTGTTGGAAGCTGGATGGGGAGGTCACAAATGACCCTGGGATGCTGTAAATAAATGCCAGGTACCAAGTTCCTGAATCACAACTATGTGATCACGGGGTTGCTGCCATAGTCATATGTGCAAGGACCAATTGTAAGTCACTTTTTTCACTATTTATAACTTCAAAAGATTGCTAAACGAATGGCCGTAGGTCAACAACTACCTATGAATCTTAAAACAGCAGAGATGAAAATGCTACAATCAAACAAGTTTCCCTGTCTATCAGCAATTCTACTGCCATATTCTAGACCTATTTCAAATTGCAGATGCAATAGTGTTATCTGAGTAGCGGTTTATTAGCATTATCCGTATGATTAAAAGGGAAAGCTGTATGTAGGGAAGGTATGGAACTGAACAAATCTTCCTTTTAGGATTTTTTACAGGGTTCAACCATTTGTAATGCCATTCAGTTAGGCGGAAGAAACCTTCCACTAAAATATATATTACTTTGCATCTATGAAAGTTTGTGTTTATGTGCACTGGGAAGTTGTATGCAGAGAGCAGGCATCAAATTCTGCTGTAGGTCAGAGGACTAGAAAGTGCGCGGCTCAAAATGGAAAAGATCAACATGCCAAGCCACTGAATGCTTGTCTCATAGATACACCTGGGGAAAATTATATACCTATGTCTATGTCTGTATGTCTGTCTATCCCAGATCTAACCTATTTTTGAATTTCATCCTTATTTTGCCATCTTCTTCCCCCACAACAAATTTAGTCCAGTTGTGTTCAGTTCTTGGAGAATTATTCTACTGACAGACAGACAAAGAGCACTTTTACATACTTTATTTCAAACACTTTATTATGTTAGAAAGAAAAAGGAAAGATAGGCAAGAATACCTATCAGGAGTGTGGGAAAGAGGAAAAACTGGAATAAACTCAGGGAATTTCTAGATATTTAAAAATTGAGGTAAAGACTAGGATATATTTGAGTGAAAATACAGGAAGAGATGAAGTGTGAGTAATGACGCATGCATTTTACAATAATTTATATAAAGACAATTTCTAAATTAAGGTACTTGCCATCTGTGAAATGAATGTTCTGTTCAAGCAGAAAAAAAAGTCAGTTCAGAATAAGACTTCTGTGCTTTGAGGCTCAAAAGACATATTTGCCTTGTGCTCAGGTTTCAGAATAAGCTATATTTTTGCCTTATTAGCCTTCTGTGAAATGAATGTCTAATTCAATCATTTTACAACTAGCATCCTTTATGATGATGCTCAAGTTGTGTTTTCAAATTACAAATGTGTTCACAGCCTCAAAAACCAAGTGCCACAATAAATTCAAATATTACAAAGTTCAATATCCTAAACTACTTTAATCACTGAGGGAAAGATTCAGCCTACTCTGCACCTCGCTTTTCTGTTTTAATGTCAGTTTCCGCATTATATTAAGCTATAATGTGGTGTGCGTGGTTTAGTATAGTGTCTTGAGCAAATCCAGGCAATATGATTTGTAAACAATGCCTTAATGTCATAAGTGAACCAAACCAATCTATTCAATGTTAGTCGCTTGTAAGCTGAAGGCAGTAGAAGGCCAATTCCATTCTGTTGTCAAAACAGTATGGATCTATCCCTGTTGAGTCAAGCTCAATTCAAGTGAGACTTTACATTCAAGAAATAAAAGACAGTTTGTTAAAAAACATAAATTCCATTTCCAAACCCAAACATACATGAAATTATTACATTTTGGAAAATCAGGAGTGCAATAACCATTATAAGATTTAAATTAGCATATTCACTAGGAAATTATCTCAAATGTCCATTCATAATATGAATCAACATGCCCTAGTTTCATCTACTAGTTAGTTGTCACAACATTCTAACTAATCAGATGACAATTCCAAATTTCTAAAGATGAGATGGAATGGTGATGAAAATATCTCACTCTACTTCCCAAACTTTGCTTATTGTATATCGTATTTACAATATACTCTTGTATATTGCCACACATCTATTCAAGAATGCAAACTAATCCCACTTTTTTCATTCAATGTTGAGATGTAGAGCCACTTGAAATGATATCCATATTTTAACATTTATCCACTGAAACCATCCATCCATCCAGCTTTAGCATTTTTCAAAATTCTTAGACTTATGATTCCCTTTTCAAGTATCTTTTACTGTACTGTAGTAAGAAGTATAGCATTCAATTTCACACATCAAAATATTTCTAATTATCTTTTCATACTGTTTTATGCAGACTTCCTGTTTATGATGGAGTATAGTAATCAGGATTCCAGGACGGAGGAGGTGTATTCTAAAGGAATAAGAGGCAACTCAGTTCAGATATTTTGTCTGAGAGAAATGGTGAAGACAACCTCCCTAATCATTCCCAGAGTATGTAATAGTTGTAGAGAGTAGAGTGCTTTAGTTTGGCAAGATTCTGCCTGCAGAACATTAAAGAAGTCTGCTTGGAAAAATTACCAAGTACTGTATCTTTCTGAGTTTCAGAGGCTGACATTTTTCTCTTTCTGCAGTCATTCTTCTTACCCTCTCATTTCTTTTTCTTCTTTTTCTTCCATGCTCATTTTCCCCATGATTGGTTCCAAACAATAACAGGAAATGGCTTGCCACATTCAGAATTTCTCATCATCCTAGTACTATTAGTTCTCTGAGTCTTTCATTGTAAACAATCAGATCAATGGTATTTCAAGAGTTGTATTTATTCCTTCACACATGGGCATCCAAAGGTATGGTGCAAATAATGAAATGTATTTAAGGACATTACTTGAGGACATTATTATTATTTGAGGATAATACATGCTGTTGTTCGTGGTATTATTGTGCTTTGCCACGGATGCCATCTTTCAAATTTTCATTTATTCAATAAACTTCCTTTACATCACAATTACAGAAGTAATTCTAGGTGGCTTAGTCTATGAATTTGAAACATACCTTTTTCTAAGATGCTATTTTATTGTTCTCACTAATTCCTGGGTCAACAAATGATCAGTTTCCCATTTTTGCATTACCTTATTTTTATTCCAACCTATCCATCTTATCTGATGGTTTTCAGAATATTGCACAATATTTTTGCAAAATTCATCTCTGTTTCATCTCATTTTCACCATTACATTGAACATAAATCTAACTGTCATAGTTATGGATTCTTACTTACAGGTGAATTCACAGTAACCAAAATTCTTACTTTTCTGAGCGAGTATGGTATAGTGGCTAGAGTGCCAGCCTAGACATCAGAAGATTGTGAGTCTTTTCTGAGACATGAAAGCCAAGTCAATGACCTTGGCAAGTCATTCTTAGTTCAACCCACCTCTCAAGATTATTATTGTGGGGAAGCAGCAGTATTAGGTATGCCTTGAGAGAGACAATAATAGCAAGATAAGAATATATCAATAATATATTTTAGGTTTCATAATTAAACCTATACCTCCGCTTGCCTGAATGAACTAATTTTATCCCACAATATCAAACTACTTTTATTCATATCTATTACATCCTTCCCTTCATCTAAACTTCACAGATAAACAATATAATCATTAATTCATGTCCACTATTATTTATTTTTTCTTATATTCCAAGTCTCATTCTTCCGTATCTGCCAATTGTTTCCAGGTAGTCCATAGATTATTAAAGGCCATGTCTATACCAAACACTTTTTAAAACTATCCATACCTCAGGTCAGAGAAACCCCACCCCCCAACATCTCTGGGGCACCAGGGACTGGTTCCATGGAGAGAGGTTTTTCCAGGGACCAGAGGAAGAGTGGTTTCGTGTGCTGCCTGCATCCCATGGATGAGGCTTTTCTTGTTTGTGCGGCCCAGTTGCTGCTCTGCCACGGACCAATGCCAGTCCACAGATTGGAGGTTGGGCACCCCTGCCCTAGGTCACCTGCTGATTATTTGATAAAGGTAAGGATTATATAAGTCACTTCTGGCACATGTTCAAGTGTAACCAAAGCAGTTTATCTCCAGCATGCCCATGCTGTTTAATGCAAATTCTATTCTAAAGACTACTCAGAAAGCCAACATGCCAATCAACACATCCCACCAACCAACTAGGAGTGTGCTATGTAGTGTACTGGCACACACTCAGGATATTTTAATCATATATAATTAATCAACAGCTTCATTACAAAGATTGCTATGATTAAGCATAGTTGCTGTAAGAAACAAGCCACCCAGTTCATATTTGGTATCAATAGTCATGTGTATCCCCCATAAACTATCCTAAAAATGCTGAAACTATTATTAAACAATTCTTTTTTTGTTCTTTGTTTCATTTACACAGTACTTTCTTAATATTAGATTTAGAATGGCCCCAAATAATATTGTACATAAATATTCACATAGATATTCAGCAGCATAAAAAGTTGCCTGTCAGGAATTTTTAAGCATGTAAATTTAAAAATCCATATCATATCAAGTCACCGCTACAAAATCATTAATGCTTGTAAATCTAGTTTTTAATCCTACAATCACACTGCATGATTTGCAGTGGCTTATATTTATAAATATTAGCTTGGCTTATATTTATAAAGCTAAGGAATGTAGGTTTGGTATAAAAGTAACTAACAAAGTTACTTTACATGGGGGTGGGGGTGGTTTGGAACTGCTAGTCAATAACATGTAAAGGAAGCAAAAGGAAAAGAAAAGCTGCTTGCAACTCATGCAGATGAGATTGGTGGTTATATTCATTTATTAAATAAATAAATAAAACTTCCAGGAGGACTTTCTGTATTAGTATTAACCCAAATACCCACAAGTTTTTTTTCTCTTTCACATCCCATTCCTTCTAGTTCTGGTACAAATGTCGGAAGTAACCAACCAGTAAAAAGAGTGTGTGAAAATAAAAGAAAATTAATATTTCTACTATCTGTACTGGGCAGGTCTCATTACACATTGCTTCCAAACAGAACTCAAGACATCCTTGTGGGTCAGTAAGACAGGTCAGTTTCAACACTCAAGAACAGAAGTAAATGATATTGAATAATGATAATAATAATAATAATAATAATAATAATAATAATAATAATAATAATAATAATAATAATAAGTAAATGCAGGTTTGCTGCAACCCCATCAAAGGCTTAGATAAACCACCCAAATCACAAAGAAGCAGCTTCTGGGATTCACTCTCCAAAAACTTGAATTGTGAGATACAATGCAAATGCACACACACACACACTGCACACACAGCACAATATACCCCAGCTCAGTCATCCTAAAATGACCATATTTCTCTGCCATCCATCAGAATTAAGCTGCTTATGGATGCATAACAATTCTGTATATGCAGTTGCCAATAGCAACAGGCATACAATTGTACAACTAGCTCCCCTTTCCAGCAGCAGCAGCCAAAGGAAAAAAGAGTTTGCAAACAGCAGGGCAGAGGACAGCAGAAAGAGCAAGCAAAGGAGCCAGCAGAGGCAAGGGAGAAGGGCCGAGAGCAGCAAGGAGAGATGAAAACAGAAGGGACAGAACAGGCCCAACAGTGGGAGCCCTGATCCCGGGACCAGGACAGCAGAAGCAGGAGTAGAATGAAAGGGCTTGGAGGCGGGTTTAACAAAAGCCCCGATGCAATGCTACCAGCCAGTTCCAGCGACAAAAGCTTGTCGCCCCAAAAGGCAGCGCGTCTTTCTTTAGGCTTCAATCCATCTTCCCCTCCATCCGTAACTCAACAAGGCCACCCCTTCATCCCCCATTCACCCCCCAAGCACTGTAAACTAGCCCTTCCCACTCCCTAAAGTCAGGCTCGTCACCAGCAGTGTCCGAAGGCAAGTCGCGTGGGAGCTGTGCAAAACTTTAAAAAGAGAGAGGCCGGTGAGACGCTGCTGCACATCCCTCCGTCCGCAAGTTCAGAAGCGTGGGCCTGTCGGCGTCCCCCACCCCTCCTCCCATACATACTCGTCCCACCAGGGCCCGCATCTCACTCGTTAAAGGACAAGTTACACGCCACGAACGGGCCAGACAGACGACGGGCCGGGACTCGGGGGGAAAGGGGGGAGAAAAAAGCAACCCCCCAGAGCTACAAGCTCGTTCAGAGGGGTCCGTCCAATTGAAGCCGCGACAAAACTCCACAGCCCCGCGCCTCTTTCTCTTTTTTTTTTTTTTTGTCTCTTTGAAGAACAGACCTAAGGAAAGCGTCAACCTGCCAGCAGCGTCTCTACAAGACCCGCTTCGCGACGGGTCAACGGGTTTGCGCCGGGGCTCGAACCTAAACGCGAGCGCTCCCCTCCTCGGCCTCGCGCACTTGTCCGCTGAACTGCCGCGGCGAGATTGGCCAGCCGGCGGGCACATGCCCGGCTCAGCCGCTTCTCCATCTTTGCTTTCTCTCACGCATGCACACAAGTACGGCGACCCCCCGACGCCGCTCACCCCCCCCTCCCCGCCTTTCGCCCAGCGCTCTTTTTACCTTTGCCTTAAACCAGGAGAGAAGGGGAGGAGACGGGGGGGAGAGGGAGAGACACGCCAGAGGGCGGGGTTCACTTCAGAGCAGGTGAGGGGAGCGCAAAGCGCGCAAGGAAAGGGGGGCGGCCGGGGAGAGAGTAGGGAAGGCTCGGCGCAATTGCTGCCTTACCTGCTCTGCGGAGGGGCATTTTGCAAGCGGCGGGGAGAGGCGGGGCCTTTACGCTCCCCGGGGACCCGCCGGAGCAGCCCGGAAGCCCGACGGCGGCAGCCAAAGCAGTCCCCGAGTTTCTAAACTTGGCATGGGGGTCTTCCAGCATTTAAACGGACGCGAGCGCGGACCCCGCCGCTGCAGCCGCAGCCGTCGCCGCCGCCGCTTCTTCCGCGTTGTTGTTATGCTGCCGCCGGCGGGCTTGTCTCTTTGCTGGCGCTCCCTGTCGGGCTGCGGGCAGGGCCACCGCTCCGCGTGCGCTCGGGGAGGGCCGGCCAGGCGGCGGGCTGGGGGAAGGTAGCCCTCTGCTGCGGGGAGGGGAACCGTGGCGAGGCAGGGCGGCACGGCCTCAGCTCCCCGAGGGGACGCCGGGTGAAGGGCTCTTGCCCTCACCCCGCTATTCCGGGTCGCGGTCGGGGCCTTTCAATTCCCCCTGAGCGGAGGAGGCTACTTTAGGATGGGGGGGGGGGTGTTGTCATAAAGAATGATGCGCATCTGCTGCGATCGGAATAGGTCGCAACGGAACGGCTCTGACAAAGCTTTGCCTGCAAGCGGGGGTCGGGGAAGGAAGGGGGGGGGAGAGCTTGTCTGAGGAAAACGGCTATTGTGGGTTGGAACTGGAGGGTCTTGGGAGGAAGAGACAAGTGGAGAAAACTAAGAGGTTCTCTGGTTTCCCCCTCCCTGCTCACCAGTCAAGTTCATCTTAATGGAGAACGAGACCTAGCAAGAGCTTCCCTCCCTCTGGATCAGATATGTGGACTTCAGTTCCCAGAATTTCCCAGGCAGGGAAAATTGACATCCATTCATCTTGAAGCTTCCAAAGTTGAGAAGAAGTTCTGCTTTAGACTCTTGACAAATCACTTTCTAATGACAAATTGCAATTTGTCCCTTTGCAATGCAGAACCAAATTTGGTGTGATTATACCAAGCATTTTCTCTCTCTCAAGAAGACTACCTGTTTTGAGATATTCAACCACAGCCTACACAGCAAAAAGGCTGGTGTTCACTGCACATATTAAATCACGAAGAAGCAGATTATATAGAAAGAATCAGCGATACAGAAGAAACTCCACATTGTGAGTTATAAATGTGAGCAATCTTGCCATTCTGCTTTGGTATAAAAGTTGTCTTAAATGGAAAACTAAGTCCAAAACTAAACAAGTCTAAGATGACAGTCACGCTCTTACTTAGATTATTGGTCTAGCAGCTAGCTTGTTCATTGTTGTAACATTCTACATGAAATTCCTGAAATCTTAATAAAGAATCATGACATCCGATACTTCTGGCCATTGTGAGTTCCTTAAATTTCTGAGCCAGATAATTAGCTAAGTGGAAGACTTGTTCTCTTAAGCTTGGTTGCTTGCAGCCATTACATTACCCAGTGCTCACTGAAGATGTTAACCTAATCAGCTCATGAAACATCTTCAGAGTGACCATCAAGGATTCCACAGTTCAACCCTGAGCACATATATTCTCTTCTATTGGAATTTGCTAAGTAATTACAAGAAGGTCTTCATTAAAATAATTGCTTGGAAATGTGGCAATTGGAAAATGTCTTAAAAGTCATCTGATTCAAATTCTGAAAACAGAAGGGCCTGACAACTGGATTTTCTGATAGATCAATCTTGAAAAAACAACTTCTAACTAAAGAAAGAAAATAGCATAAATTACAGTCAGAAAGAAGCACTGAGAGCCATCTGGGACTGACTTTGTTTCCAATTATATCACTAAGAAAGAAAGCAGCAAGACCTTAGAGCAATGTTTCTCAATCTTGGAAAAAAGCTGGCAGGGGAATTCTGGACATTGAAGGCTACACATCTTAAAAGTTGCTAAGGCTGAGAAACACTCGCTGCCTTTGAGTTTCAAGTGGTCCAACTCCAGTCAGAGGAAAGTGGAAAAAGTAATGTTCTGGATGCATGCACAAATTTCAGTCTGGAGAAAAAAAATGTTGTCTAATGACTTTACAATGAGAAAGTTCTCCCTATTCTTTATAATTTTGCACTGCAGTTTAGTTGTTTACACTTTTTAAAAGCTGTGAACAGTAATAGTACTTACATATTTATTTTCATTTTTTTTAATGTCATTGTGATTTAACACATAAATAATATGTTAATCTTATCTATCAGATTAACACTGGTAACTATTAAAAAAACACTCATATCACAGGACATCCCTCAGTATAAAATTCACATTGAAAAACATATTTATAAGAGGCCATGTGTTCCCATCACTGACAAATACAGTGTATGTCTTTGTGCAAAAATGTTTGACATTACTAATGGGAAAAAAACGGAAATTGAGGGAAATAATACAAATTAGTTGACAGGTATATGGGTGCTAAATTATAAATAAGGAAGTAGAATCGTCTAGGCTCCAGTTCAACCCATCACTTAAGCATGAATTTAAATTTAAAAATATAAACAATCCCCCTCTTACTTCCCTCAAAGCATATGTAGCATAAACACAATGGAATTTGGCATGGGCGTAAGTGACCTGCTGGTTTATGCATACAGCATGAAGTTTCCTTAATCCTCAGTCCATCAGCACTCATGTTTCTAATAGAGTGTGCAATATATTCAACCATGACAGAATAAAATATTATAAGAAAGTCTTGCCATATTATCTGTTAAGCCTGGGTTCCCCAACCAGGGTTAGGGAGACAAGCTAAACAGAATGTGCAGTGTTAGTCAGATAGGCACACAGATAAATGAGTGAGATAAGTTTGTATGTTTATTAACATACAGTAAAAATAACAGATACGCTAGTGCTATCAAAAGTATAGTTTATTCCATTTATAGCATAGTCAAAATAACAGTCCATTAGTCATGTATCATTTATGTTAGGGATAACATTGTTTTACCCTAACTGGTTTAGGTAAATAATAATATGTAATCATAGTTTGTTAGTTAAAGTGTCTGCAACTTTAACTGTGGGATAGTAATTAAGGGAGTGGTTGTGAAAGCACTTTAAAAGAAGCAAGGCTGCAGCTTGCTCTCTCTCTGGCTTTGATGATCCCTGATTACTGCAAGAACACAAGACTGCATTGCTCGAACGGGAGAGAAAACAAAGGACTGACTTGTAAGTGAATTGACATAGGATATTCTAACACGGACTTTGCTAACTGAATATCCCTGAATGGACTGACTAAATGATACATGACTATTGGACTGTTATTTTGACTATGCTATGAACTCATAATGGAATAAACTATATTTTTGATAGCACAAGCGTATCTGTTATTTTTACTGTATGTTAATAAACATACAAGCTTAGCTCACTCATTTATCTGTGTGCCTATCTGACTAACGCTGCACATTCTGTTTAGCTTGTCTCCCTAACCCTGGTTGGGGAAAACAGGCTTAACACTGGTTATGGGCCCAGAGGCTGCAAAGTCAGTTTAACTAGGATAAAACAGATTTATGTAAAAGTGAGAGTTTGTGTTGTTATACATTACAGTAAACAGACAGCTGTGTTTTATTAATTATAGTTTTATATCCATATAAGAAAACATGGCATAAGTCAATCTACAAAGTTTGTCCCTTATATCCAAGCTGGATGGAACAAACTATGTATCATGGTCTATGAAATGTAGTCTGCTTCTACAAAGAGAAGGTTTGTGGAACATAATTGAAAATCCACCAAACGTAGAAGAATGGGATCCAGAGGATGAGGAAGATAAATTAAAGATAGAAGAATTTATGCATAAAAATCAACAAGCTATTTGCATTATTGCTTTAACCTTAACTGATAAGCAACTTGTTTATATCCACGGAGAAAAAAAACAGCTGTTGGGTGTTGGCAGAAGCTGAAGAGGATTTATGTTCGAGATAATGTTGGTGCTCACATAAATCTAACACGGAAACTTTTCAGAACACATCTCCATAAGAATGGTGATATGTTGAGTCATTTAAAAACTATGCAAAGCATTTTTCAAGAACTGCACGAGAAAGAGCTTATTTTCTCTGAACTACATCAAGTCTACATAATTCTATCTTCCCTTGACGAAAGTTATGATAACTACGTAACTTCCCTTGAAATATTGCCAAAGGAAAGCCTAACTTTAACTGATATAACTGGCAGGTTGATTGAAGAGGCCAGAGGAAGGCTTGAAAGAGATGAGTTAAGGAGGCAGCAACCTCAAAAAGAAGATAATGAATCTCCTACTGCATACACAATTAAAAAGTGTTTTAATTGTGGAGGAAGAGGACATTTGGCAAGATTTTGTAAAAAAGCAAAGTGCCAGAACGCTTGCCAGAATACAAAAAGTCATCAAAAGATAAATAAAAATTTAGAGTTAGCCATGTATACTAACGGAGCTGTAAAAAATAATTTATGGGTGGTTGACAGTGGAGCATCACATTGTATAACAAATGATAACAAACATTTTATTAAAATGTCCAAGTGTACACAGCAGATATCGTTAGCCAATGGCTGGAAACTGAAAGCTAAAGGTCAAGGTATAGCATATTGTTCTTTTATAAAAGAGAATGTAAAAATGTTATATGTACCACAACTTAAGTTTAATTTAATTTCAGTTAGAATTTTGGTTAAACTAGGATATGTAGTTACATTTAAAGGAGATAACTGCATAATTGAGAAAGAAGATAAGAAAATTACTGCATCTTTAAGAGGTGAATTATATGTGTTAAATGATGATGGTTTAAAGGTGGCTAACACAGTTTATGAAAATAAGAAACCTCATGATGAATGTATTCACTTGTTACATCGAAGGTTAGGGCATTTAAATTTTAAAATGCTTAAGAAAACTGTTGAATTATCTAAGGGAATAAGTTTGAAACCTTGTAATAAGTATTTGCAATGTAATGCCTGTAATCAAAGTAAGGCCAGGGTCACACCGGCTAATAGAGTTGATGGATTTACTACTAAAGAGCCTTTAGAGGTAGTATTTGCAGATTTAATAGGTCCTAAAAAACCAAGTGTAGGAGGAGCTCGTTACATACTAAGTATAATGGATCACTATTCTAGATATGGGTTTTGCTATTTAATGAAGAGCAAAACTGAAACGTATCAAAATCTCTTTAATTGGATAAAATTTGCAGAAAGGAAAACTAAAAAGAAATTAGTAACTCTTACAACAGATAATGGTACAGAATTTACAAATAATAAATTCCAGACTAAGAACAGACTAAGAATGTTAGGTATTCAACATAAAATGTCTGCACCATATAGGCCACAACATAATGCCTTTATAGAGAGAAGAGGCCAAACATTACAATCAATGACACGATCTATGATGTCTGATTCAGGATTACCTGACAATTTATGGGGAGAAGCAATAATGTGTGGTAATCATATATTAAATAATGTTGTTAATTCAATAACAGGTGAATTACCATTCACATTGTGGCATGGTACAAAACCTGATTTAAGTTACATGCACACATTTGGAGCACCAGCATGGGTGCATATCCCTACACAACTTAGACACAAAGGACAACATAGAGCTAAAAGATTATATTTTGTAGGATATACATCTAATCATAGATCTTATAGATTCTGGGAACCAGGTACATCTAGAGTTTACACCAGTGCTAGTGCAAAATTCCTAGAACATGTAGGATGGAATAGATTAGAGCAAGATTTAAATAATGAAGTAATTATTGAACCCTACAAAAGGCAGAAAGATCAGACTAGTTATAAGAAGAGTCCAATTAAAGAAGAAGTCCATGAAGAGCAAATAGGACCAGAACAAGAGGAAACAGTTGATCAGGAAGAGTTAGATAATCAAGAAGAGTTAATAAAGGAAAGTCCACCTGTAAGTCCTGTCATACCTAGATGTACTACACGTGTAACTAGACCACCTGAGAGATATCAAGCAAGTATAGTTTGCCAAGTAACTAAAGTTCCAACTAGTGTAGATGAACTTAGGATGTATCCTGCTAAGGATCAGGAGAATTGGCAAAAGGAAATGGAAAAGGAACTAAGTTCATTAAAGGTAATGAAAGTTTATGAAGATGCTAAATTACCTCCAGGAGAAAAATCCATTGGGTGCAAATGGATATTTAAAGTAAAAACTGGAAATGATGGGACTGTTACCCATAAGGCTAGGTTAGTAGCTCAAGGATTTAATCAAACTGCATCTGATTACGATGAAGTTTTTGCACCAAGTCTTAAAGCAACATCTTTAAGAGCAGCATTAGTGTGGGCAGCTAAGAAAAACTATGTCATTAACCATTTAGATGTAGAAACTGCTTATCTACATGCACCATTGCAGCGCACTATATATTTAAGAAAACCAATAGGTATAAAAGACAATAAAGTAAATAGTAATGATTGTTGGAAACTCAAAAAGAGTCTTTACGGGTTGAAACAATCTGGGTTTGAGTGGAACCAATATATTGTGAAAGAGTTAAACAATATAGGTTTTAAATCTGGTTTAGCAGATCCATGTGTATTTAAAAGAGAAAATAATGGAACGGTGTCATTATTGTTATTATTTACAGATGATATTGCTTTGATAACTAAGACTAATAATGAAGCTAATGAGATTATATCATTATTAGCCAAAAAGATAAAATTAAAGCATTTAGGTGAAATTAAAAAGTATCTAGGATTGACAATTAACAAAACAAAAAATGGTTTTAAGATATCTCAAGAAGATAAAATTTGCCAATTAATTAAAATGTTTAAAATGGAACTTTGTAAACCGGCAAAGACTCCAATGAGTCAGGAAGTTTGCCAAACTGATGATCAAAGTCCCAAATTTGATAAGTCCATATATCAATCTTTGATTGGAAGCTTATCATATATAAGCAATTGGTCTAGGTCTGATATAGCTTATAGTGTTAATCAGCTGGCATGTTTTAATTCAGATCCACATCAATGTCATTGGCAATCATTAAAGAGAATTTTAAGATATCTTAAAGGAAGAATGAACCATGCATTGTATATAGAACCAAAGGGTGATTTGAGTCTTAGTGCCTATGCAGATGCAAGTTTTGCAACTGATATAAACACTAAAAAATCAACATCTGGGATGGCTATATTATTTGGTAAGACACTAATAGGATGGAGGTCAATCAGACAACAGCATATCAGCTTGTCCACGATGGAAGCGGAATTTTCATGTCTGTCATTATTATGCACTGACTTGATTTTGTACAGTTATTATTAGACATGGGTGTAACTGTTAAAGATTCCATTATTGTGTACGAGGATAATCAAGCAGCTATAAAATTAGCTACTAGTATTGCTGTTAAAACTAGATCAAAACATACTGATTTAAGATACTTAAATGTTAGAGAATCTGTAAAGAATGGGCTAATTAAATTGGAATACTGCATGACAGAAGAAAACATTGCAGACCAATTTACAAAAGCTCAAGGAGTAACTAAGTTTAAAGAGAGTTGTAACAAATATGATTTAAAGATGTAAATAGTTATATTTATTATTATTTCCTAAAAGGGGAGAATGTTAGGGATAACATTGTTTTACCCTAACTGGTTCAGGTAAATAATAATATGTAATCATAGTTTGTTAGTTAAAGTGTCTGCAACTTTAACTGTGGGATAGTAATTAAGGGAGTGGTTGTGAAAGCACTTTAAAAGAAGCAAGGCTGCAGCTTGCTCTCTCTCTGGCTTTGATGATCCCTGATTACTGCAAGAACACAAGACTGCATTGCTTGAACGGGAGAGAAAACAAAGGACTGACTTGTAAGTGAATTGACATAGGATATTCTAACACGGACTTTGCTAACTGAATATCCCTGAATGGACTGACTAAATGATACATGACTATTGGACTGTTATTTTGACTATGCTATGAACTCATAATGGAATAAACTATATTTTTGATAGCACAAGCGTATCTGTTATTTTTACTGTATGTTAATAAACATACAAGCTTAGCTCACTCATTTATCTGTGTGCCTATCTGACTAACGCTGCACATTCTGTTTAGCTTGTCTCCCTAACCCTGGTGGGGGAAAACAGGCTTAACAATTTAGTCAGTCCATACAAGGATATTCAGTTAGCAAAGTCCATGTGGAATATCCTATGTCAGTTCACTTACAAATCAGTCCTTTGTTTCTCTCCCGTTCGAGTAACGCAGTGTTGAGTCCATGCAGTAATTAGGGATCATCAAAGCCAGAGAGAGAGCAAGCTGTCCTCTTGCTTCTTTTAAAGTGCTTTCACAATCACTCCCCTAATTACAGTCCGACAGTTAAAGTTGCAGACACTTTAACTAACAAACTATGATTACTTAGTTATTATTTTACCTAAACCAGTTAGGGCAAACTATGTTATCCCTAACATTCTCCCCTTTTAGGAAATAATAATAAATATAACTATTTACATCTTTAAATCATATTTGCTTCAACTCTCTTTAAACTTAATTACTCCTTGAGCTTTTGTAAATTGGTCTGCAATGTTTTCTTCTGTCATGCAGTATTCCAATTAGCCCATTCTTTACAGATTCTCTAACATTTAAGTATCTTAAATCAGTATGCTTTGATCTAGTTTTTACAGCTATATTAGTAGCTAACTTTATGGCTGCCTGGTTGTCCTCGTACACAATAATGGAATCTTTAACAGTTATACCCATGTCTAATAATAACTGTTTGTACAAAATTAAGTCAGTGCATAGTAATGACAGACATGAAAATTCCGCTTCCATCGTGGACAAGCTAATATGCTGTTGTCTGATTGACCTCCACCCTATTAGTATCTTACCAAATAATATAGCCATCCCAGATGTTGATTTTCTAGTGTTTACAGTCCAATAGTCATGTATCATTTAGTCAGTCCATTCAGGGATATTCAGTTAGCAAAGTCCGTGCAGAATATCCTATGTCAGTTCACTTACAAATCAGTCCTTTGTTTCTCTCCCGTTCGAGCAATGCAGTCTTGATTCCAAGCAGTAATCAGGGATCATCAAAGCCAGACAGAGCACGCTGCAGTCTTGCTTCTTTTAAAGTGCTTTCACAACCACTCCCCTAATTACATTTCCATATTTAAAGTTGCAGACACTTTAACTTATAAACCATGATAACATATTATTATTTACCTAAACCAGTTAGGGTAAACAATGTTATCCCTAACATTCTCCCCTTTTAGGAAATAATAATAAATATAACTATTTACATCTTTAAATCATAGTAGTTACAACTTTCTTTAAACTTAGTTACTCCTTGAGCTTTTGTAAATTGGTCTGCAATGTTTTCTTCCGTCATGCAGCATTCCAATTTAATGAGCCCATTCTTTACAGATTCTCTAACATTTAAGTATCTTAAATCAGTATTCTTTGATCTAGTTTTTACAGCAATACTAGTAGCTAACTTTATAGCTGCTTGGTTGTCCTCGTACACAATAATGGAATCTTTAACAGTTATACCCATGTCTAATAATAACTGTTTGTACAGAATTAAGTCAGTGCATAGTAATGACAGACATGAAAATTCCGCTTCCATCGTGGACAAGCTGATATGCTGTTGTCTGATTGACCTCCACCCTATTAGTGTCTTACCAAATAATATAGCCATCCCAGATGTTGATTTTCTAGTGTTTATATCAGTTGCAAAACTTGCATCTGCATAGGCACTAAGACTCAAATCACCCTTTGGTTCTATATACAATGCATGGTTCATTGTTCCTTTAAGATATCTTAAAATTCTCTTTAATGATTGCCAATGACATTGATGTGGTTCTGAATTAAAACGAGCCAGCTGATTAACACTATAAGCTATATCTGGCCTTGACCAATTGCTTATATATGATAAGCTGCCAATCAAAGATTGATATATAGACTTATCAAATTTGGGACTCTGATCATCAGTTTGGCAAACTTCCTGACTCATTGGAGTCTTTGCCGGTTTACAAAGTTCCATTTTATACATTTTAATTAATTGGCAAATTTTATCTTCTTGAGATATCTTAAATCCATTTTTTGTTTTGTTAATTGTTAATCCTAGATACTTTTTAATTTCACCTAAATGCTTTAATTTTATCTTTTTGGCTAATAAGGATATAATCTCATTAGCTTCATTATTAGTCTTAGTTATCAAAGCAATATCATCTGTAAATAATAACAATAATGACACCGTTCCATTATTTTCTCTTTTAAACACACATGGATCTGCTAAACCAGATTTAAAACCTATATTGTTTAACTCTTTCACAATATATTGGTTCCACTCAAACCCAGATTGTTTCAACCCATAAAGACTCTTTTTGAGTTTCCAACAATCATTACTATTTACTTTATTGTTTTTTATATCTACTGGTTTTCTCAAATATATAGTGTGCTGCAATGGTGCATGCAAATAAGCAGTTTCTACATCTAAATGGTTAATGACATAGTTTTTCTTAGCTGCCCAAACTAAAGCTGCTCTTAAAGATGTTGCTTTAAGACTTGGTGCAAAAACTTCATCTTAATCAGATGCAGTTTGATTAAATCCTTGAGCTACTAACCTAGCTTTATGGGTAACAGTCCCATCATTTCCAGTTTTTACTTTAAATATCCATTTGCACCCAATGGATTTTTCTCCTGGAGGTAATTTAGCATCTTCATATACTTTCATTATCTTTAATGAATTTAGTTCTTTTTCCATTGCTTTTTGCCAATTCTCCTGATCCTTAGCAGGATACATCCTAAGTTCATCTACACTAGTTGGAACTTTAGTTACTTGGCAAACTATACTTGCTTGATACCTATCAGGTGGTCTAGTTACACGTGTAGTACATCTAGGTATTACAGGACTTACAGGTGGACTTTCCTTTATTAACTCTTCTTGATTATCTAACTCTTCCTGATCAACTGTTTCCTCTTGTTCTGGTCCTATTTGCTCCTCTTGGACTTCTTCTTTAATTGGACTCTTCTTATAACTAGTCTGTTCTTTCTGCCTTTTGTAGGGTTCAATAATTACTTCATTATTTAAATCTTGCTCTAATCTATTCCATCCTACATGTTCTAGGAATTTTGCACTAGCACTGGTGTAAACTCTAAATGTACCTGGTTCCCAGAATCTATAAGATCTATGATTAGATGTATATCCTACAAAATATAATCTTTTAGCTCTATGTTGTCCTTTTTGTCTAAGTTGTGTAGGGATATGCACCCATGCTGGTGCTCCAAATGTGTGCATGTAACTTAAATCAGGTTTTGTACCATGCCACAGTGTGAATGGTAATTCACCTGTTGTTGAATTAACAACATTATTTAATATATGATTACCACACATTATTGCTTCTCCCCACAAATTGTCAGGTAATCCTGAATCAGACATCATAGTACGTGTCATTGATTGTAATGTTTGGCCTCGTCTCTCTATAAAGGCATTATGTTGTGGCCTATATGGTGCAGACTTTTTATGTTGAATACCTAACATTCTTAATCTGTTCTGGAATTTATTATTTGTAAATTCCGTACCATTATCTGTTATAAGAGTTACAAATTTCTTTTTAGTTTTCCTTTCAGCAAATTTTATCCAATTAAAGAGATTTTGATACGTTTCAGTTTTGCTCTTCATTAAATAGCAAAACCCATATCTAGAATAATGGTCCATTATACTTACTATGTAACAAGCTCCTCCTACACTTGGTTTTTTCGAACCTATTAAATCAGCAAATACTACTTCTAAAGGCTCTTTGGTAGTAAATCCATCAACTCTATTAGCCGGTGTGACCCTGGCTTTGCTTTGATTGCAAGCATTACATTGCAAATACTTATTACAAGGTTTCAAACTTATTCCCTTAGATAATTCAACAGTTTTCTTAAGCATTTTAAAATTTAAATGCCCTAGCCTTCGATGTAACAAGTGAATACATTCATCATGGGGTTTCTTATTTTCATAAACCATGATAGCCACCTTTAAACCATTATCATTTAACACATATAATTCACCTCTTAAAGATGCAGTAATTTTCTTATCTTCCTTTTCAATTATGCAGTTATCTCCTTTAAATGTAACTACACATCCTAGTTTAACCAAAATTCTAACTGAAATTAAATTAAACTTAAGTTGTGGTACATATAACATTTTTACATTCCCTTTTATAAAAGAACAATATGCTATACCTTGACCTTTAGCTTTCAGTTTCCAGCCATTGGCTAACGATATCTGCTATGTAATCTTGGACATTTTAATAAAATTTCTGTTATCATTTGTTATACAGTGGGATGCTCCACTGTCATCCACCCATAAATTATTTTTTACAGCTCCATTAGTGTACATGGCTAACGCTAAATTTTTATTTATCTTTTCATGACTTTTTGTATTCTGGACAGCGTTCTGGCACTTTGCTTTTTTACAAAATCTTGCCAAATGTCCTCTTCCTCCACAATTAAAACACTTTTTAATTGTGTATGCAGTAGGAGATTCATTATCTTCTTTTTGAGGTTGTTCCCTCCTTAACTCATTTCTTTCAAGCCTTCTTCTGGCCTCTTCAATCAATCTGCCAGTTATATCAGTTAAAGTTAGGCTTTCCTTTGGCAATATTTCAAGGGAAGTTACATAGTTGTCATAACTTTCATTTAGTGATGATAGAATTATGTAGACTTGGTGTAGTTCAGAGAAAATAAGCTCTTTCTCGTGCAGTTCTTGAAAAATGCTTTTCATACTTTCCAAATGACTCAGCATATCACCATTCTTCTGGAGATGCGTCCTGAAAAGCTTCCGTGTTAGATTTATGTGTGCACCAATGTTATCTCGAACATAAATCCTCTTCAGCTTCTGCCAACACCCAACAGCCATTTTTTCTCCATGGATATGAACAAGTTGTTGGTCAGTTAAGGTTAACCCAATTATGCAAATAGCGTGTTCATTTTTATGCATAAATTCTTCTATTTTTAGTCTATCTTCATCATCCTGTGGATCCCATTCCTCTACGTTTGGTGGATTTTCAATTATGTTCCACAAACCTTCTCTTCGTAGAAGAAGACTACATTTCATAGACCATGATACATAGTTTGTTCCATCCAGCTTGGATATAAGGGACAAACTTTGTAGATTGACTTGTGCCATGTTTTCTTATATGGATATAAAACTATAATTAATAAAACACAGCTGTCTGTTTACTGTCATGTATAACAACACAAACTCTCACTTTTACATAAATCTGTTTTATCCTAGTTAAACTGACTTTGCAGCCTCTGGGCCCATAACCAGTGTTAAGCCTGTTTTCCCCAACCAGGGTTAGGGAGACAAGCTAAACAGAATGTGCAGCGTTAGTCAGATAGGCACACAGATAAATGAGTGAGATAAGTTTGTATGTTTATTAACATACAGTAAAAATAACAGATACGCTTGTGCTATCAAAAGTATAGTTTATTCCACTTATAGCATAGTCAAAATAACAGTCCATTAGTCATGTATCATTTAGTCGGTCCATATAAGGATATTCAGTTAGCAAAGTCCATGTGGAATATCCTATGTCAGTTCACTTACAAATCAGTCCTTTGTTTCTCTCCCGTTCGAGTAACGCAGTGTTGAGTCCATGCAGTAATTAGGGATCATCAAAGCCAGAGAGAGAGCAAGCTGTCCTCTTGCTTCTTTTAAAGTGCTTTCACAATCACTCCCCTAATTACAGTCCTACAGTTAAAGTTGCAGACACTTTAACTAACAAACTATGATTACTTAGTTATTATTTTACCTAAACCAGTTAGGGCAAACAATGTTATCCCTAACATTATCAATATATTTCAAAAGCGACCTTGTTAATTTTAAACCTGTTAGCCCAACATTGATTTTCGGTATAATTATAGAAAAGTTAATGTGGAACTCAATGCAGCTATCTTAAAGACAAAATATAGTTACACTCAATCAGCAAGGACTTTTTTAGATGTGATGAAATCTGTACTATATAGGCCAATTAACATTATTTTGACACAATGCTGATATGAGGAAAAAATATTAGCATATTCAATGTCCTTATTTACTGGTGTGAATAGATTTTGTTGAAGAAAACATTTGTGCAATCTGCATTAAGTCATCCAATATTGTATCACATTCATTCATATTCACTCTTGGTATTAATTATTCCTGATTTAAATAGATGTTATATTAGCAGAAGAAGAAAAATTCTGAAGATGCAGGAAGGTTTTATTCCCATCTGTAAAAAAAAATTGATAGAAAGTAAATGTTGTTAGATGAATGCGAGATATGATGAGTCTGTCAGAGAAAATCTTTTGGGCTTCAGTTTACATTCACATAAAATAATAATACTAACAACAACAATAAACCCATTCCTGGTAGAGCAAAGCAAGGAGGAAGAGGAAGAGCAATATAGGTCTAAATTTAATATCGGTAGTACCTCAGTTTGAAACCCAGCAAGACTCCAGACTGAGGCAGCACCTCAGGATAAAACTTTGCTCAGGCGGCCAATTTGTTTCTGACTGGTGCTGTCTAAATGTGTCAGGGCACAGTATGTCTCAGTCATACCAGTGAATGACATGACCTGTATATCACATCTTTTTAAATTACAAAGACATGTACAATATTTCAGACAAAAACAACAATGCCGAAGCTACTAGACAATCATTTTTTTAAAAAAAATCTCTTAATTTTAAAGAATAAATTAGGTACTTTGTACCAATGGAATGGAACCAGTCTGTAGGAAAGCCAAAACTGCAAATCCTTCTGTTCATCTGCAACCATTTACATTAGTGAATTGTTGGGGGGGGGGGGGGAGTTGTGTTTGAATGTGATGGATACTGCATTATAAACCTGCAAATATTTCTACAAGAACCCATTACAATAATAATTATGTAGTTTTATGATATAGATATATGAATTAAGCCTTGAGCAAGACTGCTCAAATGTATTCCTGATTTTCATTAACAAGATGCAAGAATGACAAATTATTTCCAAGAACTACAACACAAATATTTATACCATTGTTACATAAACAGCACGTTCTAATGGATGAAAGCAAAAATACTTTCAAGTACAATATAAGATTATAAAACACACCTTTCATTTCTATGACAATTGAAAAGAGGGAGATTCAAAAGAAAAAAAATATCAGGGAAAACTTCACTGCATGATGTTGTAACTATGTATCATTCATGTGTTTGCAACTGTGTATCATTGCAACTACGTATCATTCATGCGTTTGCAACATTGTATCATTCACGTGTAATCATTAACTTCTGTCTCTTCAGTGACCTTTGCAAGGCACGTACAAGAGACAAGGAGCTAGACATTTTGTTAATAAGCTTATCCACACTGTAAATAATCTGTCCGGTATTCAGCTTTGTAAACATGCACATCCTGATGAGTTACCATGTTTGACTTGAGCTTTTTAATTAAATCATATTCTTGTAAAAAAGCACAATAAAAGAGCGTGTGCCAAGACATTCGGGGCGTGCTCATCAAGAGGAAACCTCGCTTCCTGTCATTTCTCTTCCCTTCACTCCCTTTCATGAGCCGCCCATCAGATGCGGGATGGCAGATACCGCATTCTGGTGACCCCGACGTGATTCCCTAAGGGGGATATGCAGTGACGCGCCCATATCTTATCAGCTCGATGGGAGCTGTGCATCGCCAGGCCTGAAGCGAATTGCACATCATCGGATCTGAAACACGGTCTCGACTTTCGTAAGTATGGGTGGAAACTTTTCTCAACAGCAGACGCAGCATCTGAAGGAATTGAGGGAGTTAGTCGCTTCTTCTAAATATTCTGCTAATTTAAAGGGCTCTCCTGTAAAAAAGAAAACTATTGCTACATTATTGGCTTATGTGTGGCAACATTGTCCTAATTATTCAGAGGAAGGGTCCTTAAAAATTTCCAATTGGCAAAAAATTGGTGAACACTCCATAGTCCTCCTCGTGCACCTATTGGCATTTTGGTCACTTGGAGGAAAATTATGGAGGCTTTAAAAGTCCATTATAAAATAGAAGCAGGGAGTGTATTTGAATCTCCCTCGCCAAGTTATGATAACTTTTCAATTTTCTCTAACTCAGGCAGAAGCTGCTGCCATTATTCAACAATGCCCCACTTGTAGTAAGCAAGGACATTCCATTCCCATAGGAGTAAATCCTAGAGAATTAAAAGCTTGTGAAATTTGGCAAATGGATGTAACTCAGTATCCACCTTTTGCCCCTTGGAAATATTTGCACGTTTCCATAGATACATATTCAGGGTTTATTCTGGCTACTCCTCAAAGGGGAGAAACTGTAAAACATGTCATCAATCATTCAATTCATACCTTTGCCTCGCTGGGACGTCCAAAAGAAATAAAAACAGACAATGGACCTGCCTATACAAGTTCTGCTTTCCAGGACTTCTGTAACAGATGGGATGTAACCCACAAGTTTGGGATTCCCTACAACAGCCAGGGGCAGGCTATTGTGGAACGAGCGAACTTATCTCTGAAACGTGCTCTTGATCGATATTCGTTGCGGGAAAACCCCCCGAACCTTCCAGCATTGCAAAATTCTCTTAACATTTGTCTTTACACTTTAAACTTTCTCAATCTGACTGGCATTCCTCCCACTTCTGCTTCGCATCATTTTTCCTCCCCCTCACCCCCGCCTAACAGACCTCTGGTATATTATCGCAGATTGCCAGATCCCGCCTGGCAGGGTCCCGCTGAGCTCACTTGGGGACGAGGCTACGCTGTGATCTTACTGCCAGACAAAACCACTTGCTGGGTCCCTGCTCGGGCAGTAAGACCCTATCATGGGAATTCCTCTGCTACATCTGTATCTTAAAACTCTTCCTGATATTCTTGCCTATATCTTCTTTGCAATTTCTACCTTATTCGTATCCTACTTAAAGAACACTCTACCCCTCGCTCTTTTGTTCCTTCTTTACTCTTCCTATGGAAAGGAACCTTAAAATCTTTTCCTCTATTCAATCTAAATTTAGGGGGACCTAGATGTCCTTATATTGTATTATGGGTTTCCCCACCCCAACTAACATCCTTGATGAATTACCAAATTAATCTTTATTGTCATTATTGTAATTATTATCCTTTTTCTACTAATTACATTCCCTCCTCATTTCGCAAATGTTCTACAACTAACTTGTCCATAGCCCTCTCTCCTGCTTGTCATGTTTTTATATACCCGAACTCTGATCTTGTCAACAAACGACGCTTCAAAAGAACTGTCCATGATGATCCGCAGAAGCCTCATAGAAGATATAATATTGCTTGGACTATAACTGACTTTCAAGGAGTTCGTTTAAGTTCTACAATCAATTTTTCTTGCATAGAAGACTTCTACCCACCACTTCAATTCGATTTGGCAGACGCGCCCACACAACCAGGGGATATCCTGCAATCTACACCACTGCAGGAGGAACTTTAACATCACGCCTGAAAGGTACCCATGGAATACCCCCTCTTGCAAAATCGTAAAGATTTAGATCGTTATTTTTTAAAACAAGGGGGATTGTGTGCTGCGCTTAAAGAAGAATGTTGTCTTTATGCTGATAGCAGGGGGGGGTTTTCATTTTCTATTTCGCCATGGCTTACAACCTTTTTAACTGCATTGGCAGGATCGTTAATAATCACTATATTGATATGTATTATAGGATCTTATTGTTTTAATAGAATATTGCAAATTTTGAAAAATTAATTATCCTCTGCTGATGTTAATGTGCTATTGCAAGCTCATGTTATATCCTCAACACCGGACGAAAAAATGTCATTGCTGAGTTACCGCTCCTTGGACAACCCTGATGCTGACGGGTCGCACTCTTGCCTAGATGACAGGGACGGCGAACATTTCAGAAAAATGGTTCCTGTCTTCTTGGACGAGGAAGAAGACTCGTCATAAATAATAAAAACAGAGGAGATGTTGTAACTATGTATCATTCATGTGTTTGCAACTGTGTATCATTGCAACTATGTATCATTCATACGTTTGCAACATTGTATCATTCACGTGTAATCATTAACTTCTGTCTCTTCAGTGACCTTTGCAAGGCATGTACAAGAGACAAGGAGCTAGACGTTTTGTTAATAAGCTTATCCACACTGTAAATAATCTGTCCAGTATGCAGCTTTGTAAACATGCACATCCTGATGAGATTACCATGTTTGACTCGAGCTTTTTAATTAAATCATTTTCTTGTAAAAAAGCACAATAAAAGAGCGTGTGCCAAGACATTTGGGGCGCGCTCATCAAGAGGAAACTTCGCTTCCTGTTGTTTCTCTTCCCTTCGCTCCCTTTCATGAGCCGCCCATCAGATGCAGGATGGCAGATACCGCAGCATGAAATATACATTTTGTTGTTATTGTTGCTATGTTGCTATAGGATTGCAGAAAAAACAATTACTACCAGCCTGCTTTCAATCAAGGACCTCTATCCTGCACGAGTCAAAAAGAGGACTGTGGAAATATTTACAGACCCCTCACATCCCGGACATAAAGTGTTTCAACTCCTTCCCTCAAAACGACGATACAGAGCACTGCACACCAGAACAACTAGACACAAGAACACTTTTTTCCCGAAAGCCATCACTCTGCTAAACAAATAATTCCCTCAACACTGTACAACTATTTACAAAGTCTGCATTACTATTACTATTCATCTTCTCATCACTCCTTATCACCCATTCTCTCCCACTTGTGACTGTATGACTGTAACTTTGTCGCTTGTATCCTTACAATTTATATTGACTGTTTCCTGGTATAATTTGATTGCTTATTGTACCCTATGACTATCATTAAGTGTTGTACCTTATGACTCTTGACAAATGTATCTTTTCTTTTATGTTTACTGAGAGCATTTGCACCAAGTCAAATTCCTTGTGTGTCCAACCACACTTGGCCAATAAAGAATTCTGTTCTATGTGTTTGAAACTAGGTTTATACACAGGTACTGCTTTCTCTATGCTTAGGTCCCTTCCAACTCTGCTATTCTGTATTCTATCCAATCAGATCAATTTTTTGGAAGCATGAAAGCAGATACCAGTTTACAACCCTGGTATCAAGAATGAAGAACAAGAAGAAATATCTACATTAGATTTGTTCATCAGTTCCTCAAAAACCAGTAAGAGTCTTATAGTGGAGCCACTATATACAAATGCCATGTCAGAATCAACTCAGACCAACTAAAGGAATGGGAATTTTGCTTGCTTCAAAAATTGGTACTGTTTCAGTATCACAAACTACATTGCATTACAATTAACTGGGCAGATGAGGGAAGAGGCAGAGCCTCAGTGAAAGAAGATATCCCATCGATCATTGCTTCTCAAAGACTATGTTCATACAACACGTTGAAATCAGTTGTAAATCTAGCAAGTCCATTTGCACATGCTAAGATTGCTAGTTCTAGACTTGCTTACATGGTTTTTCATCTTGTTATTTTGATGTTGACTTTCTGCGGGGTTTTTTTAAAGGCGGAGATTGTATGCTGTATAAATTGGATAATTAAATTTTGTGCATATGGTGCAAAACCATGAATGCATTAATTCAGTAATCATGTTAAGCATGGTATGGGAACATAGCCAGAGAATTAATGCAACTGTTGAATAGGGAGCTAGAAAGGTTTCCATAAAAAATGTTTTTTTTTTACTATGGAGCCAGCTCTATTTTTATGATTTCTTGCCTGGGCACGATAAAGTGTTTTTTCAGAGGTCCTTTCAGAAATTATACATTCACATAACATAGGACTGGTAGCCAAATTGAGGGAAACCCAAAGATTTCTCCCTGTAAGGCATGTCTGATTCTAACATTTGGCAATGATGATGGCTAAGCTGGAATGAGAAAGATATTTAACAAATGCACAGACTGAGAAATTAAAAAAAAAATGGCTGAGTCCAACTTGTTGAGGATTTAATGCTGGCAAGAAGACATTGGGTGTACAAATACATATCAGAGAATATACACTATATATACACAATAGAAGTCTAAGCAAATTTAAGCATGAATGGCTTCCTTACATATATATACTAATAAAGGAGACTATTTGAAGCTCGGGGTTGAAAGGACTAGCATTGATGTTACCTAGTTTGGGTAATAAAACATCTACAAGAAAACAACCAAGCTGAAATCCCTCATACCATATACCCGTGATGGTGAACCTACGGCATGCGTGCCAGAGGTAGCACACAGAGCCCTCTCTATGGGCACGTGAGCCATTGTCCCAGCTCAGCTCTGCCATGCATGCAGGGGTGGGATTCTACCGGTTTGCACCTATTGGCTAGAACCGGTTGTTAACATTCTAAGCAGTTCGGAGAACCAGTTGTTAGAAGAAATTACTGGCCTAATCCTGTAAGGAAGGCAGGAAGGAAGCATTCTGGTGTTGCTTACAGAAACTGCCTCTCTGTTAACCCTTATTACTTATGACTGTTTTTCACACTTATGATTGTTGCAGCATCCCCACAGTCATGAGAGGCCGGCGAGGAGATGCGTGCCTCGATGTGAATGTTGTTGAGTTGGCCACACCCAGCCAGTCACATGACCACCAAGTCATGACCACCAACTAAGTCACAGAACCAGTTGTTAAAAAAATTGAATCCCACCCCTGCACACATGCCTCCCAGCGGCCAGCTGGTCTTCAGGTCTTTGCCACACATGCACGGGGTTGCGGGGGGGAGCATGTGGGTGGTGCATGTGCATGCACGGGGCAGAGCATGTATGCGGGGGACATGCATGCATGCAAGGGGGATGCACGCACATTGTATTTTGAGGAAGTGCACGCGCATTTTGGGCGCTCGGTGCCAAAGAGGCTAGCCATCGCTGCATACTATACAGCAAGGCAAATGTAAGTATGTATGGGTTTTAAGGGAAGAGAACTGATCAAATAATTGAAATCAGAGATGCTAAAAATTTGAAATCTTTACAACTATTTAGCATTATAGTATGAGAAAGAGGAAGTAAATACTATTTATAAAAAAAAATTTTTTTTAATTTTTGTATTTTTAAACAACAAATAGTGGAGATTTTAGCTGAAAGATTTATATTCTTATTTACAATGTTCAAATAATATAATTTACTGTTTTCTATAATTAATTTCTAATCAAGAATACACTGTACAATCTGGGTACCTCTTGTTCACTTATAGATGTTTCATTTATATATCAATCAATTATACATACATACATACATATTGTGAGATGGGCAGCTACATAAATTTAACAATTGCATACATACATTTGGAGACCTAGGGCAACACTGTTGTTTCACTGTGATAGAATGATAAATTGATGTTTTGCAGTATGTTGAAAAAGCAATGAAAATAAGATGCATAGTGCTATCTTTCCTTCTCCTCCCCTTCTTCCTTTATCATTTCCACCCAGAAAATGAGTGAGTAAGTGAATGAATGAGTGTGTGTGTGTGAAATAGAAGGACACAGCAACAAATGCTTTCCAATTGTTAAACTAAAGTGTGCTTAAACTAGTACTGAGCATCCTTGAATTCAGAAAGGACTGGCAAATCTCTGAACATTTATCTGCTTTTCATTAAATATTAAAATTACATTGTTACAACTTCAAAGAAAAGTACAAGTTTCTAGTCACTTATCCCAATGTCCCATAGATGCTGATAATAGCAGCTACTTGGCTCAGGGTCATTTCTGGCTGATCATAGTGTGCCTTTTATTTTAAAAAATATTGTTTCCCTGGTAAGGAAGTCCATATAGCTATTTCCTCTTGGGTTTTCTAAGTTAAAGCACATCTCAAATATATCAGCATGACAGACTGTAACAGCATGATATTTGCTGTCCCCATTCCAAGTCTCTCTCCTGCCTGTTATTTCTCTTTCAAGTCACTGCAGTCTTTTCCCATGGGGAAAGTATAAATGCAGAAGGCTCTTGGCAACGAATTCAAGAAGCAGAACTCTTTGCTGGCAATCAATGTGCCTTTTCAGTGAGCACTACATACCTGATTATCAACAGAATTAGATCTACAACGTTTTCAAAGATTTAAAATCCAGGAAACCATTTAATGATGTTTTCATAAATCTTAACCAAAGTGCTCAGAAATCAAAAAGAGAAAGCATGCATGATAAAGGATATATTAAAGGTTGAATTTAGTTGCATGAGAGAGAGAGAGAGAATAGTCAGCACAACCACAATTGATTGTGTTTGTTTCAGCAAAATGAAATCCACTCTTCTCCTACTTCCTGCCTTCCTTCTTGCTACCTAGAGATAGCCCTAGTATCAAAATTATTATCTTCTGATTTCAAAAAAATTTAGTGATAAGGATTGTGTGAAACAATCTGTGCTATTGCACCTCAAAGCCACTCAGTAATTCAATTTATCACATATCTGTGGATCAACAGATTTTAACAACATGTTGTATGATGCATACTTTTTAACATCACTTTTAAGAAGCTGTAATATTTTCAAAGCATACACAATCTATAAAAAGCAAGTAACATTTCCCATTTTCAGGTGTTTTGTAATTTTGAAAATACTTGATCCTTTTCTTTATAAACTTGTTAAAGAGTGTATGTTTAGAGCTTCACATAATCATTGTACAGTGTTCAACTGTGAATACATTTGCAATTTGTTTGCTTTGCTGATCTAAATGCTGAATGTTCATGTTTCCTTTTTTCCAAATTGTATTTTCACACGTGCAGTGATATAGTTGTATATAACTCTTGTGCTCACTGCCCTTTATCTGAACCATGGATTATAGGTTCAAGAGCACCAGACGATAACCATCTGCCTTACACAGATGGGATTGGGCAAAATCAAAGATGGACGTTTTCTAATCCTTAATAACTTTTCAAGTTGAGTGCATCTGAATATAAAGAGTTCATTTCTCCAAATGAAAGTAATAAAAATGAAGCGGGCTCCCTAAAATCATATGTTTAATGTTTAATGAGAAAATATAGCACAAAGTTAGTTGAAAAATGGGCAGCAATATGAATGTTTAAATAAATGCATACATACGTATGTATGTTTACCCTAACTGGTTTAGGTAAATAATAATATGTTATCATGGTTTATAAGTTAAAGTGTCTGCAACTTTAAATATGGGAATGTAATTAGGGGAGTGGTTGTGAAAGCACTTTAAAAGAAGCAAGACTGCAGCTTGCTCTGTCTGGCTTTGATGATCCCTGATTACTGCTTGGAATCAAGACTGCATTGCTCGAACGGGAGAGAAACAAAGGACTGATTTGTAAGTGAACTGACATAGGATATTCTGCACGGACTTTGCTAACTGAATATCCCTGAATGGACTGACTAAATGATACATGACTATTGGACTGTTATTTTGACTATGCTATGAACTCATAATGGAATAAACTATATTTTTGGTAGCACAAGCGTATCTGTTATTTTTACTGTATGTTAATAAACATACAAGCTTAGCTCACTCATTTATCTGTGTGCCTATCTGACTAACGCTGCACATTCTGTTTAGCTTGTCTCCCTAACCCTGGTTGGGGAACCCAGGCTTAACACTGGTTATGGGCCCAGAGGCTGCAAAGTCAGTTTAACTAGGATAAAACAGATTTATGTAAAAGTGAGAGTTTGTGTTGTTATACATTACAGTAAACAGACAGCTGTGTTTTATTAATTATAGTTTTATATCCATATCAGAAAACATGGCATAAGTCAATCTACAAAGTTTGTCCCTTATATCCAAGCTGGATGGAACAAACTATGTATCATGGTCTACAAAATGTAGTCTACTTCTACGAAGAGAAGATTTGTGGAACATAATTGAAAATCCACCAAATGTAGAAGAATGGGATCCAGAGGATGATGATGATAGACTAAAAATAGAAGAATTTATGCATAAAAATCAACAAGCTATTTGCATAATTGGGTTAACCTTAACTGACCAACAGCTTGTTTATATCCACGGAGAGAAAACGGCTGTTGGGTGTTGGCAGAAGCTGAAGAGGATTTATGTTCGAGATAACGTTGGTGCTCACATAAATCTAACACGGAAGCTTTTCAGTACGCATCTCCAGACGAATGGTGATATGCTGAGTCATTTGAAAACTATGCAAAGCATTTTTCAAGAACTGCACGAGAAAGAGCTTATTTTCTCTGAACTACACCAAGTCTACATAATTCTATCTTCCCTTGATGAAAGTTATGACAACTACGTAACTTCCCTTGAAATATTGCCAAAGGAAAGCCTAACTTTAACTGATATAACTGGCAGATTGATTGAAGAGGCCAGAAGAAGGCTTGAAAGAAATGAATTAAGGAGGGAGCAACCTCAAAAAGAAGATAATGAATCTCCTACTGCATACGCAATTAAAAAGTGCTTTAATTGTGGAGGAAGAGGACATTTGGCAAGATTTTGTAAAAAAGCAAAACGCCAGAACGCTGGCCAGAATACTAAAAGTCATCAAAAGATAAATAAAAATTTAGAGTTAGCCATGTATACTAACGGAGCTGTAAAAAATAATTTATGGGTGGTTGACAGTGGAGCATCCCACTGTATAACAAATGATAACAGAAATTTTTGTTAAAATGTCCCAGAGTACACAGCAGATATCGTTAGCCAATGGCTGGAAACTGAAAGCTAAAGGTCAAGGTATAGCATATTGTTCTTTTATAAAAGAGAATGTAAAAATGTTATATGTACCACAACTTAAGTTTAATTTAATTTCAGTTAGAATTTTGGTTAAACTAGGATATGTAGTTACATTTAAAGGAGATAACTGCATAATTGAAAAGGAAGATAAGAAAATTACTGCATCTTTAAGAGGTGAATTATATGTGTTAAATGATAATGGTTTAAAGGTGGCTAACATGGTTTATGAAAATAAGAAACCTCATGATGAATGTATTCATTTGTTACATCGAAGGCTAGGGCATTTAAATTTTAAAATGCTTAAGAAAACTATTGAATTATCTAAGGGAATAAGTTTAAAACCTTGTAATAAGTATTTGCAATGTAATGCTTACAATCAAAGCAAAGCCAGGGTCACACCGGCTAATAGAGTTGATGGATTTACTACCAAAGAGCCTTTAGAGGTAGTATTTGCAGATTTAATAGGTCCGAAAAAACCAAGTGTAGGAGGAGCTCGTTATATACTAAGTATAATGGACCACTATTCTAGATATGGGTTTTGCTATTTAATGAAGAGCAAAACTGAAACGTATCAAAATCTCTTTAATTGGATAAAATTTGCTGAAAGGAAAACTAAAAAGAAATTTGTAACTCTTATAACAGATAATGGTACGGAATTTACAAATAATAAATTCCAGAATAGATTTAGAATGTTAGGTATTCAACATAAAAAGTCTGCACCATATAGGCCACAACATAATGCCTTTATAGAGAGAAGAGGCCAAACATTACAATCAATGGCACGAACTATGATGTCTGATTCAGGATTACCTGACAATTTGTGGGGAGAAGCAATAATGTGTGGTAATCATATATTAAATAATGTTGTTAATTCAACAATAGGTGAATTACCATTCACACTGTGGCATGGTACAAAACCTGATTTAAGTTACATGCACACATTTGGAGCACCAGTATGGGTGCATATCCCTTCACAACTTAGACACAAAGGACAACATAGAGCTAAAAGATTATATTTTGTAGGATATACATCTAATCATAGATCTTATAGATTCTGGGAACCAGGTACATTTAGAGTTTACACCAGTGCTAGTGCAAAATTCCTAGAACATGTAGGATGGAATAGATTAGAGCAAGATTTAAATAATGAAGTAATTATTGAACCCTACAAAAGGCAGAAAGATCAGATTAGTTATAAGAAGAGTCCAATTAAAGAAGAAGTCCACGAAGAGCAAATAGGACCAGAACAAGGGGAAACAGTTGATCAGGAAGAGTTAGAGAATCAAGAAGAGTTAATAAATGAAAGTCCTGTAATACCTAGACGTACTGTAAGTCCTGTAATACCTACACGTACTACACGTGTAACTAGACCACCTGATAGATATCAAGCAAGTATAGTTTGCCAAGTAACTAAAGTTCCAACTAGTGTAAATGAACTTAAGATGTATCCTGCTAAGGATCAGGAGAATTGGCAAAAGGCAATGGAAAAGGAACTAAATTTATTAAAGGTAATGAAAGTTTATGAAGATGCTAAATTACCTCCAGGAGAAAAATCCATTGGGTGCAAATGGATATTTAAAGTAAAAACTGGAAATGATGGAACTGTTACCCATAAAGCTAGGTTAGTAGCTCAAGGATTTAATCAAACTGCATCTGATTACGATGAAGTTTTTGCACCAAGTCTTAAAGCAACATCTTTAAGAGCAGCATTAGTGTGGGCAGCTAAGAAAAACTATGTCATTAACCATTTAGATGTAGAAACTGCTTATTTGCATGCACCATTGCAGCACACTATATATTTGAAAAAGCCAGTAGGTATAAAAGACAATAAAGTAAATAGTAATGATTGTTGGAAACTCAAAAAAGAGTCTTTATGGGTTGAAACAATCTGGGTTTGAGTGGAACCAATATATTGTGAAAGAGTTAAACAATATAGGTTTTAAATCTGGTTTAGCAGATCCATGTGTGTTTAAAAGAGAAAATAATGGAACGATGTCATTATTGTTATTATTTACAGATGATATTGCTTTGATAACTAAGACTAATAATGAAGCTAATGAGATTATATCCTTATTAGCCAAAAAGATAAAATTAAAGCATTTAGGTGAAATTAAAAAGTATCTAGGATTGACAATTAACAAAACAAAAAATGGTTTTAAGATATCTCAAGAAGATAAAATTTGCCAATTAATTAAGACGTATAAAATGGAACTTTGTAAACCGGCAAAGACTCCAATGAGTCAGGAAGTTTGCCAAACTGATGATCAAAGTCCCAAATTTGATAAGTCCATATATCAATCTTTGATTGGTAGCTTATCATATGTCAGCAATTGGTCAAGGCCTGATATAGCTTATAGTGTTAATCAGCTGGCTCGTTTTAATTCAGATCCACATTAATGTCATTGGCAATCATTAAAGAGAATTTTAAGATATCTTAAAGGAACAATGAACCATGCATTGTATATAGAACCAAAGGGTGATTTGAGTCTTAGTGCCTATGCAGATGCAAGTTTTGCAACTGATATAAACACTAGAAAATCAACATCTGGGATGGCTATATTATTTGGTAAGACACTAATAGGGTGGAGGTCAATCAGACAACAGCATATCAGCTTGTCCACGATGGAAGCGGAATTTTCATGTCTGTCATTACTATGCACTGACTTAATTCTGTACAAACAGTTATTATTAGACATGGGTATAACTGTTAAAGATTCCATTATTGTGTACGAGGACAACCAAGCAGCTATAAAGTTAGCTACTAGTATTGCTGTAAAAACTAGATCAAAGAATACTGATTTAAGATACTTAAATGTTAGAGAATCTGTAAAGAATGGGCTCATTAAATTGGAATGCTGCATGACGGAAGAAAACATTGCAGACCAATTTACAAAAGCTCAAGGAGTAACTAAGTTTAAAGAAAGTTGTAACTACTATGATTTAAAGATGTAAATAGTTATATTTATTATTATTTCCTAAAAGGGGAGAATGTTAGGGATAACATTGTTTACCCTAACTGGTTTAGGTAAATAATAATATGTTATCATGGTTTATAAGTTAAAGTGTCTGCAACTTTAAATATGGAAATGTAATTAGGGGAGTGGTTGTGAAAGCACTTTAAAAGAAGCAAGACTGCAGCTTGCTCTGTCTGGCTTTGATGATCCCTGATTACTGCTTGGAATCAAGACTGCATTGCTCGAACGGGAGAGAAACAAAGGACTGATTTGTAAGTGAACTGACATAGGATATTCTGCACGGACTTTGCTAACTGAATATCCCTGAATGGACTGACTAAATGATACATGACTATTGGACTGTTATTTTGACTATGCTATGAACTCATAATGGAATAAACTATATTTTTGATAGCACAAGTGTATCTGTTATTTTTACTGTATGTTAATAAAAATACAAGCTTAGCTCACTCATTTATCTGTGTGCCTATCTGACTAACGCTGCACATTCTGTTTAGCTTGTCTCCCTAACCCTGGTTGGGGAAACCAGGCTTAACACATACATTCATACATACATACATACATGCATTACCTACAATATTGTGCTATGTTTATATATTTTAACTTTTAAAATATGTGTATTTGAAAAGTAGTCTGATTCTGGTGAATTGTGTAAGTTAGAAGAGTTAATATTTGTAATAAATTCTGCTCCTATCACAGTGATTTTCTTGAAAATCCTCTGATAAACCTACCATTGGCAATATCCCTACCTAGTAGGTGCTAAAAGGGCTTTTTGCAAACCATGAAGTTGGTATAGCTGGAAATTTTGGGGTTATCAGGGGATTCTGACATCTCCACAATTATAGCAGACCAATTCTTCCCTCCTTCCCACCCCATTAGCTTAAGTGGGGGGGGGGGGCAGTTATGTAAAACTCTAGAATTGAAAGCCCCATTAAAGCCCCTGCCTTCCTTTCATAAATAAATCACATGAGCTTGAAAATGGTGGACGATTCATCGTATCATATTCCACCAGCCCTAGCTTGAATCAAAATCAAGAAGTTTTTGCAAAGAGTTGTTATATCTTCCTTCTATAATTCTCTGCAAAATTAAATGAGACGTGAACAATCCACTGATGTTAATAATGTATCAGGTCACCCAGCAGATTGACAATCAATTTATATGTAATCCACATTCAGTCAAAGGTCCTGGTTGCTTCATTTCCAGTCTCAAGTGTAACAGCCATATTTAATGTTGTAATATTGTAATTGCCAAATACATTGCTGCGCCGTAGCTAGGAAAGGGAGGAAAAAGTCTGGATCATGAATATCATACAGCACTAAACCCTAGCATAGAACATTATATTTGGTATCCCTTTCCCCCCACTTTTATTCCCAGGCCTGCATAAGCTAACTCTTGGATTGCAATCCTATCCTGGACTATTCTGAAGGAAGCCGCACCATTCTCTATTAAGATTATTTTGCCCTGTAGCTTTATTTGGTTATCTCTTGGATAATTAGAATGAATAAAAAGAGTTATAAACTATGCAATGAAACCAATGTTGGGGAAAAAAAGAACAGAGGAATTATAGAAGATGCATTTTCATTCAGCATTTTGAGAAACCTGTTGTCAGAGGAATGTGTTAGCATTCCGAATAGTGCCTCCTCAAACCTTTGAAGCAATAGCACTTGAGATGTCTTCCCTTCTCACAGTGTTATGACACGGTGGTATGAAAGGAGCTCTTTGAGAAAGTGAGGTCTGATCCGCACAAGTGGTTTGCCCCAGCACAAGTCCAGTCTCTGATAATTTCTTGAGGCAAGGAATGTGTGATCTTTTCCATAGCCCACCAGGAAGGCAACATCTGCCTGCCTTTTCCTGGGACTCATTATGTCGTGTTTTCTGATTTGTCCTGGCACAATCTCTGCTGTCCACAATTGTCTCTGTGCTCTTTTCTTTGTATGCAAACACCTACACAGGCAAACCACCTGCAGGACGGAGATGCCTCTACCCTCTGAACTGTTTATTCTTGAAATCCCAGCTTTCTTTCTGTTTAATCTTACTGATATAATAGATAATTTGTGGGTCTTAAAAACAAAAAAGCAGGTGAAATTGACAAGCTTCCTCCCTCCCTCCCTTCACAAGTCCACTGATGCTGTCCCCATTGGGAAGCCTGGGCACTCTCTCTAGTGCTCCGATTAACGTCTTTTTTTTTTGAAAATTTTATTTGGGTTTTCACAAAAACAAAATACAAATAAAACATCTTTTTTGAAAATAGCATGGTCCCAGGTTATCACTTCTTCCTACAGACACAAAACTCAATTTCATGCTCATTTTTATATTCTATTCCATATCTTATTACCATTTTATATTTTCTACATAGTTTTTCCCCTCTTTTAATTTTCTCAAGTTTGTTTTAATTATCTCATCTCATCTCAATTCAAATCATTACATTTATACTTTTGTCTGTCCTGTTTCAATTTCATATTATCTTTTCTTATTAAGCAATTTTTTTCCCTGTAGTTACCAATGAGACTATGACACCTTTATATCCTTTAATTTTATCCATCCAAACTCTTATTTAAGCTTCAATGTATACCTTTAAGATTATAGCATTCAATATAATATATAACTTCAAATTGAGTTCTGCTTGGTACATTCTTAAAATAGAGACTATATTCTTAAAAAGAAAAAGTAATATATATATATGTAAATAAAACACACATTCCATTCCAATTCAATTCTATCATTAATATGCATTAAAATCTTAACATCTTTAACATTTCTTTTCAATTAAATATCATACTTCCTTGGGAACACTTATAAACTTTCCATAGTTAATTCTTTTTTTCCCATATTTCTCACTTATATTTTTATAAATCATTACTAATAATTAAAAATGTTCCCTTTTAATTCTCTCAAACATTTTAATTCATTTATTTATTAACAAACATCCCACTACATTACAGTAAATATTTTATCCATCATCATATTTTCTAAAATTATTTCTATTTGTAATATAACAAAGCTATCTTATGTACCTTTGCAGAATCCCTTTTGCAATTAAATTTTCACCCATTATCTCTAAACAAGCTTATGGTTACTATCCTTATATCTTTTCTCTGTTTCTCCATTTCTTGTTTCTGTTTTTTACAACTTCTTTTCCTTGCCTTCTTCTCCCTCCCCTTTTTACCCACTCTGCTCTCTACTTCTAACTCTCTCATCTGTAATCCCCTCTTCTGTTGCTTTCTAATATTATACTTATCTTTCAAATTGTTTTCCTTTTTGGTTGTTTTTTCTAGTCTTAAACCTTTCACTCTCTTTCCCCCCTTTTCTTTTTCTCCCCACTTAAAATTATTTGATCATTAAAGATGGCTTCTTCTTTGTCCCAAACTTCTTGTTCTGCAAGCGTTTCTTGTTGCTTCTCATAGTTCCAGATCTCCATTTCTAAGAATTGAAACACGAAGAATTGAAACACGAAGGCAAAAGAACTTCTCCCTTCTTGTGCATCTTCTTTCCATTTTTTAAGTTCCGTTTTCAGTTCTTCTAAAAGTGATACCATTTTAAAAACTTTTAAACAACCACCCGGTTAATTTTAGTCATCTAGATGCAAAAACCAAAAATCACCAAATAATCCAAAGCTGTTTCTACTTGCTTCTTTTTTTTCAATTTCTTGTGGATTTTTTTTCAATTTCTTGTTTAAGTCTCTTTGCTATCAGTATAAGGAAGGGAAGAAAAAAAACCTAATCCTTTCCCTTGTCTCTCTCCTTTGCAGCTTCAAAATCTCCTTTGGAAACAATGTTGTTAAGTTTAAATTCCAGGGTACCTTATTTGTTGCTTTTGCTGTTTGACCTGGTCAACCAAAACTTTCTCTTCTTATCTTCCTCCTGCACATTCTTTTCCGGTCGAGTTCTTCTTTGTGGTGGCCATTTCTGACCACTGCTACAACCGCCTTTGGGAAAGGGAGTAATGGCCAGCTGGGGAGGAGAGATGCGGCTCTCCTCAACCCTGCAGACAGTCTTCCCCCTCTTTACCACCTCTACGAGGTGGCTTAGCCCTGAAACCAGCTGGCTTGGGTCGCTCCAGCGGCGAGCACGGATTGAAGCCTCGCAGAGACGAGGTTTCGGTCTGTCGCCGAAGAAGTTCAAACTGGAATACCCCGATTAACATCTTAAGTGGCCACTTAACAACCACAACTGGGAGAGATGGGATGATGGTTGTTGAGCAAAGTGGTCATGTTACATCTCATTTAGCAACCATTCTGCTTAACAACCAAGATTATGGGCCCAATTTTGCATAAGTGGGGGACCACTTGTACTGCAGAAAATGTTTGTGTTGTATTTTGAATATTTTGGTCCCCCCCCCAAAAAAATGTAGATCATTCTGAGCCATTGAAAGTTGAACAACATAAAAATGTTAACAAATAAAAAATAAGTAATATCATTGAACTTTTATTGTTTGGTCTTTGGACAGTCAGAGAGAGTCCTACCTCATTCCCATATCTGGATTGAGTGAGCGTCTCTTAGAAGACAAGTGGTGGCAGCTGGAATGATCAGCTGGCAATTGCTGTGTATATATGAAGATCCTAAGGAACAGTCTCTCTCCCTCTCACCCTCCCTCCCCCTCTCTCTAAGAAAAATCCTTACAGTTTTAAATGCTAATTTGCTGAATTAGAAGTGTAGGTCTATATTTTAAATTAGGTTGGAAAGTCTCCCTGTACTTTGCTCCACTAGAGCTGACTACAATTTCAGCTGTGAACCACAGAAACTTCTGGAGAATCACAGCTTCCTGAATCTTGATTGAAGTATCTCAGTTGTGTTTTTTTTTTAATCTTCTAGTTTTTCTCCCCCACATATGCCACTTTGAATCACTGGCAGTAGAGAAGGTGAGAACACTTGGTGTCTGTAAATGAAACTGTAGGTGGGTAGGAAAGAGTTTACCGTCTCTTTGCAAAATAAACATTTCTGTCTGAATTGCTGAGGTTCCAGGCTTAATGCGATGAAATTCCCAGAGCCTCATAAGGAAAATGGACATTTTGAAAATATTGAGGAACAAGAACAGACGGGACATTTTTATGGCATCAAATGATTAGCATCCTCCCCATGAAGCCAAGAAGCAGAAAGAGGATCAAATGCAAAGGAAGCACACAGAAACTTTGACACATTTGTTCATGAGAACCAAGTTACATATATTCAGTTTCCAAAATTCTGCAGTATAAATCCTTTTTCCCTTGAAATAAATCTGCCTATTCAGAATCTATGTCGTAATCACACATTTTGTAGTACTGAACTGACTTGAGGGCAGTATTATATCTCCAAATTTTCTAAATCTGAGTTTAAAATAATATACTTTAAAATGATATACTTTAATGCTAGGTTTTAATAACAGCTATATAAAAGTATGGAAGAAGATGCTGAAAGACTCGAAGAACATACACCTGGCTAAGCCTTTATTTCTTTTTTAATTTCTTTTGTAGCTCTCCCATCACTGATTTCTACTTAATCTTTCTTAAAGTCTAAGTCACTAGAGTTTAGTTCCTGTCTCTGTCGTTTCAGTATAATCCATCCACTTTCCTCAGCTATGTAGATAAACAGTTATGATAAATAAATGCAAACTGTTCTATTAATTTACAAGAATCAATTCTATTACAGGAACTGATGGTGTGCTACATGTTTGTAATAAAATAAATGCAAATTAATAGTTGATCAATAAGCTTTTAAATTTCTTGTTTGACCAAACTTTTCACTAACTATGGAACAAATGTTACTTGTTGCATTATTTTATTTATTTAGTTAAATATTCAGAAATGCTTCCTCTAACTTTGTTGATTACCGTATATACTCGAGTATAAGTCGACCCGAATATAAGTCGAGGCACCCAATTTTACCACAAAAAACTGGGAAAACTTATTGACTCGAGTATAAGTCGAGGGTGGGAAATGCAGCAGCTACTGGTAAATTTCAAAAATAAAAATAGATGCCAATAAAAACTTTCACTAGGACAGTTGAGAATAAGTTTGATGTTCACAATTTCCTCTTTGAAAGAGACCAGTAAATAGGGAACAAGAAGATGAAGAAAAAGAAGTGTGTTTTTTCACACTTTTCACACTGAAGTGAACAAAAATGGCATCATAGGAACAAGCTTATTCTCAGCCCAAAGGTTTGTTTCTGATTTCTTCCCTGATTTAAGGGAAATTTGGGAAACGATCTCACTATCATGAAAGGTTTGATTGATTCACTAACGCAAAAGATGATGATGATGACAGTGGTAGGCAGGAGTCACTCTCTCCCTTGCAAGAAAAAACCAAGAGCCGTTCTTATGATATCTCTCTCTCTCTCTCCCCCCCCCCCTCCTCCCCCTCCTCCCGAGTGGACTGAAAGCAGCTGGAGCTAAGGAAATGAAACTGAGTGGAGCGACCTCCGCTCGCGTTGCTTTTTCAGCCTAGAGCTCAGAAAAGCCTCCCCCTCCCATGCTTAAAAGTTGCAAAGGAAACACGGAAGCAGGGAAGCGGCTGCCCAGCTTCGGAGCTCCACACCATTTTTTTTCAGAGGGGAATCTGACTCGAGTATAAGTCGAGGGCGGTTTTTTCAGCACAAAAAATGGGCTGAAAAACTCGACTTATACTCGAGTATATACGGTACTTTGTATCAGAGATTTTAAAAATGTCATTGAATATTATTATAGAGTAGTTGAATAGAATTAATATTAGGCTTGACATGCTTACAGAGGAAAGTAATTTCTAATACAGCTAAATTAGCATCAAATTTTCCAAAGCATGTAAGAAAGAAACACACATACAGACAAGATGGAAGTGGATCATATCTTAAAATGATCTAAATCTAGGTTTAAAACACTATTTTAATGCTATGTTGATAGTATTTTAATATAAAGCATATAAAAAGCAAAGGAAAAGATACTAAAAGTCTTAAAAAGTTGGATTTGAACAGATTTTTTTATCTTCTGCGATAGTAACAAAATACTGAGGTGCAAAATAAATCAGGAATGCAAGTTCTTGATCTATTTTTGCAAAATGTTATGAAACATGAACTAAGCTTAAGTATTCCCAAGGAAATGAGATAGTAGCAATAAATTTGCATGCTCCAGAACAGATGGCTGTGCCACATGAAGAAAGCAAAATGTATCAGGCTCTGTGAAATGAGAAAGAGATGAAAACTCCTTGTCCACATGTTCTTGCAAACTGCTCTACGTGTGTTATGATAGGCATTCTGTATAAGCAGCATGACATCACATTTAGTCTCCTTTCTGTCTCCCTCTCAGCTTGGTTGCTATAAATCAGCCTGGACTGTGAGTAATGCTGAAGGAGTTAAATGTTCAAAATTTGTGTCTGTCTCTTTTATTAGCTAGCTAGAGTAAACTGGAGGCTATCGTTCAATGTCAGGTTCAGCATCCAATGACCCAATACGTTAAATTGTGGCAACCACAAATCAAAGGCATAATGAAGTCTGAGAAAGTGGTCTATCCTGATTTATTAGGACATCTGTCTGACTATAGACAATCTAGTGTTGCCCTTGGACAGCATCAGTTATTCCCATGGTCTTCTACTTATCAGACTGGCCTTCAAAAAAAAGAAGAGAAGAATGCCTCAGAAACTTGCCAGTATCCCAAGGTTTTGCTTCAGTATTTGGAGATATAACTTAAAAAAAAAAGAATTAAGTGAGATAGGCAAATATTAACTGGCACATAAATATTAACAACAAAATTCTATTGTTTATATTATTTATACTATCATAGGAATTGAAATTAAAGCTGTTTAAGTTTTGGATGTTGGTAGAAATAGAGAAATAGAAAATGATCTGGAAGATAAAGCAACAAATGTATGTGGAAATATGTTTTCTCTTTATATATTTATCTTTATATAAGCAGTATAATCTTGACCTTAAGAGTAAAAAAAGTCTATATTATAACATCTCATTTTTCTTCCTTATATTTTGAACTAATTATAAAATTGTGTAAATCTAGATTCCACATGTTAATATAAAGCGTTATTTAGAGTAACAGATATTACCTTTGTATACAACTTTTCCCCACCCATCCTGTTGTATGCAACGTTTACATCAGTTGGATAGCTGTCATAAATGGTGGTGAGCAGAGTGTTTCATTGGAATGCTAGAAACAATGAATGTCTACCCGTGTCCCATTTCATGCTTAGGACCAGTAGTGGGATTCAAATTTTTTTACTACCAGTTATGTGGGTGTGGCTTGGTGCGCGTGGCAGGGGCAAGGATACTGTAAAATCTCCAGACAGAGGTGGAATTTGCCAGTTCTCCGAACTACTCAAAATTTCCGCTACCAGTACTCCAGAACTGGTTAGAACCTGCTGAATACCACCTCTGCTAAGGACCTAGCAGTGAGTCAGAGCTCTTCTGAAACTGCATGGCTTAGTTCATCTCCTCTCTTAGTTCATCCCCTCTCATTTCCTGCATTGGATGAGGAAAGCACATCTTTCTCTTTCTGTCCTGGGCACTTTTTACAGAGGCACGGTTGAGAATGTTTTAACAAACTGCATCACTGTTTGGTTTGCTGGTAGCAGTGCCTCAGATAGAAAGTCCATACAGAGAGTGCTTAGGACAGCCAAGAAATTATTGGAAGTCATTTCCTGTTGTTCAAGATACTGCTTATAATTGCTATGTACTTAGAGCTCAAAGCATTGTTAGCGACCCTACACACCCACTTCATGGCTTGCTTCTGTTGTTCCCCTATGAGAGGAGGTTTCAAAATATTTCTAGCAGGACTACCAGAAGCTTTGTTCCCTATGCCATCCATCTGATAAACTCACAAGATTTATTTTTCTCTCCATATACATATATACATCCAAACTAGACTGTGTTGTTTCTCTGTGTCATATAATATATATGGGTATATGCATATTTATTTATTTATTTTGTCCTGTTTATGTAATATATATTGGAGGTGGTGACCTTTTGAGAGTTGTATGCAATCAAATTTCATTTTAATGTATGCCAATTAGTGTACATTTAAAGTGACAATAAAGTTATTTTAAGTCTTCTAAATCTAAGTCTTGGCAGAGATCTAATAGAACACATTTTAAGATTACAGCGTCCATTGTAAATGAAAGTGTTTGCACTTGATAATCCACAGATAGTTCATAGAGAGAATCACTTTATATATCCCCAGGAGTAGCCAGGATTTCTTCTTCAAATTTTTTGAGATTACTTGCAACATTTAGAGGATTTGGTGTTGAACTACTTGTCTAAATAACAGCCAACCTAGAGATGAGTTCATCTTTTTTCAATTGCATAAGCAATGGTTTTCTTTAGTGGATACTGACTTAAATTATCTAAATGCAACTTTTATCTGTTTCTGATAAAACAGATTTAAAATAAGTAAATTTGCTTTAATTTGAAAATATATGAAAAATAATATTTATCTGACTATCCCAAAGGTGCTTTTTCAAGAGGCAACTGGACTTTCTGGTTTTTCTTTGAAGACATTTCACTTCTTGGATGAGAAGTAAAATGTCTTCAAATTAAAACAAGAAAGTCCAGTTGCCTCTTGAAAAAGCACCTTTGGGACAACCATGACCTGGATGATTTAGAATCTCCATAGACATTTATCTGACTAGTATTATTTATCTCTCCCTACCCATTTCTTCATTATCATTCATTAAATCATTCACCGCAACACAAATATGCGTGTTCTCTTCATTTGTTTGCAGAGTAAGTACCTAAATGCTTTCCCCCTTTATTTCTTGTAAGATGTATAGTCAGACAGACAGACATATTTGTAAACAAATATGTACCCAATTGTGTATTTTAATCATAGCAACTAATTTTTCAAGTCACAAGGTGCTGAATCAATGGAATTAATAGTTAAGAAGTACTGGATTAAGGAGCCCTGAAATTAAGATCAAGTTTAGCAAGCAGAAACTTCAAATTAGAGGTCATAGTTAGACAAAAACGAGGCTCCATCTGTGAAACTTGTGTCTGTCAGAAGCATCTCATGCAAGGCTAGTAACTTAACAGGGTTTGAGAAGGAATGTAGCAAGATTGTCTTCAGCAAACGGAGGCTGAGTAGAATAGTCCAAGGCACTTCTTATTGGATTAAATAATTATCCAAGATTTTGTGGGATCTCTTTAGCTGCTTTTTTTTTTTTTTACATTCCAATTTTCAGCATCTAAACCAGGGGTTCCCAACCTGGCGTGCAAGATGATATTCCAGGGGGTGTGAAAAAAGTCCAGGTAAATAATAGGATATTGGCTATATGTTGGCATTTTTATTTATTATGCAATGGATTAACTTTGCTTTCATTTTAGAGTTAAGTATCATTATTTAGTGGCTGTCACATACATAGCTGAAAAGATTCAATCCTACCATATATTTAACATGTTCAATAGTTCCTAAAGTCTAAATTTCAGGGGGTGCGAGGTTCGAGTGAAATTTCTTTAGGGGTATGGGGCGAAAAAAGGGTTGGGAACCACTGATCTAAACATATGCAGTGCTCTGCCTGTTAATCATCTTCCCTTATTATCTGCTTTGGGTTTACTTCATCTCATTCTACAGTCTTTAGACTTGTTTTTATAATTTTGCTAAATCCTTTATATGGGTCACAGTTTTAACATATATTGTTAAGAACAGGAAATGCATCACACTGAATCAGATACAACATTGTTGGTGTTCTTTTCCCCCATTGGAAGCATAGGAAAGCATTTTACTTTTGACTTTAAAGTTTAAAAACAGAGAATAGAAAATATGCGAGAATAGAAAATATAAGATTAAAGCTAACACATTTAGCTGGGAATAAGAAAACACTGTACTTAATTGGATTAGATCTGAGAAGATCAGCAGAAGACTGCCCTAAAAGGATCCAGTTCTATAATTATATAGCCAACAGTAAGCTTAAATTAATATAAAGAGTCTTATAAAGAAATACATTTAATATTGCGCTCTAAGCCTACATGTCTATAATTTTATGTTTTATACATAAAATTATACATATATTCTATACATACATGTGTAGAGGTGTATAGAAATATATTACTAGTACCCTATGACTATCATTAAGTGTTGTAGCTTATGATTCTTGACAAATGTATCTTTTCTTCTTATGTACACTGAGAGCATATGCACCAAAGACAAATTCCATGCATGTCCAATCACACTTAATAAATCACCAATAAATAATTCTATTCTATTCTATTTCTAATTCTTGAGAAGGCCTACTGAGCTCACAGGACTTACTTTTGCATAGGAATATACAGGTTTACACTGAAAATATTACTTTGCTGATTTAATATTTATGTTTGTAAAGCCTTTGCTCTTAAAAGGATAAATAAAAAATATATGGCCAGAAGCAAATGTGGGATTTCTGAGTCTTGATATAAGCTGTTCATTTTGTTAAGTTTGGAGCATGAGCGAGAAAGAATGGAGACAAGCCTGTGGAACAGTGAACTTCAACTCTTTATTTACATAGTGATTTCTCGACTCAATGGCAGTTATAACCCTCCTTATATAGGCAACCGCAATAACTATTAACCAATAACAATCGAGGAGCGCTAGCTCCCTTAACCAATAGGAACTCTCTGTTAGTGGCCAATCGGATTCCCCGGAATGGGCCAATCCGATCCTGCCGTTAACAGCCAATCAGAAGTACAGGGCCAGAACCCTGCACTTTACTCCAAGCTCAAGTTCTCTTTATTAAACCTTATGCATTCACAACACATTTCAGATATTACTTTGAGAATGATTTTCATTTCTGCAATGATACAAAGTTGGATAGCTGCAGTTCTAAAAGGAAGTAAAGTCAACACGCAGTTCCATACATTAATCCATTCAACAGTACACACAATTACAGCATCTAAATTTTAAGTGTTCCAGTCCACATTTCAATCCCTGAGACCAAATAAACTTAGATCCATCTGCCTGAGAAGAATTCATCTGCAGATTGCAGTCTTAGCTAAAACTATACATACACAAAGAGAAAACAATTTAATGCATGTGATTCATCTATTCCTTACATTTTAGTTAATTTTATACACAAATATCTTAAAAGCTGCTAAAATAATAAATAATATAAACATATTCCATTTAATGAACACTTGCAAACTAGAATTTCAAAGGAAAAAAAATTGTATAATATTTTTGGATATCAGTGATTTTTTTCTGAATAAAGTATAGCAGATTTTTAAAATCCTAACATATATAATAGAAACATGAATCCTACCAGTATAATGTACAAAGCAGGAATCTATATGGTAATGTGTTTACATTATTTTTATAGTATTGTTTTAATGAGTAATAAATTTAGTTTCATTAATTTTTGTTTTATTAATTTTTTATTTTTAATATAATATTTCCATCTTCAGTTGAACAGTGTGTTGTCTGGGTACAAATATCTTTGTTAACAATAATCAAAATTTGCAACATCATTTGTTACATTTATATTAATTCTACAATATTAAAATAGTAATATTCCACATATTAATTCTAAAATATTAAAATAGTAATATTCAACATACTAATCATAATATTTGCTTATCTCTTCTAACATACCTTCTTTATTTTGTTTCCCTGTTTCTGACTTCCATTTTTGCTATTTAACCATTGATAAAATAGATCGCATATCATATAGCTTTCAGTTTGCTCTTTCTCCTTAATTGCCAGCGTTAATCTGTTCATATCTGCACATTCTAATATTTTCCTAATCACATTCTCATCTGTAGATATCTCTTTACTCTTCCAACTTTGTGCAAATACAATTCTAGCAGCAGTTAATATTTGAATAAATAAATATGCATTTTCCTTACTATATTTTTCAGGTAGAATCCCCAATAGAAATATTTATGGTTTTAAATCAATATGCTTTATTATTTTTTCCAACCACATATGTATTTTTGTCCATTTTTTTTTTTTTTTTGCTTTTGGGCAAGTCCACCACATATGATAATATGACCCAGGTATCTGGTGGCACTTCCAGCATTTAGCCGATTTATCTGTAAACAACTTTGCAAACCTCGCTGGTGCAAAATGCCATCTATAAAACATCTTATACAAATTTTCTTTGTAAGCAGTTGACATTGTTAATTTATAGTTCCTATCCCACAGTTTTTGCCATTTGTCTAATTCAATTGTATAACCATTTTTTCCCATGCTATCATTGTTTTCTTTATTTGTTCATCCTCCAATTTAATGTATAGTATGTAACTATACATTTTTTAAAATCAATTTTTCTTCTGCTCTTATTAGTATCTTGTCTAGTTCTGTTAATTCTTTATAAAAAACCATATACTTTTGCATTTTTCTCATATCTAGAATGTATCTGCACTTGTGAATACCATGTCATATCAATCCCTTGATTATTCAATTCTTGTTTATTTTTGAGCTCTCCCTTCTTATTCAAAATGTCTTTATAGCTAACAATATTTTCTATGTTAATGACATTTGGATGAACTAATGCTTCCATTGTCGAAAGCCAAACTGGTATCCTCCAATAATATTGTTCTCTGACTTTCTCTCATACTAGCAGTAATGCATTCCCAATATAATGCCTTTGAAAGTAACCATGTATTTTGTTTTTCCCATACCACAAGAAGGCATGCCAGCCCAATTGCAAATCATGTCCCTCCAAAGTCAATAACTTTTTGTTCTTCAGTACAATCTGTTCATTCACCCAAGTGAGTACTGTAGCCTGATAATATAATTCCCAATTTGGTAACCTCCTCTATTTAGTTTCATTAATTTATACTGAAAAGAAAATATCATTTTTGCAACATCAAACAACAAATATATATTGATCTTAGGTGTTCATGAAACTATATTCAATATTATGAACATATATAGGAAGCACTTCATTTGTTGACACCAAATTTGACATTAAGAGCAGTAGTATTCTTACTACTGTTCTTAATGTCAAATTTGATAAGATATTCTTATTACTGATTAAATAGGAATAAGACATGTTTCTGATTTATATTCTAAATCTACCTACTTCCACAACTTCCAGCGCTGTTGTTCCAGTTGATTTAGCAAGTAATCTATGTATTTATTTGAGTCCATATACTCCTGCAGATAAGAAAAAAAAAATAGTGAATTTTTGAAAGTCAAGAAGTGCTAGTAGATAAAAGTTTTTAAATAATTTTTAAATTGCCATTTTCTCTCTTTGTATGTACCCCTACAGTTAAAAGCAGCTTTGAGAAAGGGAAAAAGTAGCATTTAAATTGGGAAAATGACATAGGAAAGAAAATTGAATGGTCCACTAATTAGAGAGTTTCAATAAAATTTGGAGTCAAATGTCAACTTTAAAATAAAAATTAAAAACTCATGAAAGTCCCTCTGACCTATGCACAATATGATTAAATGGTAAAATTCACATTAATGCTCAGTTGCAATTCTAAAGAGAGGTGGGGGGGAGAGAGAGAGTTTTTTTCCCTGTGGTCATGTCTTGATTTTGATAACGATCTGAATTCCTTTGTGTTGTTTATGTTAAAAATTAATGCAAAACAGATCAGTGACAATTAGGGTGTTCTCTTATTCTGTTATATAATGATATTTAAAATGCTTCAGTGAGATGACAATGGATATCACCGCTGCTAAGAAAAAAAACTGGGTTATGTGCAGTATATATAATCAAGATGATAGCACTTTCCCCTTGTTTTATTATCTAAAAACTCAAAATTCACCCCTCCCTTAGGAGAGCATATCTTTTTGCATTCATTGATTGTCATGCTTTATTATTCCTTGAGAAGGTTTGCAGCTGTGGAATTAATGGCAGGCTTTTATTCAACCGTTTGTCCTCATAACTGAAGAGTGCAGGAAAGTCCAAGTCCATCAATAATGCAATATTCCCACACATCTTTTTTTCATGGAGATAATACGTTACAAGATGACAACTGTACCTTTTCTTTTCCTAGTGTTTCTCAGGAGGTTTCCCTGGCTTAGAATAGACTCTGAATTGAGGCTAGGTGTATTAATGCTGACACAACACCAGAAAGTGTTTTCAGGAGGACCAAAGAATTCTGAGGCATTTCTTATATGGAATAGAATAGAATAGAATTCTTTACTGGTCGAGTGTGGTTGGACACACAAGGAATTTGTCTTGGTGCAAATGCTCCCAGTGTACATAAAAGAAAAGATACATTCATTAAGATTCAAGAATCATAAGGTACAACACTTAATAATAGTCATAGGGTACAATAAGCAATCAAATCATGCTAGGAAACAGTCAATAAAAATTGTTAGGATACAAGCAACAAATTTTGGTTTTGGATAACAAGATGGGATACATTGGGCGAGATGTTTCAGTCCATGAAAAGGATCTAATTAGGAAGAACAGAAAAGTTGATTATTGTGGCATTTCACAACTGTGGCATCCCAACTACCTGTTTTGCTACCCTAATGAAATTAATATATATAGCTGCAAGCTCACATTACTCCGAGAAGCACAAAGCCGAAGACACAAGCCTGAAGATGATGAATGAGACTTCATCGAAACGTTGCCTAGATACTTCCAATTTTACGTGGGAGAAAACCCGAATAACCAAAGATATATATATATATATATGTGTGTGTGTGTGTGTGTGTTTTCTTAAGTTTTCGCAGGTACTTACATGTATGGTATTCAGCTTTGTCCGGGTATTTTCCCATATCATTGTAGTTGTGCTTTTAAAGTTGAAACAACTTTTTGGCAGAATCTCATCTGCCATCATCAGGCTTCTGTATTTCAGTTGAACTGAAACGGCGGTGATAGTCTGACTCACAGACGAACACAATACAGAAGCCTGATGATGGCAGATGAGATTCTGCTGAAAAGTTGCTACAACTTTAAAAGCACCACTACTATGACGTGGGAAAATACCCGAACAAAGCTGAATGCCAGACATGTAAGTACCCGCGAAAACTTAAGAATATATATATATATATATATATATTACTTGTGATATCCCTACTCAAAAGATTTGTGAGAAGCACACCTAGCCAAAACAAGCTTTCAAAACAATGTGATTCAGCATGAAAGTTATAAAACAGGTTTAATCTTTTCTGCTGAGATTTAATATGACATGCTAATGTCAAAATATTATGATCGGCTAAGCACTCGGTGTAAAATGTTGTTTAAAGCAGCTGCAACTTTTGTTTTAAAATATTATGTTCAAAATTAAAAGGAATTCCATTTCGGGAACATAATGTGAGCTGCTTGTAAAATTCCTTGGTTTGGGGCTTTTGATTTGTCAGTCGCTTGCAAGATAATAGGTATAAGTATATATATAGTTATGAATACATGAAATGGGTACATATAAGAAAAATAAAAGAAACAATAGGACAGTAGGCATGTTGGTGTGTTTATGCACGCCCCCTACAGACCTCTTAGGAAAGGGGTGAGGTCAATAGTAGACAGTCTAAAGTTAAAGTTTTTGGGGTTTGGGGAAGAAACCACAGAGTCAGGTAGAGTATTCCAGACATTGACCACTCTGTTGCTAAAGTCGTATTTCCTGTAATCAAATTTGGTGCGATTAACCTTGAGTTTGTATCTATTGTGTGCTCTTGTATTGTTATGGTTGAAGCTGAAGTATTCATTGACAGGTAAGTCATTGCAATGTATGATTTTATACACCATACTTAGATCAGACTGAAGACGGCGTAATTCAAGGTTTTCTAAGTCTAGAATTTCAAGTCTGGTGGCATAAGGTATTTTACAACGAGTAGAGGAGTGGAGAACTCTTCTTGTGAAATATTTCCGGACTTTCTCAACTGTACTAATATCAAATACGTAATGTGGGTTCCAGACTGATGAGCTGTATTCAAGTATTAGCAAATGTTTTGTATGGTCTAGTTAGTGGTGTGATATTGTCAGAGAAAAAGCTACGGAGGATTAGGTTAACAACTCTTAATGCCTTTTTGGCTATGTAGTTACGGTGGGCTCTAGCACTTAGATCATTAGAGATGAGTATTCCAAGGTCCTTTACAGAGCTTGGATCATCAACAAAGTCTTGTCTATTCAGCTTGTATTTTATTTTCTGATTTTTTTTGCCAAAATGTAAGACAGAGCATTTATTTGTTGAGATTTGAAGCCATTTGTTTTTCCATTCTGATACATAATTAAGATTTTTTGAAGGGTAGCAGTATTGTCTGTGGTATTGAACAACTTTACATCATCAGCGAAGAGAAAGCAGTTGCTCTTAATATGATCACAGAGGTCATTTATGTAGAATATGAAGAGAGTTGGTCCTAGAACACTGCCTTGGGGGACACCACTATTGACAGGTACAGAATTTGATAGGACATTCCCAATTTTGACCATTTGTTGTCTGTTTGGATCAACACTACAACCTAATCTTCCTTGGCTTACTGATTACTCCCCTCCTTCATTTTGATTTGTGTTACTATCCTTAATTGTATTTACCAAAATTAAATGTCATGGTCAGATAGTTTGCTCTGAAAAATTAGCAAAAGCCCAAAACCAAGGAATTTTACAAGCAGCTCACATTATGTTCCCGAAATGGAATTCCTTTTAATTTTGAACATAATATTTTAAAACAAAAGTTGCAGCTGCTTTAAACAACATTTTACACCGAGTGCTTAGCCGATCATAATATTTCGACATTAGCATGTCATATTAAATCTCAGCAAAAAAGATTAAACCTGTTTTATAACTTTCATGTTGAATCACATTGTTTTGAAAGCTTGTTTTGGCTAGGTGTGCTTCTCACAAATCTTTTGAGAAACTATACACATGAGTGCATTTTGATTTAGCATGAGGCTGCTTTAAAACCCAATCCAACACTCTATGCATTTTGGCCAAAAAAAGGCCTTACATTCATGGTCATGGTGGATTCCCTAGCAAGGCTGAAAAATAATAATAATAATTTAAAAAAAAAAACCTTAGAGTTTTTATTATCCCTGTTTTTATAATGCAACTTTATACAAATGTGGTTCACTTAAAATATATATTGTTTCTGTGGATCTTGGATTGTTCTACATACAGCCAAATCCTATTTGTTTTGTTTTGTTTAGATCCCAAGGTACATTACAACTTAGAAGAGAAAGCATCAGCTTGCAAATGTCACAAAAGAATTCTATGGATATCAAATGAAAACAAGAACTGAAGGGTTGGGAAACACTGACACCTTCTCTCACCAAAAATGGGATATTATAATTGTGATGGAAAGTAGTGATGAGATGGATTCCCAGGAGAGGGGGGTGTATTCCATAGGAATAAGAAGCAAGAAGTCCAGATATTACAGTGCATTCAGAAAGTATTCAGACCCCCTTCACTTTTGTCAATTTTGTTATGCTACAGCCTGATTCTATCGTTGTTGAAATTCATTATTTTTCTCATTATTGGCATAAGTCAGAGTTGTCAAACTTGTGGCATCATGGCAGCATCATGTGATGTATCAGGACTTTTTTCCCTCTTTGCTAAACCAGGCATGAGTGTGGCCAGCATGCGATGCATCCGGCCCGTGGGCCAGGAGTTTGACAGCCCTGCTCTAAGAGCTATGAGCAAACACTTTAAAAAATTAATTATGACACACTGCATGTAAATATGAGAGGTGTATGTTTTAATGTTTTGTTTGTCTTGTCTGTTTGTAGAAAATTAATAAAATTTTCTTTAAAAAAAAAAATTAATTATGATTTTACTTTTGCTGGAGTCTTGCATAATTTCTTCAGCAAAATTGATAACTTTTGCTAGCTATAGATAGATCCTTACATTTTAATGTTATTCTTTAGTACTCTAAGATGGCTTGTTACCTTGTTCCTTTTTACTGTATTTTCCAAGCTCATATTAGCCTAAAATCAGTGATAATAAAAATGATATAAAAGCTCAGCAGTAACTCTCTCACTATGTAAAAGCACCTTCCTCAAGAAATGAATAAATCTGGCATTATTTTGTTTAAATATCTTTCTCATTATTATCTTTCTCATTTAACTGATTTGTGACAGGTTTTCCCCAGTATAGAGATTCAGCATACAGCTTTTAATAACATGTTCTGCTTGGCTGTATTTGTCCCAATAATTGCATTTTACAAGCATTTGCTGCTAACAGAAGATTTTGTGTGTGTATGCGTTCACCTAATGCACACATTTGGAATGCATTTTTTAAAAAAGCATGAATTGCTTTGCATGAAAAAATTCAGGATATCAGCATATGATTCAGCTTCAGTACATATATTGGGGAAATGAATCACAATCCATATGAATTACCCACTCCACTCTGGCCCATACTTGCCTTTTATGCATGTGCCATCTGAGGTAAGCTTTCTGTGCCCATTTTATGCCAGCAAGGTTTCCATGAGGGCAGGAGGAAAGACAAATCAACATATGTGGTTGTTCAAGTAATCTTTTTCAAGCTGTCTGTAAGGGGAAAATGTACTTATCCAGTAAAATGTAGCAGCCATTTTACTGTTTGTCTTTTCCTATGCTCCAATGGATTCCATCTCATGATCCATCTTCTCTTAATATCTTCACTATCATGGTACAGACAGCCATTGTAGAGTGGAGTAGTTGTTGAGATATTGATCTAGGAAGGGGTGATATAGGTTCTCTAGTAGTCCATCTTCCTCTGTGGAAGCTTACTGAGTGATTTTGGGCTAGGCCATTTTTCTCTACGCAACCTACATCACTAGCTTCTTGTGGTGGGAAAAATTAGGAAGCACACACCTTGCTTGCATTTTGCAAAGCTATAGAAACCACCCTACTCTGAAGGGGTTGAGAAAAGATGGCACACCTGGATCTTATTCGTTAACATGTGTTATTTTGGTTTATATTTATTCTGTACATTGTCTCAAGCTGTGAGAGGTATCAAGATTAGTGTAAATACATGCACACACAACATACAAAAATATGGGTGGAGAGGAGGTCCTTGGTGCTCTCTGAGCTTGGTTGTTTTCTTTCAGATGTTTCATTACCTAAACTAGGCATGTGCAGAAGTTTCAAAAGATCCAAAAAGTCTCCCCCACCCATCCAGGCAAGGGTCACCAAATAATGTTGATTCTTGATTTCATTTGAGATGCTCGAACATTACTGACCAAGTCCTATTTTTAGCCACTTACCTTTCTATTCATCATGATTTTCACCAAGCAGATGTGACCACTTGCCAACCAGAAACTGTATCTGAAGAAGTTTTCTGAAAGTTGTAATTGCTAGCCCATGCAAAACTCATTAAACCTTTGTGCAGAGAGGCAACCTCTGTTTGGCTTATTCCTTTTAAAATTAAGGACACCAAGTCACGTACTTTTCAGAACAGAGGGCTAGATAAATTCTAGGCGAAATGTTTTCTGTAAGCAGCACCCACTGTAAAGAAAAACTCATCAAAATTCTTCAGTCCATGGACTCCTGTTTGGTGGCTATGACTGTCTTCAGAAAAACATTGCCGACTTAGAAAATTATTCCCCAGAGCTATATACAGTAGCTCCTGTATGTTGTGACTTGTCATGAAAATGCAGATATGAATGATTAGCAATGAGAGGCCAACAGGAGTGCAGAAGCTGAGGCTGCCTTGTCTGTAGACATGCCAACACATTCTTCACTCTTAGTAAGACAGCTGAAAGGCAGCTTAATTTCATTGTTTCCTGCAGTCTTTTGTCTTTCTTTTCCATGTCTGGCAGGGCACCCAGTTCTAGCCACAATTTATTTCTTTCTTTTTTCTCTCTGCAAGAATAGGACTTGTTAAGGCAGGTTGGAAAGCAGCATCTGCTCTGCAGTAGCCAGCACAGTGGTGGGATTCAATTTTTTTTACTACCGGTTCTGTGGGTGTGGCTTGGTAGGCGTGGCAGGGGAAGGATACTGTAAAATCTCCAGTCAGAGGTGGTATTTGCCAGTTCTCCAAACTACTCCAAATTTCCACTACCGGTTCCCCAGAACTGGTCAGAACCTGCTGAATACCACCTCTGAGCCAGCAGTGCTGATTTCATCACTGCTTCTACCTTGTTTAAAGGACAATTTCTCTGCAACAAATATTAGATTTGACTTGTGTGTATGACCTCATACATATACCAAGTTATACTTATATTTGCATGGATATACATTCATATTTTTAAAAATATATCTATATCTCTCAATTTCTGATCTATCTATCTATCTATCTATCTATCTATCTATCTATCTATCTATCTATCTATCTATCTATCTATCTATCTATCTCTCTATCTCTCTATCTATCTATCTATCTATCTATCTATCTATCTATCTATCTATCTATCTATCTATCTATCTATCTATCTATCGTATATTTGAATAGGAAAGCTAGGATTCTGAGTCACAATGAAATATACTTTCATCACTGAATATATTAGAATAGGGTTTTTGCAGAAGATTCAGCAGTTAGAGAATTGTACAGAATTACTGCCTCTAAAACTGAGTTACTGGTAAATTTGATTGGTTTGGATATCTGGTTCATTGAGAAAAAGGATATTTTCTGAAATAGGACCTTTTCTGGGTACAAATAGCAGAACATGCTTCCAATGGAAGACATTTTTATTGCATGGCTGCCTTGTGATTTGTAAAGTTGGTTGGGTTAGTGAGCCAGGAGGTTAATGTCCCAGGTTAATATATCTTCAGAAATTTTGAGCACTCCATCTGGAGGTTTCTAAGAAGAGGCTGGACAGGCATTTGTCCAGAATGGCATAATATCTCTGCTTGAACAAGGGGTTGGACAAGAACACCTCCAGGGTTCTTATTATTCTGTTAAGACTTCTAGATTTCTGCCCAGTACTGATAGAAGAAGATCATGTTTCCATAGACCAGATGGCCTTACTAGTCCTAAACAACTGGTGAATTTATTTTGGTTTGATGACCTGAGAAATGGGCATTAAGATCAATTTTACCTTATTCTGCATTGTTTTGCATGGTTAAGGAGTTAAGAGAAGTGCTGCATTTAATATTGTTGACTATTGGTATATTTTATCTTTAGGACATTCTATTCTTTATGGCATCGAGTTTATTTTAAAAGTTCCCATTTCATTTTGCCTTTTACACTATGTCCTACCCATTGTTGTTTTTGAACTTCCACTGTATATGAATCTGAACCAAAATCTTCTGACTATTTTCCAGCACATCTATTTATGCATTAATTCTGAAGATGATTTGAATAAGAAAGAAATACCCATAACAGAAAGTGAATTTTTCAGGCTGAGGAGTCAAGATAAAACTAGATCAATCCATCAAAGCAATTATGTCTAATCGCATGTGTGCATTTTCCATTTAACACTTCAATGTTATTTAATTTTAACAACAAATAGCCATTAACATTATATATTTAGCAAAACATTTTATGATTTAAATATTCTTGTAACAACAGGAACCTATTCCAGTAACATGCTTATAAGGTTCGGGAGGGGGCAATATATCATAAGAATTCAAAAAATGATTATCTAATCCAGTTGGCTGACCTTAAACAATTAAATTTAAATCAAAACACAACCAATTATGGACAAGGTTAAACCAGTCAGTCGTCTTTTAGACAATTTTATCCTTCTTTTATTCTTTTTATAAATAACTCAAGGAAGAAAAAAATGTTAGATACAAAATATTAGAGAAAGAAGATGAGAATCTATATTTCCAATATGATTTGGTTTTGATTTCTTACTGTGAGCTGCTAGTAGTAATGATAAAGACATTTGACTAGGTTGGTGGCTGATTGTATTAAGTATGTTGTTCTGCCCTTCATTAACATACTCGAGATCCCCGCGCTTTGATTGGCCAAAGCGCGGGGCTCTCCGATTGGTCAGGCGAGCCGCGCCGATTGGCTCGCTAAGAATCTCCCACGATTGGTCCGTTCAGACCACGGGAGATTCAAAGTGGTGCCATTGGCCGCGGCCGCCGCAGCGAAAGGAATAAAAGCCGTGGGCTTTTTTCCTTTCGCCAGTTCGGTTCCAGCATACCAATAAAGAGCTTTGCACTAAGTCACCGACTCCTGGCATCATTTCGCGGACACAACACTGGCGACGAAGGTGGGATCCAGACCCTGAACCGAACCACATGTCCGACGGAACCCAGACGAACCACCGAGATGGTGAAAATCGCACCACCCGCCCCCTTCAACCCCGCCACCGAGGACTGGGAATCGTTCTCCGACCGATTCCGCATGTACCTCGAGTGCACCGGCATGAAGGACGCCTCCGGCCCAATGAAACGCGCCGTCTTCCTGACCCACTGCGGGACCGAGGTCTTCCAGATGACCAAAGCGCTGGCCAAGCCCGCCGATGCGACCGCGATGGACTGGGACGTCCTCGAACCCATTCTTCAGCGGCACTACGCTCCAGAGGTACCCATCCTGATCCGGCGCAACGAGTTCTACCGGCGGGACCAGAGGTCGGGTGAGAGTTTCAGCGACTTCGTCGCCGAGCTGCGGCACCTAGGGGGGCTCTGCGAATTCGATAACCTAAACAACGCTCTGAGAGACCGAATCGTGCTCGGTTTGTGGGACCCCGCCCTCCAGAGCCGGCTGATGGCTAAGGGCGACATCAGCCTAGCAGACAACCTCACCGCAGCCGCAGCCGCCGAAGCAACCCGAACTTCCGCCGACAGCATGCGCAGACCGAACACGGGGGACCGCAGTGGAAACAACAACCCGGCGAGGTCGACCGAGCCCAAAACCGAGACGACAACACACCAGGGCGACTTCCACTCGGCATCCGGCACGTCCGATGACGAGGAGGACATCCATCGACTCCAGACAGGGCGCGACCCACGGAACTGGCGAGGTCGTAAATCGAGGACCAACTGTGCCGGCTGCGGCGGCGACCACCCCAGGTCGGAATGCCGGTTTTTCGAATCAATCTGCCGGCATTGCGACAAAAAGGGACACATCACCCGTGTTTGCCGCCTGAAGAAAAACCGCAGTCCGGCACGATGGGACCAGAGCGACCAGAGGAGGGAGAGCACACCACCCCGGACCAGAGATCGCCCCTCGGACAGCCGATGGGACCGGAACGGACGATCCTTGCAAGGCGGCGACAACCGGCGGAGAGAGGAGACCCACCAGACGGTCACCATCGGCCACGCTATCACCAACGACGCCCGGAAGGTCCACGTCGAGGTACGCATCGAGGGCCAGCCTTGCAAAATGGAGGTGGACTCCGGGTCCTACCTCTCCATGATTGCATGGCACGAGATAAAGCGGTTGGTGCCTACCCTCCAAAGGAGGAATGTAGACAGCCAGAGACTCATTGTAAAGGACTACCAGGGAAACCGCATCCCGGTAGTCGGCACCAAAAGCTTTAACATCACTTATAAGGGGCGCACCGAACGACTCCCCCTAACGATCGTCGACCGCGACCGCCCAAGCCTACTGGGACTGCAATGGTTCACCCCGCTCGACATCGCCCTCACGGGAGTCGACCACGTCACCGACGACGGCTGGGAACAGCAACTAGCCCGGGAGTTCCAAGAGGTCTTCGACGGAAACCTAGGCAAGTACCGAGGGCCCCTCATATCGTTCGACCTAGACCCTAACATCCCCCCCAAATGCCTGAAACCAAGGCGGGTGCCATTCGCACTGAAACTCAAAATAGACGAGCAAATTGATAAGCTCGTCAAACAAGGGGTCCTGCAGCCCATAGACCACGCCAGGTGGGAGACCCCCATAGTCACCCCGATCAAGCCTGATGGGTCGGTGAGGATCTGTGGGGACTATAAGGCCACCCTAAATGGCGCGCTGCAACAAAGCGCCTACCCCGTCCCAGTAGTACAACACCTACTGCACTCACTGGGAGGGGGCAAGGTTTTTGCCAAGCTCGAGCTCGCCCAGGCATACCAACAGTTGCCGGTCGACGAGCAAACGGCAGAAGCGCAGACCATTGTCACCCACCGGGGAGCATTCAAATGCAACCGACTCCAATTCGGAGTCAGCGTGGCACCGGGCATATTCCAAAGCCTAATGGAGAGGGTATTGCAAGGTATCAAGGGGGTGGTACCTTATTTCGACGACGTCCTAGTGTCGGCAGCCAACCAAGCCGAACTAGAAGGTCAACTAAGGGAGGTCCTAACTAAATTTAAAGAGACGGGACTAAAAGTAAAGAGGGAAAAATGCCAGCTTTGCACGGAACGAGTGGAATTCCTGGGCTACTTCCTAGACCAGCACGGCATTCACCCCACAAGCAAAAAAATCAAGGCCATCAAAGAAGCCCCCACCCCCAAATCAAAGACTGAGCTACAGGCATTCTTGGGGTTACTGAACTTTTACAATGTTTTCCTACCCCAAAAGGCGATGGCGGCGGAGCCCTTGCATAGGCTCCTGGACAAGGCGGCGACCTGGACTTGGGGGAAACGGGAGCAAGCCTCCTTCCAAAGAACGAAGGACCTCCTCACCTCCGACGCCGTCCTCATACAATTCAACGAGACCCTACCTCTGGCCGTCACATGCGACGCATCACCCTTCGGCATCGGCGCTGTCCTCAGCCATACCCTTCCCGACAGAAAAGAAGCGCCCATCGCGTTCTTTTCAAGGACCCTCACCAAACCGGAGCGGAACTATAGCCAACTGGACAAAGAGGCTCTGGCTATAGTTGCCGCCATAAAACGATTCCACGAATACCTCTACGGCCGGACTTTCACCATCATAACGGACCACAAGTCGCTGCTGGGAATCCTTTCAGGGAATCGGGCCACCCCGAACATTCTGTCTCCCCGAATGACAAGGTGGTCCGAGTTCCTGGCGGCCTACAACTACGAACTCATACACAGACCGGGTAAGACGATCTCCCATGCAGACGCCTTAAGCCGCTCGCCGCTACCGGAACCCGATACCGACCCAGCACCCACGACGACCACCCTCAGCATAGAGACTCTACCCAACCTGCACATAACCGCGTCAGACATTGCCCGAGAGACTAATAAAGACAAACGTCTGGCGCGGGTGTTGCATTGGGTGGAGAAAGGGTGGCCGGAAAAGGACAACGACGAGTCCGTCAAAACGTTCCTAAACCGCCAAACGGAACTCTCGTTAAAAGGGTGCATACTATGGGGGGACAGGGTGGTCATTCCAGAAAAGCTACAGGGGAAGGTTTTGGAAATGCTACACGAGGGGCACCCTGGCATCGTGAGGACGAAAGCCCTGGCCAGAAGTTACGCTTGGTGGCCAGGGATGGACAAACAAATAGAGACCTGGGTAGCTAGGTGCCAACGATGCCAGGAAACGAGGCCCAGCCCACCCACAGCACCCGTCCTAGAGTGGGAAACCCAAGGGGACCTTGGTCTAGAATCCATATAGACTTCGCCGGGCCCACAAAAGGACACACCTTCCTCATAACAGTTGATGCTTACTCCAACTGGCTGGAGGTAAGCAACATGAAGACGACAACCATGGAGGCCGTGATCAAAGAACTCTGCAAACTCTTTTCAACACACGGCCTCCCAGACGTCGTCGTCTCCGACAACGGGCCCCAGTTCACCTCGCTGGAATTCAAAAAATTCCTAGCGGAAAGGGGCATCCGCCACGCGCTGACAGCACCGGCGTACCCGGTGGCGAACGGTAGGGCGGAACGGATGGTCCAATTCACTAAAAAGACCATCCGGAAAATAGACCACGGGGAGATCCAAGAGAAAATCAACAGACTACTCTTCACCTAACACATAACCCCGAATACCACAACCAATAAAAGCCCAGCCGAACTACTAATGGGTAGAAAGCTAAGGTCCCCACTCGACAGGTTACACCCCACGTATAACCCGGAGAGGCCCCCAGACTCAAGGACCAAACACCAAACCTTCGCACCCGGGGACCCCGTATATGCAAAAAACCTGACAGGAGACCCTCTATGGATCCCAGCCGTCATCACCCAAGCAACAGGCCCACACTCGTACCGGCTACAAACAGCAGACGGACGAGCGTGGAAACGCCACATCGACCAACTTAGGTCGAGAACTGCAAACCAACAAGCCGCCGACGCACAAACAAACGAACCCAACCCCCGCAACGCAAGCCAAGGAGGGAGGGAATACCCAGGGGACCGAATCCAAAGAAAAATAAACCAGCAGTACTCACCGGAACGCAGCCATCACGACCCCTCGCCAGGAAGAAACAGCCAAGCCAGCTCAACCGACCCGGAAAAACCGAGCGGGAGCGGCGAAACCCGTAGCTCAACCAACCCGGAAGGCCCAGGAGGGAGCTACGGAGAAGGGACCGGCCCGATCGACCAGCCGGTTCCCATGACAGCAACAGGAGCAGAGGAGATCCTGACCGAACTGGCCGGGATCCAGCCTACAACTGAGTTGCGCAGGTCAAGTAGGACCAGACGGAGCCCCGCCTACCTACGTGACTACGCAACGTAAGGACTGAACCAAGAGGGGAGGGGTGTTCTGTCCTTCATTAACATACTCGAGATCCCTGCGCTTTGATTGGCCAAAGCACGGGGCTCTCCGATTGGTCAGGCGAGCCACGCCGATTGGCTCGCTAAGAATCTCCCGCGATTGGTCCGTTCAGACCTCGGGAGATTCAAAGCGGTGCCATTGGCCGCAGCCGCGGCGGCGAAAGGAATAAAAGCCGCGGGCTTTTTTCCTTTCGCCAGTTCAGTTCCAGCATACCAATAAAGAGCTTTGCACTAAGTCACTGACTCCTGGCATCATTTCGCGGACACAACATATGTGGTATTAGAAAGAGCCCAAATTGTACTATATCTGTCTATCAAAAATACTCAGAAAAAAAACATCTATCTACAAATATTTCCTACACTGAAATGTTTACAAGAGTCCTAAATACATTTAAGATGGATTTTTGAAGGATATTTATGGCCAATAACAGCAAAGAGATATTTTAATTTTGCAGCCAGTTATCTTTCATTATTAATGTCTGATGATGAGTGATAGGAATTATTATTTTTTGTATCATATATATGTAACTAATACAAATGAAAATCAGCTTTTGCAATAATGCTAAACAATAGACCAAATACAGATACTGACATGTTGCATTTTTAAAAAAGGTTTATTTTCAGCATGAGGCAGTAGGAAAAATAACCCCAACATCACTACACTCAGTATTCACAGAATTATCCATTTCATTTTGCTAAATCTGTCCCAAATGCAATATATATGAAGAAGATAATATCACGTGACATTACCAAGAGAAGAAACATGGGGCAGATTTGCAAGCTGGAAGTGGATGTTTCAAAATAGTAGTTATAATTAGAAAATCCCAGACAATCTTAGCTATAGAAAGCACATCTAAAATAAGATTTCAAATAACTTTTTAACTGGGTGGAAAGCTAATTTAACTTTACTTTTTTAACAAATAAAAAGTAATAGTAAAATGCTCTCTTCCTTAGAATAATTTTGAATGAAAATGTAAATCTTAATAACATATGCCGTAGAGCAGATATTGGGCTGAGAGTTAATTGACTCAGCTTTCCCAATTCAGTGCAGATATCAGGCTTTGGCAAGGACAGAGGGAATGAGAATAAGGATGCTCTTGAAGATGGAAAAAAACAGAGAAAAAAAGGAAATTAAAATATAATAAAATTGAATGTTGTATGAACTAAAATCCATTCTTGCAATGGGAGAGCTTTTTCCACTGCCCTCTGCCCTCCTCCTTCTGCATCCCGCAGTGTCAAGCTCAATGGTAACACTTAGGAAGAAAGAACAACACAGATTTCTGAAAAGTACCTTAATTGCAGCCTGAGGTGAAGAACAAATCTTGAAAAGTTTAAGAATGTTGTAAATTCCCAGCCTTTGTTAGGGTGAGTTGATTAAGGTGGATTCTTCTTTGAAATGCTTTCTTCCTGCTGCTATTACATGGTCCAGGTTGCCTCTTTTAAGAGAAACTCAGTACCTTGTCATTTGCTTTCCTGCAATATTTCACACTCCAGTTCTCCATGGCAAAAATTTGTGGATATAAAATGGCCCTAAGAGAGAGCCGGTTTGATGTAATGGTAAAGGCACTGGCCTAGAAGTCAAGAGAGTGTGAGTTCAAATCCTGCATCAGGGATGACAACCAGCTGGGTAACTTTGGTTCAGTTAATCTCTTTCAACCAAACTCACCTCACATGGTTATTGTTGTGGGGGAAATAGGAGCAGGAAGGAGTATTACATATGTTCACTACATTGAGTTACTTTATTTATTTTTATTTATTTTATTTATTTGTCAAGCTTGTATTAGATAACAGATATAAGTATAAACATGATTATTAATTCATGAAATGGATACGAATAAAAAGGAAAAATTAGGACAGGGATGGTAGGCACGTTGGTGCGCTTATGCACACCCCTAACAGACCTCTTAGGAATGGGGTGAGGTCAACAGTCGACAGTCTAAGGTTAAAGTTTTTGGGGTTTGAGGAAGAAACCACAAAGTCAGGTAGTGTATTCCAGACATTGACCATTCTGTTGCTGAAGTTGTATTTCCTGCAATTGAGTTTGGTGAGGTTTACCTTGATTTTGTATCTATTGTGTGCTCATGTATTGTTGTGGTTGAAGCTGAGGTAGTCATTGACAGGTAGGACATTGCAATAGATAATTTTATGTACTACCTTTAGGTCGGACCGAAGGCGGTGTAGTTCTAAGTTGTCTAAGCCTAAAATTACTTATAAAGTAATAAAGGTAGATAAAAATCAATCAACCAACCAATCAAACAAACAAACAAACAAATACTGGAAAGCACTGGATCAGAGTGCTATTTGTTTGGTGTTTAATTATATTTTTATGCCACCCATATCACTGTTACAGTGACTCTGAGTGGCTTATAATATGTTAAAAGGTAAAAAAGTACTACAAGGCCATTAACATTAGAAGGATGATATAAAAAAGCAAAAAACCAAGATGATGGCAACCTATGCAATGGGGAACTTTTCTATCCCATCAGCCAACCCCCAACATAGCAGGCCTCTGTCTGGGTGCCAGGCCAAACAGCACAGCCAGGTTTTTAGGATTTTCCAGAAGGTTAGGAAGGTGAAAGCAGATGTCACCTTCTGGTGTACACCTCTAGGCAAAATAGTTTTTGTTAAGTTTGGGAATGGGTGAAGAGGAATGGAGACAAGCCTCTGAACGGTGAACTTCAGCTCTTTATTTACATAGTGACTTCTCAATCAAACAACAGTAACCCTCGCCTTATATAGGCAACTCTTGTAACGTTTTAACCAATAACAGCCTAGGAACGCTAGCTTTTATGACCAATAGGAACTGTCTGTTAAGGGCTAATCGGATTCCCCGGAATGGGCCAATCCGGTACGGCCACTTAACAGTCAATCAGAAGTGCAGGGCCAGAACCCTGCACTTACTCCAAGCTTTATTACTTATATATATACATACACAACACCCCTTCCCCCTGGTTCCTTAGTCCAAGTCATAGTCCCTTAAATAGGATGGTTGTTTTTTCAGTCTTTTGGATTTCCTTTGTATTGGCTGGTTGCAATCCAACTGAGGTAGGTCGTTGCTTGGTGGTGGGGCTGCCTCTGGTTCAGAGTTCACTTCCAAGTCATTGCCCACATTTTCCGCAATTCCCTGAGGCACAAACGTTTCTCCCTCCAGCTCCGCTTCTTGAGTTACATTTAAATCGTCGTTTCCTTCGAGCGGGTTCTCTAGGATTTCCATATCTTCCGTACCTCTCCCCCCTCAGTTTGGTCGTAGGGGAGTTGCGGACTGGCTGCTGCAAGTCGTGACCGTAATTGGTCGATATGCCGTTTCCAAAATTTATTGTCAAGGCATTGCACAAGGTAGGATCTGGGGCCGGTTACACGTACTACTGTCGCTTCCACCCACAACGGGTCGCCCGATAAGTTCTTTGCATACACAAGGTCTCCTACCTGGAAGGTGCAACAGCGGCCGCTGGATCCTAGTGGTTTCTCCGGTTCATAAGCAGGGTGCAACCGGTCGAGGTGGGAGCAGAGCCTTCGTTCCATAAGCAGTTCGGCGGGAGTTCTGCCAGTGACGCTATGTGGGGTGATGTGTTGCAAGAAGAGGATTTGATTGACCTTGTCGTCAATGTTGTCGTAGTCTACTTTTTGCAAGGTTCTCTTCACAAATTGGACCATGTGTTCTGCTCGGCCACTGGTCGCAGGATGCGCAGGCGAGGTGAGCGCATGGCGGATGCCGCGATCAGTGAGATACTGCTCGAACACTAGTGCAGTAAACTGTGGCCCGTTATCGGACACCAGGAGGTCTGGTAGTCCGTGGGTTGCAAAGAATCTGTTGAGAACCTTGATGACTGCCTCGGAGGTCGTAGTCATCATACAATGAATTTCGAGCCAATTTGAGTAGGCATCGACTGTAAGCAGAAAGGTGTGGCCCTTGATTGGTCCCGCGAAATCCAGGTGAATTCGGGACCAGGGTCTGCGAGGTGTCTCCCATTCAGTAGGCATGGCTTTTGGTGGGGCGTTGCTGACTTCTTGGTACTGGAGGCAAGCTTTAACCCACTGTTCGATTTGCTTGTCAATGCCCGGCCACCAGGCGTAGCTTCGTGCAAGTGCTTTCATTTGCACGAAGCCGGGGTGGCCCTCGTGCAACGTTCTCAGCAACGTTTTACAGAGCCGCTCTGGGATAATGACTCTATTGCCCCAGATGATACAGCCCTTCTGGGAGAAGAGTTCAGTCTGCCTAGACATTGGAACAAGTATCATCTGATACTTGTTCCAATGGCCATCCGCATTCTACCCCTCAGGACTCGTGCTAGGGTGTGGTCGCACTTGGTTTCTCTCGCGATGTCTCGAGCAGTCAGTGGCGGCGAGTTGAGTATCTCGATTTGCAACGTGGTTACCATTGGTGCTGGATCGTCGAGAGTCTCTGGAAGCGGTGCTCGGCTCAATGCGTCGGCATGGGAAATGGCCTTCCCTGGCCGATATTGCAACCGATAATTATAAGCAGCTAAGAATTCTGACCATCGGGTCATCCTAGGGGATAATATGTAGGGAGTCGGCTTATCCCCGGCTATTATCCCTAGCAACGGTTTGTGGTCAGTCACAATGGTAAAAACCTTCCCATACATGTATTCGTGAAATCTTTTCACAGCTGAGACGATTGCGAGGGCTTCTTTATCAATTTGTCCATAGTTCCGCTCTGTTTTCGAAAGAGTCTTTGAAAAATATGCAACAGGGGCTTCGTTCCCATTAGGCAGCATGTGGCTCAAAATGGCGCCCACCCCAAAAGGCAATGCATCGCAGGTTATAACTAACGGCAAGGTCTCGTTATACTGCATGAGTACAGAGTCAGATGTGAGCAGTTTTTTAACATTTTGGAATGCCTGTTCTTCTCGGTGACCCCATAACCACATTGCTTTTTTATCTAACAATCGGTGTAACGGTTCAGCAACGGTTGGTTTGTGCGGTAAAAATACATTATAGAAATTGATGAGGCCTAGGAACGCCTGGAGATTGGCCTTGTTTCGTGGCCTGGGAGCATTTTTGATCGCCTTTAGCTTACTCTCGGTAGGGTGAATGCCCTGGCTATCAATCAGGTACCCCAGGGAGAAGGCGGAGCTTCGTTCCGGCGATACAGCTGCGATCTCGGGGCTCTGAGATCGCAGCTGATATTTTCGCCCCTGGTCGGTCCTAACGGACCTAAATCGTCCCGGAGAGACGGTGATCGTGAAGGGCACTGTTCCAGGATCCCAGAGACATCGCAAAGTCTCTGGTTAGATTCGGAAGAAGCCCTTTTGCTGGCGGCGGAGAGGCAGCCTCCATAGCTGCTGAAGTCGGGACAGCTCCGGAAAGAAAGTGATTGGATTGAAGTGTGTCGGCTGGGTGAGAAAAACTCTTTAGTGTTGAAAATTCGCTGAGGTTGGAAAGTTCACTCTGAAGAGAGGAGGAAGCTGTGAGATTTTTTTGATTGAAAGTGTTTGAGCGGCGTTTTTAAAGTGCTGTCAAATTGAGGCTTGGAGTGTATTTTTTTTTTTTTCTCTTTTCTCTATATTCTTTGGGAAAGATTTTATTGTGACTTAGGTAACCGGATTGAATTTTCTTTTATATATACTTTTAGGCTCCCTTTGATTTTTTAATTTTTTTAGGATAGAGGCTTCCTTTGGCTATTTTTTCTTTTTCTTTTCTGTATATATTATTCCTCTTTTCCGGTGGGGGGGTAGAAAGAGCATTAAGAAACTTTGTAACACTGCCAACTAGAGGCTTGAAAGTATTCTATTTGAATTGGAGAGAATTGCAAAAAGACCTCATCTCAAGGACATTTTAACGTGATAAGATAGAGGGAGAGCACAGCAAAATATTATTGCAGGTGCTTTCCTGGACTGTTATCAACAACACTTGAGGTTTGGCTTTGAAGCTGCTGGAGAAGAGAGTCATAATAAGAGCCTTGGATAAATAACAAAGTGCAGTGTGCTCTCCTATATATACCCCACTCGCTAGTCCTTTTTTTTTCTTTTTTAAATTTCAACTCTAGTAATATTCTTGTTTTTGCTTTTTGTTTTAAAGGGGAAAGCCTCAGAGTTTTTTTTTCTTTTTCTTTTTCTTTTTTATATTTTTTTTCTTTTTTGTTGGGACTTTTTTGCTTTTTCTATTTACCACTTTGTTATTGTTTTTTTTTTTTTTGGATTATTGAGATTTTTAAGTGGATTAAGGTGTGAAGAATTTAAAGGAACTTTTTGTCTTTTCTCTTTTTGCTTTTTGCTTTTTCTTTTCTTTGCTTTCAATCAATATTATTATTTTTGGATTTGTTTGTTTTTGCCTTTTTATTTTTTCCTTTTTCATGGTGGACTATCTCGTAATTGGATTAGGGTTTAGAAGAACCTGAAGATATTTCTTCTTCCTTTTTTCCTGTTTCTTTTTTGGTTTTGTGTTTTTTACTGTTGGAGTTTTCCATTTTGGATTATAATTGGCTGCTCTAGCAGTTGGATTAATAGTTAAGAAGAATTTGAAGCTTTGGAAACATTGAAATGAGCAGGAAACCAATATCATCTGGCATCTCTGCTACTACCTCTGCTTCCCCACCAGCTGGAGGACAACGTTTAATTCAGACAATGTTAAAGCAAGATAAAGAACAAGAAAAAGTAATTTTACAGATGATTATGCAAGGAATACAAGATCTTAAGATAAAATCAGACACCATTGAACAAAGGATAGAGAACATTGAACAAAGAATTGAGAAGACGGATGAAAAAGTGGAAAATATTAAACAAATGATGGTCAGGTATGAGGAGAGATTCCAAAAAATTGAGGAAGAAGGAAAACAAAGAGAGAAGAAGATTGGAAATATTGACAGTAGACTAACAGCGGTCGAACAAGAAAAAGATGGGATGTTGAGGTGGGAGATGGAAAGATCAGAATTTTACCTTAGATTTCAAAATATAGAAGAGGAAAAAGGAGAAAATTTGGCAGCGGTGATGATAGAAATTTTGGCAGATGCTTTGGAAATTACAGAGGAAAAGATGATGGATGGAATAGATGAGATATATCGAGTTTATACAAGATATGCGATGAGAAATAAGTTACCCAGGGAAGTCCATATCAGATTTACCAAAAAATCTATTAAAACGCAAATATTACAAGTAGTAAGAGAGAAAATACTGAAATACAAAGGTAAAGAGGTTGTGGTTTTAAAACAAATACCCAGAAGAGTGAGAGAGATGAGAAGAGAATATCGATTCCTGACCAAAATACTACTGGAAAACGAAGTGAATTATAGATGGCTGATTCCAGAAGGACTAATGTTTAGATGGCAAGAGCAAAGATATAGAATTGATTCAATTGAGAAAGCAGAACTTTTTCATGCAGAATTTTTCGGAGGAAGAAGAGAGGAAGCAGAGAAAGAGGTTTCATTAATTGAGTTTCAAGATGAACAACTGGAGACTGAAAAAGAGAAAGGAGCAATAGGGGGACAGATTGATAGCAAAGAACAGCGTGAAGTGAGATCCACGAGAGCTGTTAGACCTAAATATAAAGCACAATCATGGAAGAAAAAAAACTGATTACAATGAATATCAATGGGCTTAATTCGGCTGTTAAAAGAAGGAAAACTTTTCATAAATTAGAGAAATTAAAATTTGATATAATTTGTTTACAAGAAGTTCACATTAAAAAACAACATGAACAATTGTTAATGCAGCCAAAATTGGGGAAAATATTTACTTCTTTGACTCAATGTAAGAAAAGAGGAGTGGTTTTATACATTAAAGAGGCTATCCCGGCAAAATTGATTTACACAGATGAGGATGGAAGAGTATTAATGGTAGAAATAATGGACAATGATATAAAAATACTTTTGATTGCAATTTATGCTCCGAACGATAAACAAGAAGAGTTTTATAAAAAGCTACATATGAAAATAATTGGACTGGACTATGTTAATATAATTATGATGGGAGATTTTAATGGAATTGTGGATAATAAATTGGACTATATAGCAACAACAACAAAACAAAATAGAAAGGCTCTCCCAAGGTCTTTTTTTAAAATGACAGATGAATTAACTTTAAAAGATATTTGGAGAGAAAGAAATGTTAAAACTAAACAATATACTTTTTATTCAAATAGACATTTATCATGGTCTAGATTAGATATGGTTTGGATCTCAACAGAATTAATATCTAATATTCAAGAAACAAATATTGAAACAAGTACTTGGGCAGATCATAGCCCAATGACAATTAAATGGAAAGGACAAAAAAGAAGATCGAGATGGACATTAAATAATACTATTTTAAAGGAGAAAGATTTTATACAATGGATGGAGAAGGAATTGGCTTTTTTTTTTAGAGAAAATAAAAAAGAGGATACTTCAACACAGAATGTGTGGGATACAATGAAGGCATATGCTAGAGGTTTGATAATAGATTATACAAGGAAAAAGAATTTTAGGAAAAGGCAAGCTTCCAAGGCCTTGGAAGATGAGTATAAAACTCTTGAAAAAGAATTACAGAAAATGCCACAGAAAAAGGATATTAAATTGAAGTTGGATGTAATTAAACATAAAATGGAATTAATAGAGAAAGAAGAACTGGCACAGAAAATTAGAAACTCTAAACAGAATTATTTTGAAGATGCAAATAAACCAGGTAGATGGCTAGCATATAAATTGAGAAAAGAGAAGGAATCAAGAAAAATATTGAAGTTAATAGACGAACAAGGCCAAGTTTGTTATGGGAATAAGGAGAAAAAAGAAATTATTCGAGATTTCTATGGACAACTATATAAACAAGAGAATATTGATGAAGAAAAAGTCAAACAGTATTTACAGGAAGCTAATTTACCAAAGGTACCTAAAGAGACTGAAGAAATGCTAGAAAGCAATATAACAATGATGGAATTAAATGAAGCATTTAAGAGACAAAATAATGGGAAAGCACCGGGTCCAGATGGGCTTCCAGCAGAATTCTATAAAATATTTCAAGAATCATTGAGCATTCCATTGTTAGAAGTTATGAATGAAGTTATGTTAAAAAAGATAATACCTAAAACATGGTCAGAGGCTTATATTACACTTATACCGAAGGAAGAGACTGACCCATTGCAAATTAAGAATTATAGACCTATTTCCTTATTGAATGCAGACTATAAAATTTTTGCTTCAATCTTAGCAGAAAGACTTAAAAAATATTTAAATAATTTTATTCACCCAGATCAAAATGGATTTCTGCCAAAGAGACAAATTAGAGACAATATGAGAGTAATCTTGGATACTTTGGAATACTATGAGGCTCATCCTGAAAAACAAATGGCTTTGATATTCCTAGATGCTCAAAAAGCATTTGACAACGTGAACTGGAGATTTATGTTATTATTATTGGAGCAGATGGGTTTTGCTAAAAAATTTATTCAAGCAATAGAAGCCATATATAATAAACAGACAGCAAGGGTAATGATGGAGGGGGAACTTACAGATTTTATTAATATAAGGAAAGGCACAAGACAAGGATGCCCCCTATCTCCTTTGTTATTTGTGTTGACCTTGGAAGTGTTGAATAGAAATATTAGGGATGATAAAAACATAAAAGGTATGAAAATTAAGAAGGAAGAATTTAAGCTACAAGCTTTTGCTGATGATTTAGCTTTTATTTTGGAAGATCCGCTAGAAACAGCTCCAAAGTTATTGGAAAGGATAGAGGCATATGGAGAGGTGGCTGGTTTGAAAATAAATAAAGACAAAACAAAGATCTTGACAAAGAATATGCTATTGAGACAGAGAGAAGAATTGGCAGACCTTTTGAAAATTCAAGTTACAAATAAGGTTAAGTATCTGGGGATATATTTGACAACAAGATGTAGCACATTAAAGGAGAATAATTATATTAGACTTAAACAACAGATAACTGCAGATTTGAAGAAGTGGGAAAACTTGCAATTGTCATTAATAGGGAGAATTTCAACAATTAAGATGAATATCCTACCTAGAATTTTATTTTTGTTTCAAACAATACCAATTAGGCTTGGAAAAGATTATTTTGAAGATTTAAATAAAACTATGTTGAAGTTTATATGGCAAGGTAAAAAAGCGAGAATAAAGTTAAAGCTTCTGCAAGATGCTAGAATTAGAGGAGGTTTTGGCCTGCCTAATTGGGAATTGTATTATCAAGCTGCAAGTTTGATGTGGGTGAAAGAATGGATAACATTAAGGAAACATAGGTTGTTGACATTAGAAGGGCATGACTTGCTGCTGGGCTGGCATGCTTTTTTATGGTATAAGGGAACTAAAACACAGGGTTATTTTAGAAGACATTATGTACGGGAGTCTTTGTGGTTGAATTGGGAGAAGATAAAAAGACAATGTTATTTGAAAATTCCAGTTTGGTTATCAACCATTGAAGCATTTTCCTATCCTATAATTTATAAGAAGGAACAAACAGTTGGATATGGGGAACTTTTAAATGAAAAGGGTGAACTTAAATCGATCCAAAACCTAGAGGAACAAGGTATAAAGATGAATTGGTTTTCATATGCACAAATACATTCAAGGTATGATGAAGATTCCAAAAAGGAGGGATTTTATGATAAACAGACTGATTTAGATAAGATTTTGATGGGTACTGATGAGAAGGTGATTAAAAAACTATATGGTTATTTACTGGGAATTAAATTGGAGGAAGAACAAGTTAAAGAAACTATGATTGTTTGGGGGAAGAATTTTGGACATGGGATTGATTTAGAAAAATGGCAGAAATTGTGGTCTCAAAATTATAAAATGACAATGTCAGCAGCATATAAAGAAAATTTGTATAAGATGTTTTATAGGTGGCACTTTCCTCCGACAAGAATAGCAAGAATGTTCAAGAACAAATCTGAAAAATGTTGGAAATGTCATCAGATACCCGGCTCGTATTACCACATGTGGTGGACTTGTGAGGATGCTAGAAAATATTGGACTATAATTCACATGTGGTTGGAAAAAATGACAAAGAAACATATAGACTTGAAACCGGAGATCTTCTTATTGGGAATTTTACCTGATATGTATAGTAAAGATTTGAAATACCTGATTGTAAATGTATTAACAGCGGCTAGGATTGTATTTGCTAAAAATTGGAAAAATGAGAAAATACCATTACAGGAAGAAATTATTAAGAAAATATTGGAATGTGCTGAGATGAGCAGATTGACATTTGAAATTAGAGAGCAAGAGGATAAACAATTTTATGAAATTTGGGATCTTTTTTATAAATGGCTAGATGATAAAATACGACAATAGAATATTTAGAATGTTAGAATGTTTTGCTATTATTTTGTTATTTGACATTATATTTATAAAAGGTTTTTTAAGGATTGATATGATATGAGGATAGGATTTGTTATAGAATAAATTGGTTTAAGGTATTGTTAGCTCATAAAGCATGAATGATTAAAAATAGAGTCAAAAACTTCTTTTTTTTTTAAGTGATATTGGGATATATAAGTTTGGATTGACAATATGAGTTGTTATGTAACATAATTGTAATTGAGACTACAGAACGAATGCACAAAAATGATGAACCAACTGACACACTTGATGTATATATGAGAGTTGATGTTTTTATGTTTTGTTTGTTTTGTTTGTCTGTAGAAAATTAATAAAATCTTTTTCAAAAAAAAAAATCAGGTACCCCAGAAACTCAACACTGTCAGTACATAATTTACATTTGTTTTTTTTAACCCTAAGACCGGCTTCTTGGAATTTTTTTAGGACTAATTTTAACCGTCTTGTAAAACCTTTTTTGTAGGGGCTGCTATTAAAACATCGTCAAAATAAGGGACCACACCCTTGATTCCTTGCAATAACCTTTCCATAAGACTCTGGAAGATCCCTGGGGCTACACTAACTCCGAATTGCAGCCGGGTACATTTAAAGGCACCGCGGTGCGTCACAATAGTTTGGGCCTGTGCTGTTTTTTCATCAACTGGTAATTGTTGATATGCTTGAGCTAAATCCAATTTAGCAAAAACTTCCCTGCCCCCCAGGGAATGGAGGTGGTGCTGCACCACCAGGACTGGATATGCGTTCTGCTGCAGGACGTGGTTCAAGGTGGCCCGGTAGTCCCCACAAATTCGGATTGACCCATCTGGCTTGATGGGTGTTACAATAGGGGTTTCCCAAGGGGAGTGATCGATGGGCTTCAACACCCCCTGAGCTATCAGTTTGTTGAGTTGTTCGTCGATTTTCGGTTTTAAAGTGAACGGAACTCGACGGGGTTTCAAACAAATGGGAGCTATTTTTGGATCTGAATGAGATCAGGGTCCCTTTGTACTCGCCTAAGCTGTCCGCGAAGACGTCCCGAACTCAGATATAATGTCTTCCTCCTAGTCACAGCCACCAACTCGGTTTACGCCGGCCACTTCAATGCCGAGTGGCGCGAACCATTGGAGGCCCAGTAGGCTAGGCCTATCTCTATCGATGACCGTTAAAGGTAAGTACGCTGTGTGCTTCTTGAAGGAGACTCAGACTCGGCAGGACCCGACGACGGGGATTCGATTCTCCTGGTAGTCCTTGAGGATGAGGCGTTGGAACCGTAGATCTTGGCGTTGAATTGTAGGGATGAGTTGCTTGAGTGTTTTCCACGACACCATTGAGAGGGACGATCCCGAGTCAACTTCCATGAGGCAAGGCTGGTTTTCGATGGCTACTGTGACTCGAATTTTCTTAGTGTCCAAGGTTGAGGCATGACCGATAGTGATAGTATGGTGAGCCTCTTCTCTCTTCAAAGCTCGATTTCTGTAGGAGTGGTTTACTGGTTCTCGCCTTACAGGACGGTTTCCTGTCGATTGGCAATAGTTAGTCCCTTTTGAGGCCTGGCTGGGTCCTGGCACGCTGCAGCAGACCCGTCCGATGTGACCTCGTTTCCCGCACTTGTGGCAGAGTGCGTCGCGGAATTTGCATTCAGATCTGGCATGGTTGGCTCCACAACCAGCACAAGGGCGTAAGGTCTTCGGGTGAGGGTCCCGGTCAGACCGCAGTCGATGGACCCCCTCTTCGTCGCTGTCTGACGATGAAGAGAGGTCTTTGTGGTGCATTGTCACCAGCTGTCCTTCTGACTTGGATAAAATGTCGCTTGTCGATGGAAGTAATGTAACATGGTTGCGGCGTAGTTGTGCAGCCGACTTCTTGGTCGCTGCCGTGGCTTTGGCGATGGCGTCAGCAAGGCTGATGTCTCCTTTTGCCATCAGCTTGCTTTGCACGCCTGGTGCATCTAATCCCAGGACTAAGTGATTTCGTAGTGCCTCTTCTAAATCGGCGAATTCGCAGAGGCCTCCCAAATTTCGGAGGTCTACTATGAAGTCAGCCACGCTTTCTCCCTTTCGCTGGTTCCTCTGGAAAAACTCATGCCGTCTCACCAGCGTTGGCACAGTTGGGGCGTAGTGACCTTACAGGAGAGGTTCGAGGTCGTTCCAATCCATCGCCTTTGCTTCTTGGGGTTTGGCCAATGCTTTAGCCATCTTAAATACAGTTGGGCCGCAATGCTTTAGGAACACCGCCCGTTTCTTTCCTGCTGTGGCGTCCTTTAAATTGTTCATTTCTAGGAACATTTGGAAGCGATCCATGTAGGACTTCCAGTCCTCTTGGGTTGGATCAAATGGAGCGGGTGGTATGATGCCGCCGGGCATCGTTCCGTTGTTGGCGTCGTCTGTCACGTGCTCAGTGTTCTTCGAAGTTTCGTTGGTTCAGATGTCTCCAAATCCCATCCTCATCGCCAGTGTTAAGTTTGGGAATGGGTGAAGAGGAATGGAGACAAGCCTCTGAATGGTGAACTTCAGCTCTTTATTTACATAGTGACTTCTCAATCAAACAACAGTTACCCTCGCCTTATATAGGCAACCCTTGTAACGTTTTAACCAATAACAAGCTAGGAACGCTAGCTTTTATGACCAATAGGAACTCTCTGTGAAGGGCCAATCGGATTCCCCGGAATGGGCCAATCCGGTACGGCCGCTTAACAGCCAATCAGAAGTGCAGGGCCAGACCCCTGCACTTACTCCAAGCTCACACTTTATTACTTATATACATACACAACAGTTTTCAGCTGATCATAATCACAAGGTTCCACACAATGAAAAATTCAGATGGCTCTTTCTCTCTCTGACTTTAGAGCAGGGATCTCCAGACATGTCTGGCTGAGGAATTCTGGGAGTTGAAGACCACAAGTCTTAAACTTGCCAAGTTTGGAGAACATATTGTGCCCACATTTAGTTAAACATAATTACAGCTACTTTTTAGATCATCCTCTTTATCACAAAAATAGAATTGTCTCTATTTCAAATCTTCTTTGCAGAACAATCTACCACATACACAGCTCCATTATGTTCCGAGTTAAATATATTAACTCTACAGTACTTATGTTCAAATGAATCATAATTTAGATTCCTCCCTTCACCCAAATAGATAGTAAGAAAATGTTTTCAGAATATCTACACAATCTTTCCAGATACGAACATGAGTTTGTTCTCATTTAAGGCTAACAGGAGATCTATCTCATATTTTTGCCAGTGTTATGAAGTTGTTTGGTGTGTTGGAATTATGTGCATGTGTTTTTTTGGGGGGGAAAGTTTTTCATTTTCCTGAATTTTGTAATCAAAAGAGTTCTACATGCAAAGGTGCTGAGTACATGCAAATCCCCTTGAGCCCTCAGGATTATACATGTGGAGGCAGCAATTTAAAAGAAAGAGCTGAACTACTTAATAATTTCCTTTTGAAAACCATTTACATTAGTATCGGCTTAACAGTAGTTTAGTGAAAGAATTCAGATAAACCAACAATAATTCTTAAACAGGAAATACGTTCAAAGGATATTGCTTAATGGGCAATGGGCAAGGAAAATATTCAGTAATCATATCCAAGAGTAACTCTAGAGAAAATTTGTATCTAAGTGGAAATTACTAATTTATTTCTTATATGCTAATATGTAGTGACTATATTGAACACTTCAGTATTATGGAGATTAAATGCAACACAAGTAAATAATATTTGAAGAAAACCCATTAGACTCTTCATTTTATTATCTGTATCAATATAATAAGATCCTTCCTTCCTTCCTTCCTTCCTTCCTTCCTTCCTTCTTTCCTTCCTACCTACCTTGAGATGCATATCACGTATGTAGGGAAGAAAGCTTTTTAGCTTCCTATGAATTACGTATAAAAGCTTTTGAGAGCAAGTTAGTAGCTCAACACTTCTCATTTTCATACAAATCGGCACTTTCTACTTCCTTTTCAATTGTCGTGCATTCCATCCTGTTTCTCCATTAAATGTTAATCCCACCTAGTGTCTAATGACCAAAAAACACAATTATATTTCATTTTTGTCATTAGCTTTTGCAACAGAATATAAGAGTTGGCCCTCTAAGCAAATCAGCTGTCAATCAAGATATGCCGTTGGGTTGAATTATTTTTTTGGTATTAAGAAAAATAACAAATAGCAAATAACAACCAAAAAATGAAGCTAAGCTTGAACAATGTATATTTGAGTAAACTCTTATGAACTGAATGGCAATCTCATGAGTAACAGTAAGAATTATTGTGATTCTTATTATTGCATATTATTATACTGTACTGTTGTATTATAATACATTATACCATCCACATGAGAGAATGATGTATTTCCCATCCATTTTATTTTTTTAAAAAATAAATATAATATTTCAACAACACTTGTGGAAATGCAATGTGAATGCCGGTTTTGCGGATGACCTTCTTGTCCTTGTCCTTCCATAAACCGGTGATTAGTATGACTGGAAGGGCATAGGTACGTGCCTAACCCCAGCTGCTGTTCTAACATGTTCAATGCCTTGTGCCTTTAAGTTCCTAAATACATGGTCCAAGGTCTCCTCTTCTGAAATAATTTCCTGCTTTGGCTGAACAGAGACAAGCTCTTTGTGACACATTACTTTTTCCTAAATGAGATCTTTCACATTCTTTATGTAGCACCTCTACACCACAAAGAACCAGCATTTAACTCATTGACCAAGGAATGCACAGTGGAATATGCAAGTTGGTAACTTCACCCTTGTTCTTTCGTAACACAGTAGTTCAATTTCATGTTCCCACTGAAGAAGCAGCCAGTACTTTCTCTAATATTGCCTGAATACTGCCTTGCCATGCTTGTCTTTTAATTGGTGCTATTCTTTTTCTGTTCCCCACACCTTGTCTTTAATATGCAAGTGTGGAATTTGTCCATTAGATAGGTAGGTAGTTATATAGGTAGGTAGGTAGGTAGATAGGAAGGTATATAGGTAGATATAGATAGATAGATAGATAGATAGATAGATAGATAGATAGATAGATAGATACACACACACACACACATGAAATGCATTTTTTAATTTTTTGTTTTTAAATTCACATCATTGCGTGAACAGTGTCGTTCCAAGTTGTTTTACATTTTAAAACAAATATGACAATGGTTTCAGATTGATATTATTAACTTTCTCACATAGTTTGATATTAATACATATTATCGATCTTAATTATTCAATGTTCTCATGTACTGTTTTGTGTCAGTCTCTATGTTCTCAACATCACTTCTTTTATTATAAATTCTATATTAGTAGTCATATTTGCAGTATTTAACAAATGGTATAATTCATGTTGCCATTCATAGATTCATGTTAATTTGTATTTTCTATTTTTATCCCCTTTTTAGTTCTTGGTTGTGCCACCATTAGACTTAAAACAAAAGTTTCTTTCTACTCCCAATTGTGATAAAACAAACAATATTCATCCTGTTATTATCCATTAAAATATATGAAGGAGCTATGGTTGTGAATGAATAATACCAATAAAGTTATCTTGAGCTTGAAGTCAAGTGCAGGGTTCTGGCCCTGCACTTCTGATTGGCTGTTAATGGCAGGATCGGATTGGTCCGTTCAGGAGCATCTGATTGGCCATTAACAGGCCATTCCCATTGGTTAACGGAGCTAGCGCTCCAGGTTTGTTATTGGTTGAATAGTTAATAAGTTGCCTATATAAGGAAGGCTATAGCATCCCTCCAGTTTGAGCTGTCACAATATGTAAATAAAGAGTTTGAAGTTCACTGTTTCTACCGGCTCATCTCCATCATTCGCACCCATGCTCCAGACTTAACACTGGTGACGAGGATGGGATTGGATGACATCAGAGCCAACTAAGACAACTAAGCACGTGGCTGAAGCGCACAATGGCGGAACCATGTCCGGCGGCATAGTACCACCCGCTCCATTCGATCCAGCTCAAGAGGACTGGGAGTCCTACATGGATCGCTTTCAAATGTTTTTGGAAACGAATAATCTGAAGGATGCCACACCCGGGAAGAAACGGGCGGTATTCCTAACGCGCTGCGGCCCGACGGTATTCAAAATGGCTAAGGCATTAGTAAAATCGGCGGAAGCGAAGGCCATGGACTGGGACGTCCTCAAACCGCTACTAAGGGCCCACTATGCACCAACCGTTCCAACGCTCGTAAAACGACACGAGTTCTATCAAAGAAACCAGCGGAAAGGAGAAAGCGTTGCCAATTTCGTTGCAGACCTCTGGAACTTGGGAGGCCTTTGCGATTTCACCGATCTAGAAGAGGCCTTGAGAGACCGAGTAGTCCTCGGGCTAGACGCTCTAAACGTACAGAGCAAAATAATGGCAAAGGGCGACATTACCCTAAAAGACGCCATGGCTGAAGCTGCAGCAGCGGAGGCGACCAAGAAGTCAGCTGCCCAACTACACCGAAATCGCGCTCCAGCACACCCACCGGCCGGCGAAGTTTCACCTAACGCAGAAGGACAGCTGCAGACAGCCCACCATGAGGACCTCTCTTCGTCGTCAGACAGCGACAAAGAACAAGTCCATCCCCTGCGGTCCGATCGGGACCGTTACCCGAAGTCCCAACAACCGTGCGCTGGCTCCAGGGCCAACCATTACCGCTCCGACTGCAAATTCCGCGATGCGTTCTGCCACGAGTGCGGGAAACGAGGCCACATCGGATGGGTCTGCAGAAGCCTCCTTGGACCCAGCCAGACCTCGAAAGGAACCAACCTCTGCCAATCAACAGGGAATCGCCCTGTAAGACGAGAACCAGTAAACCACTCCTACACAAACCGACCCGTGAATCATCCAGCGAGACGGGAAGAGGCCCACCAAACACTCACTATTGGCCATGCCTCTTTACTAGACGCTAAGAAGATTCGGGTCAACGTGAACATTGAAAATCGACCCTGCCAAATGGAAGTTGACTCGGGATCATCTCTTTCAATGGTCTCATGGAAGACCTTCAAGCAACTCATCCCCACTATCTGGCGCCAAGACCTTCAATTCCAATGGCTCGTGTTAAAGGACTACCAGGAGAACTGAATTCCAGTCGCAGGATCCAGTCGAGTCCAGTTTGTATTCAAGAACCGCACGGCGTACTTACCCCTGATGGTGATCGATAAGGACCGGCCTAGTCTGTTAGGCCTGCAATGGTTCGCACCACTCGGCATTGAAGTGGCTGGCATTAACCGAATCAGCGGCAGTGACTGGGAGGAAGACCTCGCCCATGAATTCAGGGACGTCTTCGCGGAAAAGCTAGGTGAGTACAAGGGGACCCTGATATCCTTTAGCCTTAATCCAAGGATAGCTCCCATCCACCTTAAGCCTCGTCGAGTTCCGTTCACTCTAAAGCCAAAAATCGACGAGCAGCTTGATAAGTTGATTGCCCAGGGAGTGTTAAAGCCAACTGACCACTCCCCATGGGAAATGCCGATTGTGACACCAATTAAGCTGGACGGCTCCATTAGAATTTGTGGGGACTAACGAGCCCCCTAAACCACGCCCTGCAACAGAACCCATATCCAGTGCCGGTGGTACAACACCTCCTCCATTCCCTGGGGGGCGGAAAAGTCTTCGCTAAACTAGACTTAGCTCAGGCTTATCAGCAACTGCTGGTTGACGAAAAAACGTCACATAACAAACCGAGGTGCCTTTAAGTGTACGCGGCTTCAATTCAGAGTCAGTGTGGCCCCGGGGATCTTTCAGAGCCTAATGGAGAGACTATTGCAGGGGATCAAGGGCATTGTCCCCTATTTTGACAATGTGCTCATTGCCGCCCCCACTCCAAAAATCTTATGGGAGTGTTTAAGACTGGTATTACGAAAATTCCAGGAAGCAGGCTTGAAAGTGAAAAGAAATAAGTCCAAACTGTGTACCGATCGTGTTGAATTCTTAGGGTACTTAATTGAGAGTCAGGGTATTCACCCTACCGATAGCAAATTAAAAGCAATAAAAAATGCTCCCAGACCCCAGAAGAAGACTGACCTCCAGGCGTTCTTAGGCCTCATCAATTTTTATAATGTATTCTTGCCGCACAAGGTGACTGTCGCTGAACCTTTACATCGTCTATTAGATAAAAAAAATCGAAGAAGAGCAGGTGTTCCGTAATGTGAAAAAACTACTGACTTTGGACGCCGTACTAATGTAGTACAATGAGACTTTGCCAATAAACATTACATGTGATGCATCGCCTTTTGGAGTGGGCGCCATTTTGAGCCATGTGTTACCTAACGGTAACGGAGCCCCTGTTGCTTACTTCTCAAAGACGCTCTCGAAAACCGAGTGAAATTACAGACAGATCGATAAAGAAGCCCTGGCGATTGTATCAGCTGTTAAAAGATTTCATGAGTACGTGTACGGCCAGGTTTTCACCATTGTAACTGACCACAAACCATTGCTGGGGATCATCGCTGGGGACAAGCCAACTCCCTACATACTTTCTCCCAGAATGACCCGCTGGTCAGAATTTTTGGCTGCCTACAATTATCGGCTACAATATCGTCCCGGTAAAGCCATTCCCCACGCTGACGCACTGAGCCGTACACCGCTCCCTGAAACTATCAATGATCCTGCACCAACGATTACAGCGTTGCAGATTGAGACACTCCACATGCCGCCATTAACTGCCCATGACATCGCGAGAGAAACAAAACGCGACCCCATCTTAGCACGAGTCCTCACATGGGTGGAACGCGGATGGCCATTGGACCAAGTACCAGACGACTTTGCACCATTCAAAAGCCATCAAACAGAGTTGTTCTCGCAGAAGGGCTGTATCATCTGGGGCGATAGAGTCGTTATCCCAGAACGACTCCAACAGACATTGCTAAGAACCTTGCACAATGGCCACCCTGGCATCATGCGCATGAAGGGCCTCGCACGAAGCTACGCATGGTGGCCAGGCATCGAAAGACAAATCGAATCATGGGTTAAAACTTGTAGGAGATGCCAAGAAGTAAGCAACGCTCCACCAAAGGCAACCCCAACTGAATGGGAGATGCCGCGGGGACCCTGGTCCCGCATCCATCTGGACTTTGCCGGGCCGACCAAAGGCCACACATTTTTACTAACCATCGACGCCTACTCGAATTGGCTCGAGATTCACCGAATGAGCAACATGACCACTGATGTGGTCATCAAAAGACTGGAAAGACTGTTTGCAACCATGGATTACCAGATGTTCTGGTATCCGACAACGGGCCCCAGTTTACCGCACTGTCGTTTGAGCAGTACCTGGCTGACCGTGGTATCCGACATGTGCTCACTTCACCTGCACACCCTGCACCCAACAGTAGGGCTGAGCGCATGGTACAATTCGTCAAAAAGACTCTCCAAAAGATTGACTACGACAACATCGATGAGAAAATCAACCGGATCCTTTTCCTACAGCACATCACACCTGACAGCGTCACCAACAAAACTCCCGCCAAGCTGCTAATGGGCGAAAGCTCCGCTCCCACCTCGATCAGTTACACCCAGCCTACGAACCGGAAAAACCACTCGGATCCAGCGGCCAATGCCGTACCTTCCAAATAGGCGATTTAGTATTCGCTAAAAACTTATCGGGTGATTCGCTGTGGGTAGAGGCGACCTTAATCCGCGTAACCGGCCCAAGATCATACCTCGTTCAGTGCCCTGACAACAGACTTTGGAAGCGCCACATAGATCAACTACGATCACAGATACCGTCGCGCACTTCCGAACTCCCTTATGACCAAACTGAGGTGGGGGGAGATACAGAGGAAAGCGAATTGCAATTAGAGGGAAATCTTTTTGAAGAAACCGATAATGGGACTGAAACGCAGGAACAGGAACCGGGGACTGGAGTGAGTTCACCTCAGGGAGTGGCCAGTGATATTGGTGATGACGGGAACGCGAATTCGGAACCAGAGGCACCCCTACCGATAAACAACGATCTACCTCAGCAGAAGTGCAGCCAACCGCCAGGCACTTTGCGAAAATCGAAAAGACTAACAAAACAGCCGTCCTACCTTAAGGACTATGTAACCGCGCCCCGTGGGCAGAAGCCAGGGAAAAGGGGTGTTGTGAATGAATAATACCAATAAAGTTATCTTGAGCTTGAAGTCAAGTGCAGGGTTCTGGCCCTGCACTTCTGATTGGCTGTTAATGGCAGGATCGGATTGGTCCGTTCAGGAGCATCTGATTGGCCATTAACAGGCCATTCCCATTGGTTAACGGAGCTAGCGCTCCAGAATTACTATTGGTTGAATAGTTAATAAGTTGCCTATATAAGGAAGGCTATAGCAGCCCTCCAGTTTGAGCTGTCACAATATGTAAATAAAGAGTTTGAAGTTCACTGTTTCTACCGGCTCGTCTCCATCATTCGCACCCATGCTCCAGACTTAACACTTTCCCTTTGGCTATAAAGAGTCATAGCAATGCTGATGCACAGAAATAGGCAAACCATTTTTAGATTTTTTAGAGCTGAGACACATAAGTAAATTTCATAAGTGCTCGGTTATCAATGTGTAATGAACAACACATTTTAACCAATTGTAAATGATAAATGAGTGTCTTTTATGTGTTGTCTTTCTGTTCTTGAAACTATAAATAAATGCTACAGGGTTTTTGAGATCACTTATTATTTTAGAATTGCAGGAAAGAAAGAGGCAAATCTTTAAAAACATTAAGAAAGTTTTTATAATGTTTTTCATTATATACAACCCAGAAAAATGTTTTTAAGTCAGGAGGAGTTTTGATCTTTCAGTTAACACCCATCCATATGTTGGTTTTATGGCTGATGTTTCAACATGTCTTGAAACAGTTTTACCTATTAAAGCAGGGTCCCCCAACCCCTGGCCCACTACCCGGTGGCAAGCTGTTCAAAACCTTTTGCATGTATGAGTTTCCCCGCCACTTGCACAGAATCATCCACTCCCCTTCCCCACTGGTCCGCAAAGCCAGAAAGATTGGGAAACTCTATATTAAAGCACAAGTGCAGAGAGCATCAGGAATTCCCTTGAAGGAGAGAAGCAAGAGCTGCTACCAAGGCAACAGTCAAATAACTGGGTCTTGAAAATAATTTGAGAAAATCTCTTGACAAACCCTTTCTTAGTTCATGCAAAGATAAAACTCAGCTAAGGAGAAGCAAATTTTATAACTGATACATTAAAGTAGTCCTGACCTATATGGCATTGGTTGTTTGTCTGGTCTATCTTATAAAGCTGACAAAGAGGAAGACAATAAGGGAAGCAGGCCTCCTCTTTCAGCACAATATTCTTCATTTCTGGAATGCATCAAAATATTAATTAAAAGCTAAGCCTTAATTTTAAGAATAGTATGAATAAAAGAGAATATTTGTAGTTCAGGTTTGAACTGTGGGGTCCTTGGTGCCTCCTTAACACTGATAATGTCATCTAGTTGGGTAATGAAATGTCTGAAAGAAAAGAGCTATGCTCAGAGAGCACCAAGAACCCAATCATTTAAGAACAGTGCCTAAGCATTTTGTTATTGTTATTCCTTTTCTCTTTCAGTAATTCTTCCCTTTACACTTGTGTTTTGTTTCTGGAATAGTGTGGTCTGTGAATGCATCCATTGTAATCTCTAAACCATGGCTTATAAAACAGACCACTTTGCCTTGTTCAAAAACTGTCATTAAAATAAACTATGGCTGAGACATATTAAGAGCATTTTTGGTAGGTAGTCGGAATAAAAATATTAAATAAATTAAATAAATAAAAGTAAGAATACAGTAGTTACTTCCTGAATTACAGTTAGAATATTATTGCTGAATATCAGAGTCACTTTATAGATGGGCAGCATACAAATTTGATAAACAAACAAACAAATAAATAAATACAATTTTAATTTAATGGTGTAGACTGGATGTATAAATTCTAACAGGTATGAAATACTTATTCATTTTTCCTTAAGTGTAATACAACTACATTTTGCAAATATTAGGAAATCAATCTTTTCATATTAATAGCTAACTCATTCCTGTCAGGAGGTTGAAATGTATGCAAACAGTAGGTATCTAGGATGGGAAAAATAGTAAAGTATCCATCAGTCATCAAGAACATTTTTCTAAATGCAAAGAGGAGAAATGTCTCAATATTTCTTTTAAGATTCCACAGGACAAGCTTTATCATAACTGTTATGGTCTAAGCCAACGCATCAGTAACAACCCTAATAGCTTTACTTTAACAGCAGGCTCGTAATCCTGCACTTCTCATTGGCCCGCGAACAGTGAGTCGTGATTGGTTGTTTCTGGCCAGTCTGATTGGCTGTTAGCGGGTCTCTCTGATTGGACGCTTGTTAGAGCAGTAAACTCAAATCATTGGTTGTTTTGACAGCAGCCAGCTCTATAAAAGAGCTGCTGCTGCCCAAGTATTTTGCTCTGTTCTGAAGTCACAAATAAAGAATTGAAGTCACAGTTCAATGTCTCGTCTCCGTTCCTTGCGCCCATGCTCAGGACTTAACAGTAACTTCTTTTGAAATATTTCATATCAGAACCGTTCCTATTTCTACTGTGATATTTGCCCATGTAATCCTCCTCCGACTATAGAATTTACCTTAGCTCTACTCTGAAATTTGGTCTCTTCAGTGAAGAGAATGCTACACTATCTGTGCCGTAACAAACTAGGAAAAAAGGAGTAAATAATGAAAAGCAATTCGAGACAGGTCCCTATGGAGACAAGGCTGCAATTCAAAGATTAAAGAGAATTTCAGCTTCTCCAGACTGGAAAAAAAATATCTCCAAGACTTCAAAGACAGAAGTAATTGCATTAGGATTTGGAGACCACCATGATTATACTTCTGTAATTTATATAAACTTCCTCATCTTAATATCAAGCCTGAGCCAGTACTGAATTAAACAGAAGCAGTCTGGGATATTTTCAATATTGTTGGATTCAGTATTCCTATCCATAACCAGTGGCTATGTTTATGGGAATTGGAGTTCAAACAGTTTTGTGTATAACATGCAATGTGATATTAAAGTGTTGCCATCACACATCAAATTTTGAATGCCTGAAATGCATTGGAATAGAAGCTAAATATATGCCCAATATTTTTACATACATGTATGGCAAAACGAAACATGATCCATAGACATTCAGGCCAAAGTTCAACACCCAGTCTGCATATCTAATTTTTCTGCAGTTGATCAGACAAGAAAAACATCTTCAATTCCAAGACAACTGAAATACATGGAATCCATGCATGTACAAAAATGCACACAAAGAACCATATATTGTGTGTGTGTAAACATATTTACAGAAGTTGCATACAAAAAAGTGTATGCTAAGAGCATTTATATTTTTAAAAGTGCACATTTAGGAAATCTATAAAGCCAGACATAATAATATTTTATAATATCTATAGATATTAGCAACAATTAAGAGACAGTGGGACCGTATTGCCAGCTGTTCTAGTCTTCCTCCTACTATTATTTTCAGAAGAACATAATATGCAAGCACTTATGAGGCTGACATAGACCAGAGTCATACTGAGCTGCACATTCCTACAAGAGATATTAATATCAGTAAAAATTCCAAAGCAAAGGTAGGGAAAGCACATACAAATATTTCTGTATTTTATCCATCAGGGTGAAGAGAAGAATTCTGCGAGTGAATCATTTCCTGGGAGAAAACATAACTAAACCCATCAGTTAAGCATTTCATTTCATATCTTGCTATGACTCAGCCTATCTATCAGCAAAGGGAATTTCTGATTGACTGCATCCTGACATTTTTGCATGTTGTCAGGCGTTTGGCTTCTGTTGCTCCTGCTATGCCTGAAAGTGGCAATTTGACTTTTTATTCAGGAGGAAGCAACGCTCCTGTTGTTAAGAGTAATGATTTCCCCTTCACTAAAGTTTGGAGCCATTTGTGCACATTCAACATTTTAAGTCTATTATGAATTCTATGCAGATCAGGTAGTTAAATGTGTTAGAATGCCAACTGACAAGCTGGTATGTCTTACCAGCAGCATCTATTATGGGCAAAAGTAGTTTATTAATCCCACAGCCCTTTTGCTAAAAAAGGATAAACCAGTCAAAGGAAGCCTGGCTTCATTTTCAGAAGTCTGAATGTGTGTATATTCTACCAAATCATCTTGTCCCAATAGTCCTTTACTGGCAGAAAGGCATGATATAACTCTCCAACTATGATTTCCAACCATAAAAGCAAAGACCTTCCTCAAATGGTTAGTCAGTATTAATCATTTTTCAGGCTTCCAAGAGTTGTTTAAGACATTGTTTTTATTGTTCAAGCAATCTCCACGCTGAGCAGATTTTCAGGAATTTGGAGAGCAACTTTAAAAAACAAAAGCAAATTGAGTGAAGTGTTTACAGAGTCCTCCAGCTTCTATATAAATAAGATTTCCTCTGATTCCAGTTAATATATGAACAATGTCATTATTAAGCATCATTAAGAAGTAAGCCTCCAGGAGGTCGAAATAACCATGCCCAGATTTTTATAAAGTTTTAATACTCTTAATAGTCAATTTGTGGCCTGAAAGAAGATTATACAGAATCACCATGATATGATTTTGGATAAATGTTTGCTTTTACTTCCCTATTTTTTTTTTTAAATTTGGCAATTGTTAGAAAGGGAATTGCCAACATGTTGTGTTGCTCCAAACAATTGGAATCAGCACAATTTTTCTATAGAGGACACACCTATTTCCTGTATGCATGTTCTCTCTAGTTGTATTTTATTTTTATTTTATTTGCTTTGGATTCTGTCCAGTAATATTTTTCAGTGGTATCTGCTGTTGTCAAAGAGAACCATTCTTATAATCAAAAATACCACTTGAGCCAATCATTCACATAAATTTGTGTAAACTATTGATATAAACATGTCATTTATTAGTGGAATAACCAATAGCCTTTGAGTATTACCAAAATGTAGGGATTATTATCTCATTTCCCCATTGTATTTGATTGCTGTATAACGTAGCCATGTTACGTTTTTTAAATCAATTTGGAGCTTCCTTTGTCAAATGCCAAGAGATTTTGATCATCAATGAAATTACAAGTTCAGTAACAATGCTAACAAATTGATAAACATCACAACTGTAATTATCAACCTATTTTACTGGAACCAAGGCAATGTTCCCACATGAGGCTTAACTGCATGCAAACATATTCATGCCTGCATGCGGTTTGCAAGAGCTACAATGCAAATTTCCCCATGCAGATGAAGCTCTATATTCAGCATATAAGAGGACCTGATTTGATGTCACAATGTTCATTAGGCAGAGGACAGGAAAAAACCCCAGAATTTATAGCACAACACTTCATAGTTCTGCTTAACCAATCAAGCAGGGACTGTATTAAAGCAAATTAACTAATGCTAGTTTTAAATGCTTTACTTCTTTTCAAAATTCTATTTTTTCGTTTTTCAAACCTTTGTGTTGCCAACAACTGGGCCAAGGATTTGTCTAGAGCAGGGGTCTCCAACCTTGGCCACTTTAAGACTTGGGGACTTCAACTCCCAGAATTCCTCAGCCGCAAAGCTCAGCCAGCAAATCCTGAGAGTTGAAGTCCCCAAGTCTTAAAGTGGCCAAGATTGGAGACCCCTGCTCTAGCGAATGAGCTTTATTAAGCTGTACACAAACCATTTACTAGGAGACACCAGCCAGATCCAATGATCTTCCTGACAATGGACTAATAGAGTTCTGATGCTCCAAGTATGTACACAAAAATGAATTATATGTGCACATGTCTACACTGAAGTTTCCAAACTTTAGTGCTTGGTCACTGGAGTCTCTAGAGCAGGGGTGTAAAACTCAAGTCATCATGGCAGTGTTACCTCACGTATTGCAATTTTTCCCCCCTTTGCTAAACCGGGCATGCCCGTGACACATCTGGTCCACAGGCCACCAGTTTAACAGCCCTGCTCTAGAGCTACATTGCTAGCACTGAGTCTTCCAGGCTAAAACTCTTAAGCCATCCAAGCTATTTTAGTAATATTTACAGCCAAAATATTTATAGCCAAAAAACTTAAGTCCCAAGGACTAAAACCTTACTTTTTGGAAGGGAATAGAAAAGTTAAAAATTTCAGAGTACATAACTACAGGCAATTTAAAACATTAAGAATTGACTTCTCTGCACTTTGAATATGGTCACTTTAATCTTTTTAGTGAAAACCAAAGTTTATTTTTAATAAATAACCCCATGTGAAGCAGATAGCGTGACAATTACCTGCATACCAGTTATCCTATGTGTTAATTAATGCTTCCTTTTGTGCTAAAAAAGAAGAAGAACATATATTCATAAACTAACAGCAATAACCTGGAACACAACACAGAAAATTACATCTATAGCCAGCCTGACAGAGCCAGATTATTTTATTATAATACAAGTTCAAATTCAAGTTAATTATAATTCCAAGTTCAGCAGGAGTCCATGGCTGAAAAAGTAATACAATTTTTCCCTTAGCCTCATCAATATTTTAACATTTTCTGTTAATGAGATGTTTAAAAAGGTAATTGAACCTGGCAGCTCATCTTGATACTGGTGAAATGGCTTATATTAGAATATTAATGATAGATGAACAAAAGTCTCTTAGTAAATTGCCCACCATCAACTTTGTATGTTTACATGTGCATACTCCTGCACCATCACTATTAGGATGTATTACTCACACGAAAAAGTCTCTCTGGACTGCCACAGGATTTAAATGGAAGCAAGAAATAAATACGAGGGCTATCAACAAAATAGATTACGTTTTCGTCTGTAGCAAGAAGGGGCGGAGCGAGCGTGACCATCTTTGGTCTGTGCATCCGCCACTCAGTCTGCATCTAGTCGTGCTAGTGGGAGGTTCGTATCGTTGCCTGTTATTTCACAGCAAACGTTTGAAATGTGTGCTGCAATTGAAAATCCCTTGAGTTATGAGGTGCAATCAGTGATAAGGTTTTTGTTGGCAAAAAACCATAAACCGATTGAAATTTTTCGGCAACTGTGTGAAGTGTACGGGGACAACATGATCACTGAAGGTGGAGTGCGCCAATGGTGCATTAAGTTTAAAAATGGCTGAACTACAGCACTCGAGAAGTCCTGAATGCTTTCAAGTGGGAGATTTTTCCTTATCCGTCCTATAGCCCCGATCTTGCACCAAGCAACTACCACTTGTTTCCGAGGATGAAGACCTGGCTTGGAACACTGCGCTTTAACACCTGAGATTTGAGCCTGTCAGTCACGCCCACCTGCAATTCCGCCTCGTTGTTAAAGCGCTGTTGTCCCCATACACTTCATACACAATGATGTTGTCCCTGTACACTTCACACAGTTGCCGAAAAATTTCAATCGGTTTATGGTTTTTTGCCAACAAAAACCTTATCACTGATCACACCTCACAACTCGAGGGATTTTCAATTGCAGCACACATTTCAAACATTTGCTGTGAAATAACAGGCAAAGATACGAACCTCTCACTAGCATGACTAGATGCAAAGTGAGCGATGGACGCACAGACCAAAGATGGCCATGCTAGCTCCGCCCCTTCTTGCTACAGACGAAAACGTAATCTATTTTGTGGATAGCCCTCGTAACATACAGGTAGTCCTTGATTTACAAGAGTTCATTTAGTGACTATTCAAAATTACAACATTGCTGAAAAAAGTGACTTCACACTTACAACCATTGCAGCATCTGCATGGTCACATAATCAACATCCGAATGCTCGGCAAGTGATTCGTATTTATGACAGCTACAGGGTCATGTGATCACCTTTTGCAATTCTCTGACAAAGCAAAGTCAACAGAGAATCCAAATTCATTTATCAACTAATATTACTAACTTAACAATCGCAGTGATTCACTTAACCAGTGCAGCAAGCATGGTTGCAAAATGAGGCAAATTTCACTTGACAACCGTTTCACTTAGCAGCATACATTCTGGACTCAATTGTGGTCGTACGCTGAGGACTACCTGTATTAGAAATCACATTCTTCCTATTTTGTCACTTGCCATGAGAGTAGAGTAGCATCAAGAAGAGAAATCTGAACCTCTATAGTTGCTTCTTAAAGTTGTGTTTGAAAAGGAGCCTCCTGAGCTTTGCAGCAATAAAAATAAATACCTCACTCTCCTTGTGAGTCATAAATAATCCTGAACCATAATCATGGGGAGCCTGGGAATTCTGCATTCTGAAGCCACCAAGAAAAATGTCTGCAGTACTTGACATTTGTGAAATTATGCGAGGAGCCTAGGAAGCAGATGAACACATTTTTTTTGTGAGCTTTCACAGTCATATAGGAGGGCATTAAAGAGCACGTATGGAAGGGCAGAATGTTTATGGTGTTTTTTTTTTTAAAGGAACATTTATTTATTCCAAGTGACTGTAAAACCAAACTATTTTTGTTGTGAAGTAACTGGTTTTTATATAGACTGGGAAGTGTTTTCCAGCTCCCTTAGAAACTTAATTGCGTCCCTACCCACCTTTATTTCCGGATGACCTACTAGGCATCACTGCAAATTTCGAGTTATGGCATATTGAATAAAACACAGCAACTGAACAAATGAAGCAATTCTCAAAAATTATTCCTCTTATCTTTCATATTTTGCAATAACTGTATAAAATAATATTAATAGAAGTTTTGGAATTTGTACTGATGTTGATATAGTTAATATTGTTTGTATTGGTTTATGTCTTGTGATAGATGTTGATGTGTAGTTACTATTGAATTAGATATTTATGCATTATCTTGTGAAAATATTATTCATTCCATTCAGCTTACTCAGTAAGAAAAAAGTCTTCTCCATACTAAATAAAGCTGTCTAGGTTCAGTAAGGTTTCCTTCCCAATAATAAGTATAGGAGTGTATCCTTAAGGCAACCTTATGGACTCAGAACTTGTTGACTGAATTGAAATACATGAAATATGTCAGAGAAGTGCTGCTATTTGCAACAAAAGTATGTAGAACATGATGGACAGGGTGAATGTTCATTTGATTTAGAGAGCGGTAAGAGACTGCTAAAAACACACACAGGAACAGTAAACTACTAGACTTTGGAAAATGATTTGCTGAGACAATAAACAATAAATGTAATGTCTCTCTGAAGATTCTGAAAAGGCATCCTAAACTTGGCTCTATTAGAGCCTCCCCACTTTTTTTTTACTAGCTTATCCTGCTCACTGTAGGAAAACATAGTAACCCAATATAATGGATAATGCTTTGCTCTTTGTAAAAAGTAAGCTCAGGAGAAGATGTCTAGAAGATGAGACTTGGAGTTCTCATCCTTCAGAAACCAGGACTAGACTGTATGTTCTGGGATATGGAAGCTCTGGATCCCAATGATTGACATTCCATCTTCAAGTCTTACCTATCACTTGAGGTCAGAGCCTTGTCATAATTCACCCACTAGCCTACATTCAGACCCCCCAAAATAGAGGTTTACATCTAACAATTGTTGTCAATCACCACCCTCGCTTCTCTCCCTTTCACTTCACAAACGTGCTTTCTTAAATGCTGATATTTGTAACATTCCCAAAAAACTTCTCTTATTATTTCATCATTAGTCCCAACTAAGAAAAATATCCACCACACAATTTGTTCTATACATTAACTATCAGTCTTCATTTTTCCTTTTTTTCCACCTTTTCATGTTCATTTGAATTTGTTTTAATTTTAAACAGTTGAGATATCAATATAAATATTACAGCTGAGAGTTTTATGGTGACTTGCAATAATTTCTCAAGAAACTTTTTTGTTTTATATATTCAATTTATAATTTAATCAATAAGATCATGAATTCTAAATAGGATGGCAATTGCAAATTCCTGCTTGGTAGTTTATTTAACAGCCACTACATCTTTTCCTACTTCTTCTTTTTTCTCTTTTATGTAGTCTGTTGTGAATGAATAATGCCAAATAAAGTTATCTTGAGCTTGAAGTCAAGTGCAGGGTTCTGGCCCTGCACTTCTGATTGGCTGTTAATGGCAGGATCGGATTGGTCCGTTCAGGAGCATCTGATTGGCCATTAACAGGCCATTCTCATTGGTTAACGGAGCTAGCGCTCCAGGATTGCTATTGGTTGAATAGTTAATAAGTTGCCTATATAAGGAAGGCTATAGCAGCCCTCCAGTATGAGCTGTCACACCATGTAAATAAAGAGTTTGAAGTTCACTGTTTCTACCGGCTCGTCTCCACTATTCGCACCCATGCTCCAGACTTAACACTGGCGACGAAGGTAGGATTGGATGACATCAGAGCCAACGACGAAGACAACTAAGCATGTGGCTGAAGCGCACAACGGCAGCGTAGTACCACCCGCTCCGTTCGATCCAGCTCAAGAGGACTAGGAGTCCTACATGGACCATTTCCAAATGTTTTTGGAAACGAATAATCTGAAGGATGCCACAACCGGGAAGAAACGGGCGGTATTCCTAACGCACTGCAGCCCGAAGGTATTCAAAATGGCAAAGGCATTAGCAAAATCAGCGGAAGTGAAGGCCATGGACTGGGACGTCCTCGAACCGCTACTAAGGGCCACTATGCACCGACCATTCCAACGCTCGTAAGACGACACGAGTTCTATCAAAGAACCCAGCGGAAAGGAGAAAGCATTGCCGATTTTGTTGCAGACCTCTGGAACTTGGGAGGCCTTTGCGATTTCACTGATCTAGAGGAGGCTTTGAGACACCGAGTAGTTCTCGGGTTAGACGCTCTAAACATACAGAGCAAAATAATGGCAAAGGGCGACATCACCCTTAAAGACGCCATAGCTAAAGCTACAGCAGCGGACGCGACCAAGAAGTTGGTTGCCCAACTACGCCGAAATCACGCTCTAGCACACCAACTAGCTGGCTGCGGCGCCAACCATTACCGCTCCGATTCCAAATTCCGCAACGCACTCTGCCACGAGTGCGGGAAACGAGGCCACATCGGACGGGTCTGCAGAAGTCTCCTTGGACCCAGCCAGACCGCGAAGGGTACCAATCTCCGCCAATCGACAGGGAATCACCCTGTAAGGCGAGAACCAGCAAACCACTCCTACAGAAACCGACCCATGAATCACCTAACGAGACGGGAAGAGGCCCACCAAACACTCACTATCGGCCATGCCTCTTCACTAGACACTAAGAAAATTCGGGTCAAAGTGGACATCGAAAATCAACCTTGCAAATGGAAGTTGACTCGGGGTCGTCTCTGTCAATGGTCTCCTGGAAGACCCTCAAGCAACTCATCCCCACTATCCGGCGCCAAGACCTTCAATTCCAACGGCTCGTGTTAAGGGACTACCAGGAGAACTGAATTCCAGTCGCAGGATCCAGTCGAGTCCGGGTTGCATTCAAGAACCGCACGGCGTACTTACCCCTGACGGTGATTGACAAGGACCGGCCTAGCCTGTTAGGCCTGCAATGGTTCGCACCACTCGGCATTGAAGTGGCAGGCATTAACCGAATCGGCGGCAGTGACTGGGAAGAAGACCTCGCCCACGAATTCAGGGACCTCTTCGTGGAAAAGCTAGGTGAGTACAAGGGGACCCCAATATCCTTTAGCCTTAAACCAAAATAGCTCCCATCCGCCTTAAGCCTCGTCGAGTCCCGTTCGCTCTAAAGCCAAAAATCGACGAACAGCTTGATAAGTTGATAGCCCAGGGAGTTTTAAAGCCAACCGACCACTCCCCATGGGAAACACCAATCGTGACCCCAATTAAGCCAGACGGCTCCATTAGAATTTGTGGGGACTATTGAGCCACCCTAAACCACGCCCTGCAACAAAATCCATATCCGGTGCCACACCTCCTCCATTCCCTGGGGGGTGGAAAAGTCTTCGCTAAACTAGACTTACCTCAGGCTTATCAGCAACTGCTGGTTGACGAAAAAACGGCACAGGCACAGACTATCATAACACACCGAGGTGCCTTTAAGTGTACACGGCTTCAATTCGGAGTCAGTTTAGCCCCAGGGATCTTTCAGAGCCTAATGGAGAGACTATTGCAGGGGATCAAAGGCACTGTCCCCTATTTTGACCATGTGCTCATTGCTGCCCCCACTCCAAAAATTTTACGGGATCATTTAAGACTGGTTTTACAAAAATTCCAAGAAGCAGGCCTGAAAGTGAAGAAGAATAAGTGCAAACTGTGTACAGATCGTGTTGAATTCTTAGGGTACTTAATTGACAGTCAGGGTATTCACCCCACCGATAGCAAATTGAGAGCAATAAAAAAACACTCCCAGACCCCAGAACAAAGCCGACCTCCAGGCGTTCTTAGGCCTCATCAATTTCTATAATGTATTCTTGCCGCACAAGGTGACTGTTGCTGAACCTTTACATCGCCTACTAGATAAAAAAGCAATTTGGGTATGGGGTCACAGAGAAGAGCACGCGTTCCGTAATGTGAAACAACTACTGACTTCTGACGCCGTACTAATGCAGTACAATGAGACCTTGCCATTAAATATCACATGTGATGCATCGCCTTTTGGAGTGGGTGCCATTTTGAGCCATGTATTACCTAATGGTAGCGAAGCCCCTGTTGCTTACTTTTCAAAAACGCTCTCGAAAACCGAGCGAAATTATAGACAGATCGATAAAGAAGCCTTGGCAATTGTATCAGCTGTTAAAAGATTCCATGAGTACGTGTACGGCCGGGCTTTCACCATTGTAACTGACCACAAACCATTGCTGGGGATCATCGCTGGGGACAAGCCAACTCCATACATACTTTCTCCCAGGATGACCCACTGGTCAGAATTCTTGGCTGCCTATAATTATCAGCTACAATATCGTCCCGGTAAAGCCATTCCCCACGCCGACGCGTTGAGCCATGCACCATTCCCTGAAACCATCAACGATCCTGCACCAACGATGATAACGTTGCAGATTGAGACACTCCATATGCCGCCATTAACTGCCCATGACATCGCGAGAGAAACAAAATGCAATCTTAGCACAAGTCCTCACATGGGTGGAACGCGGATGGCCATTGGACCAAGTACCAGACGACTTTGCACCATTCAAAAGCCATCAAACAGAGTTGTTCTTGCAGAAGGGCTGTATCATCTGGGGCGATAGAGTCGTTATCCCAGAACGACTCCAACAGGCACTGCTAAGAACCTTGCACGATGGCCACCCTGGCATCGTGCACATGAAGGGCCTCGCACGAAGCTACGCATGGTGGCCATGCATCAACAGACAAATCGAATCATGGGTTAAAACTTGCCAGAGATGCCAAGAAGTAAGCAACGCTCCACCAAAAGCAACCCCAACCGAATGGGAGATGCTGCGGGGACCCTGGTCCCGCATCCATCTGGACTTTGCTAGGCCGACCAAAGGCCACACGTTTTTGCTAACCATTGACGCCTACTCAAATTGGCTCGAGATTCACTGAATAAGGAATATGACCACCGAAGCGGTCATCAAAAGACTGGAAAGACTGTTTGCAATCCATGGATTACCAGACGTTCTGGTATCCAACAACGGGCCCCAATTTACCGCGCTGTCTTTTGAACAGTACCTGGCTGACCGTGGTATCCGACATGCGCTTACTTCACCTGCGCACCCTGCGGCCAACGGTAGGGCTGAGCGCATGGTACAATTTGTCAAAAGGACTCTACAAAAGATAGACTACGCCAACATCGACGAGAAAATCAACTGAATCCTTTTCCTACAGCACATCACACCTCACAGCATCACCAACAAAACTCCCGCTGAGCTGCTAATGGGACGAAAGCTCTGCTCCCACCTCAATCGGTTACACCCAGCCTACGAATCGGAAAAGCCACTCGGATCCAGCGGCCGATGCCGTACCTTCCAAATAGGCGATTTAGTATTCGCTAAAAACTTATCGGGCGATCCGCTGTGGGTAGAAGCGACCGTAATCCGCGTAACTGGCCCAAGATCATACCTCGTTCAGTGCCCTGATGATAGACTTTGGAAGGACCACATAGATCAACTACGATCGCGGCTACCGTCACGCAATTCCGAATTCCCTTATGACCAAACTGAGGGAGGGGGAGATACAGAGGAAAATGAATTGCAACTAGAGGAAAACCTTTTTGAAGGGACTGAAAACGGAAATGAAACGCAGGAACAGGAACCGGGGACTGGAGTGAGTTCACCTCAGGGAGTAGCCAGTGATATTGGTGACGACGGGAATGCAAACTCAGAAGCAGAGGCACCCCTACCATTAAACAACGATCTACCTCAACAGAAGTGCAGCCAACCACCAGGCACTTTCTGAAAATCAAAAAGACTGATAAAACAACCGTCCTACCTCAAGGTCTATGTAACCACGCCCCATGGGCAGAAGCTGGGGGAAAGGGGTGTTGTGAATGAATAATGCCAAATAAAGTTATCTTGAGCTTGAAGTCAAGTGCAGGGTTCTGGCCCTGCACTTCTGATTGGCTGTTAATGGCAGGATCGCATTGGTCCATTCAGGAGCATCTGATTGGCCATTAACAGGCCATTCTCATTGGTTAACGGAGCTAGCGCTCCAGAATTACTATTGGTTGAATAGTTAATAAGTTGCCCACAGAAGGAAGGCTATAGCAGCCCTCCAGTTTGAGCTGTCACACCATGTAAATAAAGAGTTTGAAGTTCACTGTTTCTACTGGCTCATCTCCATTATTCGCACCCATGCTCCAGACTTAACATCGTCATTCATTTTAGTCTTCAAATTTTTCAAAATAAATAAGTTATTAAAATGTGGTTGTTATTCTTTCGAATTTCAAAGATTACAGAAACGTTTCTTTAGTATTACAAAATCGGAAAGCCTGCCAGAGTTTCCTCTGCTCCTAGACCAAACTTCATCAAGGTGTGCTTCCTTCGAGTTCCTTTCTTACATTTTTCCCTTTCCCAAGACTAAATTGTCATTTTGCCTCCTTGAATGTTTTGCTCCTGTATCAAGGTCATTCCTTCTACTTTGATTGACAAAAATGACCTGGCTGGCCAGAAGTCATAATCCTGTATTTTAGTGGGGAGGGTCAGCTAAAAAGATTTGTTTTTCTTAAGGCAGACGTCTTTGTGGCATTTGACCCTCAGAGTTGTTACGATGAATTAAAAACAGCTTAAATCATTGTCCTAATGCTAATTAAATCATTGTCCTATTTATAACTCATATAGCCTTCCCCATCTGGGGCACCTTTCATTGTGTAGTCTGCCACCTGCAGAATTCACCAACCAATATAGATATTGCTGAGACTCCTGGGAGTCTTAGTAACTGGAGAGTAGATAGAGTTGAGAAAAGCTGCTACACAGGCATTCCTTGACTTATTGGCCACAACTGAGTCCAAAATTTCCATGGCTAAGCAAGACAACTGTTAAGTGAGTTTTGCCTCATTTTATGAACTTTCTTGCCACAGTTGTTAAGTGAATCACTGCAGTTGTTAAGTTAGTAATGCAGTTGTTCAATGATTCTGGTTTCCCCATTGTCTTTGCTTGTCAGAAGCTTGCAAAAGATAATCAAATGACCCACAAACATTGCAATCGTCATACATACAGTCCAGTTACCAAGCATCCAAATTTTGATCACATGACCACTGAGATGCTGCAACAGTTGTAAATGTGAAAAATGGTCATGAGTCACTTTTTGTCAGTGCTGTTGTAGCAATAGCACTTAGACTTCTGTCCATAATGCTTTAAAACACTCTCTATAAGCAGTTTACAAATGTCAGCATATTGCCCCCCAAAATCTGGGTTCTCATTTTAGTGATCTCAAAAGGATGGAAGGCTGAGTCAACCTTGAGCCAATCAAGATCAAACGCCTGACTGTGCATAGAGTTAGCCTGCAATACTGTATTCTAATGATTGTGCTATAATGGCTCCTCCTTGTAACCTTGGTCACTAAACAAATGGTTGTTAAGTTGTATGACATAATAGATCATTTATCTGATATATTTAGTCTAAAGATTGCAACCCTTTCTTGGAATCTCTGGGTTATATGGTACATACTGACTTTTTCCTCCTCTTTCCTCCTTTTTCATGGTACAATTACATTCTTTCTACCAGAATTAGTCATACCTAGCTACTTTTTTTTCTTATAGTTGTTACAACTATCAAGTATCAAAGTAGCTCTGGCCTAGATAATAAAAAGGGCATATCAGACAGGAGATAGTGATTTTACCATGTGTTTTGTTTTGAGCATGGGCGAGAAAGAATGGAGACAAGCCTCTGAACGGTGAACTTCAGCTCTTTATTTACATAGTGACTTCTTCAATTCAACAGCAGTAAAACCCGCCTTATATAGGCAAACCCTGTAACGTTTAACCAATAACGAGCTAGGAACGCTAGCTCTTATAACCAATAAGAACTCTCTGTTAAGGGCCAATTGGATTCCCCGGAACGGGCCAATCCGGTCCGGCCGCTTAACAGCCAATCAGAAGTGCAGGGCCAGAACCCTGCACTTACTCCAAGCTCACACTTTATTAATCTTATTGCATACACAACACCCCTTCCCCCTGGCTTCTTATTTCAGGGCGCAGTTACATAATCCCTTAGGTAGGACGGTTGTCTTTTTAGTCTCTTTGATTTTCGTTGTATCGGCTGGTTGCAATCATGCTGAGGTAGATCGTTGTTTGGCAGTGGGGCTGTTTCTGGTTCAGAGTTCACTTCTACGTCGTTGCCCACATTTTCTGCAATTCCCTGAGGTGCAACCGTTTCTCCCTCCGGCTCCGCTTCCTGAGTTTCTATTAAACCGTCGTTTCCTTCCAACTGGTTTCCTAGGAATTCATCTTCTTCTGTACCTCCCCCCCTCTCAGTTTGGTCAAAGGGAATTTGCGGACTGGCCACTGAAAGCCGCGATCGTAATTGGTCGATATGCCGTTTCCAAAGTTTATCGTCAAGGCATTGCACAAGGTAGGATCTGGGGCCGGTTACACGTACTACTCTTGCTTCCACCCACAACTGGTCGCCCAATAGGTTTTTTGCATAAACCAGGTCTCCTACCTGGAAGGTGCGACAGCGGCCGCTGGATCCTAGTGGTTTCTCCGGTTCATAAGCCGGGTGCAAGTGGTTGAGGTGGGAGCGGAGCTTTCGTCCCATTAGCAGTTCAGCGGGAGTTTTGTTGGTGACGCTATGTGGGGTAATGTGTTGCAAGAAGAGGATTTGATTGACCTTGTCGTCAATGTTGTCATAGCCTACCTTCTGCAAGGTTTTCTTCACAAATTGGACCATGCGTTCTGCTCGGCCATTGGTCGCAGGGTGCGCAGGCGAGATGAGCGCATGGTGGATGCCGCGGTCAGCGAGGTACTGCTCGAATGCTAGCACAGTAAATTGTGGCCCGTTATTGGATACCAGGACGTCTGGTAATCCGTGGGTTGCAAAGAGTCTGTTTAAAATTTTGATAACCGCCTCAGAGGTCGTAGTCATCATGCGATGAATTTTGAGCCAATTCGAATAGGCATCAACGGTAAACAGGAAAGTGTGGACTTTGGTTGGCCCCGCAAAGTCCAGGTGAATTCGGGACCAGGGTCCACGTGGTGTCTCCCATTCAGTAGGCATGGCTTTTGGTGGGGTGTTGCTGACTTCTTGGCATTTGGGACAAGCTTTAACCCACTGTTCAATTTGCTTGTCAATGCCCGGCCACCATGCGCAGCTTCGCACAAGGGCTTTCATTCGCATGATGCCGGGGTGGCCATCGTGCAAAGTTCTCAGTAGCGCTTTTCAGAGCCGTTCTGGGATAACGACTCTATCGCCCCAGATGACACAGCCTTTCTGGGAGAAGAGCTCGGTCTGTCGAAAATTGAATGGTGTGAAGTCATCTGATAACTGGTCCAATGGCCATCTGCGTTCTACCCAGCCTAGGACTCGTGCTAGGGTGTGGTCGCGTTTGGTTTCTCTCGCGATATCTCAGGCGGTCAGTGGCGGCAAGTTCAGTGCCTCGATTTGCAATGTGGTTACCATTGGTGCCGGATCATTGAGAGTCTCTGGAAGCGGTGCTTGGCTCAATGCGTCGGCGTGGGGAATGGCTTTCCCCGGGCAGTATTGCAGCCGATAGTTGTAAGCAGCTAAGAATTCTGACCATCGGGTCATCCTAGGGGATAATATGAAGGGAGTCGGCTTATCTCCGGCTATTATCCCAAACAAAGGTTTGTGGTCAGTCACAATAGTAAAAACCCAACCATACATGTATTCGTGAAATCTTTTCATAGCTGAGACAATGGCGAGGGCTTCTTTATCAATTTGTCCATAGTTCCGCTCCGTTTTTGACAGAGTCTTTGAAAAATATGCAACAGGGGCTTCGTTCCCATTCAGCAGTACATGGCTCAAAATGGCGCCCACCCCGAAAGGCGATGCATCACAGGTTATAACTAACGGCAAAGTCTCATTATACTGCATGAGTAGAGTCAGAAGTGAGCAGTTTTTTAATATTTTGGAACACCTGTTCTTCACAGTAACCCCATAACCAATTTGCTTTTTTATCTAACAATCGGTGTAACGGTTCAGCGACAGTTGCTTTGTGCGGTAAAAATACATTATAAAAATTGATGAGGCCTAGGAACGCCTAGAGATCGGCCTTGTTTCTTGGTCTGGGAGCGTTTTTGATCACTTTTAATTTACTTTCGGTAGGGTGAATGCCCTGGCTATCAATTAGGTACCCTAAAAGCTCAACACTGTCAGTATACAATTTACATTTGTTTTTTTTAACCTTAACACCGGCCTCTTGGAATTTTTTTAGGACTAATTTTAACCGGTCCTGTAAGATTTTTTTTGTAGGGGCTGCAATTAATACATCGTCAAAATAGGGGACCACGCCCTTAATTCCTTGCAATAACCTTTCCATAAGGCTCTGAAAAATCCCCAGGGCTATACTCACTCCAAATTGCAGCCGGGTACATTTAAAGGCACCTCGGTGTGTTACAATAGTTTGGGCCTGTGCCGTTTTTTCATCTACTGGTAATTGCTGATATGCCTGAGCTAAATCCAATTTAGCGAAAACTTTCCCGCCCCCCAGGGAATGAAGGAGGTGCTGCACCACCAGAACTAGATACGTGTTCTGCTGCAGGGCGTGGTTCAAAGTGGCCTGGTAGTCCCCACAAATTCGGATTGACCCATCTGGCTTAATGGGTGTTACAATAGGGGTTTCCCACGGGGAGTGATTGATGGGCTCCAACACCCCCTGAGCTATCAGTTTGTTGAGTTGTTCGTCGATTTTCGATTTTAAAGCAAACGGAACTCGACGGGGCTTCAGGCGAATGGGAGTTATTTTTGGATCTAGACTGAATGAGATCGGGGTCCCCTTGTACTCGCCTAAGCTGTCCGCGAAGATGTCCCTGAACTCATAGATAAGGTCTTCCTCCCAGTCACAGCCACCGACCCGGTTTACGCCGGCCACTTCAATGCCAATTGGCGCGAACCATTGGAGGCCCAGTAGGCTAGGCCTATCTCTATCGATGACCGTTAAAGGTAAGTACGCTATGTGCTTCTTGAAGGAGACTCGGACTCTGCAGGACCCGACGACTGGAATTCAATTCCCCTGGTAGTCCTTGAGGATGAGGTGTTGGAAACGGAGATCTTGGCATTGAATTGTGGGGATGAGTTGCTTGAGTGTCTTCCAAGACACCATCGAGAGGGACGATCCCGAGTCGACCTCCATGTGGCAAGGCTGGTTCTCGATGGCTACTGTGACTCGGATTTTCTTAGTGTCCAAGGCTGAGGCATGACCGATAGTGATAGTATGGTGAGCCTCTTCTCTCTGCAAAGCTCGATTTCTGTAGGAGTGGTTTACTGGCTCTCGCTGTACAGGATGGTTTCCTGTTGATTGGCGATAGTTAGCCCCTTTTGAGGCCTGGCTGGGTCCTGGCAAGCTGCGGCAGACCCGTCCGATGTGGCCTCATTTCCCGCACTCATGGCAGAGTGCGTCGCGGAATTTGCATTTGGCCCTGGCATGGTTGGCTCCACAGCCAGCGCAAGGGCTTAAGGGCTTCGGGCAAGGGTCCCAGTCGGACTGCAGTTGATGGACCCCTTCTTCGTCGCTGTCTGACGAAGATAGGTCCTCGTGGTGCGTTGTCACGAGCTGCCCTTCTGAACTAGGTGAGATTTCGCTTGCCGGTGGTGGTACCGGAGTGCGGTTTCGGCGTAGTTGTGCAGCCGACTTCCTGGTTGCTTCTGCTGCAGTAGCATCGGCAATGGCGTCGGCAAGGCTGATGTTGCCTTTCGCCATCAGCTTGCTTTGAACGCCTGGTGCATCTAATCCCAGAACTATGCGATCTCTTAGTGCTTCTTCTGGATCGGTGAATCCACAGAGGCCTCCCAAATTTCGGAGGTCTGCTATGAAGTCGGCCACGCTTTCTCCCTTTCACTGGCTTCTTTGATAAAACTCATGGCGTCTCACGAGCGTAGGCACGGTCGGGGCGTAGTGGTCTCTCAGGATAGATTTGAGGTCGTCCCAATCCATGGCCTTCACTTCTCAAGGTTTGGCTAGTTCTTTAGCCATCTTAAATACGGTTGGACCGCAATATGTTAGGAACACCGCCCGTTTCTTCCCGGCTGTGGCATCCTTTAAGTTGTTCATCTCAAGGAACATTTGGAAACGATCCATGTAAGACTCTCAGTCTTCTTGTGTTGGATCGAACGGAGCGGGTGGTACGATGCTGCCGGACATGGTTCCGTTGTTGGCGTCGTCTGTCACGTGCTCGGTGTTCTTCGAAGTTTCGTTGGTTCAGATATCTCCATATCCCATCCTCGTCGCCAGTGTTATGTTTTGAGCATGGGCGAGAAAGAATGGAGACAAGCCTCTGAACGGTGAACTTCAGCTCTTTATTTACATAGTGACTTCTTCAATTCAACAGCAGTAAAACCCACCTTATATAGGCAAACCCTGTAATGTTTAATCAATTACGAGCTAGGAATGCTAGCTCTTATAACCAATAAGAACTCTCTGTTAAGGGCCAATTGGATTCCCCGGAATGGGCCAATCCGGTCTGGCCGCTTAAAGCCAATCAGAAGTGCAGGGCCAGAACCCTGCACTTACTCCAAGCTCACATTTTATTAATCTTATTGCATACACAACACCATGGATGATGATGGCACTATATTGTAAAGACAAAAAGCAGGAGTCTCCAAACTTGGCAACTTAAAGTTTTGTGGAGTTCAACTTCCAGAATTCCTCATCCAGCATGAGAGATCCCTGTCATAGGCCATTAAAAACAAAACAAAACTATCATGCTGCTCAATTTTTCATTCTCTGGTTTTATAGGGCAGGCATTCTACTCCCCTCCTCCAGAAATCTTGTATCACATGCATTTTTTAAAATAAAAGGGATGAAATTTCATTAAAGGAAACTATTTGCTAAATGCCTAGAAATCACTCTAAACAGCATGTGGTTGCAAAAAAAATTCCATCATTACTCCTACAATAAAATTGTGGGAGACAGTCTTCTGATATGTGATGGGAACTGCTTTTATTATCTTCCCAGGATATTGATAAGTTTCACTTAACAAAAGCACCTTGCTGATTGCAATTGCAAAGCCATTGATTTCCCCCCTTTTCTACTCCTCTATTACATTTGTTGCTTTTATGCTGTAAATAGAAATCCCTGTTGTGAAATAGCATTAGAGGGGACAGTGATGATAAAGTCCATTGTTACTGAATGTCTCCTTTTGAAAACTTCAATTGGAAACCAGTGGCACATGGTTGTTACTCAGTAGAGTTCTAATCATCTTGCCCATTGAACAGAATCGATATGCCAGACTTTCGTTGTTGAATAAAGGTAAAGTATACTTCCCGTAGCAAAGAACAGAAAAGGGATGTATAATTGCAGGACCATTAACATCATACAATTTCACCAAGAGAATGAACGATTGTATTATGGCTTTGTGCCTGTTGTTCAGTCATACCAAATGAATATTTATCATTCTTGGATTTACCAGATAATTTGTGGGGGGAAAGTCCTCAAAATAATAACATCACATTGGGAAACAAAACTTCTTATTTTTTGCCTAATTTGCAATTTTCTTAAAAAGTAGAAAGAAAGAAAGAAAGAAAGAATGAATGAAAGAAAGAAAGAAAGAAAGAAAGAAAAGAAATATAACAATGTAATTAAAAAATACAATAGGTTCATGGGCAATTAGATTTAGGGAGCTCTGTTATTATCAGTATTATATGTTGTTAGGTTTATTCTAATGGAATAAATCCAAGGGTGTCTAAAGCCTGGGATTCATATGTATATATTAAATTAAAGAAAAAAGGTAGAACAAAGTAAAGAATTCTATTCTATTCTATAGGTATGGATGTTTTTATTTATTTACTGATAGAATTGGTATAGCTGCCTATCATATGGAAGTGACTCTGGGTGATGTACAACCATAACAAAAAAATAACAATATAGAACCAGTAATATAAAAACAGCCATTATAAAATATGGACAATTATTATTACAGAAATAAAAAAAATAAACAGAATGTACAAAACACAGAGAGAGGAACTATGGTAACAACACATCATTCATAATATGGGAGTCATCTTAAAAATCACCCTGAAATGTTGCCAAGTATGTTTGTGTGTGTATATTGCTGGGGTCTGTCTTTGGACTCTTTGTGCCTTTTACCCGGTCTGCAATAAAACAAGTAATCTAACCGTGTCATGTGTGTGAGCTTCTGCTGAAGGAGGTTCCTGAATTCAAGATTAAATATTCAGAGAGTTTCACACAGAGCAGGGCAATTTTTTCTTCAGAAAGATATGAATATTGTATAGCAAGCAAGGGACCTTCCATCGCTTTAGTAAGGAGAAAATGATACCATCAACTTCAAACTGCATTCCATTTTATTTATGTATCTGCTTTTAAAAGCCCAGTAAATTCTGGAAACTTAATGAATCCTTTTCCAAAAGACCTTTCGGTTCCAGATTGTTTAATCAAAAGGAGGTAAGAAAGACTGATCAAGGACAGTCTATCAGCCGATGTCCAGGGATGCTAAAGTGCCTCTGAAACTATTATTTGGGTTTGGAGGTAAAAGTGAGATGCTCTACACCAGGGGTCCCGAAATTTGGCAACTTTAAGACTTGTGGACTTCAACTCCCAGAATTCTCTAGCCAGCTGCTAGCTGGAGAATTCTGGGATTTGAAGACCACAAGTCTTAAAGTTGCCAAGTTTGGAGAACTCTGCTCTATACATTGTTTCCTGAAGCAGTTATTTATTAGAGCTGCATTGAAGAAATCTCAAGATCCTTTGCTTTCCACCTCTTAGCAGATAAATCCACCAATGCCTTAGAGAAAGGCCAAGTCTCTCCTCAATTACTTTGAGATTAACCCAAATTTACAGAGCAAAAACTTTACTTCAAAGTTTTAAAGAGCCATTGAAAACCCTGCCTCAAATCACTGCCACAGGGTAGTTAGGCAATCATAGGTTAGGAAGAGAAGCTTGCATTTTAAGGAGAGTCTTAAGGGTTGACCCAGATGACAATCAACATTCAATATTTGCTTCAAGAAAGCTGAATGTAAGGGAGCGTGTGGAATTGGAAGTAGTATAATTTGGTACCTGTAGTCAACTTCCAAGTCTTTGGGTATTTTTAAAACATCATAAAATGATTGAAAAAGCGATTCTAAAAATCTCATCTACAAGTGCAACAACAACATAGCAACAATCTGGTTTCCCAAAGGTATAGCTTTGATCTCTAAGGGAGGATTAGAACTTGCAGTATCCTAATTTCTAGCTGCAGAGAATAAAGAGGATGACTTTGACAAATCCAGGCAATTTATTCAGGCAATGAGCAGATACCGTACATACTCGAGTATAAGCCGAGTTTTTCAGCACATTTTTTGTGCTGAAAAAAACCCCCTCGGCATATACTCGAGTCAGATTCCCCTCTGAAAAAAAAATGGTGTAGAGCTCCGAAGCTGGGCAGCCGCTTCCCTGCTTCCGTGTTTCCTTTGCAACTTTTAAGCATGGGAGGGGGAGGCTTTTCTGAGCTCTAGGCTGAGAAAGCAATGCCAGCCAAGGTCGCTCCACTCAGTTTCATTTCCTCAGCTCCAGCTGCTTTCAGTCCACTCGGGAGGAGGGGGAGGAGGGGGAGATAGAGAGAGAGAGATATCATAAGAACGGCTCTTGGTTTTTTCTTGCAAGGGAGAGAGTGACTCCTGCCTCCCACTGTCATCATCATCATCTTTTAGGTTAGTGAATCAATCAAACCTTTCATGATAGTGAGATCGTTTCCCAAATTTCCCTTAAATCAGGGAAGAAATCAGAAACAAACCTTTGGGCTGAGAATAAGCTTGTTCCTATGATGCCATTTTTGTTCACTTCAGTGTGAAAAGTGTGAAAAAACACACTTCTTTTTCTTCATCTTCTTGTTCCCTATTTACTGGTCTCTTTCAAAGAGGAAATTGTGAACATCAAATTTATTCTCAACTGTCCTAGTGAAAGTTTTTATTGGCATCTATTTTTATTTTTGAAATTGACCAGTAGCTGCTGCATTTCCCACCCTCGGCTTATACTTGAGTCAATAAGTTTTCCCAGTTTTTTGTGGTTAAATTAGGTGCCTCGGCTTATATTCGGGTCGACTTATACTCGAGTATATACGGTAAATATTGCAGGGGGAGAGAGAGGACTGGAAACATCTCAGACACCCCGCTCCTGAATTCAAATGAAGATAAAAGAGAGAGGAGAAGAATTACATTCAGACATGCAAAATTCTGTTACCATAGCCAACCTTAATAAAAGTAGTTCTGCATACACTTGACATCTGTTTCTTGGTCCCGTTTCCTTTGTAGGACTGACACTAGCACAGCTTCTTGGCCGCTACACCAAACAAGCTCCAAGCTTTGGAAAATAACTTTGGACACCAATAGTAATGGTGTCATCCTGAACTGAAAACCAACAAAACTGAATCCTCCACAGCAATATGCAATTTCAAATAAAGAAATTCTGCAAAATGTAAAAGTCATACATACACTTGAGCCAATGTGAGACTGCTTTTTTTAGTTTGAAGCTTGCAGTGCAACTTAAACCCATATGACAGAAACATCCATATACAAGATTTTTCACCTAATAATGTCCACCCAATTTAGCTAAGAACATCAGTTCTGGTTTCCAGCAATTTAGTCCAAGGCAGAACCAGATGTTAAAACAACTAAACAGCATTTGTTGTCACCAACAGTTCTTAGTTAACGCTGCTGAAAAGTTTCACGCAGTCTGTTTGGGATCCCGACACTTCCCCTTTACTGCCTTTGCTGCTTGTTTGTAAGTTTTATTAACTCCTAACTCCTAACCACCAACACAAAACATGCTACAGCGACATAAACACAAATTTTCCAGTGGACCCAAGTGCTATCTTTACTTCCTTAACTTACTGCCAACACTATTAAAGACCCAAAGATTCGGCCACAGTGTGTATCAAAGAATTGTTTATGTAATATTTCCCATCATTTGCAGCAGTAGCCCAATGCATTTTACATTGGACACATTATAACTCAATTAAACACGGGGGGGGGGGGGGGAAGCATAATAATATCTGATTTTGGATATGGTAATATTTAGAAACCTGTATTTTAGTTGCCCAGAATACTATGCCCACCTTAACAAGAGGAGTTATAAAAATTGGCTTTATTATGAGTCAATTGAGCTGGGTTTTACCTTTTAACATATTTCCCATGGATTATACCAAGATCAAGGTTTCTCAAAGATTAAAGAGGAAAAAAATGGACAGTTCCCCAGTCTATCTATGCTATACTTAACTAAGCTTTCACCAGTAAATAGTTATTAAAAATAACTAGTAGTTATTTTGCCTCCCACATCCCACAAGTTCCCTTCTCATCTGCTTTTTTTCCACATACATATAATACACCTTTTTCAGGAATACATTCAGTGTATTTCTTTAAATTACCATATCTTAGCAACCAGTCCAAATTTGTTCCAATGAAGTTAATCTATAATTAGATAAACAGTGCTATTCTTCAAAGCTTATATAAGAGAGTTATCCAAATTATCTGCACTTTATGCTTTCATCTAGAAAAGGAGAAATAATGTACTTTAAGCAATTGTTCAATTTTTTATGATGCCAGATACAATCTAAATAAGCTCAGTGCTTACTTCTTCCATCCTTGAGGAGTCAATCTTTTCTTTTTTTAATGGCTTATTGTACAAATTCCTTTTATTTAGGCAGGTCCTTATAAGATTAAGAGAAAAAGTAATTGTTGAATGGTCCATAAATTATATGCCTTAAAACCTATCTCAGATATACCTACGCAAACCTGAAAGACAGAACGCTAAACATACAAAGTATGTATGTTTAGAGGCTAAATATCCATTTAAAGTAGAAAGTTTGTTGACTGTAACTGATAGGTCAGTTGATAAGAAAGAGATAAATACTGCATTAAAATTGAATCACAGCACTTATTTTTACATCTTTAAATCCGTAGTAGCTCCATATTGTAATGTTCAAGTCATTTACATGAATGATTATGAGTCTTGTCCTTAAACAGTTGCCCATTGCCCTAAAGAAAATGTTTATGACCAGAGTGGAATAATTATATTCTCCTATTAAATATCACTCCTTCAGGCCTAGTTATTGTTGAACGTAAATATCCCACTTTATATGCAAATAAAAAGCACCAAGAGTCAAATAAAAAGTTCTGCACACATCTACTGACAAATTATCTTATTATATTGTGCATTAACAGACAGAGCATCTTGTGGGATGAATAGTTAATAGAGTTCAACAGAAGGCTTCAGACTGCCTCACTCAAATGAAATCCCCACTTTTACTCAAGTACTATACAAATTGTTGGTATATAAAAGTGGTTTAAATCCCACCAAATCAAATAGTTATCAGCTTCCACTGTTTTTGGTGATTCTCTGTGTTATGTCCTGAGCATGGGCACAAGGAACGGAGACGAGACATCGAACGGTGACTTCAACTCTTTATTGTGAAATAATAACAGAGCAAATACTTGGGCAGCAGCAGCTCTTTTATAGAGCTGGCTGCTGTCAAAACAACCAATGATTTGAGTTTACCGCTCTCACAAGCGTCCAATCAGAGAGGCCCGTTAACAGCTAATCAGACTGGCCAGAAACGACCAATCACGACTCGCTATTCGTGGGCCAATGAGAAGTGCAGGATTACGAGCCTGCTGCAAAGTAAAGCTATTTAGGGTTGTTACTGATGTGTTGGCTTAGTCCATAACTCCCCCCTAGGTTCCATCTGAGGGGTGGTGTGATGTATTCTTGTAAATAGGCAGGTCGCTTCACCTGTCTGTTTGACCTGCGCTGTTCCACCGGTTTCTGTCCTGGCTCTGGTTGCGGTGGGCTGCTAGCTGGGCTGGATGGCGAAAACGGTCCCGCTATTCCTTCAAATGGCTCTGGGCTGTTCTCTCTGCTTCTGCCAGTGCTGTCTTCTGGGTTCCCTGGATCTGTTCGCATCGCAGTGCTGTCACGCAGTGAGGCGACTCCCCAGCTCAGTTCTTCTTCTGGCGGTGAGTATCTCCTGGTTGGTTGTATAGACTTCTGGGTTTCGATTGTTAAGTCATCTGTTATTTCTTTTTCGGCCTCCTCGATGTTCCTTCCCCACCCAATTAGAGATTCAGGGGCTGAGATAGGACTAGGTGCTAGTCTGGAATGGAGTTGGTCTATGTGGCGCTTCCACATCTTACCATCTGCAGTTTGTATGTGATAGGATCGGGATCCCGTAAGTTGCGTTATGGTAACGGGGACCCACAATGGGTCACCTGAGAAGTTTTTCACAAACACGGGGGTCACCTTCCTGGAATGCCCGACACTTGCTGCTGGATCCTGGGGGTTGTTCAGGTGTGCAATTGGGTCCCGCAAAATTGATGTGGATACGGGACCAATGACCTCGAGGCGTTTCCCTGAGTTGGGGGAGTTTTTGGAGGAGTAGAGCGAGTCTCCTGGCATTTGCTGCACTTTGCTACCCAGGTCTCTATCTGTTTGTCTAACCCAGGCCACCATGCATAACTCCTGGCCAATGCCTCCATTACGTCTGGTAATGGAGAGTGGCTCAAAGCGTCAGCGTGGGGAATGGCTTTCCCTGGGCAGTGTTGCAATCAGTAATCGTATGCGGCTAAAAATTCCGACCAACGTGTCATTCTTGGTGATAAGATATGGGGAGTTGGTTTGTTTCCCACCAAAATACCAAGTAGCAGCTTGTGGTCTGTAATTATGGCAAAAGGTCTCCCATACACATATTCATGGAAACATTTAATTGCGGATACAATAGCGAAAGCCTCTTTATCAAGTTGACTAGTTTCTTTCAGTCTTAGACAAGGTTCTCGAAAAGAACGCAATAGGTGACTCATTCCCATTTGGTAGGACATGGCTTAAAATGGCTCCCATTCCGAATGGTGAGGCGTCACAGGTAACCGTTAAGGGTAGAGTCTCGTTGTATTGTATCAATACAGCATCGGAGGTTAAGAGGTCTTTTACTTGTTGGAATGCCCGTTCTTCACGCTGTCCCCAGACCCAGGAAGCCTTTTTGTCGAGAAGTCTATGTAGGGGCTCGGCTACGGTCACCTTCTGGGGCAAGAAGATGTTATAAAAGTTAATGAGTCCCAGGAAGGCTTGGAGGTCTGTCTTATTCCTAGGTCTCAGGGCATTTTTGATTGCAGTTAGTTTTTTTTTTGGTGGGGTGGATTCCCTGTCTGTCGAGAAGGTATCCCAGGAACTCCACTCTCTCCATACAAAGTTGACACTTGTCCCTTTTTACTTTCAGGCCAGCGTCTTTAAATTTCTGAAGAACTTTCCTGAGTCATTGTACTAATAACTCTTTAGTGGGGGCAGCTATTAAGACGTTGTCAAAATAAGGCACGATGCCTTTTATGCCTTGTAATAGTCTCTCCATCAAACTTTGGAAAATGCCAGGTGCCACGCTTACTCTGAATTGGAGTATATTGCACTTGAAGGCGCCTCTATGTGTAACTATTGTCTGGGCTTCTGCAGTTGTCGCGTCGACAGGTAGTTGCTGGTACGCCTGAGCTAAGTCCAATTTCGCAAATATTTTTCCGCCACCCAGGGAGTGAAGGTGTTGGACCACCGGTACTGGGTAAGTGCTCTGTTGAAGAGCATGATTTAGGGTGGCCCGGTAATCCCCACAAATTCTTAATGAGCCATCTGGCTTCATGGGCTTACTATTGGAGTTTCCCAGCGGGCATGGTCAATCGGTTCCAACACGCCCTGGGCTATCAGTTTATCTAGCTGCTCGTCGATCTTTGGCTTGAGGGCAAAAGGCACCCAATGAGGCTTAAGCCGAATGGGAGCTACATCGGGGCTGAGATTAAACGATATAGGGGTCCCCTTGTACTTGCCTAATGTTCCTGTGAACACGTCCTGGAATTCCTGGATGAGGGCCTCTTCCCAGTCGTCACTTCCGGTTTGGTGTATGCCGGCTAGTTCAATCCCAAATGGAGCGAACCACTGTAACCCTAACAAACTGGGCCGGTCACGATCGACGACAGTCAGGGGAAGTGTCGCGGTGCGGTCCTTGAAGGATACTTGGACGTGGCTGGAACCAAAAACTGGAATTTTGTTTCCCTGTAGTCTTTTAGGATGATTCGTTGAGTGCTGAGATCCTGGCGGCAGATGGCAGGGATCAGATGTTTGAGGGTTTTCCAGGAAACCATTGATAGGGATGACCCCGAATCGACTTCCATCATGCACGGTCGATTCTTAATAGCAACCCTTACGCGGATCTTTCTTGCATCTAACGATGAAGCGTGGCTGATAATAATGGTTTGGTGTGCTTCTTCTCGTCTCGTTGAAGAGGCAGGTGCTCGATTTCTGAAGTAGTAGTGGTTGTTCCATTAGTGGTTTAGGCGGTCCCGATTCCCAGGTGGTTTGCCTGTCTCCCGGCGGAGGTTGTTCTCCCTTTGGCTGGGACTGGACTCTCGCTTGCTTCTGCAGACCTTCCGATGTGGCCTCTTTTCCCGCAGGTACAGCAGAGTGCGTTGAGGAATTTGCAGTCCGATCACGGGTGGTTTGCTCCGCAACCAGCACATTGGCGTGGGAGTCTCTGGTTCCTTTGCTCTCGTTCCGAGCGGAGCCGGTTGACCTCCTCTTCCTCACTGTCTAAAGATGACTCAAGGTCTTAATGGTGGGCGGTAATAGCGTGCTTCTCAGAGGAGAGTGGGCTTTCGTGAGTGAGTTGGCGATGCGGTGCATTCGCTCGGCACATTCGAGCAGCTGACTTCCTGGTTGCTTCTGTGGCAGTAGCGTCGGCGATGACATTTGCAAGACTGATGTCTCCTTTCACCATGAGTTTACTCTGTACCGTGGGGGCATCTAATCCCAGAACTATGCGGTCTCTCAGGGCTTCCTCGAGGTTTGCAAAACCACAAAGTCCTCCTAGATTCCGGAGGTTGGCTATGAAGTTCCCAACGCTCTCGTTCTTCTGTTGGTCGCTCTGGTAAAACTCGTGTCTTCGTATCAGTGTAGGTACTGCGGGTGCGTAATGGGCCCGGAGGATCGGCACAAGGTTATCCCAATCCATGGTCTTCACTTCCGCCGGTTTGGCAAGTGCTTTAGCCATTTTAAAAACGGCGGGGCCGCAGTGAGTCAGGAACACTGCTCGTTTCTTGCCAGGCGTAGCATCTTTTAAATTGTTGGTCTCTAGGAACATCTGGAAACGATCTATATACGAGTCCCAGTCTTCGGTTGCTGGGTCAAATGGAGCGGGTGGTATGGCGCCGCTGGTCATTTTGCTATTGTTGCGTGCGCTCTTCAGCCACGTGCTCTGTCTTGTTCGATGAGTACTTAGTCAGCTCTATCATCTCCACATCCCACCTTCATCGCCAGTGTTATGTCCTGAGCATGGGCGCAAGGAACGGAGATGAGACATCTAATGGTGACTTCAATTCTTTATTGTGAAATAATAACAGAGCAAATACTTGGGCAGCGGCAGCTCTTTTATAGAGCTGGCTGCTGTCAAAACAACCAATGATTTGAGTTTACCGCTCTCACAAATGTCCAATCAGAGAGGCCCGTTAACAGCCAATCAGACTGGCCAGAAATGACCAATCACGACTTGCTATTCGCGGGCCAATGAGAAGTGCAGGATTAAGAGCCTGCTGCAAAGTAAAGCTATTTAGGGTTGTTACTGATGCGTTGGCTTAGTCCATAACACTCTGCATCACTAACTACACAAAGATTTTAGAAAGAGAGTAAACTGGCTCCACTATTACTGAAAAGGGGTTCTGCAAATGTTTTATGTCTTTCCCAGCACATGTTATAGATAAGTAGATAAACAAGGTTGGTTGTTTTCTTTAAATAGTCAGCTCTTCTGGATTTTAAAAAAGTGATTTCTTTGGAAAGGAGACCTCAGAAATGTTGCCCCAGGGTTCAGTTGATGTAAAAACTAATGAATTCAACTACACTGGAAAGACAGGAGTGATTAGGGAGCTGACCAAGAACTAGTCAGTTTCTCAAGATTCCTTAAACAAAAATATTCTTCCCAAATGCAAAATAAAGGAATTCCTTCCAGCTATGTATTATGTTGTGGACTGGTATCCAAAGGGACTTTTCAAATCTAAAAGTGTAAAATCATCTGCTTAAATTAATATTTCTTTTGGAATCAGAAACTTAAATCTTGTCATTTTCTGTAACCATTTTCTATCAATCATCATAATAGTCTGAAGGCAGGTGCTTTCTTAATATTATGAGAAAACAAAGTATCAGAGTGAATCATCATAATTATGAGATTTTTCAACATCACTTTAAAAAAAATGATAGTATCCAGTTACTGCTTTCTCATTTGAGGTTTTTTGTTGTAACTATGTATCATTCATGTGATTGCAACTATGCATCATTGCAACTATGTATCATTCAAGAATCACAACATTGTATCATTCACGTGTAATCATTAACTTCTGTCTCTCCAGTGACCCTTGCAAGGCACGTACGAGAGGCAAGGAGATAGACGTTTGTTAAATAGACTTATCCACTTTGTAAATAATCTGTCCAGGTATGCAGCTTTGTAAACATACACATCCTGATGAGATTAACATGTTTGACTTGAGCTTTTTAATTAAATCATTTTCTTGTAAGAAAACACAATAAAAGAGCGTGTGCCAAGACATTCGGGGCGCGCTCATCATCAAGAGGAAACTTCGCTTCCTGTCATTTCTCTTCCCTTCGCTCCCTTTCATGAGCCGCCCATCAGATGCGGGATGGCAGATACCGCATTCTGGTGACCCCGACGTGATTCCCTAAGGGGGATACGCAGCGACACGCCCATATCTTATCCGCTCGATGGGAGTTGTGCATCGCCAGGCCTGAAGCGAATTGCACTTCATCGGATCTGAAACACGGTCTCGACTTTTCGTAAGTATGGGTGAAAACTTTGCTCAACAGCAGACGCAGCATCTGAAGGAGTTGAGGGAGTTAGTCGCTTCTTCTTCTAAATACTCTGCTAATTTAAAGGGCTCTCCTATAAAAAAGAAACCTATTGCTACATTATTGGCTTATGTGTGGCAACATTGTCCCAATTATTCAGAGGAAGGGTCCTTAAAAATTTTCCAATTGGCAAAAAATTGGTGAACATCTCCATAGTCCTCCTCGTGCACCTATTGGCATTTTGGTCACTTGGAGGAAAATTATGGAGGCTTTAAAAGTCCATTATAAAATAGAAGCAGGGAGTGTGTTTGAATCTCCCTCGCCAAGTTATGATAACTTTTCAATTTTCCCTAACTCAGGCAGAAGCTGCTGCCATTATTCAACAATGCCCCACATGTAGTAAGCAAGGACATTCCATTCTCATAGGAGTAAATCCTAGAGGATTAAAAGCTTGTGAAATTTGGCAAATGGATGTAACTCAGTATCCACCTTTTGCCCCTTGGAAATATTTGCACGTTTCAATAGATACATATTTAGGGTTTATTCTGGCTACTCCTCAAAGGGGAGAAACTGTAAAACATGTCATCAATCATTCAATTCATACCTTTGCCTCGCTGGGACGTCCAAAAGAAATAAAAACAGACAATGGACCTGCCTATACAAGTTCTGCTTTTCAGGACTTCTGTAACAGATGGGATGTAACTCACAAGTTTGGGATTCCCTACAACAGCCAGGGGCAGGCTATTGTGGAACGAGACTTATCTCTGAAACGTGCTCTTGATCGATATTCGTTGCGGGAAAAAACCCCGAACCTCCCAGCATTGCAAAATTCTCTTAACATTTGTCTTTACACTTTAAACTTTCTCAATCTGACTGGCATTCCTCCCACTTCTGCTGCTTCACGTCATTTTTCCTCCCCCTCACTACCACCTAACAGACCTCTGGTATATTATCGCAGATTGCCAGATCCTGCCTGGCAGGGTCCCGCTGAGCTTCTCACTTGGGGACGAGGCTACGCTGCGATCTTACTGCCAGACAAAACCACTTGCTGGGTCCCTGGTTGGGCAGTAAGACCCTATCATGGGAATTCCTCTGCTACATCTGTATCTTAAAACTCTTTCCTGATATTCTTGCCTTTTTCTTCTTTGTAATTTCTACCTTATTCGTATCCTACTTAAAGAACACTCTACCACTCGCTCTTTTGTTCCTTCTTTACTCTTCCTATGGAAAGGAACCTTAAAATCTTTTCCTCTATTCAATCTAAACATAGGGGGACCTAAATGTCCTTATATTGTATTATGGGTTTCCCCACCCCAAATAACATCCTTGATGAATTACCAAATTAATCTTTATTGTCATTATTGTAATTATTATCCTTTTTCTATTAATTGAATTCCCTCCTCATTTTGCAAATGTTCTACAACTAACTTGTCCATAGCCCTCTCTCCTACTTGTCATGTTTTTATATACCCGAACTCTGATCCTGTCAACAAACGACGCTTCAAAAGAACTGTCCATGACGATCCGCAGAAGCCTCATAGAAGAGATAATATTGCCTGGACTATAACTGACTTTCAAAAAGTTCGTTTAAGTTCTACAACCAATTTCTCTTGCATAGAAAACTTCTACCCACCACTTCAATTCGATTTGGCAGACACACCCACACAACCAGGGGATATCCTGCAATCCACACCACTGCAGGAGGAACTTTAACATCACGCCTGAAAGGAATGTATTTTATCTCTGGCAATAATTTTGTTTGGACTTGTTACAATGGTTTCATGGCATGTATCCACGGGGATGAAATTGTTAAATCCAAATCATTTTTGCATTCAAGTATGGCTTGTGTGTATAACTCTGATGATTTTATATCCCTACAGGTATCCATGGAACACCCCCTCTCTTGCAAAATCGTAAAGATTTAGATCGTTATTTTTTTAAAACAAGGGGGATTGTGTGCTATGCTTAAAAAAGAATGTTGTCTTTATGCTGATAGCGGGGGGGGGGTTCGTTTTCTAATTCGCCATGGCTTACAACCTTTTTAACTGCATTGGCAGGATCGTTAATAATCACTATATTGAATTGTATTATAGGACTTTATTGTTTTAATAGAATATTACAATTTTTAAAAAATTAATTATCCTCTGCTGATGTTAATGTGCTATTGCAAGCTCATGTTATATCCTCAACACCGGACGAAAAAATGTCATTGCTGAATTACCGCTCCTTGGACAACCCTGACGCTGACGGGTCGCACTCTTGCCTAGATGACGGGGGCGGCGAACATTTCAGAAAATTGGTTCCTGTCTTCTTGGACGAGGAAGAAGACTCGTCATAAATAATAAAAACAGAGGAGATGTTGTAACTATGTATCATTCATGTGATTGCAACTATGTATCATTGCAACTATGTATCATTCAAGAATCGCAACATTGTATCATTCACGTGTAATCATTAACTTCTGTCTCTCCAGTGACCCTTGCAAGGCACGTACGAGAGGCAAGGAGATAGACGTTTGTTAAATAGACTTATCCACTTTGTAAATAATCTGTCCAGGTATGCAGCTTTGTAAACATACACATCCTGATGAGATTAACATGTTTGACTTGAGCTTTTTAATTAAATCATTTTCTTGTAAGAAAACGCAATAAAAGAGCATGTGCCAAGACATTCGGGGCGCGCTCATCATCAAGAGGAAACTTCGCTTCCTGTCGTTTCTCTTCCCTTCGCTCCCTTTCATGAGCCGCCCATCAGATGCGGGATGGCAGATACCACAGTTTTTATTAGGTTTTTTTTAAGTGCTGTTTGGGAAGTTAAACCACTCTTCTAACTATCTGAGCTGCAAGTGCACCAATTAACTTCAAATGTGTTTAGATAGTTGCAGCAAATTGAGGTTTTATCTAAAGCTGCATTTCTAAGATTGCCAAATCACAGATAAATCCTGTAAGAAGAATGAACAGAGTGCGAAGTGCTATTGAAAAGTGTGTCAAATTGAGTTGCTGATTGATTTGCAGCCTAGCTTGCTTTTCTATGACAAAGCAAGAGAGTTTGTCTTGACTAGATCTGGACATTGCTTGTGCTATAACAAGCAATTTGGCAATTTGTGTGGGATTAAATAGTGAAGAAAATGATGCAAGGATTTAAATAGTGACAGTTTCCTTACAGTTCTCCACAATACATATCAAAAAACGTCTTAGTTCGTAAATACCATACAGCCATAATGACAGGTTTTCATTACTACATCTTCTTTTCTTCATTTTCTGTAAATATATCCAGGTAGGCCTTACTTAGAAGCCACAACTGAGACCAGTAATTTAGTCATTAAACAAAGCAGTCGCTAAGTGAAATTGTGACTGGGGCTTGTGATCTTACTTCAGTTTTTCTTTGCTTTACAGACCTGTGAAGGTTATAAAAGTGAGGATTTCACAGGTGCAAAGAACCAGGACCACATGTTAAGTTGCAGTACAGAAGATTTATTCAAACCTATAAACAAGAATCTGATCAATTACATTTCAACACAAAATTGGTGCCAAATAAGTGTCAACAAAATTCAGGAGGGGTTGGACTTAGTCTATTTGTAGGAACATAAGGACTCTAGGCTAATGATGCATTTAATTCTGCCTCCGAGCTCAGCCTGCTCATCTCCTACAGAACTAGTTGTAAAATTACTATTTCAACACTGCTGTAACTGTGTGTTGTGCCCCTGGTGGAGACTGACTCTGAGGGTGAGAAGGAATAGCCAACAGGGAGTGGAAGTGTGGCTCTGGAGATTGTGGAGGAGGCTGGAGAAGGGCAGAGGCCAGCTGGGCAGTCAGAGGAGGACCCAGGCCCATCGCCTCTCCATCCTAAGGCACGCAGGGAGGATAGGATAAGGGAGAGACATGATTTACTCAGGAGGAGAGGGCCTTGATCCTCTTCATGGGCTGTAGCTGTGACAATTGGATAAGAGGACAGAGAGGCGTACTGGCAAGTGCTGGAAACAAAGCATGGAAATATCTCTAGTTTATGGTTCCTCTCTGAGTTTTGGCATCCTTCCCAGTGTGTGTTCTGTTATCTGTGGATATCCTCCAGCCCTTATCTTGCCTGGTTTGTATTGTTTTTTACTCTTTATAATTTAAACAACATTTTCCTCCTTCTGGTAACTGCTCATGTGGGAGTTTTTTGTCTCCAGTCAAGGATATTTGGAGCTTGGAAGCAAAGTGAAGGAATAAACGGGGCTTCAGGTCACCCCATCTCCACAAAAGCAAAAGATATCACGATACATCACGATACATCACGATACATCACAAGGCGCATCTGACACCCATTCTATAAACCAATAGGCATGTGACTTAAGAACTAAAGGGTTTAGTTTTGGTTTGCTTTGGTAGTTGTTATTTTTTGCTGCTACTGTCCATTTTCATCAGAAATCAGCTGGTCTGCTGTTTACCATCTATTAGCTTTAGATGCAGTTTAGCCAGATAAACTGGTGATTATTTGGAAGAAGGAAAATACTTTGAAGATTTCAAAGTTGTGGAGTGGCAAAGGTATTCATGTGCATTTGAATATCTTCACAAAATGGCTCAGATGTACTCACTAGATGGATAATTGTAAATCTCAGTTGTATTCACATGTGTGAGATGTTTAGAAGTGCCTTCTCCATCTCTAATAAGACAATTGCATGATCCATCTCTTTTGTGCATCAACACAAATTATATTTTTTTCCAGAATCTAAGGTTCTGATATGTACAAGGGTCTTATTAATACATGTGTTTTTCTCCCATCATAACAGAATATCTCCTTCACAAATTTTATTCAGGCATCCACAGTATAAATGCTTCCCAAGAGATCCTGTTAGGATAAAAGTGAAGAATTCTGCTCTCAAGTTTCAACTTACTATTTCCAATCTCCACTTACTCCAGTCATAAAAGTAGGGAAAGATAAACCAAATGAACAACAAAAACAACCATCTGGATGATAAAATGCTATTAAATGGTTCCCTTGTGAGATGTGGCATGTGTAGTGGAAGGATGATCATTTTTTAAAAAAGTTGTCTTTAGCAATCAATTTATCTCTAAGGTCTTTGAGGTGGAAATGTCTTCCTTCTCTTGTTAGGAGTCCTTGATAGACAGGGAGCTGACTCTCCACTTTCTGAGATAATGGAAGAATGTGCAGGTGTTATAACCTTAGGCGTTTTGTTTTGTTTTATTTAACTCCCAAATCCTATTTTCTCTGGAACAGAGAAGACTTCAGCAAAAATGATTATACGGAATATTAAAAAGAGCATCTTCCTCATATCTGCCAACTTATACTTTAAAAGAAAAAAGAAAACAGTTCGAGTTAGGAATGGCCCATGGCATGATGATTCAAAACATTCCAGCTATAGCTGTCAATCTCTTGATGGTAAGTGGTTGATTTATAGCTGTAATTCATTCAATTTATAGCTGGAATTCATCCTGGCATTTATCATTTTTGATGCTATGACTGAATATTTCATTTGTTTTGTATTAATTGTTTTTATTGCATTGTGCATTCTCTTGGCTCCTTTAGGAAGAAAGTATGAACGTGAAATAAGCATTATTAGACTGCCCTTCTGCAAAAGATTGTTTTGCAGATTGTACAATTGTTTTCATGTTGTCATTGTGCATATTAACACACCATATAGTTCACTAAGAATATTAGAGTTCACAATCAGCCCTGTACTGCTTATAGTTCTAAATGTTTTAATACCGAATATGTTCACACCCAGAGATTTTGCTTTGGGTGAATAATTGAGAATGTGTATATTCCATGTATCAAATATTTATAATACATAAAACAGATATGAAATAAAACAGCACTCTTAAAATGTATCTATAATTCCTTAATTATATGCTGCTGCTGCTGCTGCTTCTCCTCCTCCTCCTCCTCCTCCTTCTCCTCCTCCTCCTCCTCCATCTTCATCTTTATCATCTTCTCTTTACATAAGAGTCGCCTATCTAAGCAGATCCCATGCCATAATTCTTGGTTTCAAGTTGTGCATACACAACAGAAAATTTCACTCCTGATTTTTGGAGAGCAAAGAGAATTCATCTTTCTAATTTGTTCCAAGAATATTTTTCCAGGTGCTGATAAAGTTTATTAAGTTCATTTCAATTTTCACCTAAAAGCAGTAAGCATTTTTTGTCCAGAAAGATCATTTTGTGATATCTTATATTAGTGAAAAAGAAGGAAAGACAGGGAAGTAAACACCTTTTAAGCAACTTCAGAATAGAAGGGTACACATGTGTATTAATCTTATCTGAATACTATTTGCCGGTTTTACAAACTACTCAAAATATCTGCTACCGGTTCTCCAGAACTGGTCAGAACCTGCTGAATACCACCTCTGATTCTCCCTCTGTTTTTTGGCCTGCCTTTCTCTCCTATTTTGCCAGTTCATTATTTTTAATGAAAATAATAAAGATACAACAGGTTCCAATTTTTACTACAGTAGCTGAACTGATTGACATGCATGCTTGCTATGATTCAGATACAAGGGATCGATTGAAGTATGTTGGATGCAAAGTCAACTGGAAATTTCCCATAATATCTAATAATACCTAACTGTTGATATCTGTGAATTCCATCTGAACAATTACCTAATCCATATAAACCATTCTTCTAGTTCTGCCTTCACCAAGCTGATGTCATGAGCATAATTTGGGCCAATTAATAAAGTAGAAGCCAAAAATGTCCAGATCATATTCATATCTCATCTTAACATTTGCCTTGACTCTAGGAGCATACCTCATTACCTTTTTTCAGAGCACTTAAATTTTGCTTGCTTCTATCTGTCTGTCTGTCTGTCTATCTATATCTATCTATCTATGTATCTTCCAGCTATCATCGAGCTAGCTATCATCGAGCTAACTATCATCTAGTTATCATCTGTCTGTCTGTTTGTATATAATCGATTGGCCTGCTTAGATATCATTATGAATATCCTGAAATGTCAAGGGTTTGTTTTAAAAATACATTGAAACAAGGGAAGCTGTCATGCCCCATCGGAATCTGATTCTGAGGAGGAGGCTGAACAGCTGACAGGGAGTGGGAATGTGGCTCCATTGGCTGTGGAAGAAACTGGGGAAAGGCAAAGTCTGGCTGGGCAGAGCAAGGAAGAGGTAGAGCAAGGGAGAGGGAATTCAGAGGAAGACCCAGGCCCACCCCCTCTTCATCCTAGGGCATGCAGGGAGGAATGGAGAAGGGAGCAACGTGAGTTGTGTGGCTTATGGGAGAGGAAAGGGCCCTGATTCCCTTTATTAGCTGCAGCTGGGAAAACAATGTTTAAAAAGGGAAGCTGTGCACAGTAAACAGTTGGGAGAAAATTGTGAATTTATCTTGTATCTTCAGGCTTATTATATCTGTTTTCCTGGCATCTTCCCAATTGTGTGAGTTTTGCTGTGCTTTCAAATCTGAAATTCCTTCTCCTGCCCTTTCAAGTAAATTACTGCAGCTTGGTTTGTTTGGATTTTTAGTTACAGTTTGTATGTACCTTGTTTTGGACTGAATTTTCTCCAGTTAAAGGCTGTTTCTGGCAGAATTTTTCTCCAGCTGAAGGTAACCTGGACATTGGGGGCAAAGTTGGAGATAATAAAAATAACTCTTGTTGCTTATATGACTGTGTTGTCTTTGTGCCACACCCCGGGTCATCACAGTAGCATGGAATGAATCATGCCTTTTGGATTCAGAAAAGACATCATAACGGCATCACAAATATGTGTTCATTTGTTGCACTAGCTTTATATTTTAGACCTACAGCTTTTAAAAGTACAGTTACAATAAAAGGAGAAAACTTCATAGAAAACTTAAATTAAAATGATATTTACCTTTCATGTCATCATTTTTAATGGATCTAACTTATTCATTTCATCCAAGATATCTACACTTTATGAAAAAGCAGATAGCTAGGGGCAATATATGAACAGAGACTGCTCATACAAATTTGCCAGTGTTATGCAGTAGCTCAGGTGCTGGCCTAGAAACCAGGACACTGTGAGTTCTAGTCCTGCCTTAGGCATGAAAGTCAGCTGGCTGTCAGTCAGTCATTCTCTCTCAGCCCAACCCACCTCATCACACTATTGTGTGGAAAATAGAAGGAAGGAATATTCGGTATGTTTACCACCGCAAATTAATGATAAAAATAATAAAAGTGTGATAAAAACGATACAATAAAAAAAAAACAATACAATTAAAAAAAATCCAGTCTAGAAACATGACACTCACCTATCACATTGACAAAGCTGATGACAAACAAAAGTAAAATGCATGAAAGTAAATTATTCCTAGACCTGATCCTGGGCAGGTAGAAAGGGTTCCCCACTCGCCCTTCCAGTAAAATAACATGATATGCAAAATATTCTTTTGTGACATGACCTGTTAGATCTGGGGTGGATCGGGTCGAAGGAGACACGAGACCATTCTGTGATTTCAGCTCTTTATTATAGATGAAAATAGTCTGAGAGAATGCGAGCCGCAGCAGCCCTTCATATAGGACTTGTTGTGTATGTACCATAGTTAATAAAGTATGAGCTTGAGGTAAAGTGCAGGGTTCTGGCCCTGCACTTCTGATTGGCTGTTAGGCAGCCAGATTGGATTGGTTATGATTCTGAGGAATCCGATTGGCCCTTAACAGAGAATTCTTATTGGTTAAAAGAGCTAGCGTTCATAGCTCGTTATTGGATAATTCTCACAAGGGTTGCCTATATAAGGCAGAGTTCACTGTTGTTGTTTTGAGAAGTCACTATGCAAATAAAGTTTTCGCTAAATTAGATTTAGCCCAACTTATCAACAATTACCAGTGGATGAAAAAACAGCTCAAGGCCAAACAATTGTAACGCACAGAGGTGCCTTTAAATGTACCCGATTGCAATTCAGAGTTAGTGTAGCCCCGGGGATCTTCCAGAGCCTTATGAAAAGGTTATTACAAGGAATCAAGAGTGTGATCCCTTATTTTGATGACATATTAATTGCAGCCCCTACCCAAAAAATCTTACAGGACCGTTTGAAATGCGTCCTAAAAAAATTTCAAGAGGCCGGACTGAAGGTGAAAAAAAACAAATGTCAATTGTATACTGACAATGTTGAGTTTCTAGGGTACCGGATTGATAGCCAGGGCATTCATCCCACCGAGAGTAAATTAAAAGCGATCAAAAACGCTCCCAGGCCACGCAACAAGGCCGATCTCCAGGCGTTCTTAGGCCTCATTAATTTCTATAATGTATTTTTACCACACAAGGCAACTGTTGCTGAACCGTTACACCGATTATTAGATAAGAAAGTATTGTGGGTATGGGGTTACCGGGAAGAGCAAGCGTTCCGGAATGTTAAAAAACTGCTCACATCTGACTCTGTACTTATGCAGTATAACGAGACTTTGCCATTAGTTATAACCTGTGATGCATCGCCTTTCGGGGTGGGCGCCATTTTGAGCCATGTACTGCCTAATGGGAACGAAGCCCCTGTTGCATACTTTTCGAAGACTCTTTCACAAGCAGAGCGGAACTATGGACAAATTGATAAAGAAGCCCTCGCAATCGTTTCAGCTGTAAAAAAATTTCATGAATATGTGTATGGAAGGACATTTACCATTATAACTGACCACAAACCATTATAACTGACCACAAACCATTGCTAGGGATAATAGCCGGGGACAAGCCAACCCCCTACATATTATCCCCTAGAATGACCCGATGGTCAGAATTCCTAGTTGCTTATAATTATCGCCTGCAATATCGCCTGGGGAAAGCCATTCCCCACGCCGACGCATTAAGCTGAGCACCGCTTCCAGAGACTCTCGACGATCCGGCAACAACGGCAACCACGTTGCAGATCGAAACACTCAACTCACCGCCTATGACCGCCCGAGACATCACGAGAGAAAACAAACGAGACCACACTCTAGCTCGAGTCCTAGGCTGGGTAGAACATGGATGGCCATTGGACCAAGTACCAGATGACTTCGCACCATTCAAATCTCGACAGACTGAACTTTTTTGCCAAAAAGGCTGTATCATCTGGGGCGATAGAGTCGTTGTCCCAGAGCGACTTCGGAAGATGCTGCTGCGAATTCTGCATGAGGGCCACCCCAGCATCGTGCGAATGAAGGCGCTTGCACGAAGCTACGCATGGTGGCCGGGCATGGACCGGCAAATCGAGCAGTGGGTTAAAGCGTGTTCCAATTGCCAACAAGTCAGCAATGCCCCACCAAAAGCCATGCCTACTGACTGGGAGATGCCATGTGGACCCTGGTCCAGAATCCACCTGGATTTCGCGGGGCCAACCAAGGGCTATACCTTCCTGCTGACAGTCGACGCATACTCCAATTGGTTAGAAATTCATCGTATGACGGCTACGACCTCCGAGGTGGTGATCAAGATTCTAAACAGACTCTTTGCAACCCACGGATTGCCAGATGTCCTGGTGTCTGATAACGGGCCACAGTTTACAGCACTAATGTTTGAGCAGTACCTCGCTGACCGCGGCATCCGCCATGTGCTCACCTCGCCTGCGCACCCTGCAACCAATGGTTGAGCTGAACGCATGGTCCAATTTGTTAAAAAGACCTTGCAAAAAGTGGACTATGACAATATTGATGACAAGGTCAACCAAATTCTCGTATTGCAACATATAACTCCACATAGCGTCACCAGCAGAACTCCCGCCGAACTACTGTTGGGACGAAGACTTCACTCCCACCTCAACCGGTTGCACCCTGCTTACGAACCGGAAAAGGGATCCAGCGGCCGCTGTCGCACCTTCCAGGTAGGAGACCTCGTTTACGCACAGTGTTAAGCCTGTGTTCCCCAACCAGTGTTAAGGAGACAAGCTAAACAGAATGTGCAGCGTCAATCAGATAGGCACACAGATAAATGAGTGAGATATGTTTGTATGTTTGTTAACATACAGTAAAAATAACAGATACGTTTGTTCTATCTAAAATATAGTTTATTCCATTTATAGCATAGTCAAAATAACAGTCCATTAGTCATGTATCATTTAGTCAGTCCATTCAAGGATATTCAGTTAGCAAAGTCCATGTAGAATATCCTATGTCAGTTCACATACAAATCAGTCCTTTGTCTCTCTCCCGTTCGAGTAAGGCAGTCTTGAGTTCATGCAGTAATTAGGGATCATCAAAGCCAGAGAGAGAGCAAGCTGTCGTCTTGCTTCTTTTAAAGTGCTTTCACAACCACTCCCTTAATTACATTCCCATATTTAAAGTTGCAGACACTTTAACTTATAAACTATGATTACATATTTATTATTTTACCTAAACCAGTTAGGGTAAACAATGTTATCCCTAACACACGGAACTTATCGGGCGACCCGTTATGGATAGAGGCGACAGTAGTACGAGTGACCAGGCCTAAATGCTACGTAGTGAAATGCTGTGACAATAAACTGTGGAAACGGCATATCGACCAATTACGGTCACGACTCACAACGGCCAGGCAACAACTCCCCCATGACCAAACCGAGGGGGGGGGGGAAGTATGGAAGAAGATGAAGTTCCAGGGAATCTGCTCGAAGGGAGCGACAAACTAAGTGATACTCAGGAAATGGAGCAGGAAGGAGAAACGTTTGCACCACAAGAAATTGCAGCTAAGCAAGAAGCAGAACCATTGCCAAACAACAATCTACCTCAACAGGATTGCAACCAACCAATCCAACGAAAATCCAAAAGAGTTAAAAGACAACCATCCTATCTAAGGAACTATATAACTACACCGTAATTAAGAAGCCAGGGGGAAGGGGTGTTGTGTATGTACCATAGTTAATAAAGTATGAGCTTGAGGTAAAGTGCAGGGTTCTGGCCCTGCACTTCTGATTGGCTGTTAGGCAGCCAGATTGGATTGGTTAGCTCTGAGGAATCCGATTGGCCCTTAACAAAGAATTCTTATTGGTTAAAAGAGCTAGCGTTCATAACTCGTTATTGGATAATTCTCACAAGGGTTGCCTATATAAGGCAGAGTTCATTGTTGTTGTTTTGAGAAGTTACTATGCAAATAAAGAGCTGAAAGTTCACTATTCAGAGGCTGTCCCCATTTACTCCGACCCATGTTCAGTACTTAACAGGACTGGCTCGCGGCTCGGCGGCTAATGGCAGCGCTTTGAATCTCCCGCGATCAGCACAGCCAATCGCGGTAGATTCCCAGCGCTCCAATCCCGGCCGAGTATTCGACCAATCAGGTTGCTGTCCATTTGGACCAATCAGTTAAGAGGGTTTGGAGTATGCTAATATCGTACATGACCGAAGAAACTTAATTTGGAAGATCGATAAGTGCTCATCTTAGAATGTTTCCACTCTAAAAAAAAATTGCATAAAATTGCATTGTTAGCCAAAATCATACATTTAGAAAAGTTATGTTGTTAAAGACAGTTGTCTCTTTTCTTTTTTCTTCTTTTTTCTTCCTTCCTTCCTTCCACCTTGCCTCCCCTTTCTTTTTCTTTTTTTCTTTACAAATTGCCTGCAAATGTATGAATGTTATACAATGCAATGGGATTCAGATTTGGCAACTCGTGCTGAAAACCTTCCAAGCGCAGGGTCTTAGTCAACAGCATGAGTAATCCTGGAACTACACAATCTGGCGCTGTGGTGGTGAAACCAATGCTCGGAGAAGAGGCGTATAAACAGACATTTTATGTACATTATTTGGTTTTATTTAAGTGTTAGTCATAATGTATGATCACAACAACTTGTCCTTCCATAGGACCATTGGGATTCATTTTTTTTTGCAAGGATTACATTAATTGCACTCCTTTGGAACTGCAGTAAAAGAGAAGATACAATTGTGAATGAAAACAGAAAAGAAATGTTAGTCTGGTGGCTATACTCCTTTTTTAAAACTCAACTGTAGATAATAAATAATATCGGCTACAAAAACTATAAAACACTGTAATATCCATCCTTCTTTCCAAATAGAGGATTAGTGCCATGTCTTTTTCCAAGAGGCTGATTTCATTGCTTTTGGTAGAGAAAAAAGCCATCTATACAAATGTATACTTCATGCCTTTTTCTAGTCTCCTATCTATAGCCAAGAACAAAATATCGCATAAAAAGCAGCTCTGAATTATTATTCTGCTTCAAGAGAACACAGGAAATAGGAAACCCATCCATTATTTCAATAATGGTGAAATATTTTGTTCAAAGGAATTTTAATTTGTACTAAAATCTATTAAGTGTAATGAATTTCACCAGTGTATCTTTAGAATAGTGTTTCAAATCTATTATGGGGCTGATGTGAACACATTTAACTGATGAACAGTAATAATGAGATGCTTCCTTATAATGTACAGGACTTGATTAAGTCAACTATAAAACTACTATTGCTGTGTATTTTAATCAGGAAGTCTAAATTGATTTTTTTTCTTTTTTCTCAAACCTGAATAAATCATCTCACAACTCTTGGAACATTTTTAGCTTAATGGGCTTGAGTAGCATGGCAGAACTTCTCCAGGTTTACTGATTTCTCTTCTACAATATACTTCCCTGGATAGCCAGGTGTGTGGATTAGCACTATAAGAGGCAAAGAAATTGACAGGGAGAAAAAAGGGAGGGGATCCTTCTGATACTATTTGGGGTCCACATTGCTTCAATTTCAATCTTTTTCCTTCTGTCTCAAAGGTTCTTTTTCAAAAGGCAACTGGACTCTCTTTGTTTTTGCTTGAAGATATTTTACTTCTCATCCCAGAAGCTTCTTCAATTCTGAATGAATGGTGGAGAATGGAAGGATTTATACTCCTTGCAGTCATCTGGTTGTTAATACTCCTTCTGAGAGTTATTGAGGCCTCTTGGAAGTTTATCTGTGCCTCAGAGTCATCTGAATAATGAAAATGGGTGTGGAACCTTGTTGGAACTGCTGAAAAGACTGTTGTAAACAGGAAATAGGTGTCATATTCTTCTTCTGTTGAAAGAGGGCTGTTCATTTTTAACATAGATAGTCTCTTTCAGCCCTCTTTCAAACTAGCAGTCCTCTCTGTCCAGAATGTGGACTTTGCTGTATTCACAAGAGTAACCTTTGTCTTTCAAATACAGATGGACTGCTGAATCTTGTCCTGATGGGTTTGTTGTGCCATGCATTGTGAAGTGGTTATTTTGTAAAAAGTGGCTCTTTTTTTACCCTTGGGGTCAACAACACTTCTAGTCAAATGATTCGCTCACCCTGTTTGAGGATATGAAAGAATGAATGTGCAGATTGCACATACACACATACACATTCTAAAAGTCAACCGAGCAGTCTTTTCTGGCATCTTTCTTGATTATATTTTCTCATTTTTATCCTGAAGACATCTGGTAGCATGTATTGAACGTGGCAATGTTATTTTCAGTAGAAAAACAATCTGACAGTTTCTTATCAGGAGACAGATTTTTTTCTCTTCTTTCAAACATGTTTCTAGAATAACAGCCTTAAGTATTTCCACTGACAGATTACATCTTCTATTTTCTGTACTTGCTAGTAGATTGGAAGCATATCATGATTGTGTGTGTGGGGGGGGGGGAATCCACTTATCACACATAAGTGTGGTTACTTGGCTGTATTTTTATTTCTTTCAAGGCATGCATACATCATGATTATTATAAGAAATGCTGATTAGGCAAAAAAAAAAGTGTTAAGGGGTTGCAAACTTTTGCTGTCTTTGCTCTATCTATTCCAACAGCTGTCTTAGGCTAGTTTTCCATTTAATTTCTTGCCTTATTCCTTAAACACAAAATCTAATTTTCTGGGAAGTCCTAGATCAGTTTGTCATTGCAACAAGATCTTCATGCAGTTAAATCTGCGGAGCATTCACCAGACTCTTTAATGTAAATCTTGAGGATTTTAATCATGCTCATGACTTTGTTCTCTTTTAATTTTCTCCACTTTGCAAAATTGCAATGATTTCACATGTAAGGCCTCATAAGACCTCATATACATAGTCATAAGACCTTCTCATTACCCTTCTCATCTTTCCTATTACCTCCTCCTATTGGCATCTATGAATATCACTTTGTTGTTTGTATATACACTGAGACCTTATGCAGTGGAGACAAATTTCTTGTGTGTCCAATCACACTTGGCCAATAAAAAAATATTCTATAGGTAGAGATAGAAAATAAAAAAAGGTAATTTTAAGCCACTATAGTGGATAAGTATCAAATAACATCACTTGAGAAGTAGAAGAAGGTAGGCTGGTTGGGCTACCTATTCCAACAAAATTCAGTTGTGCAAATGTCTTATAAAACACTCTCTTGGGAAACTCTTTGGTTTAAGAGTTCATGTCAGTAAATCTCTCAGCCATTATTCCAGACAATAAGAATTACCTTTCTCACTGACCTGGATAGCTTCATGGTATGAGTTTCTACCTGAAAGGCCAATGCAAAGGCAAAGAAATCAGTCCACTTCTTTCACACAGAAAAAGGCCTGTTTTAAGATTCTTCCAACTTCTTCAAGAGCATAATTCTCCCTTTTCTCCTCACTAGATCAAACTAATTTTTGAAAAGGAAACAAATCAAGCACACAAACAATATTAAGAGAACTGAAACTTGTACTTCAGGTTGTTCTTGTCCATAACTTGTACTGCCTTTCTTTTTTCAGACAGTTAAAAAAAATTAGCATGGTTCACATGAGAAAAAAATAGACTGAACTCTCAAGAATTTACAAGCTTTCCTCTGATGGGGCAATTGTGAGGAATGAAGGGAGCAATCTGTTCTTATCAAGGAGATGAATAATCAGGAAATGCATGACACCTTTCAAGAAAACTTTGTTTACTTCACCAGTATACAATGTAATTGGGGAGATCAACCACTATCATCTACCATCTCTCTGGATCTAAATGCCAAGGATTTTGAGAGGTCTTTAAAGTGAAAATTGCTCTAAAGAGGACCCCGGTGTCATTCAGAAAGCATTTTGAAATACTTCTTTTTCACTTCAAAAAATTTACCTCCTCTTCTTTTATTCCTCCGATTAAAAATCTGTTAGGTGTGGAGCATGGGTGCGAAAAATGAAGACGAGCCGGTGAAACACTGAACTTCAACTCTTTATTTACATGGTGTGACAGCTCAGCTCAATGGCTACTATAGCCTTCCTTATATAGGCAACTTATTAACTATTCAACCAATGAAAACCTGGGAGCACTAGCTCCGTTGACCAATGAGAACGGCTTGCTAATGGCGAATCAGATTCTCCTGAACAGACCAATCTGATCTCGCCATTTAACAGCCAATCAGAAGTGCAGGGCCAGAACCCTGCACTTGACTTCAAGCTCTAGATAACTTTATTAACATTTATTCATTCACAACATCCCTTCCCCCCGGGTTCCGTTTACAGGGTGCAGTCACGTAGTCCTTGAGGTAGGACGGTTGTTTTATTAGTCTTTTTGATTTTCGCTGTGCATCTAGAATTTGGCTGCACTCTTGTTGAGGTAAGGTGTTGTTTGGCGAAAGGGGTGTCTCTGATTCTGAGTTCGCGTTTTCGTTGTCACCAACATCTTCAGTATCACCCTGAGGTGAACTTACTCCCATCCCTGATTCCTGTTCTCACGTTTCCGTTCCGCTATCGATTCCTTCAAAAAGGTTTTCTGCTCATTGAAGTTCATCTTCCTCTGTATCTCCCCCCCCTCAGTTTGGTTATTAGGGGATTCGGAGATCCCTGACTGCAGCCTTGATCGTAGTTGATCGATATGGCGCTTCCAAAGTCTATCATCACGGCATCGTACAAGGTATGATCTCGGGCCGGTTACACGGACCACAGTTGCTTCTACCCACAACGGATCGCCCGATAGATTTTTAGCGAACACCAAATCGCCTACCTGGAAGGTACAGCTTCGGCCGCTGGATCCGAGTGGTTTCTCTGGTTCGTACGCTGGGTGTAACCGGTCGAGGTGGGAACGGAGCTTTCGTCCCATTAGCAGCTCGGCAGGAGTTTTGTTGGTGACGCTGTGTGGAGTGATATGTTGTAAAAAGAGGATTCGGGTTTTTTTTCTTCGATGTTGTCATAGTCCACTTTCTGTAGTGTTTTCTTGATGAATTGTACCATGCGCTCGGCCCTTCCATTGGCCGCAGGATGTGCAGGCAAAGTCAGCGCATGTCAAATACCGCGGTCCACCAGGTACTGCTCAAAGGATAGCGTGGTAAATTGGGGCCCGTTGTCGGATACCAGAACATCTGGTAATCCGTGGATTGCAAACAGTCTTTCTAGTTTCTTAATGACCGCTTCGGTTGTCGTGTTCCTCATTCGTTGGATTTCGAGCTAGTTTGAGTAGGCGTCCACGGTTAGCAAGAAGGTGTGGCCTTTGGTAGGCCCAGCAAAATCCAGATGGATACGGGACCAGGGTCCCCGCGGTGTCTCCCATTCGGTTGGGATTGCCTTTGGTGGAGCGTTGCTTACTTCCTGGCATCTATGACAAGCTTTGACCCATGTCTCGATTTGCTTGTCGATGCCTGGCCACCACGCGAAGCTTCATGCGAGGGCCTTCATGTGCACGATGCCGGGGTGGCCATCGTGCAAGGTTCTCAGTAGTGTTTGTTGGAGTCGTTCTGGGATAACGATTCTATCGCCCCAGATGATGTAGCCCTTTTGAGAAAACAACTCTGTTTGTCGACTTTTGAATGGTGCAAAGTCATCTGATGCTTGGTCCAATGGCCATCCGCGTTCCACCCACGTGAGGACTCGTGCTAAGGCAGGGTCGCATTTTGTTTCTCTCGCGATATCACGGGCGGTTAATGGCGGTGTACGAAGTGCCTCGATCTGCAACATTGTCACTGTTGGCGCAGGGTCATCAATAGTCTCTGGAAGCGGTGCTCGGCTAAACGCGTCGACATGGGGAATGGCTTTCCCAGGGTGGTATTGCAGTTGATAATTATAAGCAGCCAAGAATTCTGACCAGTGAGTCATTCTGGAGATAATATATAGGAGGTTGGCTTATCCCCCGCTATTATTCCCAGAAAAGGTTTGTGGTCAGTCACTATAGTAAAAGCCCGGCCGTACACGTACTCATGAAATCTTTTGACAGCCGACACAATCGCAAGGGCTTTTTTATCAATCTGGCTGTAATTTCGCTCAGTTTTCGAGAGAGTCTTTGAAAAATAGGCAATAGGGGCTTTGCTTCCATTAGGCAATACATGGCTCAAAATGGCACCCACTCCGAAAGGCGATGCATCACACGTGATATTTAACGGTAAGATTTCATTGTACTGCATTAGTACAGCATCAGAAGTCAGTAGTTTTTTCACATTATGGAACGCCTGCTCTTCTCTATGACCCCATACCCAAATTGTTTTTTTGTCCAGTAAACGATGTAAAGGTTCAGCGACAGTTGCCTTGTGCGGCAGGAATACGTTATAAAAATTGATGAGGCCTAGAAATGCCTGGAGGTCGGCCTTATTCTGGGGTCTGGGAGCGTTTTTTATTGCTCTCAATTTGCTATCTGTAGGGTGAATGGCCTGACTGTCAATTAGGTACCCTAAAAATTCAACACGATCTGTACACAGCTTACACTTATTTTTCTTCACTTTAAGGCCTGCATCTTTGAATTTCTGGAGAACGAAACTTAAACGATCCTGTAAAATTTTTGAAGTAGGGGCAGCAATTAACACATTGTCAAAGTAGGGGACAACGCCTTTAATCCCTTGTAATAGTCTTTCCATCAGGCTCTGAAATATCCCCGGGGCTACACTCATTATGAATTGGAGTCGCGTACATTTAAAGGCAACTTGGTGCGTCATGATCGTCTGTGCCTGTGCCGTTTTCTCATCAACCGGCAGTTGCTGATAAGCCTGAGCTAAGTCTAGTTTAGCGAAGACTTTTCCGCCCCCCAGGGAATGGAGGAGGTGTTGCACCACCGGCACCGGATATGGGTTTTGCTGCAGGGCGTGGTTCTGGGTGGCTCGGTAGTCCCCACAAATTCTAATCGAACCATCCGGCTTAATGGGTGTCATGATTGGGGTCTCCCAGGGAGAGTAATCGGTTGGCTCTAACACTCCCTGGGCTATTAACTTATCAAGTTGTTTGTCAATTTTCAGCTTTAGGGCTAATGGAACTCGACGAGGCTTAAGGCGGATGGGAGCTATTTTTGGATTAAGGCTAAAGGATATCGGGGTCCCCTTGTACTCGCCTAGCTTTTCCGCGAAGACTTCCCTGAATTCATGGACGAGGTCCTCCTCCTAGTCACTGCCGCCGATTCAGTTAATGCCTGCCACTTCAATGCCAAGTGGTGCAAACCATTGGAAGCCTAACAGGCTAGGCCGGTCCTTGTCGATCACAGTCAGGGGTACGTACGCTGTGTGGTTTTTGAACGAGACCCGGACTCGACTGGATCCTACGACTGGAATCCTGTTCCCCTGATAGTCTTTAAGGATGAGTCTTTGGGAACGAAGGTCTTGGCGCCGGATAGTAGGGATGAGTTGCTTGAGGGTTTATCAGGACACCATAAAGAGAGATCCCGAGTCGACTTCCATTTGGCAGGGCTGATTTTCGATGGCCACTTTAATTCGGATTTTCTTGGCATCCAAGGAAGAGGCGTGACCAATAGTGATCGTTTGGTGAGCCTCTTCTCACTTCGTTGGGCGATTCATGGTTCGGTTTCTGTAGGAGTGTTTTACTGGTTCTCGCCTTACAGGACGGTTTCCTGTTGATTGGCGATAGTTGGCCCCCTTCGAGGTCTGGCTGGGTCCTAGGAGGCTTCTGCAGACCCGTCCGATATGGCCTCATTTCCCGCATTCATGGCAGAGCGCATCGCGAAATTTGCATTCAGAACGGTAATGGTTGGCCCTGCAGCCAGCGCATGGTTGTTGGGACTTTGGGTAATGGTCCCGATCGGACTGCAGTCGATGGACCTCTTCTTCGTCGCTGTCTGATGACGAAGAGAGGTCCTCGTGGTGGGCCGTCAAGAGCTGTCCTTCTGACTTAGGTGAAATGTCGCTGGTTGGTTGGTGTATCGGAGCGCGGTTGTGGCGCAGTTGGGCAGCCGGCTTCTTGGTTGCTTCTGCTGCAGTAGCATCAGCAATGGCATCGGCAAGGCTAATGTCGCCCTTCGCCATTATCTTGCTCTGCAAGTTTATCACATCTAATCCCAGTACTATTCGATCTCTCAAAGCCTCTTCCAGGTCAGCGAACTCGCAGAGGCCTCCCAAGTTTCGGAGGTTCACAACGAAATCGGCAACGCTCTCTCCTTTCCGCTGGTTTCTTTGGTAGAACTCGTGCCGTCTTACGAGTGTTGGTATGGTTGGTGCATAGTGGGCCCTCAGTAGAGGTTCGAGGACGTCCCAGTCCATAGCCTTCACTTCAGCCGGTTTTGCTAGTGCCTTGGCCATCTTAAATACGGTCGGCCCGCAATGCGTTAGGAATACCACCCATTTCTTCCCGGTTGTGGCATCCTTCAAATTATCGGTTTCCAAGAACATTTGGAAATGATCCATGTAGGACTCCCAGTCTTCTTGCGCTGGGTCGAACGGAGCGGGTGGTATGACGCCGCTGGACATGGTTCCGCCATTGTGCGTTTCAGCCACGTGCTGGTTGTCTTCTTCGTTGTTCAGTCAGCTCTGACGTCTCCACATCCCACCCTCATCGCCAGTGTTAGGTGTGGAGCATGGGTGTGAAGAATGGAGACGAGCCGGTGAAACTGAACTTCAACTCTTTATTTACATGGTGTGACAGCTCAGCTCAATGGCTGCTATAGCCTTCCTTATATAGGCAACTTATTAACTATTCAACCAATGAAAACCTGGGAGCACTAGCTCCGTTGACCAATGAGAACGGCTTGCTAATGGCCAATCAGATTCTCCTGAACGGACCAATCTGATCTCGCCATTTAACAGCCAATCAGAAGTGCAGGGCCAGAACCCTGCACTTGACTTCAAGCTCTAGATAACTTTATTAACATTTATTCATTCACAACAGAATCACAATTCAGTACATTTCAAATAAAGCTTGAGATAATACTGAACAGTACAAGCAGCTAAGTTATGAATTCCTAAATAATCTTTGTTCATAATTACTTCAACTCCTTCATAAATTCTGTCAGAGGTTGAGCATTAGAAAAATTCCCAGGTCCACAACACTCCAGAATCAAAATCTGCATAAGATTCACCTGCTCCACTATCTGATTCAGATCTAAGATTTTCCTGAACACTTTGCACTTTTCAGTTTGCAGCCAGGAGCAGCATTTCTGGAAATTTTTATTTAGGGATTGGAGATTCCATTGAAAATGGCAGCCCTGAAAGTTTCATCTCATTCCTTTTTCTGATTAGGGCTGGGAAAGATATTTTTGGGAAAGTAAAGGCATAATTAAAATAGGCAGAGGTATAACATTCCTATCAGAAGGAAGGAGTGCCATCATTATTTGTTGGTTTGCTGCCATTTGTTCTCCTCAGCAATTTTGAGGGACTTCAAAGTGCAATAATAATTTTGAGTTATGGCTCCTTTCTTACCCCAAATCCTATCACATGACATAAACTGGCAAATAAACGTTCAATATCTGTTTTTTTCATTAAATTTGGTATTACTTTGGTATTTCTTTAATTTTCTCATCTTGTCAATGCACAACAGATCCTCGAGAAGTGAGTTGGAGTCATCTCACAAGATGTTTTCCACCACTCTATTGGCAAAGTGCCTGTTGTTGAGATGAGGAGCACAACTTACTTTGGGGAGATGCTTTGAATGACCCCTTAGTCTTCTTATACCTTCTATTGCACAAGTACATCCTCCCTCATTTGTAGTTGCCAGAGCAGGGAAGCAAACTAGGAGAAGGAAACTCACATGACTGTTTTCTTCCCTCTTAAAAGTTCTTCGCAAAGTGGTTTCCAAAGGGTGCTTTTCTCCCAACGTTTCCAAGACTTGAACAGCCCAACTATATAAAGTGAACATTTGTGTGTGTGGGGGGGTTCTCTCTCTCCTTCTTCTTTTACTATAGGATGTTCACTATTTTAACCAGAAAATGGGTGAAAATTTCCATGTTGATGGCAACACACTGATTCAGTAGCTTAATGATATTGCAACTGCTGGCTAGAAAAGGTCTGCATTCCAGCAGTTCGAGCCCGGCTCTGTGAGACAGAGTGAGCTCCTGCTGCTCGCTCTCCAGCTCCTGCCCATCCAACAGTTTGAAAGCATGCAATATTGCGAGTAGATAAATAGGTACCAGCTTGGTGGGAAAATACCTAACTGCATTCATGTGTGCAGGGAACAGAACCTGGCTAGATGCGAGGCAATGCAACATGAGACGAGGTAAGGCAACCTGGTAGAGAAGTCTGGAAGAGCCAGCAACCCGAACGTCACTAGTCAACTGGTGTAAGCTAGTTTACCCCCTGTGGTATACTAAGGATAGGCACACAAGTGTTGAACAGAATAAACTAGCAATTTAAGCTGTCGGGACTCCATTGTGTCTAGCGTTTGTAAATTTCCTTAACATTATATGCCATACACTAAATAAATCCATGCTGATCTACTGGCAAAGGAATACTTCTTTGTAGCTTCTTCTAGTGCTGCCCTTCTTTTATGATGCCATCTAGCATTTAAAAGCATAAAATGCCTCAGCACAAACAAAATAGTTCCTTACTCTCTTGTGTGTTGCTTAAGTGACATCCAGGTCATTTGCTCACTTAATACAAGACATAAAGTGCCATAATTCAGGATGTTAACTGAAAACTGAACCTCAGTTTTTCAGTCAGCTGCCTCGGATACTTCTAGGCACTAAGTTTATTAATGGACACACTGTCCAGTCCTCATCAAAACATTCTCAGATATTACATTTTAAAAAGGCCTTATCTTGCAATTCTTCTTCGTGATAAGGATTTTAATATCTGAATGGGTTTAGAGAGGCAATTTGTAAAGCAGATTATTCTGGTAAAGTGGATGAGAGGAAATTGTCTCTAATTATTTCAGTAAATGAGCTTTTTGCGAAACTCAGTAATCAAGAAACTGAGTTGTTATGGAAAATAGCTTAGGGGATGATATTTTTAAGAAATGCAGTCCATAATCAAGCCATTAAAAGATGATATCTTGTGAACAGCATCATATCCTTAGTGTGGAAGATTACATGTCAGATCAAATAAGAGGGAAAAAAGAAATTTAAGTATGAAACAAATATATGTATCATTTAAATTATCAGGCTCATTTTTCTGAGTTTTGAAATCAATACACTTGGAATAAATCAACATGGCTTTTATGCATCTATAATTTTTACACATTTACATTTACATTTGCTTTGATTTGTTTTTTAAAACCTAGGCATCTGCTAGGGGGAAGGAATGAGATGTGCATCACGGCAAAAAAACCCCCCATGATTTACATTTTTACAATAGATTTTTGGATGCAAAAATCCAAAAGGATTGGATTTGAGGGTCAATGTGTCATGACGTCACCACACCTATACTATCATTTTGGTGTAATCTCAATTTGCTTGCAGATGCCTATGATTATAAATGTAAATGGTACATACAGATAAAATACTGTCTTCCTATGTCACAAAATTGCCCATTTTAAGTAAATCAGTCACTTTACAACATACAAAAGAAAAAGCCAAGAATAAAGTCTAGTAGTTTTCATTTAAATATGTCCATTGGGTGTTACATTTGTAGCCCACTGATATATAAGTTTAGGAGATGCTTGGCACATGGAAATGCTGGGAACATGTTTGAGCATGTTTGGCTCTTTGCTACATGGTTGCTATAATCATTGTCAGAGTCCGAGCGGAGTCACTCCCAACCCAAAAAATCACGTTACAGAATCTCAGAAATGGTTCTTTTACCTGGTGCAGGCTATGGCTTAGATTATCTGCTACCTGTTTCAAATTTGAATTTTGAAATACCAAAAATAACATGGCATCCAGAAAGATATTTTTTAAAAAAATCATGGAAACAGCCCCAAACATGTCCCATATCCTAAAAAGAAAAGAAAAAAGTACAAGAGGCAAATATAATTACTGGAATTAGCAAAGAACTGAAAGGAAAAACACACACAATAAAAGCACACTAGAGATCTTATTCCTTAATAAATAAAAATTCAAATACCATTCACTGCATGTACGGAAAAAGATGGATAAAAATGGTAAAAACTGAATGACCAAAAGCAAATCAAAACTAGATGGAAGGGTTACTGAAGAGTTGTGTGACTAGGATTGTTCTTCAACCACTTAACTAACAGAAATCTGAAGCAGAAAGATATATTGGAAGATGAAGTAATATCAAGGGTAGAATAATAAAAGCTATTGGTTTTTTTCTATAATTATCCATGCCATTGAAAGTTAAACAGCTTAGAAAAGCAAATAAAAGATGACTATTTTATATACCTTGGACATAAAAAAACCCCAAACCAGTAGTTTTTAGACCACATCAAGCCAGAAAAATCACTGGAAGCTAAGATTACCAACTTGAAGCTTATTTTGGTCATGCCACGTTTCAATTGCTAGAAATGGGTAGAGAAACTAGAAAATGAAGTCAGCAAAAAGAAAAAAAAACATTCAGTACTATCCAAGAACCTACATAATGGATATAATTGGAATATAACATTTACAAAACTCTTTTGCAAATTTCTTCTTTTAAATATTTTGTTACATTTGAATAGCTTTGTTGCTAGTCCCAAAGAACTAGTATACAGGTCCCTTAATGTATAAATCTAACTCTGTTGTAGAATTGTTTTATGACGGAAATCATTTGTGTACACATTAGGGTAAAAAAATCTTCATACTCTCAAGTGCTTATAACCATGTCTGGTGAATTTATTCATATAATTCATGCACTAGTAAAAGCAGAAAAGCAAAACAAGGGCACAGTTTAGATAAATATGTCCTTCCAATCCAGTTGGTAGATTTTACAAATTTGAGCTGATGTCCAGTGACAGAAATGTAGAGAGCAATTTTATGGTATTAAACACACATGAAAGAAACTGTTAAGCTTGCTTTATGCACATGTAATACATGTATAAATAGGATCAGGTAGAAATAATATACATTAAATTACATTGAAATAATAAAAACAACATTGTGGATTAGTTTTTCTTTTAAAAAACACCTTTTTTGTTTGCAGTTATCATACAACAGTGGAGAACACTAGTCACAGACAGATTCATACTAACTTGTGCTGAAAATTTTTGCTCAGAGCTGTGTAGTCACTCCCTTAGTATTCCATTTCCCCCCCAAAAAAACAAAATGTTTATGCCAAAGCAGAGAAGAACTGGTTTTTACCTAGTAATTCCTTTTTATGAAATAGTTATGGCTGACCTATAAAAGCAAAAGGTTTTATAGATGGTTCAATGTTATCTGTACCCTGTCCCTCTAATAAATATCATCACTGTTTTTCTTTCTTAACCTACTTTTATATTCAAGATCAAAGACTGCAGTTATTCCTTTTGTGCTAAACATGAGACAACTTCCTTCAACAACACAAAATCAATAACCTTTTTTCTTCCTAGGACTTTCCCACAAATGCAGGGTCTCCTTTTCAAGAAGTATTGATCCATTGGTTGTGATAAAAATTGACTGTCAGGCTTGTCAACCGATTTTGTGGCCTGAGAGAATGACTGTTCCAAGTCAGCTAGCCAGACTATCATGCCTAAGGCAGGACTAGAACTCTTAATTCTCCTGGTTTCTAGCCTGGTACCTTAACCACTAGACCATAAATGTTCTAAGAAGCAGTTGTTGCAGCTAATTAATTAAAAAAATATGATGGATAAAACCATGCCATGCTAAAAGAAAGATTGGTAATACATCAAATTCATGCTATTTTTTTAAGAATCTCACAGCTGCAAACTAAACTTGATCTTGAAAATATGTTGGGATTTCTCGGGCAGTAGTTGGACTAGAAGACGTCAAAGGCTACTTCCAACCCTATGACTGATCTCATGTGTGCTACCCATGGTGTTTTTCCCATAGAGTTCCTGCAACTTCATTTCTGACTCTGGTCTGGAATAGAATGGAATAGAGTAGAGTAGAGTAGAGTAGAGTAGAGTAGAGTAGAGTAGAGTAGAGTAGAGTAGAGTAGAGTAGAGTAGATAGAGTAGAATAGAATAGAATAGCTTTACTTAGCTAATAGCTTGTGATTAGAGGCACAAGGAATTTGTCTTAGGTACAAAAGTTCTCAATGTGTTCAAAATTCTTTGATCTTCTCCCTACATTGTAAATATTATTGTTTTAATTGATCAGAAGTGACTTTAGCTTGATAAAACATAAAATAGTGAAATTCAGGGGGAAAAAAGGTAAGCTAGACATTGTTCTGCATGTGACTAACATCAGTACCACATCCCAACTGGGCATTATACATCACACAGCTGAATGAACTGAACTGAACAGTCAGAAATAATGACACTTCTTGGATGAGAAATGAAACATCTTCAAGGAAAAACAAATCCAGTTGCCTTTTGAAAGAAGCATCTTTGGGACAACCATGGCTTGGATGACTGAGAATCTCTACAGAGGTACAGCTGAATAAAGTACCATCAATTGTCTGGAAAAATAAATGGCTGCGTACCTGTTAATCCTAAAGATTAAAAAAAATGGAACCCATGTGCCCATATATTAAACATGGAAGCAATATGCATGCTCCGAATGCATTCAAATATATACTTCCTGACAGAGGAGAAAATCTATTGAAAGGAAGAAATATATTAATTATTACACATGGATTTTCTATAAACTTGGTTCACAACTTATTGCTTCTGATGCCCTCACACTCTAGTTCAAAGTAATTTGTAGTATTTCTTCTAAAAGTTCATATTTATTTGGTGGGGGGAGGCTAGAACACCGAGGCTCTACTAGAATCTATCATATTTAATGTGATTAGAATTTTGAAATGCTTAAGAATTCAAGATATGGAAACTTTGAAAAGAGTGTTTTGATACATCATTATAGGTGTACAGTGGTTTTCAAAATATGATGTATATTTAATTCAGGGAAAAGAATAGCATTCTGTTCTACCTAGCATGCGACAAACATCCCATTCAAGCATGAAACAAAGACCAGTGAACTAGCTTTCAGACTTTGTAGATCTAACTGGGCACAACTGTTAATGCATCTGGTGATTCTAGCTAGGCTGCCATTGTGAAGCTGAGCCATGTCAGTTTCTTCCATATGCCTGGCAGCCAGCTGGTTGTCCAGATGGAGTTCCAGCAAATGTTGATAGCCAGATGACCATTACTACCCTTGGATGATGCATTGAACAGGTCAAAGGGGCTTCGGTTGCCATTAATAAAAGGAAGACTTCATCTACAGGGGGCCTATAGTAAGTTGGCCATAAAACATGCAAATAATTTACAAAGCTATTGTTTGCTTCTTTTGTGAAACATCAACAGTAGAATCTGGAAAGATTTATTTACTGCCATAATCATCTGTTTAAACCGTCCATTCATTTTATTGTCCAGAGGTAAATTTTCAGCTTAATCCCTGATGTAATATTCAAAATAACAATTTTTATTAAGAGATTTCATTGTGACATTTTTCCTTTCCTATTTTCTCTCTTTCTTCATAAACATTTAAAATGTTCAAGTGGCCAAATTGGATTTGTAGGGACAGATGGGTATAGAACATTTGCAGAAAAATCTTGTTACAAATGTAGACTGTAGCAAGATTATCAATAGCCATAGCATCCTATGTGAGGGAGGTTGGTTTTTATTCTAATATCAAAACATTTAGCCTTGGTGATAGAAACAGAATTAGGAAACAAAGGTGTTTGTTCATTTGTATAGGGGTCAATAGGTTATTATTATTATTTCTTACTATTTTTTACATTTCTCATTTATTTTAAATATTTTCTGATAATATTTTTAAGGAAAGAAAACAGAATACTGCATTACAATATTTCCACAGCCTGCTTTTGATAAACAGTCTACTTTAAATTTATATCATGAGAAGAAATAAATATTCAAACATAGGGCAATACTTAGAAATGCAACAATATAGAATTGGCTTAGAGAACAGCTCTTTGTCAGTCCAGATTAGATGACTGTAATTGGAACTTCTCTTCCCAAGCGCTACCAGCTGGCCAGGGTTTTTCATTTCAGTTAAAGATTCTTACCTTCACTTAACACCCGAGTCCTGGTGGCATGCAGTATTGCAGGCAGACTCTGCCTGCAGCCAGGAGTTTGATTTTGACTGGCCTCAAGGTTGACTCAGCCTTCCATCCTTCCAAGGTCAGTAAAATGAGAGCCCAGATTGTTGGAGGCAAAATGCTGACATTGTAAACCTCCCAGAGAGTGCTGTAAAGCACTGTGGAGCAGTGCTACTGCTAACACCATGATATCTACATGCAAAATAGTGTCTTGTTTTTGCTTCATCACAGAGATTTTGGCTCCATCACAGAGTTTCAGCTCAGATATTAAATAATTGCACATAAGAATATTTTGGTATAAGGAAATATGGAGGGTTAGAAATCAGTTCAGTCCCATCCAACTGTTTTCCTACTCTAGAATTGTGTAATTGTGTTGCAAAACAAGCATCTCCAGTTTCAAGTTAATTAATTATAAATATTTGCATGGGATAATGGTTAAACTTTAGCAAATGGCATACCATGGCCACAAAAATAAGAAAAGGAATTTTATGTGATTTTACCTACCAAAATGCGTATTTATTTAGATTGCAATCTTTCCAGAGTAGAGGTAGTATTCAGCAGGTTCTGACCAGTTCTGGAGAACCAGTAACAGAAATTTGGAGTAGTTTGGAGAACTGGCAAATACCACCTCTGACTGGAGATTTTACAGTATCCTTCTCCTGCCATGTCCACCAAGCCACACCCACAGAACCGGTAGTAAAGATTTTTGAATTCCACCACAGTTCCAGAGGCATGATAAATATCATTTGATGGCCTTTTCTGTTTAGGAAGTACTTCATACTAAAGAAGACTAAGGATTTAAATTAACTGAGATCCCTAAATGTGCAAAAGGTGGGGCGATTATTTGCTCATAAACACTGTTCACCAGTTCTGGGTAGATTTTATTGAAGTTTGTTTTTTTTCCTTTTTGAAATCTGTCTAGGACATGAAGAAAATGCATTTCAGCACTGGAGTTTGGCTGCCAAATTTAAACAAAGCCAAACTTTGACAGCATTATCTTTTAATTGTGAAAAGGCCTTTCTTCTGCCAATGTTTGGTTTATATTAGTTACATACAATAACTAACAGAAGGTGAATATCGTAAGAAGGGGGATGTGATATCTGATGACAAGCAAAACTAGTGTCTGAAAAGCAAATCATTTAAGATTTTCCTTTCAAAAAATATCTTCCCCCTTGAGTCACTAACATTTATTTGTTTGCAGATCAGTATCAAACATTATCCTTTGTTCACTCAAATTATTTAATGTAGTTGTACAGCTAAATATTTGCTGTGCCCAGAATGGAGCAAATTAAACCTGGTATGTTTTGTTTCTGGAGCCAAATTCAATAAAACACAATTCGACTCTCTTGCACAGTAGCTAGACCAAGGTCAGAGGACAGAAAAGATTTTCCTTTAGTTCCAGATGACTTGGGAAAAGCCAATGCTAATTTCCCATTAACCTGTGCTTCCTTTAATTTGCATTGTCAAACCCAGTTCCCAAAAGTGTGAATATAAGCTGAGTCTAAAGATGTCTACTGTGAATTAGTCTGATCCCATTAGATGGAACTGAGAATTTATATAACATAATCTAAACTCATCATGGTTGTTCCAAAAATTCTTGCTCAGTGTAAAATGACATTTTTTTCTGAGAAGAAAGCCAAATATTTTCTGTTCACCCTCATGTATACTGAATGTAATTGAGTTGCCTAATGCCACCATTATTATTAAAGTGGTCTTCATCATATTGACAAGGTAGGTATGTTTATGTCTTTATTATGTACACTTCTTATAAGTCACTCCAATCAACTGACTCCGAATGTTCTACTACATCCCAAATCTCTAATTTAGAATTAAAAGTAAAATACTACCTAAAATCTGGAAATGAACATTCAAGGTGCAAATAAAACCAACTCATTTTCCTTTGGGATAGTCACAGCAGCCTTGTTCCAAGACTTAATGAAATAATCAAGGCCACTAATTTTCTGAGATTGTGAAGACATGTTTTTTGGCTATTGTGATGGCTATCTAAGAGGACTCATAGGACTTGTCCTACTAGGCTTTATCAGGTAAATATTATAGAGAGCACAGGGAATTGTCAGCCCTTCTAAGGTAGATCATGCTAGGAAATCAAAGTCCTGAAGGCCAATATTACTTTTTTTAAAAAAACCAGTTTTATTAATTTTTGAAGACAAACAAAACATAGGACATAAAAGCATAAAACCTCCTTTCTAAAAATTACTTATAAGTTTTAACAAGGCAAATAGAACATCATTTTTAAGGCATAGTTCCACATTGTCACATTTCCATTTAAGCACATATATATCTTTTCCAAATTTCTCATTATTTCTCCCTTCACTTTTATTCAATTATATTTCTTTCTATCAAGGTTTTATTAATTCTCAATCGAATATAGACATTTATACAGCATAGTTCCAAATTGTCACATTTCCATTTAACCACCTATGTATCTTTTCCAAGTTTCTCATTATTTCTCCCTTCACTTTTATTCAATTATATTTCTTTCTATCAAAGTTTTATTAATTCTCAGTCAAACATAAACACCCAAAATACAAAACATAAAACAAGACATAAAAAAATAAAACCTCCTTAATTATCATTTGTACATGCCTTTTCCAAATTTCTCTCCCTTTAGTTTTATTCCTCCAAGGTTTTATTAATTTACAATCAAACATAGCTAACCAAAACACAAAACATAAAACATAAAACTTCTTTTGAAAAGTGGCTTAGCCCCAGGTTACATCTTTTTTTACAGACCTAAATCAAATTCATGCTCACCTTATATACCGTTCATATCTTATTGACCATTCTATATTTTCTACATAACTTCTCCCTTCTTTTCACTCTCTGAATTATATTTTGTTTATTTCATCTTATTTCAAAATCATGATGCTTGTATCTTTTGCCCGTTCTTTTCCAATCATCCATTTATCTCTTCTCTTTAGCAAAGAGTTTCCCCTGTAATCACTTTTAAAGTATGACGCCTTTCTATCTTTCCCCTAAAGTAACACTTAAAATAATACATAATTTCCATCCTGATTCTGCTTAGTACATTTTACATGTTGCATTTTAAAATAAAAAAATAATAAACTTATAGTATAGTTAAGTATATAATTTCCATTCTAGTTCTAATTCTAATTAATACATTATTTTAAAATAAGATGAAATATGAAATAGTAAATTTATAATAACATTAAAACAATAACGAATTAAACAATAACTAAACATTAATCATTTTACACATTCTCTTTAATATTTTATTAAATATTGAGATCTATCATTATTAAACATTTTAATATTTTAATATTTTGTTAAATCTTATAATATTCCAATAGACCATTTCAAATGCAAATACTACAATACTATCTTATGTACTCTTGCAGAATCTTTCTTTAATTATACACTATCTTTTATCCTTTATCTCTAAATATTTTTTTTCTTTTTGGCATCTTGTTTCAGACTGTGGCTTTTTTTCCCTTTTTGCCTCCCTTTCTTCTCCAGTCTGGTCTTTTTGCCCCCCCCTCCTAACCTCCACCATTTTAACTTCCCCTCTCCGTTGTAGTTCTCTTTTCAATTGCTTTCTAACATTGTACCTTTTTTTCACCTTATTTTTCTTTTTCTTGGTTGTTTTATTGAATCTTAAATTCTCATTTTTCCTTCCTCTCTTCCTATTTTCTTTCTTAATCAAACTTTTTTGTCCATTAAAGATGGCTTCTTCCTCCTCTTCTTCTTCTCCTTCTCCTTCCTCAAGTATTTGCTGGTACATAGAAACCGCCATTTCTACAAAGTGGAAGGCAGCTCCCAAAAAATCCTTGCCATTTTGTTCTCTTTCTTTCAATTTTTCATATTCCATTTTTAATCCATCCACAGATAGTGCCATTGTAAATGTTTAAGAACAACCCAGATGCTTTTAGTCTTAAAGTAATTTCCAAATGTCAAAGTTATCAAACAATCCAAACAGACAAAAATTATTTCCTCTTCTTCTCTTTGCAATTTTTCCTCCTGGGGCAAAATCCCAAATATATTTTAAAGCCATATTACAGTTAGTTGCTGGTCTTATAATCTTCAAGGCATCTCCTCCAACAAATTTTTAAAGATTTTTTTTTGGTCCTCTCCTTCCCACTTATAACAAAGAGCTTGTTTCTACCTTAAAGAAGCAGGTTTTTCTGTGCTCATTTGCTTTCTCCGTAAGGAAGGGGAGTGAACTTTCCTTCAGCACTTTCGCCGCTGTAACAATCTTTTGGAAACAAATGTATCAATCCACAAGTCAGGTTTCCAGGGTGTTTTAAAAGTAACTTAATGTCCCGGTTCAGCCAAGAAAACTTCTCCTTCTAAAAATCTTCCTTCTGCACAGTCTTATCCAGTTCAAGATTCCTTTGAGGCTGCCATTTCTGACAGCTGCTCCACTGCCTCAGGAAAAAGGAGTCTAGCCAGCTGGGGAAGGGGGGTGCGATATCCCCAGACCCCTGCCCAGATTTCCTCTGTCTTCCGCTGCCTCTTCAGGGCAGCGACAACCCCCAAATCCAATTGGATCGGGGGGTACCCCAGCGGCGAGCGCAGCAGGGACCCACAGAGAAGTGGATTCCTGCTGCCGCCGAAGCCTTGCAACTGGAAGTTTTCCCCAATATTACTTTTATTACAAGATTACAGCAACAGAATTTTGCAGTTCTGAATACACTTCCCCTCTTCCTCCTTTTCTCTTCGGGAGAACTCAGGAAACCTTTTCTCAGGTTACATTTCTGCCCCAGACTCTTTTATCTGATCACTGCCTTAGTGGTGGCTCTCTTCCTCTTGTTCCTCAAAGGCATTCCTTCTGCCCGTTACTGAAATGGCCTTGAAGTGTAGCAGGAAGAGCCATTCACAAGACAACAGTCAGAGAAGTGAAGCTTGGGCCTATGGAAAGAGAATAACTTGAGAAAACCTCTCGGACAGGTTACTCTTCAAGACAACATGAAGATAAGAATAGAAGAACATAACTTTATTACGGTCTTAGACCAGCAATAGACATCACTATTTATAATATACATAAAAAATACAGACACATTATAATACATTAATAGTGGATAAAAACATCTGTTAAGAAAATACATGTTCTCAAAGAGTTAGGGGCACTCCCTGGTTTATGTGAGTGGTGAGCCAAAAAGTGTGTAAATATGATTTTCCAAAGTTTGTTCTATCTCCAAAAATTGTCACAAATTGACAGCTATAATCCTGTAACCAATTTTTTTTCTAGTAGACATTGCAGCAACACAGAATTTTGCCACTGCACGCGTAATAGCTGGGTTTGAATCCTGGAGGAGAAAGTCTACATAAAAATTGTCTGCCCTCCCTGGCAATCTCTCTAGTAAGGGGAGAATATACAATGACCTATAAACTCTGTATAACTCACAGTACAATAAAACATGTGAGATATCTTCAACTTTTCCTTTACCACATATACATACCCATTCTACTATTGGTGTTTTCTTATACCTGCCCTGAAGAAGTGCTGATGGGAGAATATTAAATCTGGCTCTGAAGAGTGCTATTATTTGTTTTGAGAAGATCATATCATTTAGATATCTTGCTGAGTCCCACACTCCCTGTTTAATTCTGTCCCTGCTGTGGCGAGCCAACCTATCCAGTTCTTCTTGGAACTCCATGTCCTTCATTTTATTGATTACTACTTGTTTTGCTTGGTCAAAGCCTAGAGACATTAAGAATAGTGGTGATAGCCAATAAGAGCCCAGCTTGTGGTCTATTGACTGTTTCCAGGGGGAGGGGTAGTTAGTCAATACTAGAGGGGTCAGTCCCTTTGGGCAGAAATGCATTTTTTAACAATGAATGATCATCATCTTCCAGGCTCTTACCTGAATTTGAGGCATGCCTGTCTCAATTCTTATCTGGGCATTTGGAGTTCCTTTGGGTACAGCTAAGATGGCTCACAGGTATTTGGTTTGTATAGGTTCTAGCAAGTCTTTTTTTTTTTTTTTTAATGCAAAGATTCCTGCTTGTGCCCCATATAGAATTTGTGCCAATGTTTTGGCCTCAAAAAGTTTTAAGGCCACAGGTACTAATTACCCTCCACCAGTGTAAAAAAAGTGTTTAATTGCATTTGAGAACTTATAGGCTGCTTGCAATGTGTGATCCAAGTGTGCCTTCCATGTCCCTTGTGAGTGGAAAACTACTCCAAGATATCTGAATGTCCTAATCTGTTCTAAACTATACCCTATTTTCCAGGAGTATTGCCTAGGTCTTTTAGCAAAAACTAAAATTCTTATTAGCCTTGAGGGTTCCAATCAACCAGGATATCTCTCTTACTGTAACTGGGGGCCAGTAAGGAGTTTGGTCCAAACTTAGTTACATAGTCAGGGTTTATATATAGCTCTCTAAAATATTCTTCCCAGGCATGAATCAGTACCTGATTAGTTGGGGGTAGGGGGAAGATAAAGAGATTGAGGGGGGAACACATTCACACTTGCAAGATGCTATTTCTGCAATATTATAACAGAAATAGTTCTGATAAACATGCTAAAAAAATGTTACCAGCCCAACTCTACAGACAGTTCAAGGATCTACCATACTTTATTGTTCTATGTCTCTTATATTTATGTAAGGAATTCAGACAAATTCCCTGTCTGATTCCTCCTTCCAACTGGGGTGGTTGGTCTCCAACAGACAGAGACCTACAGCTTTAGTCAAAGCCTTTCTCCAAACTTGTGCCTGGCTTTACTGCTCACTTAGGCAGATTTACCCAAACGTTTCTTCTGTAAGTTGCTTTCAACCCTTTAGAGTCAAGAATTCCTATGAAATTTATTTTAAAATAAATATTAATGGAATATGTGAGATGGCAGCTGGGTCATTTCTATTACCTTTTTTTATAGATTGGTACGATAATTGCTAATCCCCAATCTCTTGGCATATGGCCCGTTTTATCCATAGTGTCAAGAAAACAAAATGAAAAAAAAATCCATTTTTTCAGTCATTAGGAGTCAAGCTCACTATGAAGGGTGCTTTACATACATATAGGAATGCAGTTCCATAACCTCTGAAGCTTACGAAATCTATCTATCTATCTATCTATCTATCTATCTATCTATCTATCTATCTATCTATCATCGATCTATCCATCCATCCATCCATCCATCCATCTACCTATCTATCTATCTACCTATCTACCTACCGATCTATCTATCTATCTATCATCTATCTATCATCGATCCATCCATCGATCCATCGATCCATCGATCCATCGATCCATCGATCCATCTATCTATCTATCTATCTATCTATCTATCTATCTATCTATCTATCTACCTACCTACCTACCTACCTACCTACCTACCTATTTATCGATCTATCTCCCTCCCTCCCTCCCCCCTCACATGACTGATACTGAACCGTCAGGCAAAGAGCATCTGTGACTCTCCTGGGCATGTCTAAAACATACATTGGTGCTACATTCATCATTATGTTTTTATGTCCTCAGATTCAAAATAATATCAATGAATAAAGTGACTGCATGAACCTGTTACAGAATGCAACAAATCCAAATTGATTTGTTCCAGGAGAAGGAACAGGTATGGAAGATGTATTTTTGCAAGCTATTCTGTATGAAACTGTTGATGAAGAGAGAATGAGTGGAAAGAAAGTTCCTCATAGCGACTCATGCTGATCAATTATCTAAAATGCAGATTTGGGATGTTTCCCCCCCACCGCTATCCCTGATTTATATTGGGGAGCATATGGCCATTATTACTGCGAACACGGCCAGTGTAGCAGATGTGATCCAGCACTGGACATTTGCCATTCAATTACCATGACACCCTACTCAGCTCCCTCTTGACCTGTACAGGAGTTAAGATTCAGAGCCTTTCCTCATATGAGCAATGCCCAGACGAATAGCAAGTCCATATCAGGGAAAAAAAAAAAAAGGTGCCTTTTGCATGATGATCTTCAGGAAGGTTAACAGCGTTATCCCAGATGGTGGCTTTGCTAGGCAGGAATTGATATTGTCACTATGCCCTTTTCTAGGCATATGTTCCATGTTGTTATAGTATTTGTCATGTTTAAAGCACCTTTTGGGCTTTCATGCTGCTGCAGTGAAATCTGTCTTATATTCTAACCCTTCAGGCTTAAAATAAAACAGCTTTTTGCTTAAACCTGCTGTACTTTGGGGTGGGCCCACTCACAAAACATATATAATAGCTGTGCTATATTTTATGCAATAAATTTAAGTATTTGAAATCCTTGTAGCAGTTATGTATTCTGAGATTTGCCTTTTAGTCTCTGCTGCCATTCCTTCTGAAATCAATTCACCTTTTCTGCCTTCCATTTAAATCATATCTATAATTTGATGGGAGAAACCTGTAATTATTGTTTGTATATTATGGTTTATTTTATATGTAAAGTGGATAATTGTGGCTTACATCACAGATGATGATTAAACACAACATGGCATAATGCAACATGTGGCACTATAGAGAATAATTTTACAGATGAAGGCATATGACAAATGAATGGCTTAATCTAAAATAAATTTTAGAAATACCTTTTTATGAAATATATGTTAGTTATTAATTAAATATATGTTTCTTGTTAATATTAAATTAATACTGGCTTCATAAACACCCCAGCCCTTAGCATATAATTTCAGATATCTCGTATTCTACACCCCCATCCCCCAAATGTGGTAAAAAGAAAAAAGAAAGTTAGCAAACAAGAATTGAACAGATATCTTATTTCACGTTCATAATAAAATAAGAGTATTGTCAAAGCTGCACATAGAGCTAAAAAATTAACAAAGATTTGCATTCTTCCTCATTTTCCCTTTGGGTTCCCCCATGTTTAATACACAATGGAGTTTTTGTATTTTTTTTTTTCTTTTTTGAAACGAAGCCTTGTGTTGAAATTCATTGTTCAGGCTAAACGATAGCTCCATCAGAAACCAAAAGCTGTATTTTAAAAAATGAAACTGAGCCACTGAATATACTTTTCAATGACAGAGGCCTCTCCCAAAGTCTGCTACCGAAGGCTTATAATTCTCCTTCCCCTGTTAGAAGTTCGAACAAGTCACAAAGCAAAGACACATTCTTAGGTGATGGGTAAGGTGACCAGTCACCAAATTCTTTCTCTCTCTCTCTCTCTCTTTCTCTCTCTTTCTCTCCATCCCTCCCCCTCCCCTCCTCTCCCCTCTCCTCCCCCTCTCCCTCCCTCCCTTTCTTTCATATTAAGCCTCCAGATCACAGAAGCTCATGGCAAGCACTGACAACTGTTCTTATTTACTAAAATCTCTAGAAATACCACAAAACAATTCAAGACAGCATGTCAAAATAACTGTCACAATAAACAGGATGACAAAGTAAGACTGATTAAGACATTACACAATGGGCATTGATTACATTATACAAAATGGCAATAATATACGGAACCAACCTTATGTAGGATTTATTCAGAAGTTGAAAGGGACTTAGGAATATTTGCAAAGCGTTGAAATCTCAAACAGCTATAACAATAGCAATAACAATGCATTGTTAGAAAGCCAGTTTGGGATAGTGGTTCAGATTCTGGCCTAGAAACCAAGAGCTGGTGAATTCTACATCTGCCATATAGACAGGAAAGGCTTCTTGGTGCCAGTCACTCTTAGCCATACGTACCCACTTCACAGGGCCGTTGTCATGAAGAAAAATTGGAGGAAGGAGCATTAAGTAATATTGCCTGACTTATACAAAATAAAGGTGGCATATAGGTCTAATAATTGAATCAAAGGGTTTGGAGCCTACTATTATTTATTTTCATCTGATCAACAATATCAATTATTACAAAATCTAATATATCTTTTATGGCACGAACTTCTAGATTTACTTCGTTGCATGCAGGAAAAAATCCTCTCTTCATTCATGGAAACAGAGAGTCATGCCATACGAGATCATAGTTCTTGCCATACTGAAATAAAAGATATCTGTCTGTCTGTCTGTCTAAAGCCCCACTCAGATACTGTTATTACAGCTCAGTTTTAGAAGCAGTAGTGTATGATATCTATTGTCTCTGTCTCAAGTCCACCTCAAAACTGCTTTAATTCCTCTGGAGTTGATTTGGTGAAATAAATTACTATAAGATTTATTTTATAGATAAATCTTATACTATAAGATTAAACTTATGTTTATTCTTATTTCTATTGTATTGTAAACTTTTGACAAAATAAATAAATAAAATAAGATATGACCAAAAACATCCTTTGACAAAGAAGGAACTCCAGAAACTAACTCTGGTTACTTTTTAAACCAAATTGAGCCATTTTTTTTTATTACATTGCATGGCTGAAGCTTCTAAATATATTTTCTTAGTGTTACACATTTGTCACATAATTATGGCACCAACATATTTTAAGAAGGAGTGAGTAAACTCCAGCCTTTTATTGAGGTAACATCCATTTCATTTCAATTGCATAACAGTTTATTTGGCAAATGAGGTGGTAAATTATCATTTCTAACTCTAATCTTGAATTGTTCAGTCATTCAGTCATCTATTATTTCCCAAATTCTTTCCTTCATCATCTAGCATTTGGCATACAAATAAACAACCCTACCTTATATTTTACCCTATAATGCATAATTCATGGAAATATCACATAATATTTTGTCTTTTGAAAAGGCAAAATTACTCGTGATCAAAATGCAGTGAAAGCTTTTAAACACAATTGATATGACATGGAAATGTTCTGTCTTGGGTTTATTTGGCTGGCATGTTGTTAAAATGTGCTGTTTTATAGATGCAGGCAACAATGTCAGTTGATAAAACAAAATTGTTATTCTCATCTACTGTGGTTTAAAAGTTACCACTTTCCCAACTGATGGCAACTAATGGATTAATGGCAATTGCAGTAAGGCATTTCCTCAGAAATGTGTTCAGACTCTTTCCTTCTTTCTCGATAGAAATCACTCTTTTTTAGTATTATTACATTTAAAATCAAAGTATATGATTGATTTATCCACTACTATGGACTAACATATGCACCACATTAAGCATATGAGCTTATGGAATAAATCACAGTGGAATGGTTAAGTTCATATGCTCAAATGCATTATATTCTAAATTAGCATAAAATATGACTTTTATGTAACTTTTATTCCCAAAGGAAATGAATTAAATAATATCTGGACTTTAAAGAAATTGACTGCTGGGATCTAGGATTGCATGAACTCTGCAAATGTAAGATGCAAAGATTCAACCCTAATGCTATAATCCAAAATATTGAGTATATTTTACAGAGACCTTAAAAGAGGTTACAAGGAGCTCTAGGTCCAAGTTTCCTTTAATAGTTCCATAATTCAGGCACCTTATTTATTTTTCTGGTAATTTGGTTAATCCAAGGGAGGACTTGCCAATTGCCTTTCCTCTGAATGGTCTGTCCAATTCCTCCTGCCATACCTTCTCTGGCCCATCATCACTCACTTTCTTTCTCCTTATGTTCCCCTACCCTGTTCTCCCATCTAGTTTACCACCACATCCATCATTGTCCTCTCAGCTTTTAATACCTACCATTCTTCGATGGCTACACATACACCCTGCTGTCGGGAAAAATCTGGTTGAGCTATTTTCACTACCCTCTGATTCTCTCACTCCTTTATACTCTGTAGTGTATCCCTTCTCCTTGCCTCCCTTAGTCCTGATAACATAAGGCTAGTTAAGGGAGGTTATCCACCATCATTTCCCATATATCCTTCAGCCAAGAGTGTTAGATTCTGCTCTCTGCTGATCATTTTCCTGGATTACTCAGAAGCATTTACTCTCCTCTTCCTTGCCTCTGACTTCCTCTCCTCTCCTTTTTCTGTCCGACTCTCAACTTCATGGTCCATCTATTCCTTCCAGTCTTTTATCTGACTCACTTAATCACCATTCTTCTACTGTCTTCTCCAGCCTTCTCTGCTCTTCTTTCCCCTTTTTTCTTCATTCAGCTAAAACTGTCTTGACTGTTCGATTTATTTGAATGACACTATTGCCAGACATTACAGGATTGTTTGAAGATTGTGAAATTTATGTTTAAGAAGCAGCATGCACAGCTGAACTTTTTCAAACAAATTTCAACTGATTTAAATCACCTTTCAAAAACTGCTGGGTTTTTTTTTTAAACAAGTGGTGTTGGAAAGTAGAGCCTAGGAAACAAATGTGGACTCTGCCATATAAAAATACCTTCCAACACACCAACATTTTGAAAACAATATCTATTTTCTATAAGAGGGTATTTATAACTGTGCAACTTGTTATGGAACTGGAAAAAGCTGCCCCAGCCAAATTTTATATTCCCTATTACTAATAAGGAAGTTCTTTCCTTTAGAGCAACAAGGAACAGATTATTATTTTCTTCATTGCCAGAATGTCTTCTGAAGATATCCTGGCATATGAAGGACAAAAAGAAGGAAATTTGTAATTGGAACCTTTGGCTGTCCCTGGATGGAGCTGTCATCAGATAATGCCCTTGATGTTGCAGGCTTTTGCATTAGCAAGGAGTCTATTTAAACAGCACAGTAATTCCATCAACTAAATAAATCTTTTGAAATGAAAACAAATGGATAATCATGACTCCCAGAGGTCAGCTTGCAGAATGTAAAATGTGCAATAAAAAGGGCTGTGCTGTTCTTCGAGAAGACTTGGCTTGATTTCACTCATTAATATTTGAACAACATAAATTCATGCACAACTACATGATTAACAGTAAGAAGCTGTCTCAATAACATCATTCATTGCTTTGTGACCATCTTAACCATGAAGGATATGCGGCAGGCAGATTAACTGGGCCACAACATTGTAGTAATTTTACTCAGATACGAGTTGTACTGAGAAATACTGCTTTGCCAAGCTCAAGTCACTGCATCATCAATCTCTGCTTGATTTATGGTCATCAAATTATAAAAGAATAGGGTCAAATGAAGTCGTATAGCCAGGAATGAATTTTTCCAGTTACTGAAATATGTAAGATACAATCTGGGGACCCTAAGGTGGCAGATATAATATTGATGTTCTGCAAGCTGCATTGGTTATTAGTTTGTTTCTAGGTCCAATTCAAATTATTGCCTTTAAAGCACTATATGGCACGTGTCCAGGGTATCTTACCCCTATGCAACTAAATTAAACAAGATAATCTTAGTATATAACACCTTAGAATGCAGCTTCAGTTTTGGAAGTAAGTACCTTGCATTCATGTTATGGGGTAGAGTCAGGAAACTTTGCAACTATGCTAACTGAAACTTAGGTGCACTTCAAAAGGCTGTGCTTTTATGAGGCAGGGTCATGGGTGCTTCATCACTGGAAGTTTTCAAGAAGAGACTGGATAGCTATTTGTCAGAAATAGTATAGGGTTTCTTGCTTGAGAGGGGGGTTGGACTAGATGACCCACAAGGTCCCTTCCAACTCTGTTATTCTGTACACCTGTTTTGGTAGTAGCAGGACTGCAAATAGCATGCTGTAAGGAGCCATCTGAAGTCATTTGTAAATATGATATCACTTATGACCCAATCCTATGAACAGTTCATAAGAATTTACTAATGATACAGTGAAGTAACTGAAAAACACAATTAAAAACTATTATTTTAATGTGCCTTTGATTCCCTGGGCTACCAGCATCAGAAAGTACACAAGGAGGATTGGGGATGGTTTTTGGCTGGAAAGTTAACAGTTAATCCTAATCTCCCTGGACACTGCAGTTCTGATAAAAAGGATTTTCATGAAGCAAAAGGAAGGGAAGAGAAAAGAAGAGAAGGGAAGGGAATGAAAGGAAAAGAAAAAGGGACAGGAATGAGGAGAGGGGAGGGAAAGTTAGGAGTGGGAAGGGAAGGTTGCCCTAGAACTCCATCAGCTAGGATTATTTTGATAAGAATCTGGAAGGACTGACAATTACTACAAAATTATATCTAAATAAATAGAAAAGCCTATGGTTGATTGACATATCAATACCCATTAATGTCAGTGTGGGAATGGCAACATTTTCAGTTTAGAATAGTTTACTATTTCCTGAAAAATATATTCTTTCTCCTATCCTTGGTGCCTGAAGATGTGATGTGTATAATATAATATTATAATATAATAATCTAATGGAATATAATATAATAAAATAATATAATGTATATAATATATTTGTATAATATAATTACCTAAATAGCTATTTTATTTTATTAACACTTTTAAACTCCCCTGTAATAGAAACTTTCTGATTCATTTACAATAAAAGACACTACCAATATAATTTCAATAAAAATATGCTATAAAATACAAAATAAAAACACCATCTAAACTAGGCAGCTGCAAGGCAAAGCATTCAAAGACTAAAACAATATGAATTAAAATACAATTAAGAGCCAAATAAAAAATGTGGTAAAACTACTGCCTGGAACAAAATGTGGTGCCTGTCCAACCTCTCTGGCAGGGAATTCAATAAAGGGGATGCCACCACAGCAAAAGTCTTCCCCATAGTCAGTTTTCAGGTAGGATCAGAGCTATGGCCCACTGGCCTTGATTCCAAATGGCGTTATTTGTGTGAACATGTCAGAAACAACTTATCCTAGATCCCTTAGTCTAAAATGAACAAACTCTGGGTAGAAATGTGCTTTCCCACTCTCCTCACACACATGCATGTACAGAAAGAGTTCAAGAGGTATTTATTCAAATCCCTCAAACAGATCCTCAGAAAGCACCCCTGTTATACAGGTTCAGATTCCAAGCTCAGCATGGCTAGAATCACTAGATAATCTAGTCCAATAGGCACAGAAAAAGTCCATGAGTCAAAAAGGCACAGGGAACTGGGCACATTGCTCCAGCACGTTATCATAGGGCAGGATTAAGTAGCCAGTACAGCCCTTCGTGAGGGGTGAGGTTGCCTCCTCACGAGTAGTCTAGCTGACCAGCATTGTACCTGTCTCCTCTCTGCCCTATGTATCAGGAGGAGGTGTGGACTCCACCTGCTCCTTGTTGCTAAGGGTGGCAGATGCTCTCCGTCTTCTTCTGGAGTCTCCTGGCCAGCTCCCTGCAGCTGCTGCTCACCTCACTCAGCCTCAGCCTGTTGCTCATCTGATCAACTCATCTGATGCTGCTCCATCAGGCTAGTACTCTCCAAGCCCTCATCTGGGCCTTTGCTCAGCCCACTTTCCACTCAAACTGATTCTCTTCCTCCAAACTCACATCTGGAAAGGGGTCCTGAAATCCATGAGAAGAAATTAGATTGAGCTTCTCCAACATGATGCCTTCTTTCCAAATGTCAATATCTAAGGTTGTGTGGCCAGAAATGAGAATTCTAGCAAATATAGTCACAACACATCTGAATGGAATCAGGTTAAGGAAGACTGACCTAGACATGTAGCTCTTAGATGAAAAGTGGAAGTCTCAGAAACGGCAGGATCTGTTACTGAAGACCACAGAGACCGTGTAGTTGCCACACCGAGGTCAATGACTCTTACTCTGGAGTTAATATAATGGGATGGCAAAATTTGCTTGGCTTTTTACATATTTCTAGTTCATGCAAAATAGTCAACAAAATAGGCATGTGATACAAAAATAGGATCTGTTTTATATTAGCAAGGCTCTTCCCTTAAGAATTCTGTTCCTACCCAGAAACTGAATTGGGTAGATTCTTCGCTGTCACTTCAAAAATTATTACCCAGAGATTTAAAATGCAAGAATAGTCTCTAATTTAAACACTGATCATAGCAATGTCCAAAAGTCTTTAATAGTTTAGATTAAGATCTGTTGAAATAATTAGCTGCCAACATGATGCAATATGGCTGCCTTCTATCGGTTAATATAGAAGAATCCAGATTAAACAAATGTGAATGGTTATACTTTATATGTTACATTGTAGTTTGCCCATTCACATATGTTCTCAATTGGGTAATAGCAATTAAAATAATTCATCCATCTAGCTATGAATTCTAAAATAAGAGTTCCTGTTCTGAGGTACACTTAAGCTCTTATATTTAATTTTTGTATTTTTTTAACCAGAACACCTAACACCAGCTCTAATTTTGGAGTCCATTTTGACAAGATGTGCTTAAATTAATTATGAATTATCCCATTATGTTCACTGTTTGTCTAGTATTGAATTTTGGTTGGCTTCAGTTAGTATAAATTCTCCTTTTTATGCCCATTTGGAAAATTCATACATTTAGTTAATGGCATGAGAAAAAGGATTAAGATCCAATTTTCCAGGAATAATATAACAGAGTTGTACTAAGTAGAGTCATATAGAATCTGTATGACTCTATATCATAAACCATATTTGTTAGAAAATACATATACTGAGACATTTTATTATTTCCTGTGCTAAAGAATAAATATCCTTCCTTTGTTGCCAAAAAACTGGCAGCATCTACAACTACATTTATAGACTTCTTGATTTGCACCAGTGGCATTTTCACTTTCAGAGACCCATATATAATTAGAACCAGTAATTAAATCTTATGAGACCAAATAAGCCACAATTACACTTTGTAAATGCTTGTTGGCAAAATCAATTTCATATGCAGATTTTAAAGACTGAATAGAGCAGGAACTGGAAGTCCTAGTTGATTTAAACAGTGTGAAACCATTTTAACATCTGTATCTAGAAAAATAAATCAATAGATCTTTGACTATGGCTTACTCAACAGCACCTAACATTTTGGATTCACTGAATCTCATTGCATTCGCACAGAAAAAGGAAGAGTAAAGCATTGCATTATAGAAAGCAGAATGAGAATAAATGCTTCTTTAAACTACATTGTTATGTTCTGGGAAGAAGTAATTAACGAACACATTGACTTTGGAAGAGGTTTAATAATTTGGGCTGTCCATATTCTTTTGAACTGCAAGCCTGTTTCATGGAAATAAACAGATGTGTTTTCTGTGCCATTCTTACTGCTAAGAGGTTAGTCCTGCAGCATGGAAAGACAGATTTATGTCTCCAATTACTCAGTGAATTGAAGACATGATGATGCTTGTATCTTATGAATAAGTTGGCCACAGACATTGATTAGGTATTAGAAATGAAATTTGGACATTCTTTCTTGAAGCTTTAACAATTTACATGCAGATAAATGTATATGAAAAACTCATATAAATTATTCAGAGAGAAAGAGGGAGGGAGAGAGAAAGAGAGCGAGAGAGGTCCTTTTCTAATATTTCATTCATTTCTTTTTTTGTATAATTATAGGCATGAAATCCTACTCAAAATATAATAATCTTTACTAGCTAGTTATTCATCTAATTGAATGAACAACTGAACACGTGAACACCATAGAACAGGGGTGTCAAACTGACAGCCCAAGGGCTGGATGCATCATGCACAGGCCAACTCCATGAATGGGAAAAACATCATGAAATATTACATGATGGCAATGTGATGTGGTGAGTTTGATGCCCATACCATAGAGGACAGAATCAAAATGATATAGAGACTATTTCTGAAAACTGTAGAAAAATCGGGGGGGGGGGGAAGAGAATCAGTACTACCGCCATCCCTGAAAATTTTGTGAACTCCCCTAATGTTGAAATAACGGAGAAGACAAAATGTTCTGGGGCAAAGAAATCTGGAATTTTTCTTTACAGCATTCTGAGAACCAGAATATTCTGTATCAGTACCAAGAAAAATACATCATCTCAAATAACATAAGGTAAAAGATTATGATTTACTCAAAGATTTGACTTCAAAGATTTGAACAACTTGTCTCCAGAAATGGTGGGTTATCCAACAATGGGGCTTTTAAGAGATTGGACAACCTTTGTCTGAAATAGTGTAGGGATTCTTGCTTGAGCAGGACTAAAAAGACCTTCAAGGTCCCTTCTAATTTTGGTATTCTGGTATGATAGAGTTGTTAGCCATCTCTCAACTGTTTCCTATGCTGGAAATAAATTTAAACAAAGTTATGTGCCAACTCATTGCTTACTGTATGTAGGGAACTCTAAATTCCACTGGCAAATTTGTTCATGAATAATGGGAGGAAGAAAATGTCATTTGAACTCAATCTTAACTATGTATCATTTGGAAAGAAACAGTATCTGCTTGCATTCTCTACCACAAAATGTTGTCTCTTCTTGCTTCCAATTAGTTATGCATTTTAACTAGTATTGCCACCTCAGGCAGCATTACCGAGCCATTACTGTTTTAATTGCAATTACTGCTGTGTCTTACTCAAATTTCCCCGTGCCGATGCTGCAGGTTCCAATTAGAGAATTCAAATGTGTATTCTAATTTCTGGCAGGTCTGCAGAAATAAAGTACACAACATTTACTACAAAGTTGCAGCAAACTTTTCAATCTTATTTGGCATCCAGGTAGAGTTTCAGCAGATTCTATATGCCCAGATAATCTATGCATCAGTCTGCATTGAGAACAATGGATTCTCCTCCATATGACGTCACTCAAACTCATTCATTTTCACCTCTTCTTTTCAGAGGAATTCATACGTAAGTGCACCAATGAACTCACCAATGAACTGAGAAGCAGGGTCTAAAACCTCTCTCTATGAACTATATAGGGATTCTCCCATTCTCATATGAGCAGATTGCCATAGCCCAATCCCTGGAATTGTACGGATTTGTTCCCATTTCCATCCAAGTGGAAGAAGAAACATGGGCAAAAAAATACATAAAAAAGAAGGTGGGAGAATACCTCAATATTAGCCAAAAAGAAATTATTATATAGAAGTCCTGATATATTTCAGAAAGTTCTCTTACCAAGGTTACTGCAAAACAATCTGTATTATACAATTTTAATCATGTAAAAACATCACTGTCTAAAGTAGAGATAAGACCAAAACTACAATACGCTCTTTGAAACGACAAGAAGTGTATTGTAAAATGAACAATATTTTACTTATTTTGTCTCTAATATACTGAAACAAGAAAACACGTCAGATAACTTGGAATTATAGAAAAACCAACCATTTGCAAAAATGAAAGATATTAATTCCTTGGGAGATGAAGGCTGATGTAATTAAATCCATGTTTCAAAACATAACTTGTTAGCTCATTTTTAAAATCTCTTTTGACTTTGCCATATTTTAATTTTTCTTAGCAAACAAAATGAACATCTACAACTTAAATAGAGTTTTAACTTTAATATTAATGAAGGAGGGTTTTTTCCTGGTTGTTTGAAGAAGTATTATTTCTTACAAGAAAACCAACTTAATATATCTGGCTGAGCAGAATAATAAATTTGGGGGAAACTTCTTGTCAGAAATACTGCAAGAAAAAAGTAATATGGAGGGAAAAAATCTTGCAATTGTTATGACTCATATCAATGGTAAATATTTGAGCACCTTCACTGAGTTCCTAGGAATGAAGGGACTTACTAACAACATCGATTTTGTTTCTAAAGATTTTTATGCCTTAAATTTTCTTCACTCTGGACTCTTAGAATTTTAATAATCTTGCATGGCAGTATTAATTACTTTGAATACTTTTCCCAGAAGCAATTTAAAAGCTCTCCCTTAATCCTTGAGCACAGCAGGGCCATTTCAGTAATACAGCTCGTTCTTTTGTCATTTTTCTTAAAAAGAAGAATTCTTTCTTCAGTTTTACATTCTTTGACTTGTTTTAGATTAGTTAGCAAAAAGAAGAGAGCATCACTGCAATCAATCCCTGCCCTTCACTTACTCTGTGTTCTGATACACCTCCACGGAAAGAAGAAGCAATTCTGATCCACTGATACAATGAGACAAAGTATGTCAAAATTGCAATTACAAGACCACTAATATCAAGACTGGAAGATCTGCAAGAATTTGGAAGACTCATAACATGTCACAAGGTACCAGAAGAAAATCTATATTAGCATTCCTCAATCAAATGAACCTTTCAATAGTTTAACCCAAGAATGGTTGCTATTGCATGAATTGGAGAGATTTTCTCAGAATCTATAATGTTGAATATTTAGCAAGAATTCATTGGATGTAGACATTAACTGGGATCCTTCTGCTGTTTTCCATTTCATTGAGAAGGAACAATGTCTCAGCTGAAATGGAAATTATTGCCTGCTTTCCTCCCAACCCCCCAACTAAATAACACCCTTGCTCCAGGCATAGAGTACAAAGAAAAGTCATATTATACTGTAGTTGGAAATATCGTGTTCAGTCTCATGGAGTCATCTGATAAAAAAAGATATTTTGCTCCATATGGTGTATGTGATAAAGTGATTGCATCCTGATAAAGTGATTGCATCTCTCCAGCTTTTCTTGACATCAACAGATTAGCATCTATATAATGTTTTGACAATGAGAATTGGAGCAAAGGGACAATCTCATTTGGGGTGTATAAATGCATCCAAAAGAATCTGTTTAAAAATATACACAGGGACAGAACTATACACCTTTCCTTTCTTCTTGAAATTCTGAATCACAATGACTTCCCATCTGGTACCACCAATCTGGTCATAAATTAATGAGGGCCTTTGGGTACATCACATGTATCAACCCCCAGGGTTCTCCTCTGAAGCTCAGAGCATGCTAAAGAAATTGGTTAGAGCATAATGCACTTAAGCTGTTCTTTATTTGAGTTCTCCATCAAGCAAAAAGAGAAACCCTCCACATATCAGCCTATGATGTTTAACATAATGATGAACACGTCCTTAACCTTTGGGGGCCTTCTCATAATTTGTACATCTCAACAATATATGGAACTGACCTTACAGTTAAGCAGTGCAGATTGTGTCTCTCTCACATACAGACAAGTAGAGTATGTGTGTGTAATGCCTGGATAATTGCATGAGCGAGAATTATATAGTGAGATTAAGAAATATTTAAAAACAGAGGTTTTTAATGGCCAACTGATGATTCACCTCATCATTTTGGCAGTAAACTAATTCCGTTTGAGCTTTCTAATCAGTTGTAATCACATTATGCTGACGGTGTAGATTCTTGAAGGCAACTTGGTTCTTATATTCTCCCTACCCAGTGGAGATTGCTTAGCTATGTCTCGGATGGGAAAAATGTTAAGAATCTATTTGGGGGGGGGGGGTGTGATTTTTATCAAAGAGGCTATACAGAAAACATAGCCAGTGAAATATATGTAGGAAACTTTCTAACTTTTCTATTCCACATGACTGTTCATTTGTCAGCCAAAAATATTCTAGAGCAGTGGTTCTCAGCATGGGCCATATGGCCCCTCCAGGGGGGGCATTTCTAGGAGGCTACAATCTTTATATGATATAGTTTAGATTAATAAACAGTGCAGATGGTAAAGTAGCTTTCCCCCCCTCAGCTCACACTATTAGGGACCGTAAAGGGGGGGGGGTCGCAGAGGTCAATGAGGTTCAGAAAGGGGTCATGAGCGGGGGAAAAAGGTTGAGAACATCTATTCCAGAGTGTACAAATGGGGGGAGGGGACTAAACTGAATAGGACTGAATGGGAAGAAGTTCAAATTTGGCAACAAATCCTCTGAAACAGATTGATGGGTACAAGATACAGGAGGAAAGATACCAATTGAAATTATATGTTATAACCAGAGATTGAAATGGATACTTAGGCATCAAAGGAAAAGGAACGCTTAAATAGATTTAGTATTGTTATTGTTATTTTGAAAATAAAATATCCACTTTGCAGGACTGAATGTTAATTGTTCCATCTACACTTTTTTTAAAAAAATAATCAAATGCAAAATTATATCAATTATTGGATTGTTCGTGCATTTGGCATTTCTATGTTGTGAAAATCCTATGCATTTATAAAGCTCAGTAAAATAGGTGTCCAGCTTATAATTAAGGTTAAAGCAACATCTAGACACTGAAAGAAAATAATATACTTTTTTTAAAAAAATATTCAGTTATGAGTACAGTTCTGTGTGTTGCAAAGGTTTTTTTTAATATATAGGGGAAAAAAGTCCCTGAATATATTTACTGCAAAATGAAAGCCCACAGGCAAATGCTCCTAATGCAAATATTGCATTCTGCTGGCTATGCCAAGGACAGGTATTTCAACAGAAACCATCAGATAGAGCTCTTTTAATCACAGAAAAAAATCTTTCTATAGAAGAAGCCTTGGTAATAAAAATGGAGATTACTTACCCAGAGCCTTGAATAGAAGTGGCCTGAACAGAGTTTACAGTTAACTCTGCCACACATTGTCTACTGTGAAGGTATAAAATGTTTGTCTTGCTATCTCCAGAATAAGAGACTCTACCAATTTCAAAATTGAATGATGTGCAGCAATTTTAAGATGCGTGGACTTCAACTCCTGGAATTCCTTAGCCAGCATCTCTCTAGGCCCAAGTCTACCATGTGGTTTTCTTCTTCCTTGTTTATGCAGTATAAAAGTACAACATAACTCTTTACCTCAATTCATATTTTATATATAAAGAAGCATGTCAGAGTTGATTTATTAGCATATGTTTTCATTTCATATTTTGAGTGCTTCCCAACAAGGAGGCACACTCTTAATGGTGTTTGGGTCCATCTTTCCTATGTGGAGTGGAGTTGAGGAGTATCATAGATGAGGTGCTGACATATGAATATCAACAGCATCAGGATTCTGGATTTGTGTGTATGTATGAGTAAGAGAGAAAGACCAAAACACGTGAGATTTCTCTGTTTTAAGATCTACTTTAAGCCTGTTTTATGATTGATAGTACAATTTTTGTATGTATCCTGCTTTGACCAATTAAGCATGACAAAAAGCATTGGCTGTATATAGATCTAGGGTGTCGGTTGCATGACCCATTTTATAATTACACAAATACCATGGTTGATTGCATATTTATTCATTTATATGATTAAATGTATACTCTGCCTTTCTTGTAGATGATTGCTATGAAGTTTCCTTATATCAATAATACTAGGGAAAATGTGACTGGCCTAAAATCAACCAGTGAATTTCGATACTGAGGGTGTACTTGAATCTGGTTTTTAGGATCGTATTCTAACACTTTTAACAACTATTCTAATAATAAGTCATATATTGCTGTTGTTGGAGATGGATTGTAGTTTGGAACATTGTGGGAAGTCCAGGAAACTTTAGTTTCAAGATAATGTCAGCATTCCAGCAAACCTCCACTCCAATCAGTAACTCCGAGACAAGCATAAACTCAACAGCACCTTTATTAGAATAGCACCTGGCACATCTGTGAAATCTTTTGTCTACTTAGAACTACTCAATCACTCCCTCCCAACTCCTCAGGCTATATGGCAGCGTGGACCGCTGAAGCATCCCCATGGTAACATGATCAAAATTTGGATGGTTGACAACTGACTCATATTTATGAAGGTTGTAGCATCCCGAGATCAAGTGATCACCTTTTGTGACCTTCTGACAAACAAAGTCAATGGGAAAATTAAATTCACTTAACAACCGTTTTACTAACTTAACAGCTGCAGTGATTCACTTAACACGCGTGGCAAAAAGGTCGTAAAATGGGACAAAACTCACTAAAATGTCTCACCTAACAACCTTAATTTTGGGGTCAATTGTGGTTGTAAGTCGAGGACTACCTGTAGGCATTTTGATGTTAATTTAACAAGGACCTACCCCATATACATAGCCAATGCACTATAACTCCTGCCTCCATATGATTCCTTGGCAAAATAAAGAGGTAGGCAGAATACATTACATTTTGCCAATCATCTACTATTCAGAGGAATTACTGTTCCCTACCATCGTAGGCTGAGTAAATAATGCGCTTCATTCATTTGTATCTGAATCACTTTATTCAGGGCTTAAAGACAACATATAATATTAACATAAAGTTATAATGAACAAAGGAAAGGGAAAAAAGAGGTTCCTAACCCATGACATGTAGGAAAGCGCTAAATTAATTGTATCTGCTTCTAAGTAATCTGACAGGTAACCAGAAACAGAAACAAGGAGACAGAAATCTAAATGGAAGTGCATGATACTAGAGTGGTTTATTGATTGCAAATTAATAGAGTGCTAACCTGCTGTTTTTCTGTGAAGGGTTTCTCCATTCCTCACTGATGCAATATTTGAGATAAGAAAGAGTATTATCCTGAGAAGATTAGTCTTATTGATTGCTTCTTTCTCCTTCTCTTGACTTCTGTTATAAATATGCATAGCTATATGGAGAGCATGCACTTTTCCTAATGGATTCCTTGCCTCTGTATCTTTCCAAAATATTATGCTTTATGATGCATTGAGGTCCATCATAAGATGTCCATCATCACTTTTTAATGGTATTGGGTTTAGGATGGCAATGATTTCCCTATCCATCTGACTAGCTGCATGAATAGTCTGGGCATTTTTAGTAAGGTTGAATGTTAAGCTGTATTCCAGATGTGCAGTTACACCAGGATATATGAAATCTTGTTTGAAAGATGACACAGCATGTACAAATTAGAGGGGAGAGGAGTTAATTGAGGTTAAAATCATGTTTTAGAAAGATTTCTAAAGTTGGATTAGCCTTTCAAATCTCATCAACAGACACAGGTACAAGGAGATTTTAAAAAATCTTTTGATGTGATGATGTGGTCTTCCAGCTGTAGCCACAAAACCAGGGGGACTACAAGAATGAGGATCATGTCTTTATTAAATATTGCAGTCTTTTTTCTGCATGTTCAGACTTACATTTTTTAATGCATAGTATTTATCTCTTACTTGTGGAGATAGAAGTAAAATAGAATAAAATATTGGGACCAATTATTCTTATTCATCCATGAATTTGATGACACCTGGATAACAAAAACCAACACTTTATATGGTGCCCCTGAGGTGAAATGGACCCCTGAGGTAAATTGGATTCCTCTTTTACCTTGCAACTAACTGCATATTCTCCCCTACCTTAAATCTAGAAGCTTGGACAGCATTTTGAAGCATCTATAGGAGTGAAAAGCATGGAGGAAATGCCATGCACAAATGAACATTGGATCACAGATAGTCCTTGATTTACAACAGTTCATTTAATGACTGTTCAAAGTTACAACGACACTGAAAAAGTGACAGCCATTTTTCATGCTTATGACAGTTGCAACATCCCCATGGTCACATGATCAAAATTCAGATGCTTGGCAACTGGTTCATATTTATGAGGATTGCATTGTCCCAGGGTCAGAGGTGGTATTCAGCAGGTTCTGATCAGTTCTGGAGAACAGGTAGCAGAAATTTTAAGGAGTTCAGAGAACCAGCAAATACCGCCTCTGACTGGAGATTTTACAGTATCCTTCCCCTGCCATGCCCACCAAGCCACACCCACAGAACTGGTAGTAAAAAATTTGGAATCCCACCACTGCCTGGGGTCATGTGATCACCTTTTGCAACCTTCTGACCAGCATAGTCAATGAAGAAGACAGATTCACTTAACCACCATGTTACTAACTTCACATTTGCAATGATTCACTGAACAACTGTGGCAAGGAAAGGTCATAAGAGGAAACAAAACTCACTTAACAAATATCTGGCTTAGCAACATTTTGGGGCTCAATTGTGATCGTAAATCAAGGACTATCTGTTTTGGATGTAACAAATAGTCCCTAACATTTTCCCTGAGGATAGGAATAGTGAGACATAATTTATAGTTCTTGCTGGTGCAACCTCCATAGCAGACCACATTCACTGCCAATTCCTACTGGGAATGGTGAGCAAGCCACAAATATATGTGATGCTTTTATTTCTGTTTTTCAGAACAACTGTGCAGAACCTTGGTGAAAACAGGTTCAAGTGAAGCAGAAGTAGAATTAAAAAGGGGACAGGTTTAAGCATAAGTTGTTGGAACAACAAATACCTCTAATGATGTAATTTACATTATTCATTCCTGGAAATTTCTACAGGACGAAGAAATCATATACATCTGTTTAAAAGGGATTTTTCAAGCCATAACTCAGTTCCTTCCAATGCTTCTGACTGCTCTCGGAATGAGAGGGCTTTTTTTTTATTAAAACCAGGGACTGTGCTGCTAAAAACAGTCTCCTGCCTTTTTCTGCACTTAAGACAAACTGTTCAGCAAAGGCATCTTTTCCCCTCCAAATTAGGTGATGGGGTGGCAGGCAAAAGGGCAAAGTGGAGAGAGAAACCTGAAACAAAAATGAGTAATATTGGTTTGCTGCGGCTCTTTTTCGTTTTCTCTTTAAGAAACAAACAAACAAAAAGTATTGCAGACTTTCTTTCCTCTCTATCATTAAAATGTAGGAAGTTGCTCTATAATGAATCTTGTTAAGTTCTGCACATGGGTGCAAGGAACGGAGACCAGGCAGTGAACAGTGAACTTCAACTCTTTATTAATCATCGTGAACAGAGCAAAAACCTGGAGCAGCAGCAGCCCTTTTATAGGGCAGGCTGCTGACCTATTAACCAATGAGAACATGGAAGCATTAAACCCTTGAACCAATGAGAGCGGCTCATTCACAGCCAATCAGATTCCCCAGAATGGACCAATCCGATATCGCTATTATCGGCCAATCAGGAGTGCAGGATTAGAACCCTGATTTTTCTTAAGGTTTGTTAAAACTTTATTTAAGCGCCTTTATTAGTTCATAACACCCCTTCCCCCGGGTTCCGTTTGAGGGGTGCGGTGACATAATCTCTAAGATATGTGGGTTGTTTTAACTGTCTATTAGATTTGCATTGTCCCACCGGTTCCCGTCTGCAGTCCAGCTTCGGTGGGACATTTTTGGACATATCTGGTACCAGTGGTTCCTCATTCTCACTGGACGACTCGGTGCCGCTAATTCTGTCGTTGTTGCTGTCCTCCAATCTTAGTGGGCTAGCCTCCATTGAGGTATTCCTCTGTGGTGAGGCCACACTCCTCCCTGATTCTTCTTCATTAATCGCGCCTGCTCGCTGACTTCCTTTGCTTCTGCTCTCCCCCATCTCAAATTCGGTTTCTTTGACATCCCCTCCCCCCTCAGTTTGGGAGTCCCAGGAGTTGCGGGAACTGGGTTATAGCCTAGAGCGAAGCTGATCTATATGGCGTTTCCATATTTTTCCGTCGCAGGTTTGCACACGGTACAATCTGGGCCTGGTGGTTTGAATTACGGTTACTTCGATCCATAATGGTTTGCCGGAGAGGTTTTTAGCGAAAACAAAGTCGCCTACCTTGAACTTGTGGCATTTCCTGCTGGATCCGCAGGGTTTCTCTGGCTCGTAGGAAGGGTGAAGCCAGTTGAGGTGGGAACGGAGCTTGCGTCCCATCAATAGTTCAGCTGGCGTCTTGTTGGTGACACTGTGTGGAGTGATGTGTTGGAGTAGGAGTATTCTGTTTATTTTTTCATCAATGTCCCCATAGTCCATTTTATGGAGAGTTTTTTTAACAAATTGTACCATGTGCTCGGCCCTGCCATTAGCCGCAGGGTGCACAGGCGAAGTTAGTGCATGGCGGATGCCCCGATCCGCTAAGTATTGTTCAAATGCCAGGGTGGTGAACTGGGGTCCGTTGTCGGAGAACAGAACGTCTGGCAGTCCGTGCGTTGCGAATAGCCTGTTCAATTTTCGGATGACGGACTCCGTTGTAATATTCTTCATTTCGTGGATCTCGAGCCAGTTGGAATAGGCATCCACTGTTAGGAGGAATGTATGTCCTTTAGTAGGTCCCGCAAAATCAATGTGGATGCGGGACCACGGCCCCCGGGGGGTTTCCCATTCTGTTGGAGTTGCTCTAGGTGGGGCACTGCTGACTTCTTGGCATTTTAAGCAAGTCTTTACCCAGGCTTCGATTTGTTTGTCGATGCCCAGCCGCCATGCGTAGCTTCGTGCAAGAGCTTTCATTCGCACGATGCCGGGCTGACCGTCATGCAATGTTTTCAATACTGCTCGTTGTAACCGCTCTGGGATGACGACTCTATCTCCCCATAGGATGCAGCCTTTTTGAGGAAACTGTTCTGTTTGCTGGTTTCTGAAAGGGGTGAAATCATCAAAGGTTTGTTCTATTGGCCATCCTCGTTCGACCCAACTAAGAACTCGCGATAAGACAGGATCTCATTTTGTTTCAATTGCAATGTCGCTGGCTGTTAGCAGTGGTGACTGTAGCATTTCAATCTGGAGTGTTGTCAGGGTTGGAGCTGGGTCGTCAACGGTTTCTGGAAGTGGGGCGCGGCTCAATGCATCAGTGTGGGGAATGGCTTTCCCCGGGCAGTGTTATAATTTATAGTTGTACGCAGCTAAAAACTCTGACCAGCGAGTCATTCTAGGTGACAATATATAGGGGGTTGGCTTGTCTCCCGCTATAATCCCTAACAACGGTTTGTGGTCGGTAACAAAAGTAAAAACTCATCCATACACATATTCATGAAACCGTTTCATAGCAGATACAACAGCAAGAGCCTCTTTGTCGATCTGGCGATAATTACGTTCAGTTTTTGACAAGGTCCTTGAAAAATAGGCAATAGGGGCCTCACTACCATTTGGTAACACATGACTCAAAATGGCTCCTACTCCAAATGGTGACGCATCACATGTAATTGTTAAAGGGAGAGTCTCGTTATACTGCATTAAAACAGCATCTGATGTTAGTAAGTTTTTCACTTGTTGGAATGCGTGCTCCTCTTGGTGTCCCCAGACCCAGGTTGCTTTTTTGTCAAGAAGTCTATGTAGGGGCTCAGCTACGGTCACTTTCTGGGGCAAGAAGATGTTGTAAAAGTTAATGAGCCCCAGGAAAGCTTGGAGATCAGTTCTATTTCTGGGTCTTGGGGCATTTTTGATTGCTCTCAGTTTGCTATTAGTGGGGTGGATGCCCTGTTTATCGATTAGGTACTCCAGGAACTCTACTTTATCTGTACACAGTTGACATTTAATTTTTTTAACCTTAAGGCCAGAGTCTTTAAATTTCTGGAGAACCAGTTTAAGCCGCTTTTCTAGTATTTCTCTATTCGGGGCAGCAATTAAAATGTCATCAAAATATGGTACGGTGGGTGCATAGTGGGCTCATAAAAGGGGCGCGAGGACGTCCCAGTCCATGGTTTTCAGTTCAGTCGGTTTCGCTAGTGCCTTGGCCATCTTAAAGATGGCAGGCCTGCAATGGGTCAGGAATACTGCTCACTTTTTCACTGTAGTGGCATCCTTCAAGTTGTTGGTCTCCAGAAACATCTGGAAGTGATGTATGTATGAGTCCCAGTCTTCTTGTGCCAGGTCAAATGGAGCGGGTGATATGGCGCCTCTGGACATGGTTCTGTTGTCGATGTGCCTTCAGCTGTTTGGTGCTCTGTAGTGTTCAGTCAGCTCTGATGTCTCCGCATCCCACTTTCGTCGCCAGTGTTAAGTTCTGTGCATGGGTGCAAGGAACGGAGACAAGGCAGTGAATTGTGAACTTCAACTCTTTATTAATCATCGTGAACAGAGCAAAAACCTGGGGCAGCAGCAGCCCTTTTATAGGGCAGGCTTCTGACCTATTAACCAATGAGAACATGGAAGCATTAAACCCTTGAACTAATGAGAATGGCTCGTTAACAGCCAATCAGATTCCCCAGAACGGACCAATCCGATATCGCTATTATCGGCCAATCAGGAGTGCAGGATTAGAACCCTGCTTTTTCTTTAAGCTTTGATAAACTTTATTTAAGCGTTTTTATTTGTTCATAACAAATCTAGTCCTGGGTTGATGCTATTGATCAGCAACAGCTTTCTAAGTGTTTAGACAGAAGTTGTTAACGGCGTCTCTTGGAAATATGGGAACATGAACCTTGGACTTCCTGCACACAAAGCAAATGCATTACCACTGTAATGACACGCTGTCTTCTTGATAATGCTTACCCCAGGACAGAGTATTTTGGAGGCATTGAATGGAGATTTTGTTTCTGCAAATAATGCTTCAGGGTAAAGGGAGAAACGCTGCCTTGAAAATGCTACAAATAAAAGGAAAATTGTCTGCTAATCAAAAGGAAAGAACTTTGGAAAACCTTAACAGTTCCTGCAAATTCTTTCAAAGGCCATTTCTCCCTCTTTAGGTTTTTTCCCCATGTCTTTTCAGGTGCTACTCTTTTTTTTTAATTATTATTTGGGGGGTATTTTATCCAGAGATCCTTTCATTCCCAACAGTACAGAACAGAGTGGCTTATGTTAGCTTTATGGCTTGCCACTAGTGTCATTTAGCAGACACAGTAGAACAGGGGTGTCAAACTCAAGGTCCGTGGGCTGAATCTGGCCTGCAGGATGTTTACATCTGGCCACCCTGGAAACAGCAAAGGACCAGCCTGCGGTGTCTCTGCCAGCGAAACAGAGCTCAGGAGGGCCATCTGTTTACACTGGCAGAGGGTTGCAGGAAGCTGTCCCAGACAAAAATGGAGCTCGGGAGGTCTCCACATAGCCCTCCCGAACTCCATTTTTGCTGGCAGAGGGTTTCAGGAGGCCATCCTAACCAAAAACAGAGCTCAGGAACCCATTTTCACTTGCAGAGCTCTCGGGCTGCCAGAGACGCCCCAACACAAGTGATGTCAAGCTAGTCATGCCCCCCAGGGCCCCCCCAGGTCAAACACAACCCTGATGTGGCCCACAATGAAATTGAGTTTGACACCCCTGCAGTAGAAGGTTATCATACTACCATCAAGATAGTAAAACTATGGAAGAAAGCAAAAAGGCAGCGGCTTCATGGCTTCAACCTTCCATAAAATAAGTGTTTGGTTTGGTGCCAAAAAAAGGTTAGCTGGAAAACTTTAAGTCTTCTGAGAACAACACTTAAAAATTTCAGTCTTCCAGCTAACCTTTATTTTTCAAGCCATGCAGAATTTTAAAGTAAATTTTAACTCAATAGTTAGATCTGGGTTGGTTAGAACTGACAGCTGAATTAAATGCCATAGCAAGATTAGCACATCAGTATCAAAAGAGGCTACAGTTAAAACTTGGAATGGCCATCAAGACATGAAGAAAGAAAATGAATAGAATCCAAAGTGATGTGGGCCTTGCTATCCCAAAATGCTAGGACAGGCAGAGAGTTAAATGAGACATTAAGCCTAACTGGCTGGTGGTCTCATGTTAGTATCACATCATGGTGCTTAACCCCCACTGCATTCTGCACTTTCCAAATATGGAACTGAAATTTTAATTTTGATTTAATTTAATTTTGTTGCATTGAACTGTGTCACCATTTTGATTTGCAAATCTGTTTCGATAGAATGACTTCATTAAAGTTTCATCAGAGCAAGGCACCCTTTCAAAACTTTGCATAACCAATCTGTTTTCAGCAGTGGATTCGTGCCATAACAACATGAAGGTTTGCTCTTTAAGTTGCTAAATTACTGTAATATTAAAAAGTAAGCAGTTCTCACCGCCATTCTTCCCAAACAAGTAAGTATTTTTCCAATGAAATAGGCATATAATAGATAATTTGATATTAATGCTGGTATGCAAGTCCATTGATTTTACTAACTGTGCTGTCTGCTAGCTATTTCCATGATAATGACCAGACTTTAAGGAAAGTACATAGGGTTTCGGACACAATTTCACACTGGGCTTAATGCATGCCATATGATCTCACTCGATTTTCATTTCTAGATTTTTAACTTTCATTTTTACTGCAGCTTGCTAGATTCTAAGATATCTGCCTTCCTTAAATATGCCTCTTAGATTCTTGCATTGAGGGGAGTTTGGAAAACACGCTCAGCAGTATTTCAATCAAACAGCACATGCATTTTCTGACTATATTTTTTTTTAAAAAACCACCTCCCTTGAAAAAAATATGGGTAAACAGAAGACCCCAAAGATTACTAAATGGAACATTAATAGGAAAATTCATTTTTAAAAATGGAATGGTGTTCCTTCTTGAGATTTATTGACTCTCTGCAGTCTCAGATGAAGAATTTAGCCAGGAGCCATGCAGGCATTAGACTTGTACAAATCAGCCACATTCAGTTCAACCTTCAAAAAGGGCATTTATAAGTTGGTGGTTCACACTATTTCATTTGAACCAATTTGTGTGAAGTATCAGAAGGAGTACTTCTGAATCTTATTGCAGCTGAAGAACTAGAGAAGTGAACTGAATTCAGAGAGGCTTGTTTTATTAATAAGAATTAGCACCACTTCCAAAAAATGGAGCCAATCCACAGAGTTCAAACAAAGATAACAGGAATCAAGCATATACTTAAGTATTGTTGAGGTAAAATAAAACCAATCCTAAAGCATTTTTAAACACTATAAAGGTAAAGGATTTCCAGAAAAAAAATGCAGAATACAGGAACCAAGAGCACTACACAGGTGACCCTGAGGATACAGATAAACCTTCAAGTGCTTCTCTAAAAGGATGCAGATTACCAGCTATCTGCAAGGAATATGAGTCCTTCCATTCCCCACTATCCTGTCAGAGCTGAAGAAGCTTCTTGGATGAGAAGCGACACGTCTTCTAAAGAAAAAAAACAAGAAGGTCAAGTTGCCTCCTGAAAAAGCACCTTTGGGACAAACATGACCTGGATGACTGAGAATCTCTACAGACTATAAAGATGAAGGTTTCCACTGTCCATCGTGTCCAACTCTAAGGGGTGGTGCTCATCTCTGCTCATCTCATCTCCCTCTGCCAAGGGAGCCAGCATTATCTGAAGATATTTTCCATGGTCCTGTGGCCAGCATGACTATATGCTGAGGCACAGAAAACACTGTTACCTTCCCACTGATGTGATACCTATTTATCTACTCGCATTTGTGTCTTTTTGAATTGCTAAGCGGGCAGGAGCTGGGGCAAGTAATGGAAGCTCACATATCAAGTACAAATTCCAATGTATGTTAGTATAGTATGAGGCAAAAGCAAACAAATTGCATCATTCCTAAATTAATCAAATAACCAGGGCCGCTGTTTATGTTTAGCCAGATAATCCACATACACACAAGGCTCCAGAATGCATTACTGACCCTGAATTAGAACTTCATCATAAGCATGGTTTATAAACACTGATTATGAGGTTTCTAAATCTACTCCATTCTAAAAATAGTGTCCCCTCCCTTTTTTTCCTTTCCTTTTCTTTTCTTGGCCTGTTTACTGTTTCTTGCTTATCAAACCTCCTGCTGCCTTGGCAGAAGATCTTTTGGCCAGCGTTGCCAAAATGTAGTGAAGACTCAGGTGAAGAAAGGAGTCTCTTTTTGGTGCTGTGTGAAACCTTTAAGAGGACACAGCATTTCATGCTTCAAGCAGCTGGCTTGGAGAGACAGTCTCCTCACTTTCCCAAACCTTCTCTCCAAATTATTCACACAGCTCTATAAATTACTATTTCTCCTTTCTGTGGGATATCTTTTTTCAGGCTGCATAGCAAATCTGAAAATCTTATGGTTCCATCTAGGCACTCAGATTTTGTGTTGATTTTACCAAAGGCAAATTAAGCAGAATTCAGACGGTGATTCCTGTGCCGGACTGAGGTAATCAGGAATACGAATGTGATTATTACCTTTATAGGTTAACACTGTCTAAAAAGGCAGACTGTGCTGTTTGTAATAATAGGTATCTTTATACTAAGGAGAGACTAATATTCTCATGACTCTTTCAAACATAGTTACTTTATTAGAAACAAGAAACATCAGATTTCAAAAATGAGTATATTCCCTTGATCCCAAGAAATCATTCCTCAGGTTCTTCTTAACCTATAATTGTAGCCTTTAAGTTTATAAATACTGCCCCAAAGTGATTCCTCGGAAAATCACATGCAGGAATTGATGCTTGATATTAAGTAGCCTGCCTACAAAAATCACACCTCAAAAAACTGACTCCATGAGAAAGAAGTTAAAGGAGCTAAGAGGCCCCTGGTTTGTTAGTTTTGACAGTCTAATTAATATTCACAGCAAAGTTTCAGATGGTATAAGTTGGCACAAGTCCACCAAAGTCATTTGTTCCACCATTTAAAAATTAGCAACCAGCCCTTGAATGGTGCCTTCTGTCTTCTGAATGCAGTCTTGCATCTTTAATACTCTCTAAACCGAAATGTATAGGGCTCACTCCATTACTACCTTGGCAGAGTTCAGAGACCTTGGTTTAGCCTTCATTGTGGAGAAAGAACAATCTTAATTCAATGCAAAGGCCACAGAGCCCTGAACTGTAGCAATATCAATTAATATTGCAAGCAATAACTGTAATGTTATATACACACGAGGGAGAATTGTAGAGACAACTCATTTCGAGACAGAGGCAGACAAAACACAGTAAGGAATTCTTAAGTCACTGAAATTTATTATGTTAAGTGCCTGAGTTTCAAGCTGACTTATGTTTCCTTAAAAACGCTAACATTTATTTTGTTAGTTAAGAGGTTGACTTTTTATTCCTGAAAAGCAAGAGAGAGAGAGAGAGAGAGAGTGTACTTGAGTTGCCAAATATCCCTATCTCCACAGTCCTTAAAATGACAGATATCTATTCTTTCCAAAGTTCTTGAATTCTTAAGACATTATGTATAATATAACACACTGTATATGCCTGTTCTGTACTTGAAAACCATCAAGCCTGCTCTTGTGATCAAAGGGTATAATTGAAAGAGGCTCTATCATGTTTTAAAATCTCCCTTTGATTCAGATTGGGCCATCAATTGTTTCAAATCAGTGGTAGGCATGAATTTGGGTTCCTGCCTTTACAAGCTCTGTCCCATCAAGAATTCTTTTCACATTGCCTGAAGTGAGAGCATTTGGGCTGCAAAAGGAATATTAAATGAGATGGCTAAAGATCAGTGCCACTGTGAGCTATAGGACCCCTGCGATTGTGTGTCCTTCTCAGATGCCAGTTTGATTAGTTCTCAAGTAATGTTTAAACTGCTTTTGCATTGGAGATGCTCGGCCTCACAAAAGCGCACTTAATGCACTGCGGACAGCCTTGGCTGCTTCATCTCTTTTTCCAGACTGTAATTCCATGCCAGATGTACTGATGGCCAAGGCTTTTACAGTAGGGAATTGAACTGTGAGGAGAAATACAAACTACTCTGCCCTCAAGGTCTGTAAAACTGACCCACCCAGTGTGAATACAACTGCAACCTCAGGGAGGCCCAACATGTCTTCCAAATATCCCCTACGAAAAAATTTTGTGGCTATAAATGCATCTGTATCCACGCATACAAACTGGGGATTGCAAATCCTCAGGGTTCAGAACAGGGGTGAGGAAGTCTTTTCATCTCTCTCCTTTTGTTCTTGCTGCTCTGTTTTGTTTTCTTAAGCTGGCTGGCTTGACACAAGTGATTCTTATATACCCAGATGCTTTGTTCCACTTTTCTTACCAAAGGCACAGGAGTGTGGAGCTGTCTATCTCGCCTTTCAAAACTCAGTCAGTCCCATGTGAAGAATTCTCCAAAAGAATTTAACATTTTTATTTTGTTGCTTTTACAAATTGCCCCCTTGCCCAACAGTCCCCTTACTTTGCTATTTTACCAATCAAATTATCCCTTTATAAGTGTTATAAGCATCCCATATATTTATATTACTGAATTTCATTTAAATAGGAATAGAAGACGGACAGATTAGGAACAGAGAAATCTTGTAAATACCATGCAATGGTAATTCTATTGGCTGACAAGGAAGAGGTAGACTTGAAAGATGTAGAAAGGTTTCTTCTTTCTGCCAATACAATATATCTAAATCTAAATCTAAATCTAAATCTAAATCTAAATCTAAATCTAAATCTAAATCTAAATCTAAATCTAAATCTAAATCTAAATCTAAATCTAAATCTAAATCTAAATCTAAATCTAAATCTAAATCTAAATCTAAATCTAAATCTAAATCTATCTATCATCTATCTATCTAATATAATCTATAATTCTTAATTCTTGTTGCATTCAATCCTTTCTATGCTACATATCCAGCCATGTCCTTTCTCTTCTTATTATTTGAGTTTTGAGGGCTTTCTTTCAAATACTCATAATATAAACCAAATGAATAAATAAGTCCTGCAGTTAACAATATGGCTGCATGGAAGATGATCTGTCTCCCTCAGTTCATAATGCTTTTCCAGAAGATGTACAAATCATACTACAAACTTTCTAAGATGGAAGTGTTTATCTAGCTTACCTAGGTATCTAGGAGGCTTACTTGGACATTCAGTTCAAGGGTGGTTCTACATTTTAAGCTGTGATTAGAATGTAGTGAGTTATTGCATCAAATTGTTGATACTGCCTTTTATCCATTTGTATGGCATCTAGTTACAGTCACAAGAAAAGTAAGTATACTAATTACTTTGATTACCAAATACTCTGTTCCAGAGGTGGGTATTCAGCAGGTTCTGATCAATTCTGGAGAACCAGTAGCAGAAAATTTGAGTAGTTCGGAGAACCGATAAATACCACCTCTGACTGGCACTGTCCCCATCTAAAGGGAACCTGCAGAAGGGAAACTCATTTCTCTCTTTCATTACATCAGTAAGGCATGGGGCTCAACGAAGGACTTACATAAATGGATATTCTCTCTGGGCTGGCATTGTGATGAAATTTGGTTCCATAAATAATTTTTATTCTATGTCTATAGAGAGATTTAGATTATTTGGGTACAAACAATAGAAAAACGCAACAAAAAAATGTAGTTCGTTTAATACTTTCAAGAAATTATTTTGAAGCAAGCCAGAGTTTTTTCCTTCCTTCTTTTTTATGTATTCAGAATAATGCTAGTTCCTAAGAAAACATTTTATTTCCATGGCAATGCCGATAATTGTACACGCTCACACAAGCTCACACATTTATTTGACAAAAATAAATCTTTTCACTCCATTGAAGTTAAGTACATTCAAGAATAAGCTTTAATAGTCTTTAAAAAAAAAACCTCAGGAAATGGGAGAATATTGAATTTTCATACACCAACCTTCTTGTTTATTTTGAATGTATTATATGAATAATATATTCCAATTCCCCAACCAGTGAGAATTGTTAATCTTAAATTACCAAGGTTGTATTGGGCACTAAGGATGTTTCTTACAGCCATAGATTTAACATCCCAAAGCCAAGATGAATGCTTTCACTTGGCTAACCCTTTAATAAAGCTTTCTTCCTCAGAAATGAATCCTACTTTCTGCAGTGAGAAGCATCTGTATTTTAGAATGGAATCTCCTGTCACACCAAAGTTAATCCTATTCTCTTTTATGGTCTGGGAATTATCCTACTAACAGAAAGAGGGATTTCTGATCCCTTTATATAATTTCTTTCTCATATTCCTTTGTGTTGGAAAAAATGAAAAATAAATATTGTCAGTATTGGACGAAATTCCTTTGCATAAGAAGGACCCATAATTTGTACCCATTCCCTGCTTCAACTCTTGTTCTCCGCTTCACATCCTATTCATTCCAAGGCATCTATGACCCTCCAGAATTATCCTACAAGAGTACTTTCTACAACAGTAGGAAGTCAATAAAACCAAACTCTACATTTTTGTGGGAAACAGCCAGATTTCATGTATCACAGAACAAACTAATGGTTGCAATTATTCAGGGCAAGAAGCACCATATTTTTTGTGTAGCTTCTTGATTATCTAAAGGATGTCAGTTGTTTGTGAAAAATGTGTGAATTATGTCAACAACAGGATATTTCAACAGTATAGAACCAATTGTGGCACATCTCATTTCACCATTCAGGTAGCATAGAAAGAACTTTAAAACTTTAACTTTAAAAGTTTCTCTTCCTGTTTGGAGCTTCAGTGCCATCTCAGACTGCTCAGTAACAAATAAAGGGACAAACAGTGGCACAGATAACTTGGACACAGCAGTCAGAAAGCAAAGATTCATTGTCAGATGATTTGTTTTAAAATGTAGCTTCAGAACAGTGTATAAGAAAGAATAAAACATTGTGTATGTATTTGGTAACAATTCCTTTGCCACCCTTCATCAATTTGACACCTCTTTTAGGAGTACTTTGCCTGTCAGTAGCAGATACAAATGCAACTATAGTTCCACTGTTTCATCATCTTTTATCATTAAATTACTAATTGTATTAACATAATTGTTGCTACTTTGAATATATAGGCAACAAAATTAGTTCACTTCCTGCTGGGCTGAGCAGCAGAGATAAATAAACCGGTATCTAGATGTTTGCTAATAAAGCAGTTGTCACTATGAATGCAATTATGTGTCCATTGCTTTACTTATCATATGTTGTTTCTTCTACACAATTGACATTATTGTAAGAATAGAATAGAATAGAATAGAATAGAATAGAATAGAATAGAATAGAATAGAATAGAATTCTTTATTGGCCAAGTGTGATTGGACACACAAGGAATTTGTCTTTGGTGCACAACCTCTTCATTTACATAAAAATACATTCTTCAAGAATCATAAGATACAACACTAAAGTGAAGCATCAGTTTTGGAAGCATCAGCATGGGAAATTATACCTTTTTTCTGACCATGTTGGTAAGGTTACAATAACTTATATTTCTTCATAAATTAACTCTAGAAAAAAAAAACTGAAATACATCAGTCAATCAAATCATTCATTCATTTAACAGATTTGTCTCTTGCTTTTACTCCATACATTACAATATGTGAATCCAAGGTAGTTTAATTTTTACACCACTATCAGTACCATATCAATTGGTATAAGATCAGATTCACCTCAACAGTAATGGTACTAGGAGTCTTGCAAGCAATGATCAAGAACAAATGTGAGGTGAATATTATATAATGCACAAGGAAGAAGCAAAAATCATTCCTATTTTTATGCCCCCTCTTTAGCGATATATCCCTTTCAAAGATGTATATGCCTTTTTTCCCTTTATTTTTTGAGGCAGGGCTCAAAAAGCCTCTATATTCTGGAAAGATAGGCTTCAGCTGGAGGTGCACTAAAACAGGGGTCACCAACCTTTTGGACCTCAGGGACCACTAAACTCATAATTTTAAATCCCAAAGACCATTAACTGGTTCTGTGGGTGTGGCCTAATTTGTGAGTGTGGCTTGGTGGTCATGTGACTGGCTGGGCATGGCTTGTATGTAAATATTATAAATATTTATATAAATATTGAATTTTTTATAAAAAAAAGAGCAACTTTTACCCAAAATCAGGCAAAGCAGGCAGGCAGATTGAGTTGCTCACAGAATCACAGATTCATTCAGAAATCTATCTGCCATCGGCTAGCTCAGTCTGTCTCATAAAATTTGCTTGCAAGCAAACTCATAAAATTTGCTTCCAAGCAAACTCATAAAATTTGCTAGCAAGCAAACTCATAAAATTAACTCACACCAAGTATGTAAACACACCATGTATGTAAATATTGAATTTTTCATAAAAAAGGAGCAACTTTTACCCAAAGAAGGCAGGTAGATTGAGTTGCTCACAGAATCATTCAATGATCTATCTATGTGCCATCGGCTAGCTCAGTTTGTCACATAAAATTTGCTTGCCGTGAGTCTGCACTGAATAATACAACCTTCAGTCCTAAGGGAGGTTTGGCTGTGCTTAAAAGCAGAGCCAAAGATCTAAAGACTAGCTAGAAAGCAAGAGATCCAACCATTTCCTGCTTCCTAGCTAATCTAAATCTCCCAGCACAGCAGAACAGCTGATGGTCGGAAAAAGGAAAAAGCAACTTAGCAGGCAAGTTTGTCAGGTAAGGAGTGAGTGGGCAGGGAGAGTTCCCATGGGCCATGTGGGTGGCACAGCCTTGTATTTCTGCACAGCCTGGATTAATTGCTTTGGGGGGGCTCTGGGGGGTGAATGGGCCCCAGCCCACCAGTTGGCAACCACTGCACTAAAAGACCCAGTGACCTGACTGAGAAGAAGATTCAGAAACTGAAATACAAGCAGACATTTTAAAGTGACACAGAGTTTGGGAATAGAAGACTGCTGTCATGGATCCATTTCTACCATGTTTTAACAAGTTGACACTGCACAGTAGGAACAGGCTTGCTTTCATTTACAGTTGAGAGTTACTTCATCTTGCATTTCCAATACATTTGCTTAAAATGTTCCATCCATATGCGACAAAATATCTGCAAAAGATCTAAATATCTGCAAGAGGTCTTCCATGTTATGTGAAAAATTAAGGTTCAGTTATTTTGTGTGAAATGAAATTGTATAAGTATTATACATGCCTATGCATAGCCAAGCAAGCATTTATTGCATTATAACAATCTTATTCTGGACAGCAATGGTGACTCCATGGTTTGTTTTGCACATTGATAAAATATGTAAATTTATAAGCTGAGCAATTACACATTTTCTCTTAATACTATTCTGTTGCCCATACAGTTTCAAAAGACCTAGTTGCACTGGGAATACAAAGCTGTTTTCTTTGAAATTCATAATCTACCTTTGCAAATTACTTCAAAGGGTGATGCATAAAAATTTGTTCAATTTATATTGATTATGTAGCTTCAAGTCAGTGTCAACTTTTAGCAACCCCATAGATAGATTTTTTTCGAGGAGGAATTGTCCTAACCTGTTCCTTCAGGTCTTCCAGCAAATGCTCTAATTAACTCTTTCTACCATCTTCTTCTCTTTCCTTCCACCTTTCCTAACACTACAGCTTTTTCCAGAAAGCTAGGTCTTATCATAATTTGTCCAAAGTAGGACAATTTGAACCTGGTCATTTGTGCTAGAAGTTGAATTGATTTGTTCAATAATCCATTTGTTTGTTTTCTTGGTTATCCATGATATTCTCAATAGTCTTTGCCAACATCAAAGTTCAAAAGCATCAATGCTTCTTCAAAGCTTGGCTTTCACATCCATTGAATGTTCCAGGGAAACTATTTCTTGCCTAATTCTGATCTTTGTATATTTTCTGAAGTCCTTCATAACTAATCTACCAAGTGCTAGACTGCCAATATGATATATTTCTAAACTATCCAATACTTTAATATGGTCAGTTATAAGGTTGGTTGCTGCACCTATTATCATTAGCTCAGCCTTTTTTATATTTAATCTTAGCCACATTATTTTTCATGGTGCACCATTTTCATTATTAGAGCTTGCAGATCATTTGCATGTTCAACTATCAGAGTAGTGTCATCGGAACAGCATTGGTTGTTGATGATCCTTCTTCTTCCCATTTTACAACCCAACGCTTCTTCTTTCAGTACAACTTTTCCTCAGTGTATATTCTACATGTAGGCTGAATAAATAAAGGGAATATTTGCAGTCTTACTTTACTCCTTTGCCAACCTGGAGCCAGTCTTTTTCTATTTATATCCTGGCTATCTATATCAAGGCATTTCTATCTATATCATGGCTTTCTGACACATGTATAGACACATATATACAACAATGAGATGTTGTGGGATTCTCATTTTTCTAAGCACATTCCATAGTTGGACATAGTCGACACAATCAAATATAGATTAACAGAGTTGGAAGGAAACTTGTAGGTCATCTAGTCCAACTCTCTGCTCAAGCAGAAAACCCTGCATCATTTCTGACAGATGGCAGTCCAGTCTCTTCTTGAAAGCTTCCAGTGATGATGCACCCACAACTTCTGAGGGCAACCTGTTCCCAGGGGTGGAATTTTACCAGTTCACATCTATTCACTAAAACCGGTTGTTAACATTCTAAGCAGTTTGGAGAACCAGTTGTTAGAAGAAATTACTGGCCTAATCCTGTAAGGAAGGCAGGAAGGAAACATTCTGGTGTTGCTTACAGAAACTGCCTCTCTGTTAACCTTTATTACATTCTTGGCAGGACTAGATTTCCTGTCTCAGGAACTTCTCTGGAGTTTTTTTCCCCTCCTTTGCTGGTACTTTGCTTGTGTGGAGTGACCATTCAAAGTTACAATGGCACTGAAAAAAGTGAGTTATGACCATTTTTCACACTTACAATTGTTGTAGTATCCCCACAGTCATGAGAGGCCAGGCAAGGAGATGCGTGCCTTAATGTGAGTGATATTGAGTTGGCCACGCTCAACCAATAACATGACCACCAAGCCACGTCCACCCAGTCACATGACTACCAAGCCACGCCCACCAACTAAGCCACACCTACAGAACCGGTTGTTAAAAAATTTGAATCCCACCCCTGGCTTTGATTAATTAATTGATTGATTAATTGTTCTTAGTATCAGAAAATTTATCCTTATTTTCAGGTTGAATCTCTCCTTGATCAATTTCCATCCATTATTCCTTGTCTGGCCTTCAGGTGCTTTGGAAAATAGCTTGACCCCCTCCTCTCTGTGGCAGCCCCTCAAATATTGGAACACTACTATCATGTCTCCCCTAGTCCTTCTCTTCACAGAATGAATCAAAGTCCTTTCTATAATCAATGAAAAGTAATAACAAATCTTTTTTTGTATTATTTGTATTATTTTTTTTGTATTATCCACTTTTTTGTATTATTTGGTGTTCTCCATTATTGAGTGTACATCATTAACGATGTCTCTTCTTTCTTTAATAAAAACCATCTTGAATATCTGGTATCTTCCTTTCCATGAAGGGCTTTAGTCCGTATTGTATGATTCTAAGCATTCTTTTACTGCCATGGAAGCAACCTTGTTTAATTACAACTTTCTTAGTAAATTATGACAATAGCAAGAATTCTCTATATTCCATAACATGCCTAGTATTTCTATGGAGAATCATTTCTCATAATGGAATAGTAAGTGATAAAACAGAAGCACATTCCAATGGATATCATATGGAGATGAGTTTGTTTGTTTAATGAATAGTTGTAATAATAATGGACCATAAATATTGTCATTATTTTTTTCCTGAGGGAATTCAGAGAACATTTCATGTGCCTGTAGAATTTGAGGTTGATTGTTCACATGTAAATAAGATTGTTAGGGGCAATATGCTAACTCCATAAACCACTTAATGGTAAAGCATGGTGAAGCAGTATATAAGTCTAAATGCTATTGCTATTAAGAAACAAATTGAAAGAGGTAACAAAATGGAATAAAATATGAACCATATGTTTCATGATCTTGCAGCTGCAATCCTAAACCTAATTTTGCAAGACTGTCTAAATGAAATGGAGTTTACCACTAAGCTAACATTCATGATATTGCACTGTTTTTGTTGTTGCTGTTGTTGCTGTTGCTGTTGTTGTTGTTGTTGTGGACCTCTCTGACAAAAATAGTCCATCTTCTGAAAACTCTCTGCATATGTGAATGCGCCATTGCCTGCTGTTAAGCACTGCAGACTTCTGTAAGTCACAGTGAATGAATTTAAATATGGTTCATTAACCCTGAGCTCAGTGTCTCATCCCCAGGCCCTTGTGTTGGTCTATTAAGTCAAATGTCAGCAGCTTTGCAGAAATCTCCCTACGTCAATGCAGATGTTTTATGAACATGCTGGCTTGAACACAGCATGACATATATATAAATGGAAACAAGTTATAATCCATCCCTTGTAACCCTGTGCCCTTCCTTTTTCTCCTCCCAAGAATAAATCTGGAATCATCTACGTCTTCCCCCATTTGGGACACACTCTTTCTTGCTACAGCTTCTGCAGAATTCGGCCACTGAAGGCTTGCCCAGAGCTCCGCCATGCTGGCCTTGCCCTCTGGTTGTTGGTTTCACCTGTAAATAGTCCATTGCCACTGCTGACTCCACTAAACATCACTGTACTTCCATCTGCATTTTATGTGAACTCTGGAGCTATTAGCCACTAATATCAACAGTACTGCTCAGCCTAAGATCATTTATGGCTCCCCTGCTTCGCTTAATGCTTCTGCTTCAGAAGCACAATATTATTAATAGTTGCCCAGCTCAAGAAACCCAAATTAAATATTTCATTTGGGTTAAGGTATTATCTGCAGCCCTTTTGCATTATATTTGGACAAAACTGAGCAAGGATTTCCATGAGCTCGGAGGGTGAATTTTTTAAACTTTTGTAATCAGAGTGCATCCTTTTGTATCTTTCGTTGAAACCTTTATTTTCTTACAACTAGCTTTGTTATAATTCAGTGAATTAAATAAGCTTGCACCAGTATATACATATTGGCAATATGTCTTAAAATATGTTATGCTTGCAGCCCCTTTCTTAAGCACTTAAATAGACTCCACTCATCCTCATCTTTGTGCTCTTTGTATATGTATATATCTCCATGGATCTATTTTATGTGGCTGATTAGAGAAGCTGCCATGCCAAGGCAGCATATCTTAAACATCTTCATTAAGATGTGTGTAAGAAGACAGTTATTTCTGAAAGCAATTGCCAAAACAGATTTGCACACTCAACCAACTTGAAAGGCTATATGAAAATAAAATCCAGCCAGATAGCAATAGCAATAGCATTTAGACTTCATAGTGCTTCATAGCACTCCCTGGGTGGTTTACAGAGTTAGTACATTGCCCCACCAAACTGAATTCTCATTTTACTGATGTCTGAAGGCTGGAAGGCTGGAGTTAACCTTGAGCCAATCGAATTCCTGGCAGTGGACAGAGTCAGTCTGCAATACTGTATTCTAATAGCTGTGCCACCATGCCACCTTATCAGATATATACATTTATGCTGTTGAATATCTGTCCATGCAGCAGAAGATCAAACTGTGAATCTGTGATAGAGGAAAGACCACCATTACTACTGATCTATTGAACAGCTGCTCCTCAGGGTGCTGATATCTCTCTTGCACCAGCTTTGTGCTTAGATTATGCCCGTTCTAGAAACCCTGACTTAACAGGGATTGCATTTGAGAGGAAATCCCTTTTCTCTATAACTTTCTGGCCAAATGAGGCCTGTTCTCTTTCCTTGGCTAATTTTTCTTTTGGGTGCCAGTTTCTCAGCCATCTGTGCAATCCACTGACTTCTTTAAACATCCGAGAACGAGCCGTTTTGTTCTTCCTATGGGAATGCCCCAAACTCAGGAAAGATTTTGTTTTGAAGAAGCCAATCCAGTGGTCCATCTGGCCTCTCAAATGGCAGACATTATTTAAAGTAATCAAGTTTTCCATGCACTTCCCTGGGACCGTCTGTCTGCAGACTCTTGGTAAGGCTCTTTCCTGACTTGCATACCAAACTCCGAAGAGCATTCTGATTCCCCAGCATGTTCCACTGTGGGATCCTCTCACCTAAAGCAGAATGCCTTGCTTGACTATACTTTTGTACTTTTGTTATTTATTCCCTCTGTTTCATACAGCCATACACCCACTCTCCCCACCCACCCCCCGTCTCTCTAAATCCTGGCAGTTCTATTTTGCCTTCAGTGATTTGGAGGGGGGGGGTGAAGAATGATTGCTGACTGTGAATGCACTGAACCTCTAAGCTCTCATAGAGGAGAGCTTTAATTGAGATTGCACTGAACCAAGGGATATGTTTGGAGACTTCTTTGCAGAAACAAATGGTTGATGCTTCTGATTTAAGCCATACCTCTTCTCCTTTAGGGTCAGATTTTTAAAAAAATATGTGGTAAATGTTATACTAGAAATCAACATTGCTATTACAACTATTGAGACAGTTGAACCAGGAAAATATACCTTTCCAACCTCTTGTTCCTTGCTGATTTTCAAGGGTGCCTACAGCCTCTATATTTCCAGTGACGGGAATGGATGTTGTACAAAGCATATTGCAACAATGTCCTTCTGATTTTCCATTTAAAATGATGAATTCTAGCATGCATTCGGTGACTTTCTATTTCGGGTATACTTGTGTCGAGGGGTTCTTGCTCTGCCTCAAAGCCTGGCTTAGTTAGATAGACAAACTTCTTTTTTGGTGCAATATTTGGGTTGCAGAGTTAAACTCCCAAGTGATGATCAGGATGTTCTTCCTTCATTAAAACTGTTGCACAGTTCTCCAAGGGGGAAAACTTGGGAAAGTTTGCTTTAGAAGTCAACCGTTCTAGATACTGTGATGGGTACAGTATTAATTCTGGCTCTGTTGTTTTTTTGGGGGAGGGGGAAGAAACCCTCACCATATCATAGGATTAGAGCTTTATTATAACCTCCTGCAAATATATAGCTGACAGTGATTATAACTTTGCTATGTACTTTGTGTCTTTAACTAATGAGTAATGTATATTAACTTGGGTAATCTTATAATAAGTTGGAAGGAAAAGAGACAGGCAGAATGAATTATTAGAATGAGACAGAGCAAACCTTTTCTTATACTTTAAGGGGAATCTTGCATTCATTAAAGTCTATTTAATTAATTAACATGGATAACATTCAGAGATAAGTCTTCATATGTATACAAGAGAAACACACAGATAGATTTTTAAGTAGCTTGGAAGTAAGACATCTAGATTACTGTGTTTGCTTGATGGAGGGATGGCTTTCACTAAGGTTAATACCATTAATCACACTGGCTTATCAAGTTCACATTCCAGTTATGGATTGGAACTCTATTTTGCCTTTGGAAGCAAAAGTACTGAAAATCTAGTGGACCTATTCCTCCACAAAGGGTAGGAGATGACTTTTCTCCTTGCAATATTAGTGTCACCTCTTAAAATGATCTGAGCAAACTTGCAGGAGGTACATAGAACCCTACAGGAAAGGAAAGACCAATAGGTACTATTTCCTTCTTGAATGTTCCTGCAAGAAGGCACACTTTAGTTTCATCCTAGAATCAGTATCAGCAAGGTTACTGGGAATGCAACTTAACCAAGAAAAAGTATAATCGAAACTGTATATATTTGAGGTTATTTATCCCATTTTTATTTTTTTTTATAAATAACTCAAGACAGTGAACATACTTAATATATCTTCTTCCTATTTTCCCCACAATAATAACAACTCTGTTAGGTAGGTAGGCTGAGAGAGAATGACTGGCCCAAAGTCACCCAATCAGCTTTCATGTCTAATGCAAGATAGAACTCACAGTTTCCTGGTTTCTAACTGGTGCCTTAATCACTAGACCAAACTGGCTCCCGTACCTTCTGAATACTATATTCAATATATAGTCTTAACATATATATATCCTGGTTGTACAGTTTTTAACTGTTATTTGTTTTAATTTGTTTTGCATTGCTATTTGTATATGTCTTCTGGTATTGTTCAGTTGTATGTTGTGAAAGAGCACCTTATTTCCTTGTTCTCAGGTTTCTGAGTACAATGACAATAAATTTTTTTATCTTTATTTATCTTATTTATCTTTATATGCTATATAATGCAACAATGCAATACCTACTGAAAGCGTGATAAAGCAGTAATAGTTGATGTATAAATTCCATGCACACTTTGAGAATGCTAGAATGATCTAAACTGAGTGTCTCTCCCACTTGTTTATGTAATTCATTTATTTACCACCTTCTTTTCAGATCACAATGAATTTAGTTGCACTTCTATTAGGCTATTGTACCTGGGCTGGACTGGATGATTCCTAAATGGCAGTGAAGAGATGCAAACATTTCTAACAGCTTGTTGCCACCATCTAGCCCAGAGATGGTGGCTTTACTTTACCATTACTGTAAAACTTTCTAGAGTCACCTGATAGGAGAAGCGGGAGGCATAAAATTTAATAAATAAAACAAATAAATAAAAATAAAATAAATAAAACAAAGCAATATTGTTGCACGCTCTCTCTTTCTGTATACAAATACACATACACATTGCATTCTTCTTCTTCTTCTTCTCCTCCTCCTCCTCCTCCTCCTCCTCTTCCTCCTCCTCTTCCTCCTCCTCCTCCCTCTCCCTCACTCCTTCCCTCTTTTTTTCTCTCTCTCTCCAAACATATACACATACATTGTGTGCTTCTGTTCATCCATTTATTCAATCTTATAGTGTCAACTCTTTGAAGTAGTCCAGACAGGAAATCAAAACCATGAGAACTAATATTACCTTTATTGTAAGGTTACAGTAACATAGTTTTGCAAGTCTGAAAGTGCTTCCCTCCTCCCCTGCCTTTATCTTCCAGAAAACTAGGGAAGGTCTCTTCTGAGTCACTTTCTCTACCCTCCCCCCTTCTTTGGATGTCTCAGACTATTGGCTTGGCTGTGGCTCTTTCTTCCATGTCCCAAGATTATTCTCACATCCCATTACATTTAGCTTTATATAATGAACCAATTACTTGTCTTTTTAATCATTAATACTGAAGTTTATTTACTATTTGATTGTTAGTATACTTTGCAAGTTTCTCCAACGTGGTTTTTTTATACCACACGAAACTAGCAATAAAAGAATTATAAAATCTGAAATTCAAGGTATCTAGAGAGTCTGCCTGAGAAAGCTGATTTATTATAAGACAGAAGCAAGAACTCAACAAACATGTTAAGATTTATAAGAATTGCTTATTAGAATGATTGCTTTAATCCAGCTAGTTACTTGTCACCTACTGTATTCATCTGTATCTAATATTTATCTTCAGAGTTAATTCCAGTTATATTTTGATGTCCAACCTGAACAAATTGATAGTTTATGTGAGTAATCTATTGCTATGAATAACATGTTGATATTAAAATTTATAGAGCTTATTTTCTGAAGTGGAAAATCACAATAAGTTGTCATCTACAAAGTAAAAAGGGTGATAGAAGCTTTATATTTCATGCTATTTATTGTTGGAATTACAACTCATAGTACAGAATCCTGCTTTTGATGGCTTACCTTCCTACTGCTTTCAGAATCTGAGTTTAAGATTTAAAAAATGCATTTGCCACAGAGCAACTGTCTACTTGAAGCAATATGAAAGAGGGCTGTGATCTCTTGAAATTTTTGTGGTTATTTTAATAAATATCCAAAAATAATTAAATGGAAATCTGGGGAAAATATCCCTTTAATTGCTGACATAGATTCTCCATTTTTAAAAACACTGGCAGAAAAGCTCACAATTAAATTTCCTTTAAATTCTGTAATATAACTTTTTAACCTTTCAGGTTTTTCATTAATCAAGGTTTGTCAGCTTTAATCAGAATGCACTCATAAACTACTGCCAAAGTAATTAAAATGCCGATTCTGTTGGCAAAGGTGCAGCAGTCATAATCAAAGTTAGGTAAGTTATCTGGCTGCCACATTGATTCTTCAGATCACATTAATAGACTAATTGGCTTTCGTGAGGAATTAATCTTCAGATGTCCCCTCATTCTTTCAAGTTCTAGAATGGACTTTAATGGTAGCAGTTTATTCACTCCTTTAACATCTATTAACTCCGTAAAATATGTACTCAGATCCTCAAACTATTTATGCTACTGGGTTTCTAATAGAATCACTCTAGAATACATTGGCTGAGGGATAAAAGTTATACCAAAATCAAACTACTTTAATTAAAAGCCAGTGATAACAAAGGCTTTAATATTCCTAGGGTAATTTGTTTGACCCACAAATCATTTTCTTAGTTATGTACCCTACTTTTTGCTATGTACTACAGGATGGATAAGGGAAGAGAAAGGAGGAGTATTAAATATGTTTGGTACCTTAAGTTTTTGATAAAAACAATAAAGGTTGAATATAAATTAAATAAATACCCATGGATTTGTAAATACTGTTTATGGTTGTTCTTAAGGAAAGTAAACATATCACTCATATTACTTTACATATCATTCATACTACTAATTATTTTTCATTGAGATAAATCAATCAGACTCCCTATGTGTTTTTTTGTGTTTATTGACAGGGAATATCTATGCACAGGATGTAGGCAATACATACATTGAAATAATAATAACAGTTGTTTTCCTATAATACAGCACTAAATCTCTCTCACTAATTCATTTTACTTCATGACTTTTGTGAGAGGTCACTTTGTGCTCAAACTTTTCCCTACAACAACACTGTGAGATATTGGCCTGAGACAGAGAATGACTAACCTGAACTCACCCTGTCGACTTTCATGTCTAAGGCAGGAATAAAACTCACAATCTCCTGTTTTCTAGCCTGGTGTCTCAACAAAATCTTTGAAGCACCATGGCCATTAATACTTTAAATCAGGGGTGTCCAACCTTTCACCTTAGAAGATGAAAATTTGGTTTGGGCCGCACACAAATAAATAAATAAATAAACATATAAAATAAAATAAAATAAAATAAAATAAAATAAAATAAAATAAAATAAAATAAAATAAAATAAAATAAAATAAAATAAAATAAAATAAAATAAAATAAAATAAAATAAAATAAAATAAAATAAAATAAAATAAAATAAAATAAAATAAAATAAAATAAAATAAAATAATTTTTATCATTTATTATTAATTATTTATTAAAAATTATTTATTTTTGTTTTATAATTTTCTGGCCAAATATTGTGGGGTGAGGGGGGTGGGGGGGGAAGAAAGCTCGCCCGCCTCGCACCTACCTCTCCTCCTCCTGCAAATGCAGGAGCAGTGGCGGGGGCAGAAGCAGCAGCGGCGGCAGGGGCAGAAGCAGCAGCAGTGGCAGCAGCGGCAGGGGCAGAAGCAGCAGCGGTGGTAGCGGTGGCGGCAACAGCAGAGGTGGCGGGGCGGGACTTTTGGGCTGTGGCTGCCCGCCTTTTCTGTTGCTCTCCTCGCCCCGCCTCGCGCCTACCTCTCCTCCTGTAAATGCAGCAGCGGTGGCAGCAGGGGCAGAAGCAGGAGGTGGCGGGGTGGGACTTTTGGGCTGTGGCTGCCTGCCTTTCTGTTGCTCGCCTTGCCCTGCCTCGCGCCTGCCTCTCCTCCTCCTCCTCACTGGATCTTTCATGAAGGTTGGGGTGGGCGTTGGGCCGCATTACGAGGTGACCTGGGCCGCATGCGGCCCACGGGCCACAGGTTGGACAAGCCTGCTTTAAATGCTGAAAGATGACTAATAATTTTTGTCATTAGAATTAATTCAATAGAATTAAATCTTTGTTATGGAATATAGTATGCATTAGTAATAGCGAAAATTATCTTTAAAAATACTTGAAAATATAAATATAATTATGCACATTCTTAAATAGTTAGAATTGTGTATGCCTATACTGTCTAAAACATGCTATTGCAACATTATTATTCTGGTCCTGTTCTAGTTATTCTTTGATTTTATATAGAAAGCTTAAAGTTTTACTCTTTAAGGCAATATCTCTACAAACACTACACCCCCTGCCTCCTTTCAGAAGTCTGAGATCACATTATGGCCTCAGACTTTTTGGGAATCACATTTCCCCACTTCAAACTCTCACTTGAAATTTGTGAATGGTGGAATGAGGACATGGCAAGCAAGGATGCAATGAGAAACGTGGGATCTTTCAACATTGCCCTAACATTTCCCCTCTTGTGATGACTGCCTGAAAGACTGTTTGTCACCTGAGGCAGAGAATGTTGCAGCTCCCCTCTCCTAATCGCATCTGGTGGGATTCAGAAGAAGAACCTTCTCTGTGGTGGCTCCTTCCCTTTGGAACCTCATCTCCACAGAGAATAGACTGGTCTGACTTTGATATTCTTTCGCAAGACTCTGAAGACCTGGTTTTGCCAATGGGCCTGAGGAACCCAGAGTGGGATGGAACGCATCAAGTGGCTTTTTGACTGATTCTGTTGTGGGTGGGTGGGGATAATTGTTTTTATTGCTGTATATTGGGTTCATTTTTTTGGTAAGCTGAGAGTGAGTGGGTAGTCATATAAAACTTATAAATAGATTAGATGATAGATAATAGCAATAGCAATTAGACTTATATATCGCTTTATAGTGCTTTACAGCCTCTCTAAGCAGTTTACAGAGTCAGCATATTGCCCCCAACAATTTGGGTCCTCATTTTACCCACCTCGGAAGCATGGAAGGCTGAGTCAACCTTGAGCCTGGTGGGATTCAATCTGCCAAATTGCAGTAGGAGTAGCTTGCAGTACTGCACTTTAACCACTGTGCCACTGAGGCTGAGTCAACCTTGAGCCTGGTGGGATTTGATCTGCCAAATTGCAGTAGGAATGCAGTAGTACTGCATTCTAACCACTGCGCCACCGAGGTTCTCTAATGAGGATAATGATGGATAGCTAGATAGATATGATGATGGATAGCTAGATAGATTAGATGATGGATAGCTAGATAGATTAGATAGATTGCTAGATCGCTAGATCGATCGATCGATCGATCGATAGATAGATAGATCATAGAGACCCTTAACTGACAGCAATACCTAGTGACAAAATCTGCTTCTTTTCCTGTCCCTGTGGGATTGGGTTCTGACTAGAAAGGAGTCTTTTTTCCAACAAAATGTCCCATTCTCTGAAATCCCCTCCAAGTAGAACTTCATAGCTAGTGCTACAGTAGAAAGATGCTTGGAAGCCTCAAATTCCACAAATCAGTTTTTGGCCTCATGAGACAGATGCCAGGAGCTCCAAGTCCTGCCAGCACAACTGCTGCTATTTCCACGATTCTTCACACTTCAAAATTCTCTCTCTGGCATCTATAAAGAATCTATAAAATATCACCTATAGGTAGTCCTCAGGTTGTGACAGTAATCAAGACTGGAGACTGCAGTTGCTAAAGTGCATAAAAGTGCAACATCAGATGACAGCATCACTTAGCAATGGCAATCCTGGTAGTCTGGGTTGATGTTGTAACTCCAAAACATGCAAGTTGTTAAACAGGAAGCAGGGGGAGCAGGTAGTCCCATAGGATGGTGATGGACACCCAACACAGGCCTCATGAGAGTTGAGGAGGGGCTGTGTGTGAATGCAGACAGGCTGATAGAAGAAGGACATGGGTACATACAAAGGAAGGGAGATGAAAGGAAAGAGGATATGGCTACATGTGGTCCTTCCAATGACTTTACTTGAGGGAAATAGGTAGAAAAGGTCTCAAATAGCAACCATGTGACTATAGGATGATGGAACCATCGTAAGTGTGTGCTGGTTGCCAAGCACTCAAATGGTGATCATATGACCACAGGCATGCTGGAACATCTGAAACTTTGAGGGCCAGTTGTAACTAACACTCATTCAGCACCATCATAAATTTCAATAGTTGCTGAATAAGTGGTCTATAGAAGACTGTCTGTATATCTAAGCCACGTGCATATCTCCTTCTGCCTCATATTTCATCCATTTCTCTCATCAGCTATATATGCTCTACTTTTTTAATTTATGGAATAAATACAACAGTGGATATAATAGTGAGTACAACATTTCAAAGGCTTTTACCTCATAATATACCATAAAAGGCAGGGTAGAAGCACACATGTTCATATAACAACTATCCTCATGTTATTTATTACAACTCTTGCTGTAATGTATTATTATGGTTTGAGAACATACAACAAACCCAGCTTGTTCATACTGAGCTGGCCGTGAGCTTATCTTTTTCTGGAAAACGCACACATTCTATTTTGCATTCTGAGATGGAAGGCAATTTTTTGGGCTTAATGCAGCCAATTGAATCCAAATAGCTCAATAGGATGGCAAATTAGCTTTTAGTAAGCAAAATGCTGTGAAGAAATAAAATGATGGCAATTGTGGCTATATGCAAAAATGCTGGTTTTGAAAGAAGCTTGTATGCATTATTGGTCCCAAAGACTGCAGACTAAATATGGATAAAAGAGCATTATAACTGAGCAATCTGGTCTAATGCAAAAGAGACACTAAAACCCACAGGAGGGAAAAGGGTGAGAAAAAGCAACTCCACCTTATTTATGTTAGGTGTGAACAGAATGGGAGAACAGCCTTGGCAGGTTTTCAAGATTCTCCTACATTGCTCTACTAAGCAGAAAAGTCTTTCCAGAAATTTAAGTGGCTTTGACTATTACAAGAAAAGCAGGTAGAATTAAGTGTCCCACTGCCTTTGATGGCTCAGGATGTGGAAACAGGAGGATACTCCTCTTATCTTTGACTGGAATACAGGTAGTCCTTGCTTAGCAGCTTCTCATACTGCTCATAGCTACAAGAGTGATGAAAAAGTTAACTTTAGAACCAGTCCTTGCATTTACAATCTTTGTAGGTCTGCAAAGCAAATGAAAGATAAAGTAAGATTATAAGGACAGTGGTGAATGTCCATGGAGATTCTTAATCATCCAGGATATAGTTGTCCCAAAGACGTTTTTTTCCAAAAGGCAACTGGACTTCCTTGGTTTTTTTTCCCCTTTGAAATCCAAGAAGCTTCTTCAGTTCTAAGTGATTGGTGGGAAATGGAATGGAAATCCCTACCAGTCAGTTAGAACTGAAGGAGGTTTTTGGATGAGAAGCAAAATGTTTTCACAGGGAAAAATAAATCCAAGATAGTCCAGCTGCCTTTGGAAAAAGCACCTTTGAGAAGCGCAGTGGTGGTTTCACACAGCAACCACTTTGCTTAACGACTTAGAGGTCAGCCCAATTGTGGTCACTAGATGAGACTACAGGTGAAACTCGAAAAATTAGAATATCGTGCAAAAGTTCATTTATTTCAGTAATGCAACTTAAAAGATGAAACTAATATATGAGATAGACTCGTTACATGCAAAGCACAAGAGTTCAAGCCATGATGGGTCATAATTGAGATAATTATGGCTTACAGCTCATGAAAACCCCAAATCCACAATCTCAGAAAATTAGAATATTACATGCAATCAATAAAACAAGGATTGTACAAAGAACAATAACGGACCTCTGAAAAGTATAAGCATGCATATGTACTCAGTACTTGGTTTGGGCCCCTTTTGCAGCAATTACTGCCTCAATGTGGCGTGGCGTGGAAGCTATCAGCCTGTGGCACTGCTGAGGTGTTATGGAAGACCAGGATGCTTCAATAGAGGCCTTCAGCTCTTCTGCATTGTTCGATCTCATGTTTCTCATCTTTCTCTTGCCAATGCCCCATAGATTCTCTATGGCATTCAGGTCAGGTGAGTTTGCTGGCCAATCAAGCACAGTAATCCCAGTCACTGAACCAGGTTTTGGTGCTTTTGGCAGTGTGGGCAGGTGCCAAGTCCTGCTGGAAAATGAAGTCAGTATCCCCATAAAGCTCGTCTGCAGAAGGAAGCATGAAGTGCTCCAAAATCTCCTGGTAGATGGCTGCATGGACCCTGGACTTAATGAAGCACAGTGGACCAACACCAGGAGATGACATGGCTCCCCAAATCAACATAGACTGTGGAAACTTCACACTGGACTTCAAGCATCTTGCAGTGTGTGCCTCTCCATTCTTCCTCCAGACTCTGGGTCCTTGTTTTCCAAATGAGATGCAAAAATTGCTCTCATCAGAAAAGAGGACTTTGGACCACTGAGCAACAGACCAGTTCTGTTTTTCTTTAGCCCAGGTAAGACGCTTCTGATATTGTTGGTTGTTCAGGAGCAGCTTGACAAGAGGAATACGACATTTGCAGCCCATGTCCAGGATCCGTCTGTGTGTGGTGGCTCCTGATGCACTGACTCCAGCCTCGGTCCACTCCTTGTGAAAGTCTCCAACACTTTTGAATGGCCTTTTCCTGACAATCCTCTCCAGCCTGCAGTCATCCCTGCTGCTTGTGTGCCTTTTTCTTCCACACTTTTCCCTTCCACATAACTTTCTATTAATGTGCTTTGATACAGCACTTTGGGAACATCCAACTTCGTTTGCAATTACCTTTTGAGGCTTTCCCTCCTTATGGAGAGTGTCAATGATGGTTTTCTGCACAACTGTCAGGTCAGCAGTCTTTCCCATGATTGTGATTCCTATTGAATCAGACTAAGAGGCCATTTAAAGGCCCAGGAACTCTTTGCAGGTGTTATGGCTTCATTAGCTGATGAGAGTGGGATACTTTGAGCCTAGAATATTGAACCTTTTTGCAATATTCTAATTTTCTGAGATTGTGGATTTGGGGTTTTCATGAGCTATAAGCTATCATCATCACAATTATGACAAATCACAGCTTGAACTATCTTGCTTTGCATGAAATGAGTCTATCTCATATATTAGTTTCACCTTTTAAGTTGATTACTGAAATAAATGAACTTTTGCACGATATTCTAATTTTTTGAGTTTCACCTGTACCTGTAGAATAAGACAATTTTGTACATAAGGTAACAATGCTTAAGATGGGCAAACTTTATTCTCCAGATTCTGACACCTCCTTCTCTCCCATTCAATTTATATCCTGGCTTTCTAATTTGCCGATGGCTTTGATGCCTTTCCTCAACTAGGTACATCAAGCATCTATGAAAGGAGGTGAATGAACTTTTAGATATTGGGAAGTAGAGTTTAGAAACAGGGGAAAGGAATAATAACCTGGCTAGATCTTTTGTAGTTATTGATTGATGTGAGAATGAATGCCAGGCATACAACATTAGGTGGCAGACACCATCAATGAAGAAAGTAGATGAAACTCAGGCAAAAGGGCAGATGCCAAATGAGAAATGAGAAATGAACTCAAATTGAGGGAACCAAGTGAGGTGAAAAAAGAGGGCCAAATCTTCCCATGGCAGCAGTATTCCCAGTAGCACCCATCCCATTCTCCCCCCTCCCCCTGCACCCAGCCATAGCATTTTACACATGGCTGTGTTTTATCACTTGGTTTAATTAATTTACTTTCATTTGTTTTCATTTTGATGGTTGTGAGCTGCCTTAGGGAATCCCTCATGAAACTAAAAGGCAGGTTTCAAATAAATAAATTTTATTCAGATGAATAAAAATACTCCGCTGACTCCACGGCCCGCTCTCCCATATACTTCTGAAACAAGCAAGTTATGTCTTATAAATGCCCATTATAATTGTCCATACTTTCTGTAAGGATGGTCTCTGGCTGGGCCCCTTTACAAGAGAGATAGAACATACAGTTTGGTGTAAGATCCAAAATACGGTCATTGCTGAACACAAGTAGATGTGCAAATCTGGTTTGACGAGAACCACGGTGGGAACAGGAACAGATGTCGCAACTCGTTTGAGGGCTCTGAGCAACAGAGAAACTGAATTAAGCCACGAGATAAATGGAGTACCAGAAATGAGTGCTGAATCATAAAGTCATTGAGTTAAAAGTACCTGGGAGAGGGTATCCCCTGCTGAAGGCAGCCTCCACTAGAGCATCTCTGACAGATGACCATCCAGCCTTTGTTTGAAGATCTCTACTGAAGGATAATTCACTTTATTATGGCCAATCTTTTCCACCACCTGGAAATGCATGCAATAATGAAGTTCTTTCTGATATATCTAACTTGAGCCTGCTTCTTTGTGGCTTTAACCCATTAATTCTAATTCTGATTTCCTGAGCAATAAGGAATATGTCCATTCCTTCTGTGATAACTTTTGTGATATTAGATGATCACTGTCCTATCTCTCCTTGATTATCTTTGGGTTTTTTTTGTAGACTAAACATATCTAGATAATTAACCATTCATCATAGGGCCTAGTTTCCAGGCTCTTCACCAGAGGTGGTATTCAGCAGGTTCTGACCAGTTTTGGAGAACCAGTAGCAGAAATTTTGAGTAGTTCAGACAACTGGCAAATGCCACCTCTGACTGCCCCTGCCCCAATCTATTCTCTGCCTTCTGAGTCCCAGCTGGGTCTTGTTTTGTTGCCCTGCACAGGAGAACAGAATTGGAAAGCAGGCTTGTGGGAGGGAATGGGATTTTGTAGTATCTTTCCCCTGCCATGCCCACCAAGCCAAGCCGTGCCCATTAAGCCATGCCCACAGAACCAATAGTAAATGTTTTTGAATCCCACCACTGCTCTTCACCATCTTAATAGCCTTCCTCTGAATTTGCTTCAAATTTTGATTGCTCCCTTTAAAGAATGATGCACAGAATTGGACATAGTATCCCAGATGGAGTCTGACAGAAGAGAGTAAAGAAATTATTTCTCATTAGCTATCCTATCAACACATTTGTATTTATAGTGACCTAGATCCCTTTCACATGTACTATGGCCAAGGCAGGTCTCATCTTATACACCTGCCTTTTGTATTTTGTGCCCAGTTATAGAACTTTATGTCACGTTAAACAATTTGAATAGCATCAGTCCAGCAGATAACTTCATTCCATTCCACTTGCTTTTCTGCAAGCTATAATGTAGCCATTTAAGGCCACTCTTTGAATGTGGTCATTCAGTACACTGTGAATCTATCTAACAAAAATGACATCTGGTATCATTTCAAACAGTAAATGTGCTCTCTGGAAACTGAGTTCCTTTATAGGTCCCCATGAGCTGCTTTAAAAGAAACTGAAAAGACAAAATGCATTTAGCCAAAAAGAAATATATTAATTCTCTCATTCAAAAATGCACAGTATAATGGCTAAATATTTAGAAATCAATTATATATATATAAATATTGAAACTACAACTTGATATAAAAAAAAACCAGAAATCTAGGTGAAGGAACAGTTACTGTGCTGAGGGCTGCAAACTTGAAAGAACATGAATTAGCCAGTAGTTAGGCTCTAAAATATAACTATTGAATTTCTTTCTTTTGATGCCATGCATGTATCTCAATCTATCTAGAGCCCAAGAAAAGGAATGCTTTTGAAGGATCCATCTCCTGTTCTGGAAACAAAACCACAAATATATTTATTATGTCCTCAGGGTCAGGAGCATAATAGATGATGATTCCCTAGTTTAGGATATCTTAATTCAAGGGAAACCTTTGGCACACTTTTTCATGCCTAAGCATGAAGCCCTTGCACCATCTGAAATCTCAGATTCAGACACTCAGATACCATCTGCAATTTATAGCCACCCAAGAAGCTCAGGATCCAGCAAGTCAGGTGCCTTTCAAATCTAAACATCAGAGACAAGCAGGGATAGAGTTAATGGATCCCTCCTGGTTCAGTTTTTACAGCCAGCTTCAGTTAAGTATAAACAAAAGTTGGTATAGCAGCAACCTTGCTAGAAGTAGCCTGGTTTATCCTGCATTGAACTCTCCAAGGTCCTGATTAGAGCTTTGTTGTATCAGAATTCAGGTGGCCTGGTCCACATCTTGGTGGCCACCTAGCTACAGCTTGCTTCTTCCGATCCTCAGCCAGCCCACAGCAATATTAACTGAATCCAGGCACCACACTGAACTGCCAGACATCACTGTTAGAAATACAAGTCACCTAACAGGTATTTGGGTTAGAAATATATAAACCAGAATAATCATTTTAAAACTGTAGCTTTAAGAAAATGCAAAACTGTAATTAGGTGTGGTTTCTCAAATGGCCATAAGATGGAGCCAGAAACCTGGGTTATTTAGTCTGAGTCTCAGAAGAGAGTGTGAGTGTATCTCTGTTTCCTTCTGTTGGAAAGTATTGCCGTTCCTCCATTTTTCCTAATTGACTGATATTACTGGATTTAATGTAAGTCTGATACTGAACTGTTTTTTGATACTGGACTTTGATATTTGGATTATCCCTGGATTGAAAAAACTGACTGATTTAATTGTGAATGACTTTGGACTGCCTATTTTGAACTTTGCTTAAACCTTTATTGAAAGTAAAACCCTACATTTACTGTACAGTGTATCTGTGTGCTGTATGTGTATTATTCAAACACTACTCTACAAATATGTCTCCCTGTATGCATTCATTCTCCTAATGGGGAATTACCTCAACAATCACAATATACTAACTAATAAGAACAGAGTAAGATAGAGCATCCCAAATGCAGTTGACAACAGCCTCAAACAAATTAGAGTTAGCAAAGAGAAGAAACTATGATCACATACAACAATACCCCAATAGCTTACAGCCAGAAGCCCTAAGGCTCTTTGTGGTCCCCAAAAGCCTTGGATGTAGTCCACAGAACCCTTTTCTAATTATGTTAGAAATACATAAAGAAATAATATTAATTATAACAGCGAACATATTCCACACACTTTCTTCCTCCTATTTCCCCCACAAATTATAACCCTGTGAGATGGGTTGGGCTGAGAGAGAGTGACTGGTCCAAAGTCACCCAGCTTGCTTTCACAGCTAAGGTGGGACTAGAACTCACAGTCTCCTGGTTTCTAGCCTAATATCAGTTTTCTCATTTGATGCTTTTTTTCTGGAGAGGTAATAATTCATTATGTATATAAATCAAAAGAAGAACACCTATTTTTATTTTACACTTATATTCTGAGTTAAATATAAAAGAAAGTGATATGTTATATTTAGAATTCAAGAAAACATTTGTCACGGGTCATCCAATAAATATCTGAATACTGGTTCCATCAGCAAATTTTTCTTCCAAAGAATAAAAATCTGCTGAAAGCAACAAAATCTCTTTTCGTGTGCATCTGCAAATCAGTATATCACATTAGGCTTCTCGATTATGAAAAAGTTATTTCCTTGTATAAAGAGACACTTAAAACAGTGAAGGTTTTCCAACTTTTGTTTTTTCTGCTTCTGCTTCCTGTTTAACACTCTTAAAATAAGAATTTGGGTGGGTGGGTGGGTGATGCTATTGAACAACTAGGACTACGGCATGCTTCGAAACTGTATTTATTAATTCGATAAAACATACATTTCTGCCATGTATTCATAATGCAGATGGTTTACAAAATCTTGCTTAGTGATGATCTTAGCGATAATCCCACTTAGCGATGATCTTAAATATGTAATTCAATGTGGAGCATTGCTTATTTGTTTAAATAAACAAATATAAAGGGGAATATAAAAAAATAGGTTTATCTTTGCACAATATTGGAAAAATGAAAAAACACTGCAAGACGAAGAGATAATTAAGAAGATACTAAATTGTGCTGAAATGGATAGACTTACATTGAAAATTAGACAGAAAGAAGACACAGAATATTATCAAACATGGAACTTATTTTATCAGTGGTTGGAAAAAAGAGATTAAGAATATAATCTGTATTGCTAAGCAAATTAAATACCCAGACAACAAGGTGTTTATTAAGTATTAAGAAATGTAATTAATAGAAAATTAATGAAATTTATAAAAAATATTTAGATTAAAGTTGCTGTATAAAATTATATGTTGGATACATAGGTTTCATAGTTGACAATCAAAATATCAAAGTGATGGATGGCTTCTGCCTTTTAGGATCCACTATCAACATTAAAGGAGCAAGCAGTCAAGAAATATGTTGCAGATTAGTGCTTGGTACAGCAACAATAAGGTGTTGGAAAAGGTACAGTGATGTGTCTATACCTACAAAAATCAGAATAATGCAAACCATAGTATTCCACATTATGCTCAATGGAAGTCAAAGTTGGATGTTAAAAAATAGAACAGAACAGAACAGAATAGAATACTTTATTGACCAAGTGTGATTGGACACACAAGGAATTTGTCTTGGTGTAAATACTCTCAGTATACATAAAGAAAAGGTACATTCATTAAGAATCAAGAATCATAACGTACAACACTTAATGATAGTCATAGGGTACAATCAACAATCAAATCATACTAGGAAACAGTCAATATAAATCATACGGATACAAGCAACAAAGTTACAGCCCTACAATCACAAGTTGGGAGGGGATGGGTGATAAGGAGTGATGAGAAGATTAACAGTAATAGTAGTGTACACTTTGTAAATAGTTGGACAGTGTTGAGGGAATTATTTGTTTAGCAGAGTGATGGCTTTCAGGGAAAAACTGTTCTTGTGTCTAGTTGTTCTGGTGTGCAGTGCTCTATAGCATCCTTTTGAAGGAAGGAGTTGAAACAGTTTATGTCCAGGGTGTAAGGGGACTAAATATTTTCACAGCCCTCTTTTTGACTTGTACAGTATACAGGTCCTTGATTATAAGCAGATGGGTAGTAATTGTTTTTTCTGCAGTCCTAATTATCCTCTGAAGTCTTTACCTGTCCTGTTGGGTTGCAGAACCAAACCAGACAATTATAGAGGTGCAGATGATAGACTCAATAATTCCTCTGTAGAACTGTATCAGCAGCTCCTTGGGCAGTTTGAGCTTTCTGAGTTGGCACAGAAAGAACATTCTTTGTTGTACTTTTTTGATGATGTTTTTGATATTAGGTGTCCATTTTAGGTCCTGTGATACAGTAGAATCTAGAAATTTGAAGGTCTCTACTGTTGATACTGTGTTGTCTAGTAGTGTAAGAGGTGGTAGTATGGGAGGGTTTCTTCTAAAGTCTACCACCATTTCTACAGTTTTGAGTGTGTTCAGTTCCAGATTGTTCCGGTTACACCACGAGGCAAATTGTATAACCTCCTGTCTATATGCAGATTTATCACTGTCTCATATGAGACCAATCACTGTTGTGTCATCAGCAAACTTCAGTATTTTAACAGATGGATCATTTGAGATGCAGTAATTGGTATATTGGGAGAAGAGAAATGGAGATAGCACACAGCCTTGGGGGGGCCCTGTGCTGATTGTACAGGTATTGGATGTGATTATGCCTAACTTCACCTGCTGCTTCCTGTCTGTTAGGAAGCTTATGATCCACTTACAAGTGTGTTCAGGTACCACTAGTTGGTTTAATTTAATTAGAAGAGTGTCTGGAATGATGGTATTGAATGCTGAACTGAAGTCTACAAAGAGAACCCTTGCGTAGGTATTTGGAGATTCAAGATGTTGTAGGATATAATGCAGTGCCATGTTAACAGAAGGAGAAGGAGGATGAGAAGGAAGAAAGAAGCAGGATAGGAAGATGTCTATGGAGATTATCATTCATCCAGGCCATGGTTGTCCCCAAAATGTTTTTTCAAGAGGCTTCTTGAAGAAGCTTCTTGGATGAGAAGTGAAACATCTTCAAAGAAAAACCAGAAAGTCCAGTTGTCTCTTGAAAAAGCACCTTTGGGACAAGATAGGAAGAGTATTGTAGAAACAGTACTGAGGCCTTTGAACTCTGATGTTGAAGAAGACACCTGAGAATACTTTGGGCAGCTAAGAAAGCTGATCCATCATTGAATCAATCAATCCAGAGTTCTAACTTGAGGGACAAATGACCAGATTCAAATTATCTTACTTCAGACATGTAATGTGAAGACCTAGTTCTCTAGTGCTGAAAAACAGAAGAGGATGATCAGCAACAAGGTGAATTGACTTTGTTACAATGGTGATGAGTTGGGAAACTTGAAAAAACAGAATAAATATGAAGAAAATCTATCTACTGAAGGTTGTTGCAAGGAATCAAAAACAGTTTCTTCTTCTTCTTCTTCTTCTTCTTCTTCTTCTTCTTCTTCTTCTTCTTCTTCTTCTTCTTCTTCTTCTTCTTCTTCTTCTTCTTCTTCCTCCTCCTCCTCCTCCTCCTCCTCCTCCTCCTCCTCCTCCTCCTCCTAGTATATTCCTGCAAGTGCAGGGCCCGTTTTTAAGATCATTGATCACCATTTTGTTTGATCAGCTGCGTCTGCAGGGTGCAGGCCTGTGGCTTGCATATCTCTGTTGATGGTGTCTTGCCACCTCTGTTTTTGACACCATGAGGTCACCAGCCATTATCTTCTAGTTGGTAGGCAGTCTTGCCAATAATGAAAGATGCTGCTCTCAGGACTTGTCCATACCAGCAGAGCCAGCCTTCTCTCATCTTCTCTATAATTGGTGTCATACCAAAATGTTGTCGAATGGTGTCATTTGTGATCAAAAACAGTTGATGGCACATCATCAATCAATCAATGAGTTCAGAGGAATGGAACACATACAGAAAGGAAACACCAGTTTTCTCCCATTCCAGAAGGCAGGATACAGAATATTGGAGAAAGCAGATTCCAAATGCATGTTAGGAAAACACTGGCTATTTATCCAGAAAAGGAGTAGCCTCAGCATTTGACTAGGCTCTTTTAATTTCAATTCCTATACTGAGCAAGGGGGTTGTACTTAGTGGCCTCTATGTTTCCTTTCAATTCAGTTGAAAATTATATAATTTTACAGCAACTCATATTCATAAAAAACCAGTAAAACAATTAATATCAACTTAATATTTCACCCTAGCACTGCCATTTTTTGGAGAATACATGTATGTCCATTAGTATACTGTATGTGCAACAAAGGAAGCATGGAAAATGTATAGTATTAAAGTAATACATGTCATAACCTCTTTTCTATCTGATTTGTGTATTATATTCCTTGGCAGCCAACAACTACTTTGTGCTAACACTGTAATCTCCTGGCTAATGTAACATGTCTAATTTATTTGTTTGTTTATGACAATATGCTAAATAAATAAATGTCTATTTTATTCACTTTTATTTTACAATTAGATAGCATTCGTGTGTGTGTGTATATAAATATATGTATATAAATAAATATATATTTTTTCCTTTGGGAAGGGCTTTTCTGAAATTGAAGGTTTTTTTTCCTTTTGGATAAATACAATAACTTAGACATTAGAAGCTAAGCATTTTTCTTACATGGCAGTTGAAACTACAGTGTATGTCACAGAACAGTTTTGACAATAACCTTCTTATTTGCAATGATTGCCCATCAAACAATATACAATGGATGTTTGGAACAGGATCCGTGAATAGTAACACCAGGGGAAAAATTGAAAATATTTTCCAAGAAAGTATGTAGCATTTTGTGTTTCAAAATGGGTATGGAGTGCTCTTTCCTTCCAGATAAATTGTTTGTGCACATTATTTCTGTCCCTCTTAACTACAGAATGCTTTGTTAATTGCAGTGATATTTTCTGTATAGCTCAGATTTTAGAACAAACATTTATTGATTGACCTGATTATTGATTTCCTTCCTTTTCTGGACCTCAAAGCAGCCTACATTATAGTTTCTCTCCATTTTCTCCCTAACAAGCAACCTTCTGAGGTAGGTGGTAGATTAAGCTGATCTAAAGTGAACATTGTAGTGGACAGGGCTGGACTGCTGTTCGCAGAGGTTCAGGAGAGCCCCTAGCTAAGATTCTGTGCAGTTCTGAGAACCCCCAAATCCCACTTCTGGCTAGCCCTGCCCCTTTAAGGAATCCCCAAGGGGCCCATTTTGGATGCAGGTAAGTACAGGGCATGCATGGAGGCTTGGGGAGGGGGGAAAATGGGCCTCCTGGAAGTTCGGGAAGGCCAGAAATGGGTCCGTTTTCAGCTTCCAGAGAGTCTCTGGAGGCCATTTCAACCCTCTTAGAGGCTCAAGAAAAGCCTCTGGAGCCCGGGGAGGGCAAAACACACACACCCGCCATGGTGCAGGAGCTGACTATGCCACGCCCACCACATCCACGTCCACCCAGCAACCAGGCCATTGCAAAAAATTTTGAAGCCCACCCCTGGTAGTGGAGGTAAGACACTGAATTTAGATCTTCTTTGGCCTAACTCAATATTGTTACCAATAAACTGCTCTGGTATCAAACATACTTGAGTATCAATAGGAAAAACAAATTACAGAATTGCACATTGCTACAGTCCTTTTATAAACTCTGTATAGGAACTGATTTATCCAGATTGTGAAAGTTGAATCACGACATTAAAAATAGCAAGAATGAAAACCAAGGCCCCATAAAGTTCTCTCATCTGCAAAGGAATTTAAAGTGCTCATCATTCTTTCAAAGTTATACAGTTTTCTCAAATCATTAAGAATGGAATTAAGGAGAAGGCGGAGCTTCATTTCAGCGATACAGCTGCGATCTCGGGGCTCTGAGATCGCAGCCGATATTTTCGCCCCTGGTCAGTCCCAACGGACCTAAACCGTCCTGTAGAGACGGGGATTGTGAAGGGCACTGTCCCAGGATCCCAGAGATATTGCAAAATCTCTGGTTTGATCCGGGAGAAGCCCTTTTGCTGGCGGCGGAGAGGCAGCCCCCATAGCTGCTGAAGTCGGGACAACTCCGGAAAGAAAGTGGCTGGAAAGAAAGTGTGTCGGCTGGGTGAGAAACTTCTTTTGTGTTGTAAATTCGCTGAGGCTTGAAAGGACATCCTGAACAAAGAAGAAACCTGTGAGATTTTTTTTTTTGACCAAAACTGTTTGAGCGGCGTTTTTTTAAAGTGATGTCAAATTGAGGCTTGGATTTTTTTTTTCTACTTTTTTTCTGGGGACTTTAATGTGACTTTGTAGGTAACCGGATTGAATTTTCTCTTTTATATATTTTTATGCTCCTTTTGATTTTTTAATTTTCTTTAGGATAGAGGCTCCCTTTGGTTATTTTTTTTTGTTTCTTTTTTTTGTATACATTATTCCTTTTTTCTGGCTGGGGGGAGGAAGAGCATTAAGAAACTTTTCAACACTGCCAACTAGAGGCTTGAAAATACTTTATTTGAATTGGAGAGAACTGTAAGAAGACTCCTTCTCAAGGACATTTCAACGTGATAAGATAGAGGGAGAGCACAGCAAAATCTTATTACAGGTGCTTTCCTGGACTCTTATCAATATTTCAACACTTGAGGCTTGGCTTTGAAGCTGCTGGAGAAGAGAGACATAATAAGAGCATTGGATAAATAAATAAAGTGCAGTGTGCTTATATATATATATATATATATATATATATATATATATATATATATATATATATATATATATACACACACACACACACACACATATATATATATATACATATATATATATATATATATATACATACATACATATATATATATATATATATATATATATATATATATATATTACTTGTGATATCCCTACTCACCAGCCTTTTTGTAAATTTCAATTCTAGTAATACTCTTATTTTTGCTTTTTATTTTAAAGGGAAAGCCTCAGAGTTTTTTCTTTATTTCTTTTTTTTTCTCCTTATTTTTATTGGGACTTCTTTGCTCTTTCTATCCATGTTTTTGGACCACTTTGTTTTTTGTTTTTTGTTTTTTTTTGATTATTGAGACTTCTCAACTGGATTAAGGTGTGAAGAACCTGAAGGAATTTCTTCTTTTCTTTTTGCTTTTTTTTTGCTCTTAATACTATTATTTTTGGTTTGAAACAAAAATAAAATTCTAGGTAAGATATTCATCTTAATTGTTGAAATTCTCCCTATTAATGACAATTGCAAGTTTTCCCACTTCTTCAAATCTGTAGTTATCTGTTGTTTAAGTTTAATATAATTATTCTCCTTTAATGTGCTACATCTTGTTGTCAAATATATCCCCAGATACTTAACCTTATTTGTAACTTGAATTTTCAAAAGATCTGCCAATTCTTCTCTCTGTCTCAATAGCATATTCTTTGTCAAAATCTTTGTTTTGTCTTTATTTATTTTCAAACCAGCCACCTCTCCATATGCCTCTATCCTTTCCAGTAACTTTGGAGCTGTTTCTAGCGGGTCTTCCAAAATAAAAGCTAAATCATCAGCAAAAGCTTGTAGCTTAAATTCTTCCTTCTTAATTTTCATTCCTTTTATGTTTTTATCATCCCTAATATTTCTATTCAACACTTCCAAGGTCAACACAAATAGCAAAGGAGATAGGGGGCATCCTTGTCTTGTACCTTTCCTTATATTAATAAAATCTGTAAGTTCCCCCTCCATCATTACCCTTGCTGTCTGTTTATTATATATAGCTTCTATTGCTTGAATAAATTTTTTAGCGAAACCCATCTGCTCCAATAATAATAACATAAATCTCCAGTTCACGTTGTCAAATGCTTTTTGAGCATCTAGGAATATCAAAGCCATTTGCTTTTCAGGATGAGCCTCATAGTATTCCAAAGTGTCCAAGATTACTCTCATATTGTCTCTAATTTGTCTCTTTGGCAGAAATCCATTTTGATCTGAGTGAATAAAATTATTTAAATATTTTTTAAGTCTTTCTGCTAAGATTGAAGCAAAGATTTTATAGTCTGCATTCAATAAAGAAATAGGTCTATAATTCTTAATTTGCAATGGGTCAGTCTCTTCCTTTGGTATAAGTGTAATATAAGCCTCTGACCATGTTTTAGGTATCATCTTTTTTAACATAACTTCATTCATAACTTCTAACAATGGGATGCTCAATAATTCTTGAAATGTTTTATAAATTCTACTGGAAGCCCATCTGGACCCGGAGCTTTCCCATTATTTTGTCTCTTAAATGCTTCATTTAGTTCCATCATTGTTATATTGCTTTCTAGCATTTCTTCAGTCTCTTTAGGTATCTTTGGTAAATTAGCTTCCTGTAAATACTGTTTGACTTTTTCTTCATCAATATTCTCTTGTTTATATAATTGCCCATAAAAATCTTGAATAATTTCTTTTTTCTCCTTATTCCCATAACAAACTTGGCCTTGTTCATCTATTAACTTCAATATTTTTCTTGATTCCTTCTCTTTTCTCAATTTATATGCTAGCCATCTACCTGGTTTATTTGCATCTTCAAAATAATTCTGTTTAGAGTTTCTAATTTTCTGTGCCAGTTCTTCTTTCTCTATTAATTCCATTTTATGTTGAATTACATCCAGCTTCAATTTAATATCCTTTTTCTGTGGCATTTTCTGTAATTCTTTTTCAAGAATTTTATACTCATCTTCCAAGGCCTTAGAAGCTTGCCTTTTCCTAATATTCTTTTTTCTTGTATAATCTATTATCAAACCTCTAGCGTATGCCTTCATTGTATCCCACACATTTTGCGTTGAAGTATCTTCTTTTTTATTTTCTCTAAAGAAAAAAGCCAATTCCTTCTCCATCCATTGTGTAAAATCTTTCTCCTTTAAAATAGTATTATTTAATATCCATCTCGATCTTTTTTTTTGTCCCTTCCATTTAATTGTCATTGGGCTATGATCTGCCCAAGTACTTGTTTCAATATTTGTTTCTTTAATATTAGATATTAGTTCTGTTGAGATCCAAATCATATCTAATCTGGACCATGATAAATGTCTATTTGAATAAAAAGTATATTGTTTAGCTTTAACATTTCTTTCTCTCCAAATATCTTTTAAAGTTAATTCATCTGTCATTTTAAAAAAGGCCCTTGGGAGAGCCTTTCTATTTTGCTTTGTTGTTGTTGCTATATAGTCCAGTTTATTGTCCACAATTCCATTAAAATCTCCCATCATAATTATATTAACATAGTCCAGTCCAATTATTTTCATGTGTAGCTTTTTATAAAACTTTTCTTGTTTATCATTCGGAGCATAAATTGCAATCAAGACTATTTTTATATTATTGTCCATTATTTCTACCATTAATACTCTTCCATCTTCATCCGTGTAAATCAATTTTGCTGGAATAGCCTCTTTAATGTATAAAACCACACCTCTTTTCTTACATTGAGTCAAAGAGGTAAATATTTTCCCCAATTTTGGCTGTAATAACAATTGTTCATGTTGTTTTTTAATGTGAACTTCTTGTAAACAAATTATATCAAATTTTAATTTCTCTAATTTATGAAAAGTTTTCCTTCTTTTAACAGCTGAATTAAGTCCATTTATATTCATTGTAATCAGTTTTTTTTCCTCCATGATTATGCTTTATATTTAGGTCTAACAGCTCTCGTGGATCTCACTTCACGCTGTTCTTTATTATCCATCTGTCCCCCTGCTGCTCCTTTCTCTTTTTCAGTCTCCAGTTGTTCATCTTGAAGCTCAATTCATAAAGCCTCTTTCTCTGCTTCCTCTCTTCTTCCTCCAAAGAATTCTGCATGGAAAAGTTCTGCTTTCTCAATTGAATCAATTCTATATCTCTGCTCTTGCCACCCAAACACTAGTCCTTCTGGAATCAGCCATCTATAATTCACTTCGTTTTCCAATAGTATTTTGGTCAGAAATCGATATTCTCTTCTCTTCTCATCTCTCTCACTCTTCTGGGTATTTGTTTTAAAACCACAACCTCTTTACCCTTGTATTTCAGTGTTTTCTCTCTTACTACTTGTAATATTTGCGTTTTAATGGATTTTTTGGTAAATCTAATATGGACTTCCTTGGGTAATTTATTTCTCATCGCATATCTTGTATAGACTCGATATATCTCATCTATTCCATCCATCATCTTTTCCTCTGTAATTTCCAAAGCATCTGCCAAAATTTCTATCATTACCGCTGCCAAATTTTCTCCTTTTTCCTCTTCTATATTTTGAAATCTGAGGTAAAATTCTGACCTTTCCATCTCCCACCTCAACATCCCACCTTTTTCTTGTTCAACCGCTGTTAGTCTGCTGTCAATATTTCCAATCTTCTTCTCTCTTTGTTTTCCTTCTTCCTCAATTTTTTGGAATCTCTCCTCATACTTAACCATCATTTGTTTAATATTTTCCACTTTTTCATCCGTCTTCTCTATTCTTTGTTCAATATTTTCTGCTCTTTGTTCAATATTTTCTATTCTTTGTTCAATATTTTCTGTTCTTTGTTCAATATTTCCTGTTCTTTGTTCAATGATATCTGATTTTGTCTTGAGATCTTGGATTCCTTGCATAATCATCTGTAAAGTTACTTTTTCTTGTTCCTTATCTTGCTTCAACATCGTCTGAATTAAACGTTGTCCTCCAGCTGGTGGGGAAGCAGAGGTAGAAGCAGAAATGCCAGGTGGTATTGGTTTCCTGCTCATTTCAATGTTTCCAAAACTTCAAATTCTTCTTGACTTTTAATCCAACTGGTAGAGCAGCCAATTATAATCCAAAATGGAGAACTCCAATAGTAAAAAACACGAAACCAAAGAAGAAACAGGAAAAAAGGAAGAAGAAAGATCTTTCTTTTTGCTTTTTTTTGCTCTTAATCAATACTATTATTTTTGGGTTTGTTTGTTTTTTTCTTTTCTATTTTTCCTTTTTTATGGTGGACTACTTCGTAATTGGATTAGGGTCTAGAAGAACCTGAAGATCTTTCTTCTTCCTTTTTTCCTTTTTCTTCTTTGGTTTTGGGCCTTTTACTATTGGATTTCTCCATTTTGGATTATAATTGGCTACTCTACCAGTTGGATTAAAAGTTAAAAAGAATTTGAAGCTTTGGAAGCATTAAAATGAGCAGGAAACCAATACCATCTGGCATTTCTACTTCTACCTCTGCTTCCCCACCAGCTGGAGGACAACGTTTAATTCAGACAATGTTGAAACAATATAAAGAACAAGAAAGAGTAACTTTACAGATGATTATGCAAGGAATCCAAGATCTCAAGATAAAATCAGACATCATTGAACAAAGAATAGAGAAGACTGATGAAAAAGTGGAAAATATTAAACAAATGATGGGGAAGTATGAGGAGAGATTCCAAAAAATTGAGGAAGAAGGAAAACAAAGAGAGGAGAAGATTGGAAATATTGATAGTAGATTAACAGTGGTTGAACAAGAAAAAAGTGGGATGTTGAGGTGGGAGATGGAAAGGTCAGAATTTTATCTCAGATTTCAAAATATAGAAGAGGAAAAAGGAGAAAATTTGGCTGCGATAATGATAGAAATTTTGGCAGATGCTTTGGAAATTACAGAGGAAAAGATGATGGATGGAGTAGATGAGGTATATCGAGTTTATACAAGATATGCGATGAGAAATAAATTCCAAAGGAAGTCCATATTAGATTTACCAAAAAATCCATTAAAACACAAATATTACAAGTGGTAAGAGAGAAAACATTGAAATGCAAAGGTAAAGAGATTGTGGCTTTAAAACAAATACCCAGAAGAATGAGAGAGATGAGAAGAGAATATCGATTTCTGACCAAAATGCTACTGGCAAACGAAGTGAATTATAGATGGCTGATTCCAGAAGGACTAGTGTTTGGGTGGCAAGAGCAGAGATATAGAATTGATTCAATTGAGAAAGCAGAACTTTTCCATGCAGAATTCTTTGGAAGAAGAAGGGAGGAGGCAGAGAAAGAGGCTTTATCAATTGAGTTTCAAGATGAACAACTGGAGACTGAAAAAGAGAAAGGAGCAGCAGGGGGACAGGTGGATAATAAAGAACAGCGTGAAGTGAGATCCACGAGAGCTGTTAGACCTAAATATAAAGCATAATCATGGAAGAAAAAAAACTGATTACAATGAATATAAATGGACTTAATTCAGCTGTTAAAAGAAGGAAAACTTTTCATAAATTAGAGAAATTAAAATTTGATATAATTTGTCTACAAGAAGTTAATATTAAAAAACAACATGAACAATTGTTAGTACAGCCAAAATTGGGGAAAATATTTACTTCTTTGACTCAATGTAAGAAAAGAGGAGTGGTTCTATACATTAAAGAGGCTATCCCAGCAAAACTGATCTACACGGATGAAGATGGAAGAATATTAATGGTGGAAATAATGGACAATAATATAAAAATACTCTTGATTGCAATTTATGCTCTGAATGATAAACAAGAAGAGTTTTATAAAAAGCTACACATGAAAATAATTGGACTGGACTATGTTAATATAATTATGATGGGAGACTTTAATGGAATTGTGGACAATAAATTGGACTACATAGCAACAACAACAAAGCAAAATAGGCTCTCCCTAAATCTTTTTTTAAAATGATAGACAAACTAACTTTAAAAGATATTTGGAGAGAAAGAATTGTTAAAGCTAAACAGTATACTTTTTATTCAAATAGACATTTATCATGGTCCAGATTAGATATGATTTGGATCTCAACAGAATTAATATCTAATATTCAAGAAACAAATATTGAAACAAGTACTTGGGCAGATCATAGCCCAATGACAATTAAATGGAAGGGACAAAAAAAAAGATCGAGATGGACATTAAATAATACTATTTTAAAGGAGAAAGATTTTATACAATGGATGGAGAAGGAATTGGCTTTTTTCTTCAGAGAAAATAAAAAAGAAGATACTTCAACGCAGAATGTTTGGGATACAATGAAGGCATATGCTAGAGGTTTGATAATAGATTATACAAGAAAAAAGAATATTAGGAAAAGGCAAGCTTCTAAGGCCTTGGAAGACGAGTATAAAAGACTTGAAAAAGAATTACAGAAAATACCACAGAAAAAAGATATTAAATTGAAGCTGGATGTAATTCAACATAAAATGGAATTAATAGAGAAAGAAGAACTGGCACAGAAAATCAGAAATTCTAAACAGAATTACTTTGAAGATGCAAATAAACCAGGCAGATGGCTAGCATATAAATTGAGAAAAGAGAAGGAATCAAGAAAAATATTGAAGTTAATAGATGATCAAGGCCAAGTTTGTTATGGTAATAAGGAGAAAAAGGAAATTATTCGAGATTTTTATGGGCAACTATATAAACAAGAGAATATTGATGAGGAAAAAGTCAAACAGTATTTACAGGAAGCTAATTTACCGAAGATACCTAAAGAGACTGAAGAAATGCTAGAAAGCAATATAACAATGATGGAATTAAATGAAGCATTTAAGAGACAAAACAATGGGAAAGCACCGGGTCCAGATGGGCTTCCGGCAGAATTCTATAAAACATTTCAAGAATCATTGAGCATCCCATTGTTAGAAGTCATGAATGAAGTTATGTTAAAGAAGATGATACCCAAAACATGGTCAGAGGCTTATATCACACTTATTCCAAAAGAAGAGGCTGACCAGCTGCAAATTAAGAACTATAGACCTATTTCCTTATTGAATGCAGACTATAAAATCTTTGCTTCAATTTTAGCAGAAAGACTTAAAAAATATTTAAATAATTTTATTCACCCAGATCAAAATGGATTTCTGTCAAAGAGACAAATCAGAGACAATATGAGAGTAATCTTGGATACTTTGGAATACTATGAGGCTCATCCTGAAAAGCAAATGGCTTTGATATTCCTAGATGCTCAAAAGGCATTTGACAACGTGAACTGGAGATTTATGTTGTTACTATTGGAACAGATGGGTTTTGCTAAAAAATTTACTCGAGCAATAGAAGCCATATATAATAAACAGACAGCAAAGGTAATGATGGAGGGGGAACTTACAGATTTTATTAATATTAGAAAAGGCACAAGACAAGGGTGTCCCCAATCTCCTTTGCTATTTGTGTTGACCTTGGAAGTGTTGAATAGAAATATTAGGGATGATAAAAGCATAAAAGGAATGAAAATTAAGAAGGAAGAATTTAAACTACAAGCTTTTGCTGATGATTTAGCTTTTATTCTGGAAGACCCGTTAGAAACAGCTCCAAGGTTATTGGAAAAGATAGAGATATATGGTGAGATGGCTGGTTTGAAAATAAATAAAGATAAAACAAAGATTTTGACAAAGAACATGCTATTGAGACAGAGAGAAGAACTGGCAGATCTTTTGAAAATCCAAGTTACAAATAAGGTTAAGTATCTGGGGATATATTTGACAGCAAGATGTAGCACATTAAAAGAGAATAATTATATTAAACTCAAACAACAGATAGCTACAGATTTGAAGAAGTGGGAAAGCTTGCAATTGTCATTAATAGGGAGAATTTCAACAATCAAGATGAATATTTTACCCAGAATTTTATTTTTGTTCCAAACAATACCAATTGGGCTTGGAAAAGACTATTTTGAAGATTTAAATAAAATCACGTTGAAGTGGCAAGGTAAAAAAGTGAGAATAAAGCTAAAGCTTTTGCAAGACGCTAGAATTAGAGGAGGTTTTGGCCTGCCTAATTGGGAATTGTATTATCAAGCTGCAAGTTTGATGTGGGTCAAAGAATGGATAACATTAAGAAAGCATAGATTGTTGACATTGGAAGGGCATGATTTGCTGTTGGGCTGGGTTATTTTAGAAGACGTTATATGCGGGAGTCTTTGTGGTTAAACTGGGAGAAGATAAAAAGACAATGTTATTTGAAAATTCCAGTTTGGTTATCGACTATTGAAGCATTTTCCTATCCTATAATTTATAAGAAGGAACAAACAGTTAGATATGGGGAACTATTGGATGAAAAGGGTGAACTTAAATCGATCCAAAACTTAGAGGAACAAGGTATAAGGATGAATTGGTTTTCATATGCGCAAATACATTCAAGGTATGATGAAGATTCTAAAACGGAGGGATTCTATGATAAGCAGACTGATTTAGATAAGATCTTGATGGGTACTGATGAGAAGGTGATTAAAAAATTATATGGTTATTTACTGGGAATTAAATTCGAGGAAGAACAAGTCAAAGAAACTATGATTGTTTGGGGGAAGAATTTTGGATATGGGATTGATCTAGAGAAATGGCAAAAATTGTGGTCTCAAAATTATAAAATGACAATGTCAACAGCATATAAAGAAAACTTGTATAAGATGTTTTACAGGTGGCACTTTTTCCTGACAAGAATAGCAAGAATGTTTAAGAACAAATTTGAAAAATGCTGGAAATGTCATCAGATACCCGGCTCGTATTACCATATGTGGTGGACTTGTGAGGACGCTAGAAAATATTGGGCTAAAATTCGCATGTGTTTGGAAAAAATGACAAAGAAACACATAGACTTGAAACCAGAGATCTTCTTATTGGGAATTTTACCTGATATATATAGTAAAGATTTGAAATACCTGATTGTAAATGTATTAACAGCGGCTAGGATTGTATTTGCTAAAAATTGGAAGAATGAGAAAATACCATTACAGGAAGAAATTATTAAGAAAATATTGGAATGTGCTGAGATGAGTAGATTGACATTTGAAATTAGAGAGCAAGAGGATAAACAATTTTACGAAATTTGGGATCTTTTTTATCAATGGCTAGATGATAAAATACGATAATAGAATATTTAGAATGCTAGACATTAAGGAATATTTTTATTTTGCTATCTTGTTAGTACTTTGTTATTTGACATTATATATATAAAGGGTTTTTTAGGATTGATTTGGTATGATTATAAGATTTGTTACAGAATAAACTGGTTAAAGTATTGTTATCTCATAAAGCATGAATGATTAAAAGTATAGTCAAAAATTTCTTTTTTTTTAGTGATATTAGGATATATAAGTTTGGATTGACAATATGAGTTGTTATGTAACATAATTGTAATTGAGACTACAAAATGAATGCACAAAACTGATGAACCAACTGACACACTGGATGTACATATGAGAGTTGACGTTTTAATGTTTTGTTTGTCTTGTTTGTTTGTAGAAAATTAATAAAATCTCTTTAAAAAAAAAAAAGAATGGAATTAAACCTGGGAACTCCATCTGAACACAAAAACGATCCTCTGGGAAATGGTATATTCCTCTATTTTCCACTCTAAAAGAATTTGGTTTTTACAATTTTATCATAAAACCATGGGTGGGGCAAGAGGAGCTAGGTTTTATGTATACATACATCTAATGGGTAAAAATTCTAACAAACCATATGTCAAGATGCAAAAGCAAATAAAACATCCATTCCCCAAAGCTACACTGCTAAATGTGCCACTGTCTACAATCTAATTTATCTTTTGGCCCTTCAACATTTGAACGTCATTTGATATCCCAAAGAATGCATTATATGGAGCTGCTAAGAGATTATATTATACATTCTAATACTTTTTCCAAGTGACCTTGCACTTTTCAAATATTTGGATCCGAATATGTATTATCTAATGTTAAATGGCATATCTACTGTATATGCTCATGCATGTTATCTCACTTGGATTAAGTGTTCTCCATTTATGCAACCAGTCAGATTTCTGTTCTCCATGTTTCTGCAACTCCCACGTTAAAAATAAGGAAATGGCACTGTAATGCTGATTAAAACTATGTAAGTTCTGTACTTTCTCCACTTCAAAAACAAGACCTGGTAAGTTAGAACTCTTCAATGCAAGCACTGAGTTTGGATGAATTAATAAAACCTAGCTTTGTCTTGAATCTTTAGATACATAGGAATTTTGATTCCAGTGTTTATCTGCAAATCAGAGAACAAAGTAACCATGATACAGGAACAGATTTGACAGGATGGGGAATTATGTTTCAAAATGACTCCTAGACATCATCTTCCTTTCCCCCAGTAAAAAGTAGTGGTATATTCAGCCTACTTAGACTTTCATAATAGGAGAATCACTCCCTTTATTCCCACAGCTAAAGGGAAAGATTAATCACAATTCTATGTTCCAATATGTTGTAGTTAGGGCAAACCTGCAATGTATAAAAAGAGAGACTGAGATGGTTATAAATATTTAAGTCCCACCTAACACCAATAAAAGCTGTAAAAATGATCACATAGCTTATTAGGGAATATCTTGCACTCTTTTCCATCTGTTTTTCTACTGTTGTCTTAACGACTGTAACTCTTTAGGAAGGGAAGGCAATTATATATAGGAGTCCTGATGGTGCAGTGGTTAGAATGCAGTATTGTGGGCTAATTCTGTTCACAGCCAGGAGTTCAATCCTGACTGACTCAAGGTTGACTCAGCCTTCCATCCTTCCAAGGTCAGTAAAACAAGGACCAAATTGTTGGGGGCAATATGCTGACTCTGTAAATCACCTAGAGAGGACTGTAAAGCATTATGAAGCAATATATAATTCTAACTGCTATTACTAATTCTATATACTGTATATACAGCACATGTACACCCTAGGAATATTAACAAAAGGCAGATTCTGTTAAGTTCTGCACATGGGCGCAAGGAACGGAGACAAGACGGTGAACAGTGAACTTCAACTCTTTATTAATCATTCTGAACAGAGCAAAACCCTAGGGCAGCAGCAGCCCTTTTATAGGCAAGCTGCTGATCTAGTAACCAATAAGAAACGTGGAGTGTTAACCTCCTTAACCAATGAGAGTGGCTCGTTAACAGCCAATCAGATTCTCCTGAACAGACCAATCCGATATCGCTATTATCGGCCAATCAGAAGTGCAGGGCTAGAACCCTGCTATTTTCAAAAGGTTTTGATAAACTTTATTTAAATGTTTTATTAGTTCACAACACCCCTTCCCCCGGGTTCCGTTTGGGGGGGTGCGGTGACGTAATCTCTGAGGTAGGAAGGTTGCTTTGACTGTCTATTGGATTTACGCTGTCCCACCGGTTCTTGTTCGTAAGCCTGTTTTGGCGGGACGTTTTCGGGCAAGTTGGGTGCCAGCAGTTCCTCATTGGAAGATTCGGTGCCGCTAATGTTCTCGTCGTTGTCCTCTGGCCCTTGCGGGCTTGCCTCTGTTGAGGTGTTCCTCTGTGGCAAGGCCACGCCCTTCCTTGATCCTTCTTCATTTGTTATGCCCGATTGTTGACTTCTTTCGTTCCTACTTTCCGCCATCTCGAAATTGGTTTCTTCGACATCCCCTCCCCCCTCAGTTTGGGAGTTGCCGGAGTTGCAGAAACTAGGTTGTAGCCTCGAGCGAAGCTGATCAATATGGTGTTTCCATATTTTCCCGTCACAGGTTTTCACCCGGTACGACCTGGGTCCAGTGGCTTGAATAACAGTGGCCTCGATCCACAACGGTTCACCAGAAAGGTTTCTGGCGAAAACTAAGTTGCCTATCTTGAACTTGCGGCATTTTCCGCTAGATCCACAGGGTTTCTCTGGCTCGTAAGATGGGTGAAGCCGGTCGAGATGGGAGCGGAGTTTGCATCCCATCAATAGTTCCGCTGGAGTCTTGATGACGCTGTGCGGAGTGATGTGTTGGAGAAGGAGTATTCTGTTTATCTTATTTTCAATGTCCCCATAGTCCATTTTGTAGAGGGTTGTTTTAACAAACTGGGAAGCCACATTTGCTTAACAACCACGTTAGCAACTTCACAACTGCAGCAATTCACCTTACAACTGTGACAAGTGTTACGGACTAAGCCAGCGCATCAGTAACAACCCTAATAGCTTTACTTTTACAGCAAGCTCATAATCCTGCACTTCTCATTGGCCCGTGAATAGCGAGTTGTGATTGGTCGATTCTGGCCAGTCCAATTGGCTGTTAGCGGATCTCTCTGATTGGATGCTTGTTAGAGCGGTAAACTCGAATCATTGGTTGTTTTGACAGCAGCCAGCTCTATAAAAGAGCTGCTGCTGCCCAAATATTTGCTCTGTTCTGAAGTCGCAATAAAGAGTTGAAGTCACAGTTCGATGTCTCATCTCCGTTCCTTGCGCCCATGCTCAGGACTTAACAACAAGAAAGTTTGTAAAATGAGGCAAAAGTCACTTCACAACTGTCTTGTTTAGCAAGGGAAATTTGGGGCTCTGTTGCGATCGTCCATCGAGGGCTCCCTCTAGGTTGCTTTACAATGGGCTTGATATGAACAGGGGTTGCAGGGAAAAAAAATATATCCCCCAGTGCATCCTTATGGGATCGGGAGTTGTGTAGCAGCTCCACATGTTGCCAGCTGCTTTGTTCTGCCTCTGGTAAGCTTACTCAGAATGGAGCATATGCCATCTGCCCTCTACTTCCACACATGCATACAAAACAAGGAGCAAAATTATAGGCAAGATCAGGTGATATTCAATACATACATGCAAAGAGAGAGAATAGAATAGAGCTGCAAGGGACCTTGGAGGTGTTCTAGTCCAGCCCCCTGATCAAGCAGGCGAATCTATACCTGTGATGGTGAACCTATTCCACATGTGCCAGAAATGGCACGCAGAGTCATTTGCCCCAGCACGCGAGACCTTGCCTGGAAGAGCCCCACTGCACATGCATGTGCACCACCAATGCCCGACAGCTGATTGTCAGGTATCTGGTGTGCATGCACGGGGGGAGGGCGGGGGTGCGCAGCAGACATGCACGCATGCACAGAGATGCGTAGCATGCTCTCGGGGTCACAGGCGCATGCGCAGAGACACACAGTGTGTGGGGGAGATCATGCACACATGTGCAAATGGGTGGCATGCGGGAGTGATCGTGCACACATGCGCAGAGATGCGCAGCACATGGGAGCGATCCCGTGCGCATGTGCAGAAGCACACGGCACACAGAGGGGTGATTCTGCGTGCATGCACAGGCACGTGGTGCGCAGCAAGGTGAATCATGTACGCATGTGCAGGGGGTGTGGGGGGTCCCAGCACACATTGCCTTCTGGGTGCTGGCAGGTGAGCACAAGTGCACAAGCACATGTGCAATTATCAGCACGGGAGCCGAAAAAAGTTTGCCACCACTGATCTATACCATCTTAGACAGGTGGCTGTGCAGTCTCTTCTTAAAATCCCCCAGTGATGAAGCACCCATAGGTTCTGAAGGCAACTTCTGTGCCACTAATTAATTGCTCTCACTCTTAGGAAGTTTCCCCTTAGTTCCAGGTTGCTTCTCTGTTTGATTAGTTTCCAACTATTTTTTCTTGTCCTGCCCTCTGGTGCTTTGGAGAATAGCTTGACCCCCCTCTTCTTTCTGTGGCAGCCCCTGGAATATTGCTATCATTCTTCTTTTATTTAGGTTAGCCAGACCCCAAACCTGCAGCCCTTCTTCATATGGTTTAGTATCCAGGCCTTTGATCATCTTAGTTGCTCTTCTCTGAACTTTTTCCAAACATCTTTTTTTTTTTATAATACAAGTTTTATTAATTTTTTACAACAAACACAAACACATAAAACATAGGACATAACATAAAAACATCATCATTCTTCATAAATTTACAAGCAGTGTATCGGTTGGTTTACCACTCCTTTTTGTGCATCCATTTCATAGTCATCATAATAATTATGTTGCATAATAACTCATATCATCAATCAACAACCATATATCCCAATATCACTATTGAACAATCATTTGACTGTAATTTAACTAATTCATACTTAAGTGAGATAACTATAGTTTAATTAATTTATTTTATAACAGATCATAAAATCCTACCAAATCTATCTTAATAAAATATTCTTAAAATATTATCAAAACCAAAAAGAAAAAAAATGCATATTCGTTATATCCTCAACATCTTTTTTGTAGTATGGTGACCAAAATTGGTTGCAGTATAATGCAGAGCAACATATATATAATATAATAACATATATTATTATAATGCCTTTACAAGTGGATTACTGCCTTCCTGTCAAACAGGCAACCAATAGTAAAAATAGGAAACACACTATCAAACCCTGCACCAGTTATCAACGGTATCCCCACAGGGAGCGTTCTAGGACCCACACTCTTTACACTCTATATAAATGATCTTTGTGATCATCTTATTAGCAACTGCGTCCTCTTCGCTGATCATGTAAAACTATTCAACACCACTGTCAATGCTACCATCCTTCAAAAAGACCTTGATTATGTGCCTGAATGGTCTAACAGTTGGCAACTCCAAATCTTGACCAACAATTGCTCTATCCTACACATTGGTTATATATATATATATATTGGTGTCTATATATATATATAGACACACACACACACACCAAATACAAGCTAGGTGGATATGACTTTGTTGATGGCCCTCACTCTGTCAAGGACCTTGGAGTTCTCATATCGAATGACCTAAGCGCCAAAGCTCACTGCAACAGTATTGCCAAAAAGGCTTTAAGAGTTGTAAATTTAATTTTACAAAGCTTCTCCTCTGGTAATACTGATTTGCAAACGAGGGCATTCAAAACTTTTGCTACACCAATACTTGAATTCAGCTTTGCTGTCTGGAATCTCTACTGTATATACAATTGAGCAAGTCCAGAAGTATTTTACTAGAAGAGTACTACATTCCTCTGTTCGCAACAGAATACCCTATACCACCAGACTTGAGATTCTAGGCTTAGCCAACCTTGAACTACACCGGCTAAGATTGGACTTAAGCATAGTACACAAAATAATATGTTACAACATCTTACCAGTTAATGAATATTTCAGCTTTAACAACAACACTAGAGCGCACAACAGATATAAACTTAATGTAAACCACTCCAAACTCGATTGCAGGAAGTACGATTTCAGCAAGAGTGGTCAATGTCTAGAACTCACTACCTGATTCTGTTGTCACCTGCTCAAACCCCCCACTCCTTTGCCCTCAAACTAACCTCTATTGACCTCACCCCATTCCTAAGAGGTCTGTAAGGGGCGAGCATAAGCACACAATCGTGCCTACAGTCCCTGTCCTATTGTCCCCAATTATTAGTTCCTATTTCTTATATTTAAACTTATGTTTATTCTTATTTCTATTGTATTGTAAGCTTTTGGCAAATAAATAAAATAAAATAAAATAAAATAAAATAAAATAAAATAAAATAAAATAAAATAAAATAAAATAAAATAAAATAAAATAAAATAAAATAAAATAAAATAAAATAAAATAAAATAAAATAAAATAAAATAAAATAAAATAAAATAAAATAAAATAAAATAAAATAAAATAAAATAAAATAAAATAAAATAAAATAAAATAAAATAAAATAAAATAAAATAAAATAAAATAAAATAAAATAAAATAAAATAAAATAAAATAAAATAAAATAAAATAAAAATATGCATTCATCCTGATTAGACACTTACTTATATTAGACATTTACTTATACAGGTAGTCCTCAACTTACAACAGTGCATTCAGTGAAAGTTCAGAGTTACAACAGCACTGGAAAAAATGACTCATGACTGTTTTTCACACTGACGACCATTGCATCTCCATGATCACGTGATCAAAATTCAGAGTCTTGGCAACTGACTTGTATTTATGATGTTTGCAGTGTCTTAGGGTCATGTGATCACTTTTCAGGACCTTCTGACAAGCAGAATCAATGGGGAAGCCAGATTCACTTAACAATGTTGTTGCTAACTTAACATCTGCAGTCATTAACTTCACAAATGTGACAAGAAAGATGGTAAAATGGGGCAAAACTCACTTCACAATTGTCTCGCTTAGCAACTTCTTGAACATGCTATCTATGAAGGAGGAAATCTTATTTACTCATGCATTAGACCAAGGCTCTTCAAACTTGGCAGCTTTAAGACTTGTGGATTTCAACTTCCAGAATTCGTCCTCCAGTCATGTTATCTCAGGAATTCTGGGAGTTGAAGTCCACAAGTCTTAAACTTGCTAAGTTTGAAGACCCTTGCACGAGACTGATATCTCAGCCTTCCTTCAGGAACTTCAGGCAGGTTACAGCTCACTTCCTCCTATTTTTTTCCATCCAGCATTTCTATGGGCTGAAAGAGGGTGAATGAAGCAAAATCACCCTGTAATCTGAGGTGCCTGTAGGTAGACTAGAAACGAAGTTTTCCTCATGCTTGCAACAATAGTTATCTTTCAACAGAAGTTTTCTCTCACTGAAAAAGACCTGACTTTGTGTTTAACCTTTCTTGATTACTGCTTGGGAACTAAAATGAAGACAGATGCCACATAAGCTCCCAGAGAAAAAAGCAGGATATAAATCTAATAAACAAAGAAATAAATATTCTTTTGACTGAGGGATGCACTCCCCCAGTGATTACCTGATAGCTTCTGGACATTATACAACAGCTGTTAACAGAAGCCCTTTGTCTGTAATTGAGCTGGCAATGTCAATGATGGATCTATTTTCAAAAGGTCAATTTGATACTTCAGTATTATATCATGATGTGGTGCATAGGAGTGCAACTGACCTTGAAGAACTCAAGACTGATTCATTAGTTCATGCAATCGCTTTAGGAACACGATGTTGTGGAAAAATGAATGAAGAAGGGAAATTGGAGTGAGCTTATCTCATGAATTTATTTCAGGTGTTCCCCCGTAAATCAATTTGTCAGGGTTCCTTTTGCCTTTTAAAAATAATATTAAGTTACTTTAAGATTTATATTACACCATGCTTCTTCTTTTTTTCCTCCCCTGCTTCAAAATAGCTTATCAGCTCATTTTGGGGTCATTGTGATCAATTTCTGGGGTTATAAAAAAGAAAATATATGGTCCTAGGCCCAGGCTGTCCACCCTGATTTTCCATTTTTTTTAAAAAAGGGTAAACAAGGCCTTTTAAAGCTCAGAACATGAAACATTCTATACCCACCCATTATTTTGCACATCCTCATTATTACATTAAATTCCTTATTAAGTTCATCTGAAGGAATTATTCTTTTAGATACATATATCACACTGACAGACTCCCCCAAAATCGTGAGGAAGTTCAGTTTCCCTTAAGCAGATTTTTTTTTCTAAAAAAAGATTTCTTAAAGAAGTTTTGAATAAATAGAATAAACAATTTCTGATATACATGCCAATTTTTCAAAAACGCCTGTGTTATCTTTCTTTTGAAATATATCTGTTCATATCCATATAATACAGATACTTCTGTAATATAGAGATGTAAAAGTTAGACTGTAGCATCTCCCTTGGGAAAACAGAAGAAAATGGCATAATGAAAGCAAAGATGGGATGGTCCTGCAGCAAAAAAAACTGTTCAAGGGGATGACACAATATTCTGCTATTCAGCCTGAGAACGATAGGCAAGGGTGTCAAACTGGTGGCCCACAGGCCAGATACATCATGCACAAGCCATGCTCACAGTGGTGGGATTCAAAAAATTTTTACCACCGGTTCTGTGGGCATGGCTTGGTAGGCGTGGCAGGGGAAGGATACTGTAAAATCTTTAATTGGAGGTGGTATTTGCTGGTTCTCCGAATTACTCAAAATTTCCACTATCGGTTCTCCAGAACTGGTCAGAACCTGCTGAATACCACCTCTGCACGCCCACCCCAGCTCCGTGAATGGGAAAAAAGTCATAAAACATCACATGACAACAACGTGACATGACAAGTTTGAGACCTACGCCATAGACGTTCTCATCAAACTATCTCAGGTAGGATTTTCTGAAGCTGCTTCAGAGGCAAGCCAATATAGGTACAGAGGTTGTGGGCATTCTTCCAGTTTTCTTAGATATCAAGAGTTAGACTAGAAACCATATATACTGTCCTCTACAATATTTTTCAACTGAAAGTCAGTTATGATTGTTTACCTACTCATCATTGTAAAACCACAATTAGAAAGTCAGAGCCTTTGCATCTGCTTTGGTTCAGAATTGACTAAAATTACATTCTGATGCTAGCTGATCAGTTGTGCCTCATGAAAGACATGGTATTGCTGAGCAGTTCAAGAGCAGTAAGATTTATCTTGTTCTTTGGTAGAAAGTCAATTCTCTAAAAACTGCAAAAGAAGAAACTGCAGGGATGGAGAAAGAGTGGCCTGGGGCAGATGATGGAGCCTCAAAAAATTCAGACACTGCTAAATGAGATGCTGAGGAGGAACAGAATGGAAATTCACTAAGGAAAATATTAGCTTTTCACTGGATTCTTCAGCTTGGAAGAAAATACAGTTTTGGTTTGGCTTTAAAGTTATACCCTAAAGTATGTAGAGTTAATTCTTGTTATTTATGGATTCCATAATTATAGATTCCATATTTGCTAATTCAGTTGCTCACTAACATTGATTATAACCACAAATTAATTACTTGTGGCGATTTTGGGGTCATTCACTGACATCTAGAGCAATAATAATAATAATGATGATGATGATGATGATGATGATGATGCTTGATGCATACATTCCCAGCTGAAATTCTAGTCTTTAATTCGGTATTCACAGCAGTATTTCAGAACATAACTACTTGAAACACCAAATATTGACTAAATACACAGGATGTGTTTTACTATGAACAGAAAGATGACCTTTGAGTACTATAATAATGGCACAGGATAACTCTACAGTATGCTACACAATTTAGTATAAGCGGACAACTCTAATAAAAAAAAAAACACAATGCAGCAAGCAAAGAAAAACCTGAAATCGAAATTGTCATTTGCAAGTGGTCCAGCTGAAATTAATGAAACAGATCGGGCTGCTTCCCCCCGTCCCTTTTTTTAGAGAGAGAAATAGGACTGTCTAACTAGGTGTTATTTATACTTTCTCAGATAAGTCTCAGTTTCAAATGAGTTTTTAAATTTGGGTATACCCTCCATATCCATCCATTAGGTCATAGCTTCTATATTGGGCATATTTCTATTTAAAGTAGTGGAATACACTCCCTTCTCCTGTTTCTCACATGTCATTTCCACAATGTAAGTGAGAGAAGGCAAGCTCAAGGTAATTGGCCAATTGGAAATAAAGTTTAAGCCCTCTACTCCAGCTGTTGCTTGTAAATACTGCTAGGCTTGCAATGGAAAAGATGTGGTTCTCACCAAGTTCTCCAACTACCTGAAGGTTGATCTAAGATAAAATAATAATGCCTGAGCCGTGCCAGGTATCTTTGCCCATGTATGTAAGCTGAAAGTAAATCACATAGCCTCTATTCAACATCTCCTTTACAAAAGCAAATGGCAAAATGAGGAAGGAGATTATTCGAATAACTGCAGAGCCCATAAAACACATGTATCAGTCATATTTCTTAAGGAACCATGATTGTACTAATTATCCACAAATAGGCAGTTTGGTCTAGTGATTAAGGCACTAGAGTAGAAGCCAGGAGACTGTAAGTTCTAGTCCCATATTAGACATGAAAGCCGGATGGATGGCTCTGGGCCAGTCACTTTCTCAATGTAGGAGAAGAGGTGGCAGAAACTGGCGATGGAGGAAAAGGGAAATGAACCTAGAATCCCTACATAGCCATAACAGAACTAATAAATGTCATTGACCCTTATCTAACTAAGTCTTAGCAGATGCTGACTGTTAGTTGAGAGGATTCTTGTGTTTAGGCTTAGAAATAAATCAATTTAATTGAACCTTTCCATGTGGACCAGATAGAGATGTGGTGGCTCGATGGCTAAGACACTGAGCTTGTCAATCAGAAAGGTCGGCAGCTCGGTAGTTCAAATCCCTAGCATTATGTAAGGGATTGAGCTACTGTTACTTGTCCTAGCTTCTGCCAACCTAGCAGTTCAAAAGCATGTAAAAATGCAAGTAGAAAAATAGGGACCACCTTGATGGGAAGGTAACAGCATTCTGGGCATCTTCGGTGTTTAGTCATGCCGGACACATGACCATATGGGGATATGTCTTCAGACAGCACTGGCTCTTCAGCTTTGTAATGGAGACAAGCACCACCCCCTAGAGCCAGAAATGACTAGCACACATTTGTGAGGGGAACTTTTACCTTTGCCTTATGTGGACTTTCACACCTGACACTGAAACCAACTCATCTCTCAGAATTGCTGTGGTAAGGAAAATAGGACAAGAAAGAAGTATTACGTATGTTCTCTGACTTAACTTATTTATAAAAAATAATAATGTTAGGATAAAAGTCTTTAAAGTAATGCCCATGTCTACTGAGATTCTGATGAAATACCCTGATTGAAAAATCTCTCTGGTTAAAATAAAAGCACCTCACTTGGCTAATGTTATGTTCTGTGCATGGGCGCTAAGGAGGAGACGAGCCGGTGAACAGTGAACTTCAAACTCTTTATTTACATATGTAACAGCTCAGCTCTATGGCCGCAATGGCCCCCTTTATATAGGCAAGCTCTTGAGTATTTAACCAATGAAAACACAGGGAGCACTAGCTCCGTTAACCAATGGGAGAGGCTCATTAATAGCCAATCAGATTCTCCTGAACGGACCAATCCGATGTCGCTATTATCGGCCAATCAGAAGTGCAGGGCCAGAATCCTGCACTTTACTTCAAGCTCTTAATAATCTTTATTCAAGTACTTTTATTCATTCACAACAGCTAGATTCTAACTCAGGCTAAATTAGTCCATGAAAAGCCTGTTTAAAAAGTAAAAAGCTATAAATTCTATAAGAATCACTGTTGCAGGGTATGTCAAAATGTTCAATGCAGAGTAGTACCATTTCAGAAAAGTGGCTGTCCAGATAGATATTGGATCAGATAGACCTTTCTCAGTGGTCCTTAAAATTAGAGGGAAGGAGAACTTCTCTCTTACATGGGTCCTGTACAGTGGTACATTTCAAAAATTGTTACCACTGGTTCGGTGGGTGTGGTTTAGTGGCATGCTTTGCACGCTCCCACTTTGTGCAGGTGCAGAAGCGTTTTGACTCACCTCCTGCAATCCTGTATGCTCCCTGTCACTTCAGCATCTGCCGCGTGGCAATTGCTGTGCCATGCAAAGCAGCTTCGCTTCAAAAGCAGGACATAAAGGTTAATAAGGGAGCCCGGGTGGGTGGGCCCAACACAGAGTGTTGGAGAGATCCAGTTCGGTCTCTGCTGCTCATTGCTGCTACTGGCTCAGCAGAACTGGGCCAAACCAGTAGAATACCACCACTGGTCCTGTAATATGAATGGGTTGGAAGTAGAATTTGAATCTGAAAATCTTGTGAACATTTTCTCCATTTTATATTTGAAGAATGTTTTGCCTTGAGAGTCAGTCCTAGATGTCTTCATGGTTCTGAAGTCCCAACAGAGCCATTCCCTGTAATCATTGGATTTGTTTCATTCATGGGGTGCAGTTATCGTACTGTAAGCTCTGTATACATTGAAAACAATCTTTCAGGGTTTCAGCCAGCTTGTATAACTCTTCTGCCCAATGTTATCAGCAACTATCCAGGGAGCTACTTCTTTGTCTTGACTGGGCCTACACAGACTTTGTCATTTGCTTAGTTTTGTTTGCCAGATTTGAAATCTAGGCTGACTGTTTGAGCAAAACTACATTCAGCTATGCCTAAGCCTCAGAGATGATGTCATTAAATCGTGCCTAGAATTTTCAGCATGTATGGATTCTTGGAGGAAACAATGGAAAGCTGAGGAATTTGGAGGAATTCATCTTCATTTTCTAAATGAAGCTACAGATGAGAGCTGATCTATTGGAAACTGCTTTGCCCCTGAATTCTATGAAGACATATGAGGATAGTCTTCAAAATGATACTCTCTTCCCCTTCCCCAATGTATTTTTAAAGTCCCTACTAGCTTTAAGATCATATTAGTGTATCTCCTACATAATTATATTTTTGGATGCTGTTATATAATTAAGGGATTGAGTATTCTTGATATTCTCCAAAACTCTTTTCTAGTGTACATTATATTGAAGAATTCTTGTTGCTTTGATATACAAAACACATGAGATCTATCAAATATGAAACCAGCACTGTAAATTTGATTATACTAAAACATTTCAAGTATGTGCATTAACATACATTCTTGAGAAAAGCAAGGGAAAGGGAAATATTAAAGCTGTTAACATCAACTGCAGCCAATTCTTTCAAAAAGAAAAAGTCACTCATTTTACACACAATATCTGGAGAAGTACGATGAAAGTATATCAAGAGCAGTAATGTTAGAAGGAGAACTATGAATAAAATACCACATCTTCTATATGGCGTGATTCAAATCTGAAGAAATCCACGTGGGAACAATACATTTAGAATCATTATTCTTTTGCCTATATTTGGTGCAATAAAACCATTCCTTTTTCAGATATGTGCACTGAACTATGTAAGGGTGTGCAAAATGTTCCCAAGACACGTCCCTTTCTGATCAAGTCATTCTCCACTTGAAATTTGGTTGTTTTTATTCATTTATAGGGTTTGTCTTTTTTTAAAAAAAAATATTCTTCCTTTATAGTACATTTCCAATATGACTTTTTTTTATCTAAAGTTCAGTCACCGTCTGTCTGTATGACTAATGCTTAATATTTAGAGAAATGTTTTTCATTTAAAAAATTATGCTGAATATGAAGAACTTAAAAATCCCACTTTACACAAGGCTCTTGGTTCTTTTGGGTCCCGATAGGAAGACCTAACAGCAATACAGATTTATGAGTAAGAGAACTCAGGCAAGGACAATTCAATAGTTCAAACTGACATAGGATAATGAGAAGTAACAGTATTTGGCTTGTGAGAGGTGCTTGTCAGAAAGATTTTGTAAGGGGAAAGGGACTGTTGTGGCTATTGTTAGAAACTTCTAACAGCCTGCCATTATTTTCCTCTTCAACACAAACTGAATATTTAAGTTACATCATACTTGTAAAGCAAGTTCATGACAATGCAGAAAGTTCTAGCCTATAATTAATATCTTTGATGTTAGCTTCTTTTTGGGCCAACAATAGATGAAATTTAAGTCAGAGACTTGGTTCTCCTCCTTGGAGAAGCAACACCAAGAACAGCTACTGGTCCTCCCACTGACACCTTGTGGAATATGGCAACAATTTACCTACCTTCAGAAGAAACAGGGCAGGGTGACTGCCTTGTAGACAGATTATTGGTAGGCTCTTTGCTGCTTTCAAAACCACAGATGACATGTCTTTAACCTCTATCTGTTAGGATGAACTTGGCTAAAGTGTTATGCAAAGTGTGGGTTCAGGCAGCTACTTTTTTATGAATTTCTTTTGGCTTCCTTCAATTGTGCAAGTTTTTACTCCAAATCATTCAGTTTGGAGGAAGGGTCTTCAAACTTGGCAAGTTTAAACTTGTGGACTTCAGCTCCCAGAATTCCTGAGCTAACATGACTGGAGGAGGAATTCTGGAAGTTGAAGTCCACAAGTCTTAAAGCTTAAGGTTTGGAGAGTGGTATAGACACCATTGACAAGCAGTATTATATCATGGTCTAACCACCTCACCACATATAAGTACTTGTTTTGTAATCTAACACAGTGGCCCCCAACCTTTTTTGTGCCGCTGCCTGATACCGGCATCACAAAATCATCCATGGCCTGGTACCGGCATCAGTATGCATGGCAAGGCGAGCTGAGCAACCGGCCAGCCAGCCATCCCCCACTTCTCCCCGCCACCTTCAACTCCTCCTTTGTACCTGTGTCGATGGGCTTCGTGACGGTTTTAGGACAGTCGCTCGGTTCGCCTAGCCAAGCGTGCTGAAAGAATTCTCGCGCCTTAGTTTTGTTCGAAGCCGCCACCCCCCCTCGATGAAACTAAGGCGCGAGGATTCTTTCAGCACCCAAATGCCACTTTCTACCCGGAGAAGCTCACTGGAAGCACTTTTTCATCAAAACAAGATGGCAGCACCCAGCAAACCGGCAGCCCAGTAGAAATTGTTCCACGGACCGGTACCGGTGGTTGGGGACCCCTGGTCTAACACATTAAAACAGGCTCAGGCTTAGAAGAAAGGAACATGAAACTCTTGCAGTGAAGTGCATTTTCTTGTCTTGAGAAAAAGAACTAACATCCTTCCTTCCTTCTTTCCTTCCCTTGTTTATATCGGTAAAGTCAGAAAATATGTTGTTCTTGAAGACAACAAAGTATTATAACATAAAAAGTTTTGACTTTAAGTCAATGTTATTTACAAACACTCTTTCTGCTCTTTCTGTGTTTTCATGATTAGAAACAGGACAAAGACAAAACAAGAGAAGAGAAGAGGCATAAATTTAATCCCTATACAAAGCTATACTGTGTTGTCATCCAATTCCAGTTAATTTTGTTTAATTCCTAAACAGTCAGGCACACAATCAAAATGGGCAAGACAACACATCATTTCTCATACATCTGATATTGGATGGTCAACCATTATGCTTTAAAAGAAGATTGTTTCTCTGGAGTCTTGCTTTATGGCATTTGTTGTTGCCCTGTGTATTCATTAAAATTATGAGTACAAGTTCAATGCTTGGTTGATCATACTCCAGCGACACAGAATCTTGTAGGTGAACACAGCCTGCTTATGAGTGTACAAATCTGGAAGAATGAGAAGGAAGATACTAAAAATTAAATTGAGTGAGATAACACTAAATCAGAGCCATTCTTTCCCTTCCATTATTTTCAATACAAATGAAGTTACCTCTGCTATAGTGGGCAGAAATAACAGGCCCCACAGATAGCCATATGCAATCTAAAGGAAAACACAGCATTATTGTTAGCTTTACTATTTTATTTATTTATTAAATGTATATGCCACTCATCTCACTATTCAAAGCAACTCTGGGCAGCTAATTATTTATTACACAGAGGACAACAGTTATGGAAATAGGCCTTGTTACTCCCATGAAGCAATTTATGGTAGGTGGAAAGTCCACCATATATATAACACATAAAGAATAGTAGTAGGTGACCTTGTTCAGAGGTTCTCAAAAATATCCAATATATATATTTTCCTTGAGGGTAAATAGTCTCAGAATTAGTGTCTCTCAAGGCAAATGTGCCAATTCCATTTCTGTTTGGAATTATTCTTGTTTGGTGAAACTAAAATACAAAAGTTAGCCACTGCCTATATTATGGAAAGCTCCTGTTTATGCTATTGAGTATTATCCATGTGGCAAGGAGACAAATGTTTCAGGGAGGTGGTAGAATTTTTCATCCTAAGAGCAATCATGGCCTATTGCATTTGAGTGGCTAGCCAGAGGGAAAACGTCCAAACTTACAAACACACTCTGAGGTCATAAATCAAATTTTATTCCAAGGATGTTCTTAAGGTTTTACAGATTTTATGGAATGACAAATAGATGCTTCAGGTCCAAGGCCCAAAGGCTGATTTGTAGGAATGATAACATCAACAAGGCAATTCATGCAAAAGGTTAAGCATTTCTACAGGTCTCGCTTTTCTTTCTTCCCAATACATAAGAGATATAATGAGCTTGACGGGAGAACCATTCCTTCCAATCCTGAGAGAGAAAAAAAGCATACTTGCTTTCCTCTTCAAATTTCATGATACAATGCCAATTAAGGAGAAAAGGTACATTCTTTCCCCTCTTTAAAATGGATTATTTTACAAGCTTGGGAACAAGACTTAATTGTTTTCATCATTATCTTGACTTGCAAAATTGCCAGCAATAAGAAGGGGTCATAAAACTAACTGCACATAAAACTACTTATTTAAAGGTCTCTCATTACCCAAGACCATACATTTTACCCCATGAGTCTTTCTTCTGCAGGAGCTCTTATTATTAGAACCTCTAAAGATAAATGCTTAGGTCTTGAACAGGGCTTTGTCCATTTTGGGTACCACTTAGTCTTATACAAAGTAAAAGGAAAGCTGTAAAAAGCCAAGCTGCTACGATTGTCCCTACCCTTTGCTGTCTCTTGATACTCACCTATGCATCTCAAGCAGGCAAGAAGTGGCAGAAAATACATTTTCCTTACACTTGGAATCAACACTGGATATTGGGAAATCAATTTACATTTTGACCCCCAAACCCTTTTGTATTGGAATATATGGATCTCTATAAGGACCAGAAAGATTTTTAATATTATATTTTCAACTACTGCCTTTCCATTGTAGGCTAGATTCCTTCAGAGTCACACAAATGATGGATTATTCAAGTTTTAAAAGCCAACAGAGATATACACTTAAAAAAATAAATTGAAAAAAGATATTTAGGTAATTTCTAGAAACATATATCAAGAATGGGCAGCATGTTGTTCTCCAGATGTGGCAAATGCAATATGTAGCTTTGACAACCTAAGGCAATGGGACGAGAGATGAGAGTAATTGAAATCAGAAAGTTTCAACCTCCAACTAAAGAGCTACATGTACTTCACACACACATAGACAATAGTAATGTTTTTTAAAAATACAGGCTTGCAACCATTCATTTAGTGACTGTTCAAAGTTACAATGGCACTGAAAAAAAAGTGACACATGAACAGTTTTCACACTTACAATCTTTGCAGCATCCCCATGGTAACATGATCAAAATTTGAATGGTTGGCAACTGGCATGTATTTAGGACATGTCCTGGGGTCATGTGATCACCTTTTGTGACTTTCTGACAAGCAAATCAATGGGAAAACCAAATTCACCTAACAACCATGTTACCAGCTTAGCAACTGCAGTGATTCACTTAACAACTGTGGCAAGAAAGGGCATAAAATGGGGCAAAACTCAATAATTGTCTTGCTTAGCAATGAAAAATTTGGGCTCAATTGTGGTTGTAAGTCAGGGGCTACCAGATTCTAGCTTAGTGTAACTTCTTGTCAAGCACTGTAGAAATCAGAAGATTTAAGCAATTCAGATCAATGACCTGTAAAGAATCTGAACTATTAACTGTCAAGGGAAATTAGTGGAAGGTAAGAAAGCCATTCAAAGTGAGCTATTGTTGGCACACAGAAACTCACTATTGACATGTTTGACCACTCCCTCAGGCTCATCCTGATCATTTCTTTCACCTGTGTGTGTATACAGCAATTCTGTGGCATCTAGCCATAGCAGACACAGAACTCCAATAAATTTAAATACTGATCTTGTTTTGTCAACTGGAAAGAACTATCTCCCCGTACTTCTTTGGGCTTCTGCCCGAGCACAGATACCATACTGTTTACCTGGCAGGATTCAACCTTTTTATTTTTTGTCAAAGAAGTTCATAGAAATGATGAAAATTGCCTACTGGGCAATGCACTTCATTAAGAGGATTCTAGTCCACAAAACTCAAGTCATATTAAACTTTCTATTGCTTGTACGAAAAGTGTCCTGATGTGGACCAATCATCTGAGGATGAAGAAGAGCTGGGAAAGCACTGGATGTTGATGAGGGCTACAGAATAAGCAAGGAGGACCTGGCATTTCCTAGCAGGAAATTTGTAGCCTCATTCAGTATCTTTATCAGGACTTTCCCAAACACCCCCTAGTCCATGGCAGCAAGGTAACTAATGATCTGAAAGTCAAAGGACAGTAATACACAGAAACATGAGACTGCTGTGAAAGTGGTTCAGGCATCAGTGTTGTGCCCAAAGAGCCTGAAGTGAACCAAATCAATGCAGCTGGCTGAAAGGCTTGGAAGACAGAGGTATCAAATTGAAAATTGGAGGTAATCAGATCCTGGAAGCACCAGTTTCAAACTGTGTTCTGATAACAAGCTGCCTGAACTCTTACCCTGATTGATACCAAACAGCACTGGTATCAATTTTTCTACATACTGTCTAATATTGTGTGATGAACTTGCACCTCTGCTCCTGAGGAGCTAATTTAATGAGGACTGAAAAAGAAATGCAGCATAGGGAGAATGTAAGGTTCTGGTATTAAGATGTCCTTCCCCAGCTTTTTGCTGTGAATAAGCAATTTCACAGGTACTTTGCTTAAATTAAATCTGATTGCAAGTCGCAGTTGGCATGAGACTCAGATCTGGAAAGGTGAAAGCCTGGGCCACCAACTTCCTAAGAAACAATTCACTGCTCTTGGCTTTTGAAAATTAAAAAAATCTATTTTATAAAGTCAGTTGGTCAGCTACTTGTAAAGATAAAACCTTCTGAAGAAGGCTGCTCAATTAAATGATATCATAGTTGTAAATGTCAATCTAAAGCAGTTTCTCAAACCAGCCTGGGAATTATTTTGATAAAAAAGCACAACTTGAAGAATTGACTTCTTCTGATCAATAAGATGTCCTGGAGACAATGTCACAGTTTAGGTCACTCAAAGGGCTCTGTTATTGGTGAGCCTTTCATTATTTTCATAACCTTAGAATGTGGGAAAAGTTGCATTTTCTCAGATCGGTTGTGATATTATCAAATACTTTTTTCTGCTTTGCACATGGCGGCAAAGGGGCTTTTCATATTTGAAAAAGCTTAAAATCTTTTCAGATGGTATTTTGAACAGCATCCATCCATTCCTTACATCCTTCAAATATGAAACGGAAATTGTCATTTAAACAACCTTGAGCATTTTAGACTGAAACCTTCTTATGAAATGGCATTTTAAGCTATTAAAATGCAAACAATGAAAAACAGATCTTGATGATTATCCACTGCTTAGAAGTGAAGGCGCTTTATTCAAGGTAATAGAAAAGGCAGAATCTAAGCTAATTATCTAACAAACCCAGTTTGCATCCAAGTCCTAATTCACAGGGCTGCCATACTTTTCATGTAAAAGCAGAAGTTGAAAAAGTTTATGTACACATATGGAGGCTATTTTTAAAACCGCATTCTGTTGGGGAGCGAGATCCTTTTTCTAAAATAATATGTGGAGCCAGACTTTATGAAGTCGTGCTTTTTACTACAACTTTAGAACTAGAAATGCACATTGTTACCCTCCTGCTAATTTCAATGAATGCCTCATATCAGACACATTGAACAGAATGCCTTTATAAATGCAGGAGAGATGTGAGAATGGTTCCAAAAATAAGTTGACCCACAGCTTCCATTATATTTGACTTAAATCCCTGAGGACAGTGACAGAGGTTACAATGGTCCCACCCATACTGGATCTCAAGACTAATAACCACTAGGAAAAAAATAATGGATGGATTCAGCATGGTTTTACATTAATATGTTCTATTCAAGGACAAAAACACACGCTGTTCAGGTTGAGAGCAGAAAAAGTTGAATATGCAATGGCATGCTGGAGACATTTTTTCCCACTTACCAAATTCCAATAGGGATATAAAAACGTGTCAGGGGTTTCTTTTATCCTGGAACACTGCAATTCACTGAAGTATCACAACACAGATAACACAAGCAGAGGAGTCAGCTGCCATCTGTTCTTCTCAGCTAGAAAAATTTGTTTTCAAATACTGTATTCTAGATGCAATTGTGTTAAACACACAATGAGGGTAAATTGTATTTAAACAAAATGTATAATAGGAAAGAGAGGAGGAGGAGAAGAGATAGAAGATGGATGGGATGTGGAAAAATTTATGTCTTTAAGAGAAGATGCTTGAGAACGTGATTGAACTGCAGATAATCCTGGAGGAAATGGATTATTTAGAACTTTCAGTCAGGTTTCAGACCAGGGCACAATATGGAACTAGCACTGATTTGTCTTGTAAATGGCCTTTCGTGGAATTAAGATGGAATTGTGAATCTATCTTGATTCTCCTTGGTCTCTTGGCAGCTTTTGATCATAGCGTTTTTCTGACCAATGATTTTGGTGATTGGGAGTGGAAGAATTCATGTAACAATGATTCTGTGGTTGGTTCCAGTTGGTGTTCACGGGGAGAAAGAGGCTGAGCCTGCAACACTTCAATTGTGCAGTGCCTAAGTTGTGCAGAGCTTGGTGGTCTTACCCCTTCCATTTATAATCTACATGAAACCAGTGGTGGAGGTCATCTATCAGTTCAGGTCCCAGTATTCTGATGATATTCAGTCACATATCCTGATTCTCAACTGCACAAAGCATGCTATTAATACCTTACCCCAGAATCTGAAAGCTATCAGAGATTGGGTGGGGTTGAACAGACTCAAATCAATCCTGATAAGAGCAAATGGCTCTTTTCAACTCTGGGAACTTTCTACAGTGTCTGTAGTCTTGGATGGGATAGCATTTCCCCATTGAAAATCAATGCACCATCTAAGAGAGTTTTGAGGTTCTATTGAAATGCAGTTGGCAGTAGCAGCCAAGAAGACCTTTACACAGATTCATCTAGTGTCATGAAGTCCTTGATGCTCTGTGAGCTTGGTAGGGTTTTTGGTTTTTTTGGCAGTCATTTGATTATCCCCTGCTGGGAGATCCCCCAATTCCCACCCGGGAGGGCATCACCCTGGAGCAAGGGCACAGAGTTGCATTCTGGCCTTTCTAGGGCATGCCAAGCCCTAGTGACAGTGCATCTAGTGCACCACTTGTGCCTACTATTGGACTAAGAGACCCTCTAGATAGTCATGTGTGCTTGATTATCTTTAGAGAGGGCTATTACAATGTGGTCTCTATAAGCCTGACCTTGAAGAACAGTTGGAAGCTATTGAATGTGGCAGTGTAGATAGTACAGTAATGGGCTGCCATGCCTAAATATGCCCACATGACACCATTGTTCTAGAAAATGTATTGCTTGCCAGTTCGCTTCTGGTTACAATTAAAGATGCTGGTTACATCCTATGAAGCCTTTCATGTCATGGGATCTGACTATTGATGAAACACCTGTCCTCTCTATGATTAGGCAGAGGAAAAGCACATCAGGTCTATTAATCCTTCTCATTAAACAATTCCATCAGTTGGGATTTCATGCTGTAAGTCGGAAGAGTCTCAGGAAGTCAGGAGCCTCTGTGGCGCAGTGGTTAGAGTGCAGTACTGCAAGCTACTTCTGCAGCCAGCTGCCTACAATTTTGGTAGTACAAATCCCACCAGGCTCAAGGTTGACTCAGCCTTCCATCCTTCCAAGGCAGGTAAAATGAGGACCCAAATTGTTGGGGCAATATCTGACTCTGTAAATCGCTTTGAGAGGGCTGTAAAGCACTATAAAGTGGTATATAAGTCTAAGTGCTATTGCTATTGCTATTGGAACATATAAACAATGTCTTAATAATATTAATAATATTATTATAATATTAATATGACTAAACACATTTCTCTCAAATTCTACAATACACATATACATAGATAGCCAATGCTAGGTAGAAAGCTGACTGAGCAATCATCCTTCGTGCACCCAACAAAATCAGCATGCCATCTTGTTGTGTTCTTAACTTTTCTGCTCTGAATTTCTCTGCTTTTGAAAGCATGTATCCACTCATTAAACTATGTCAGTAGGAAGAAGCCCCCGAGGAGGGAGTGGAGAAAAACAATCCCTATCCACTCTCCTATGATGTTGTTGCTGCTGTTAATTCCACAGATCTTCCTTTAAGTCAAAGCTGCAACTACTTACGATGCTGGTGCTGACCAAAATCAATCTTGGTCTGAGAAAAAAAATGTGCATGTGTGAAAGTTCATCCTTTTATCATCTCTCCTGCAAGAACTGCTCTATTACGGATGCAGAATGGAAACACCTTCGATTGTCACCTCTTCATTCCCTACTGTGGAGGACCAACTGATTCAACACCAGCAAAAAATTTCACATGACCTTCCCACATCTGTGCTTTGAAGATTCACTCCACATGCCAGTTATCATTGATCCTGAGAAGCTGATTTATTTTTATTTTTAAAGGAGAAGACTCTACTATTGCTTTTTGGAAGCCAACCAATTCCCAGTCCAAGCAGAACTGGGCTGCACTTCTCCAAATAAGAATGAAACTGTCCGGGGTTGCTGGGGATTTTGAAGTTGCCTTATTGCCTCACTCCTCTTTCTTTAGATTCAGGTGCATCCCACTAACTTGGCTGAAGCTTGATCTGCTGACAATGCATTCAACAATATTAATCCATATTCCAGGCATTACATCAAGCGAGAAAAATGTCAAAATGCGCTGCAATTCTCAGGAGCATTCTGATAACATCCAGCTCCACCTTGAATGCTTTTCCAAAGAACACTCACATGACATGACTTAAAAGGAATTTTGCACATATTTTCCCCCCAGTCTGTTAAGGAACCCATTAATTTAAAACTGTGCCTCAAAGCCCTGGGTGAGTCTCATAGGGCTCTCCTACTCCCACCCCCCAAATATTGTGATATTTTTTTTTGGGGGGGGAACCCCTTGAGATTGGATGTGCTGACAACTCAAAGGGACATTTTTTCTGTTTGCTTCAGAGTCTGACAATGATTATGTGCAAATGGATGTTCCTTTTAGGCAGCAATGTAGAAACATGTATATGCTTGCAGGATGAGGCATAGCTTAAATATATTTCATTTAGATAATGAGTGAGGGAGTTTTGGCATTCAGCAGAACTACAGTACTGACATAACACCAAAGACCAGTCAGACTAACCTTCATGTAGTCACCAAACACAAAGAGAATTAATAACAGAGAATATTTGTATCTCAAGGTTGAACTGTGGGGTCCCAGGTGTGCCTTCTACGTTTGGTTGTTTTCTCGCAGAAGTCTCATTACCCAACTAGGTAACATCATCAACGCTAACACAGAGCACCACAAATAGAATTGTTGTTAAGCAGGTATACAATAGAAATCAGCAAGCTTTACAGGTTCAAATATCATGTGTGAAGCAGACCACTGAAATCACTAAATAAGATTTTAGATTTCACCTTTGTCCTCCACTATCAAAATCATTACTGACCTATACAGAGTGATTCTCCCAGGAGAAAAAAAAAACCCAGCCCAGGTTTGCCAGCAAAAGGCAGCCAACAGCAAAGATTATCCATATCTTTCTTTAGGAATAAAAAAGGCACAATTCTTTATTGCAGGTTGATGCAATGTCATTGAGCAAAACATGATTCAATGTTTTGAAATTCTGATATTGGAGTGTGTTGAAATTCTGATATTGGAGCATCGTGTTTAGCACAATTCACAGCTGGATTGCTTGCTAGGCATTCATATCTACTTAAATGTAGATCAGCAAACATCTCTTGCCATTTGTTTGCACAATGGGATGGATCACAGTCATGAATTGGGAATGAGCCACTTTTCAAGTGGGAGATGCTATCTAGGAACTTTACACAATACATAAAAACAAAACAAACGAAACAATTAGCTAATTCACTGAGATGTTGTGAAATCTCAACGTCTTAGCATGGGTTTAGCAGTCTTAGTATGGCTTACTGGCATACCATGAGATCTCATGAGATTAAGTGATCTTCTGATATCTCATCTATCAACTGTTTTAATTTGTTTTTTATTTGCTGTGGAGAATAGCATTTAAGGGCTTCAGAGGCACCAAGGGGAACACATTGCTGAGTTTAGGATTAGATTCCCTAAAATCAGTATGGTACTTAAGATGTCAATATGCATTGAATTTATTAATGCTATGTAAATTTTGAAAAAGCTGGACCATCAGCACACACAGGCATACACACAGACAAATCTAGAAGCACAGAAATGTTTTTATGCTCACCATGAGTCTGCTATCCAGAGAGAATCTCTTCCCAAACTCCTTTTTTACTAGTTGCTGCTTTTTATCCATAATGTTCTTTTTTGGAAATGCCAAGTATTTGCAATTTTCACTGGGAAGAAAATAAAAATACATTTATTTTATAAGAAAATAAACTTGTCAAAATAATGTTACTCCATGTCTGTATATCTATCTCTCTACCTGAAGTAAGTCTACATATTCTACTCTTCTTAGTCAACTTGGGAGAGAGAAAAAGAGAAAGAGAAAGAGAGGGAGAGAGGGGGAGGGAGGGAGGGGGAGAGAGAGAGATTTGAGACTGATTGGAACTGGAAGTAGTACAGATCTCTCTAGCCCTTATACCATAGTGTACAAAACAAATAACATCCATACTTAAGGATGTGCAGATCAACAACTACTGAGGGTTCTCAGTTTTAAGGGATTACTTGCCTGGTAGTGATTAGGCAAAATGAAATTCCTCTCCTTCTCTACTGTGGAGAAGGAACATCTCAGAACATCCAGAAGCAGTTGGCATCTTCTGCAGACCACCTGCTCTAGCTTATTTGCTTAAGAGGTCCACCATCATGACTAGTGCAACTTCAGAGAATGAAGATTATGGACAGATGCACGTGAACTTTAATGAGCAGATGCTTTAATTAGTAATTCATTAGGTTTCAACGAACAATGACAAAGACTTTAGGCAAGTTAGTAGTCACTGAGTTATTGAATAAAATTCCTCATACAAATCATGTCATGCATTGGAGGCATCTAACTGTTCATTGCTGTTCAATGACCAAAATCAAATATGAAAAAAGTTGATGATGAACCAATGTCTGTATTAATAAAGTGCCACACATATCACTGTTAATTTCCCAGAATCTCATTCTTAACTCCCCTTCCCTTCCTACCATTACCCAGCTTTAAAAGCCAAATACTAACATTGTTTCATACTCTCTTCAATGAATGTACCATTGAATGTGGCTTTGAATCCGAGGCTCCTTGCTTATGGAAACTACTCTAGGATTTTCTTGAGTCCTTTTTCTGATATTAGAGAAGAGCATATACAGTGAGTTACAATTCACTTTGCAGAAATTTTTTTCACTAATGGTTTTTATTTTTTGTAAATCTAATTATGTAATGAATATATCGCTTGTTTGCATTTATTTGTTTATTTGCAATGTTTATGATGATATACCTCAATTCTAGAGAACTCTAAGCATACAGAAATACATAAAATTAAAAAAGATATAAGCATAAAACCTCCAAACTTAATGGTAGGGATGAATGCCCCATTCAGGACATCTAGAAGTCAAGACTTGCTGAAATAATATAAGCTTACAGAATATTAGCAATATTGGACAATGTGCACCTTTGAGGGAAAGGGTGCTGCTACAGAGGTGGATCTCATCTAGACTTAGTGTTTTTTCAATCTCAGCAACTTTAAGATGTGTGGACTGGAGAATGCTGGCTGGAGATTTCTGGGAGTTGAAGTCTACACACTTTAAAGTTGTTGTGGCTAAAAAACACTAAGCTAGCCTGTATGTTGTAAATCTCATAAGGGGTAAATCTCAACAGGATTTCTTTAGATCAGAGGTGTCAAACCTGATTTCACTGAGGGCCGCATCAGGGTTGTGTTTAATCTTGGGGGGGCAGGAGTGTGTGGCCAGCTCGACGTCACCTGTGTCAGGGATGCCTATTGTGGCCCAAGTGCTTTGGCAGAGAAAATGGGCTCCTGAGCTCTGTTTTCAGCTACAAAGGCCTTCTGCAACCCTCTGCCAGTGAAAATGGAGCTTTGGAAGGCTGCTGACTGATCCTTTGCTGTTTCCAGGGTGGCCCTGCAGGCCAGTTCTAAGCAGCCTGCAGGCCACATCCAACCCCCAGGCTTTGAGTTTGACACCCCTGCTTTAGATGATCAGACCAGATTCAACCCTGACTAGCCATTCTGTGATATATTACATGTGCAAGAAAAGGTCCTCACCATGGAATTATAAAATGCAGTGTCATATGCCACAGGGATACATGGAAGAATTTTTATATTAAAAGTACTGTAAAAAATACTAGAGGAAGTGCTTATCAAAGGCAGCAGTAGAAAACTAGATTCTCTTTTCCCTTGGTCTCTTCTGGTTCTTCTTTTTTAGCAACTGATGGGTCTGGCTGAAATTGTATAAATATTAGATTGAGAAGTTTGTTTTGAATGTACATGTAAAATAAGAGCAGTCTTCCTTTCCCAAAGGCAGTCAGCTGCTAGCAGGGAGGGGTTTACTTTCCTCCCTTTGAAGAGATATTCATAGTTGCAGATGACTTGCTACCATCTGCTAAAGAAATGAATTAAAATGTAAATTTTTTAAAAATGCTCATGAATGACATTCACAGTCCATAATTCTCCTATACTTTGTGTCATCAATGCATTTTTATTGCCTTGTCTGCATTTGCAAAAGAATTATTTCAAAAGAAGAGGCAGAGAGGAAGAAAGTAAGAACAGTAACTTTAGGAAGTATTTCTGGTGAAATGTGGATAAACTCTATAATTTCTCTTCAGGAAAAAATTGTAAATCTGGTTGATCAGTGGCCAAATAACCACAGATTATATATTAATGCAGCATCCACATGAAAAAATAATATTGATTCCATTTCATTCAGTAGAAACTCAATAGAGAATAATTTTTAGTTTATATATTACCTGCAAACAAGATATAAATGGTTTGCTTGGTTGACTAGGTTTGCAGATTGCATTCAGTCACAGTGTGGTTTGTTTGGTATTGATAGTGTGTTTTGTATGGCTGTCACCAGCTAAACTAGGCTTGCTTTATTAAGAATGGTGATTGCAGGATGTTAAATAGCTCATACTTCTGCCAGCTAGGATAGTAACCTGTAACTCAAAGAACAGCACTTTAGATTCAGACCACATGAGCAGTGGGTATAAGCTACTCCTACAAGATTGCTGTTCAATGACCAAAATCAAATATGAAAAAAGTTGATGATGAACAAATGTCTGTATTAATAAAGTGCCACACATATCACTGTTAATTTCCCAGAATCTCATTCTTAACTCTCCTTCCCTTCCTACCATTACCCAGCTTTAAAAGTCAAATACTGTACATAAGGCTGTCCATTGCATAAACTGTAAAGGCCACCATTAATTTTATTTTGTGTCTAATGTACAAAATAGCATCCTGAAATGTTGCTAAAATGTAATTTTCTGAATTGAGTAAAGGTAATGTAATTGTATTGATGAAACTATCCTATTCTGATGCTTATAATAACAAAAGTAGGAAAACTCAAGCTATATTCCAAGAACTTATATGGCTCCATTGATTCAAAGTTACCCCCCAAAAAGTTGGATATATAATAAGAATGTGTTATAGAACACAACTTGGCCCACTGTCAGATCTTGTTTCAGGTATATGATATGCTCATTTATAGTTTTCCTTCACTGAGAATCACAAGTTTTTTCTACAACATATATGTCAATATTTCTATAAATGCTCAATGATCATTGCTAAGACGTTCCCAATCACACTCAGAATGCAGCCTTATCCTATACATCGCTACATCATCCTTTTCTAACTATTGATATTGATCGTAGTCTCAATTCTCCTGGAGTTTGCACAACATTGATCAAAGTCATAAGGAAAATCTATGTGGGTAATTAATCAAACTTTATTATAGGTTGAATTCTAATTAACAGTTTGCTGGACAATATAGCAACATATCGTTCAACTACAATCAAAGATCTGTATGATTAAGGTTCATTGCAGAAAATGAAAAATAATTTGGAATTGTGATCAGATGCCGTTAGCCGCAGGGTGCGCCAGCAAAGTTAGCGCGTGGTGGATACCCCGGTCCGCTAAGTATTGTTCAAACGCCAGGGCGGTGAACTGGGGTCCGTTGTCGGAGACCAGAACGTCTGGCAGCCCATGCGTTGCGAATAGCCTATTCAATTTTCGGATGACGGACTCGGTTGTAGTATTCTTCATTTTGTGGATCTCGAGCCAGTTGGAATAGGCATCCACTGTTACGAGGAACGTATGTCCCTTAGTAGGTCCCGCAAAGTCAATGTGGATGTGGGACCACGGCCCCCGGGGGGTTTCCCACTCTGTTGGAGTTGCTCTAGGTGGGGCACTACTGACTTCTTGGCACTTTAGACAAGTCTCTACCCAGGCTTCGATCTGCTTGTCGATGCCCGGCCACCACACGTAGCTTCGTGCGAGCGCTTTCATACGCATGATGCCGGGATGACTGTCATGCAATGTTTTCAATACTGCTCGTTGTAACCGCTCTGGGACGATGACTCTATCTCCCAATAGGATGCAGCCTTTTTGCGAAAAAAGTTCTGTTTGCCAGTTTCTGAAAGGGGTGAAGTTTCAGGGTTTGTTCTACTGGCCATCCTCGTTCAACCCAGCTAAGAACTCACGCCAGGACAGGAACTCATTTTGTTTCGATCCCAATGTCTCTGGCTGTTAGCGGCCATGAATGTAGCGTTTCAATCTGGAGTGTCATAAGGGTTGGAGCTGAGTCGTCGACGGTTTCCAGAAGTGGGGCACGGCTCAATGCATCAGCGTGGGGAATGGCTTTCCCCGGGCGGTATTGTAATTTATAGTTGTACGCAGCTAAGAAATCTGACCAGCGAGTCATTCTAGGTGACAATATATAGGGGGTTGGCTTGTCTCTGGCTATAATCCCTAGCAAAGGTTTGTGATCGATAACAATAGTAAAAACTCGTCCATACACATATTCATGAAACCGTTTCACAGCAGATACAACAGCAAGAGCCTCTTTGTCGATTTGGCTATAGTTACGTTCAGCCTTTGATAGGGTCCTTGAAAAATAGGCAATAGAGGCCTCACTACCATTTGGTAACACATGACTCAAAATGGCTCCTACTCCAAACGGTGACACATCACATGTAATTGTTAAAGGCAAAGTCTCGTTATACTGCATTAAAACAGCGTCTGAGGTTAGTAAGTTTTTCACTTGTCGGAATGCGTGCTCCTCTCGGTGTCCCCAGATCCAGGTTGCTTTTTTGTCGAGAAGCCTATGTAGGGGCTCAGCTACGGTTGCTTTCTGGGGCAAGAAGATGTTGTTAAAGTTAATGAGCCCCAGGAAAGCTTGGAGGTCAGTCTTATTTCTGGGTCTTGGGGTGTTTTTGATTGCTTTTAGTTTGCTATTAGTGGGGTGAATGCCTTGTTTATCGATTAGGTACCCCAGGAACTCTACTTTATCTGTACACGGTTGACATTTATTTTTTTTAACCTTAAGGCCAGAGTCTTTAAATTTCTGGAGAACCATTTTAAGACACTTTTCTAGTACTTCTCTATTTGGGGCTGCAATTAAAATGTCATCAAAATATGGCACGACCCCCTTGATCCCTTGCAAGGGTCTCTCCATCAGACTTTGAAAAATCCCTGGGGCTACGCTCACTCCGAATTGGAGTCGGTTACATTTAAAGGCGCCTCGGTGGGTAACGATCGTCTGTGCCTCTGCGGTTTTTTTTATCTACATGCAGTGGTTGGTACGCCTGTGCTAAATCCAATTTAGCGAAGACTTTTCTGCCCCCCAGGGAATGGAGAAGGTGTTGCACTACTGGCACCGGGTAAGCATTCTGTTGAAGGGCGTGATTCAGGGTGGCCCGGTAGTCCCCACAAATCCTTAACGATCCATCCGGTTTGATGGGTGTTACGATTGGGGTTTCCCAACGAGCGTGGTCAGTTGGCTCTAAAACACCCTGGGCTATTAATTTATCGAGCTGCTCGTCAATCTTTGGTTTAAGGGAAAAAGGTACCCAATGAGGCTTAAGGCGGATGGGGGCTACTTCAGGGTTAAGGTTAAATGATATCGGGGTCCCCTTGTACTCGCCTAGTTTGTCTGCAAAGACGTCCTGGAATTCCTGGACGAGGGCCTCCTCCCAGTTGTCGCTTCTGGTTTGGTGAATGCCGGCTACCTCGATTCCGAGTGGGGCGAACCATTGAAGGCCTAACAAACTAGGCCGATCATGGTCGACGACGGTCAGTGGTGATGACGCAGTATGATTTTTGAGTGATACTTGGACTTGGCTGGATCCAACGACCGGAATTTGGTTCCCCTGATAATCTTTGAGTATGATTCTTTGGGCTCTGAGGTCTTGACGCCGGACGGCAGGGATTAATTGTTTAAGGGTCTTCCAGGAAACCATTGAGAGGGACGATCCTGAATCGACTTCCATCATGCAAGGCTGGTTTTCGATGGCGACCTTCACTCGGATCTTCTTTGCATCTAGCGATGAAGCGTGACCAATTATAATGGTTTGGTGTGCCTCTTCTCGTCTCATTGAAGTGGCCAGTGTTTTATTTCTGTAGGAGTGGTTGTTCAATTGGTGGTTCAAATGTTCCCGACTAACAGGACGATTCCCTGTGGTCTGGCGGTAGTTGTTTCCCCTCTGAAGTGGGCTGGATCCTTGCTTGCTTCCCGATGTGGCCTCTTTTCCCACAGAAATGGCAGAGCGTGTCGAGGAATTTGCAGTCTGATCGCGGGTGGTTTGTCCCACAACCCGCGCATTGGTGTGGTAGTCTTTGATTCCGCTGGTGGCGCTGGTCACATTCAGACCAGAGCCGGTTGACCTCCTCCTCATCACTTTCTGATGGAGATTCGAGGTCCTCATGGTGGGTCGCTGTTGTGTGCCTCTCTAGGCAAGGTGAGGTATCGCTGGCGAGTTGATGGAGCGGTGTGTTGGTGCGGCGCATTCGGGCGGCTGACTTCCTGGTTGCTTCTGCTGCAGTAGCATCCTTGATGACATCAGCAAGGTTGATGTCCCCTTTGGCCATGATCTTGCTCTGCGTAGTGTGGTCATCTAATCCCAGAATTATTCGGTCTCTCAGAGCTTCTTCGAGGTCTGTAAACCCACAGAGCCCTCCCAGGTTCCGGAGGTCCACGATGAAATCTGCAACGCTCTCTCCTTTCCACTGGTCACTCTGGTAAAATTCATGTCTTCGGACAAGCGTTGGTACGGCAGGTGCATAGTGGGCCCATAGAAGGGGCGCGAGGACGTCCCAGTCCATGGTTTTCACCTCAGCCGGTTTCGCTAGTGCCTTGGCCATCTTAAAGACAGCAGGCCTGCAATGGGTCAGGAACACTGCTCGCTTTTTCCCCGTAGTGGCATCCTTCAAGTTGTTGGTCTCCAGAAACATCTGGAACTGGTCTATGTACAAGTCCCAGTCTTCTTGTGCCGGGTCAAATGGAGCGGGTGGTATGGCGCTGCCGGACATGGTTTCTGTTGTCGATGCGCCTTCAGCCACGTGCTCTGTTTGGTGCTCTGTAGTGTTCAGTCAGCTCTGATGTCTCTGCATCCCACCCTTGTCGCCAGTGTTAACTTCTGCGCATGGGTGCAAGGAACGGAGACGAGGCAGTGAACAGTGAACTTCAACTCTTTATTAATCATCATGAACAGAGAAAAACCCTAGGGCAGCAGCAGCCCTTTTATAGGGTAGGCTGCTGAGCTATTAGCCAATGAAAAACATGGAAGTGTTAAACCCTTGAACCAATGAGAGTTGGCCCGTTAACAGCCAATCAGATTCCCCAGAAAGGACCAATCCGATATCGCTATTATCAGCCAATCAGAAGTGCAGGATTAGAACCCTGCTTTTCCTTAAGGTTTGTTAAAACTTTATTAAACGCCTTATTAGTTCATAACACCCTTGGTATGTTTCTTTTATACCAAAGGAATGGCTTTTTTCTCCCTAAAAAGCTAGAATTGAAAGGAGAAATAAGGCAAGCTATAATATTCCTCTACATGTATTCAGAAGTGAATTCCACTGATTCAAAGAAAGGGGATACAATATATAGTTGCAAACTTAGAATAGGTTAGCTATAGACTCAATGAAATTTATCTTTGGATTCTACAGAGGGCTGAAATTTAATATCCAGACTGAAAATGATCCAGGTTATTTATTCATTTCTACACCAGACTGAATGTTCCCCCTCCAGAGACTCCCAAGGATTTTTGAATATTCAAGTGACTTCAGTTCATATTATAACAGAAAAAGAGTTCAATGGTTTTGATCAGTACATCTCTGGAAAATGTCATGTCAGAATGCCTCTGGTTGAAGAACATTAGACTATGAAAGCAGCTTTGTCAGATCAGGCCTAGGGGTGAGTACATCGCCATTCCATTTTATAGCAGTCATTAAATTGCATCTAGATTCTAGAAAGCCCTCCAAAAAGAAATCAAATCCATTTTTGCCTCCATGTACCTTAGTTTGTATAACATAACTAATATGCCTTCCTCTTCCTATTTTCTATTTCTAATTCCCTATTTTCCCCACAACAGCAACAACATGGTGAGGTAAGCTGAAAGGGACTGACTGACCCAAGATCACATGGTTTGCTTTCATAGCTAAGGCAGAACTAAAATTCACTGTCTCCCACCCTCTAGCCTGATGCGTTAACAGTACATCAAACTAAATCAAATTTAAAACATCCTTAACTGTGCTGGGTTAATATTATGTTTCTCCATTATTCCCACAGTCTTCAAAGAAGAAGTATATTATTAATTAGCTTTTTTCCTCCATTACAAGGAATGGGATGGGACTGGGACTGAGACCAGAAGTGGGAATGATGACAGCAACTCTCATGCCAATATGAGTCCCTGGCAGCTCAAGGATGAGTGGAAAGCATTTCAGCTCAGCAGTGTGGACAAGTTCTTGGATCCTGTTAATGGCAGGGGTCCAGTTTGGGAGATAGGAAAGGCAGAAGAGAAAATGCTTGAAGGATCAGAAGGAATGTCTTTCTAATATCTTCTGCTTTCCAACATCTATCACATATCATTGATGTTTTATCTGTCTAATAAGAGGCCACATCTGGCTAGGTAACTAATAGATGGATGTTGACTGTTCCCTACTATAAAATTGAACTCCTGTATTACTTTTTCCTTGTTTCACACTTGATTTGTAGTCTATGCAAATAGTTTTACAAGTACTAAGTCCCTCTCTTCTGCAACGACATCAGAAGCAATAATGTCTTAAGTGCAGAGGGGAGAAAGCTAAGTAGGCAATTATATGTGCATTTTATAGCCATTGTGCTTGCAAATACATAAACTATGCTAACACTTAGCAAATACAAGGAAATTGTGAATCCGATAACAATCGCTGTAAACAAATTGAAGTGCCATGTTCATTATCCATATAGCCGTCCATGCCTGCGACAGTGTTGCCAGGTGAAGAGCGGAAACCAAATCATGCAGAAAACCATTTCATCAGAACATAAAGACAATTATAACATCTGTTAATCTTTTGTGCCAGATGTAATTAGGTTCTATGGAGAAGTCACCCCTTAAGGATGATTCCTTTAGCATCTGTTCAAAGGACAAACAATTGTGGGTGGGTAATAAATGACCCTTTACAAGCAAGCAGTAAAATGTGCATAGCATGAAGTATAAACAGATCACTTTCAGAAAAAGCCAGAATTTGGGTTTAACTTTTTACTGAAAACTCCTGAAGTACCAGCATAATAACTATGTACCTAGTTCACATTTGTTAAAAGAATATGAATTATAGAAAGCTAATGCTTTCTTTGTCCTTCATTGTTTACTGTCAACACAGGCTTCTAGTCTAAAAAGTTCAGTTAATCATTTTACCACTTTTTTCCCCAAAACATGCCTGTCTGTACAGGTAGTCCTTGACTTATGACTACAATTGAGCCCAAAATTTTTGTTGCCAAGCAAGACCACTGTTAAGTGAGTTTTGCCCCATTTTCTAATCTTTCTTGCCACAGTTGTTAAGTGAATCTGGCTTCCCCATTGACTTTGCTTCTCAGAAGGTCACAAAAGGTGTCATGTGACCCTGGGGGACTGCAACCGTCATAAATATGAACCCGTTACGAAGTATCTGAATTTTGATCCCATGACATGGGGATGCTACAATGGTTGTAAGCGTGAAAATCAGTCATAAGTGACCTTTTTTAGAGCCATTGTCACTATACGAATGGTTTTAAACTGAGGAATTACCTGTGTAGTATTTACTGACTGACTGTTGAAGGCAGTTACTCACAGATAGATTATACCTGGGAATTCCTTTGCTGGTTTCTTTTTTAAAATCCCTGAGATTACAATTTTTATTCTAATTCAGTTCAGTCAGAAATGAAAACATTTCCACATTAAGTACAAATAATAACAGTTTCTTTTTAAAAAAAAAAAAAATCAAAGCCATCAAATAACCTGTATAAATCCTGTCCTTTAAAATGCGTTTAAAGGTAAATATTTATTTAAATTACCTATTGCCATATTATTCAGCTTAACATGGCCCTCTGCTGGCAATAGTCACCTCCAAATTTTACCAGCAACAGTGTGTTTTGAAAGATTTAGGATGAGCAGATTTACTCCAGGACAAGAAGCAAACTCGTTTAAAAGAATGAGTAATTTTTCAAAAAAAAAAACAAAAAAAAACCACCACCAGTCTTGTAATGAATATGGAAAGTTGCCTGCTTATCATGAAACAAATGTTGAATGGCCAAACTGCAATCTACAATGTACAATTTCAGAGCTATCCAACAATTTAGAGATCCAGTCTTTGAAAAGACACTCTTGTTTTTTATGCATGTGATGGCATGGGCATGGGGTAGGTAGCAGGAAGTCTATTTAAAAAAAAAAAAAACCACAGTTCAACTATCTTATAGAATAACAGAATTGGTCTTCTAGTCCAACCCCGTGCTCTAGCCAGAGACTCTATACCATTTCACAAAGATGGCTGTCCAATCTCTTCTTGAAAACCTCCAGCGATGGAGCACCCAACAACTTCTGGAATCAAGCCATTCCATTGGTTAATTGTTCTCATTGTCAGGAAATTTCTCCCTAGTTCTAGGTTGCTTTTCTCCTTGCTTAGTTTCCATCCATTCTTTCTTGTCCTGCCTCCAAGTGCTTTGTGGCAACCCCTCAGATATTGTAACACTGCTATCATGTCACCCTTAGTCTTTCTTTTCATTAAACTAGACATACTTAGTTCCTGTTCTTATATATATTAGGGCATCAAACCCCAAAGACCAAATATCTTCATTTAAAAAGAACAAGTGGTTGTCTATTTGTAGCATTTTCAATGTGCAACCTTTAAATACACATAAGGATTTTCCATGGCACGGAAACCCTTTTGATTCTCTTTAGAAACAAAGGAGCTCTTGTAGACCATTTGGCTGAAGCCAACCACCTCCAGCAGATCTCCAATCATCTTCAGCCTCTGCTTGAAAGCTCAAGCATTGGAGGAAATAACTGTTTATCGGGGAACCGCATGCCTTATCAAAATGTCTTGAATCTCTCCAGGCTCCTCCCAAACAAGTTAAAGTTGTATTCTGGAGACTGAATTTAGGGGTGGGAAGCAAAGGATTTAAATGAGCCAGTTATGATTCCTTCTCCCTTTCTTTTAGGGTCCCTTCAAAATACTAAAAATGGACCAAAATTGACCCGAGGAAAGAAAGAAGGTAGAAATGTGAGTGAAAGGACTACAGAAGCCTTCCAATCCAAATTGAAACAAAAAAAAAAGTGCCACCAAAGTTTTGTCCTTTTACTAAACGGCTTTTTGATGGCTTAGTCTCAAAATGCTAAATGGGTATTGTGACTTGGACACAAGTTGTCTCTGAGCTATATTACTGTTAAGGAAGGACCAGGAGTATTTTTATATCATAGCTTCAAGTACTAAATTAAGCAAAAAAATTTTGAATATAGTGATTAAGATTAAATCATGTTCCGGTAAATTAAGTTCCAGTAAATCCTATTAAATCACAATTGTGACATCCAAACCAGCTCCACAAGAAGAAAAATATGATACAACAGTAGCATAACTGTAGCCAACACAATAGTCATGCAAAGCTTGTGAAAGATGCCCATGAATATGACTGTGTGAAATGCATACACACTTTCTTTAAAATATACAAAACCAAAAATTTCTTAATGAAGGAGAGTTTATTATTCTGATTTATTTCCACCTTATTCAGAGCAGCCAGTCCTAATAGTGCCTTATTTTCCATTTGTGATTATTATTATTTTTCTTTTTAAAGTTAGGTAGATTGTCTGCCCGTGTTCCCATTTTGCATTTTCAAAGGAAAAGAAAAAAGAAAGGCAGAGGAAGAGGCAAGAAAAAGGAGCAGGAGGAGGAGGAGAGGAAACTGTTGAATTTAACAATTGAGATAAGGCTGGAGCCTTATAATCAATTAGCATTGTCAAAGAAAATAATTTGCGACACAAATTCCCAGCTGCACAGATCTATTATGCATTCAGGCCATCTAGACCTCATCTGAGTCTGAGAAAACAAACTGGATCTTTCAGTGGCAATTCTATCAAAACACAAGGCTCAACAAAAACATTGGTTCTATAAATGTTCATCTTTCCGCAGCATAATATTTACCGGCTGTTTTATTAACTAGGCTGCCTTGGCATTGAATTTGCATTGTTCACAGTGCAATAAGCAATTCCCACCACAGCGTTCAGCACCGTCTGTCACGCTACATGTGTTACTGGAGTTTGATACCTTAGTGCCAGTCAAAAGTAATCACCATTGCAAGAGGTTTTAAAGAACAATCATATGCCTCAGTTTTTTCATCATTGAAACCCCCCCAAAATTGGCCACTGAAAGTGTTTATTTTTATTTATTTACATGTAAAATTTATACAGCTGCTTCAGAGTGACTCTGGATGGCTTACAACTTGGTAGATAGATAGATAGATAGATAGATAGATAGATAGATAGATAGATAGATAGATAGATAGATATTTAAAAACATTATTAATTTTTTAAAAAAAAGCCATAAAGGAGACGTTAACAGCAACAATAGAGCCACCACACGATCTCATTGGTCCCTTGGGATCCCCCAGACCTAATGACAGACAGATTTTGAGGGACTTCTGTAAAACAAAGAGGGACAGTGCTAACCTTACTTCACTGGGAGCAGCATGGTAGAACAGACTCACCTCCTGGGACCTGCCAAGTATGGTTCTCTAACATACAGGACTTGCAGGATGCAAGACCTGTTGGATCTAGTGGGATAGGCAGATGTAATTGAAGGGAGGTGGCCCTTCAGGGAAACCATCCCAATGCCAGGAAAGACTTTAAAGGTCAAAAACAACACCTAGAATTGGACTTGGAAGCAAGCTTGGCTACCAGTGTACCTCAGAGAGCAGAAATGTAATGTGCTCTTCTAGAAGTACGTGTAACTGCCTAGACTACTGCATTTTGCATCAGCTATGGGCAGTCCCCTATAAAGTATGTTACAGTAATCCAATCAGGGAGGTGACTGACATGATTGACTCTGGGCAGAACTCCCCCGATCTGGGAATGGGCACAAGTGGACATGACACAAAACTGTTCAAAGGTCCTCCTAGCCACCTGCTCTTTGAGCTGGAGTCATGGGCTCAGGAAGACTTCCAGATTTTGCATGGAAACTATCTGGGTCATCTAGCATCAATGATAACACAGTCCTAGAACCAGCAGGTCCCAACACATAGAACTTCTCAGTTCAGCTGAAGCCTGTTGTTTCCCACTCAGATCCTCACATGTTCATGGCATTGCTTAATTCAGACATACAGTGTGTAGTTAGTATGCTGATGATATCGTGACAGATAAGCTCGGCCAGAGGCCTCTTGCAGTTGTTGAATAGGAGCAAAGAGAACACCAAACCCTCATTTCTACCAAAGTTGATTTTAAATTCAGAGATATTTTCTTAGATGTAATATCAATTTATCACACTCTGTTGGCTCCAATTTATATAATGGACCATTCTGCTTTAAACCCAGTGATTTTCGAATCAGGAGTCATGGTGGCACAATGATTAGAATGCAGTCTTGCAGGCAAACTCTGTCCACAGTCTGGAGTTCGATTCTGACAGGACTCCAGGTTGACTCGGCCTTCCATCCTTCTGAGATCGGTAAAATGAGGACCCAGGTTGTTGAGGGCAATAAGCTGACATTGTAAACCACTGAGAGAGGGCTGTAAATCACTATGAAGCGGTATATAAGTCCAAGTGATATTGCTATTATGGAGTGAACATGGCTTTGTTCATTTCAAAATGTACATAAGCATGAGAGTAGGTGAATGGTTAACTAATTGCCAGGAAAATGAAGATCATCCACTAATTGATATGTTAGCCAAGTCGAGTATTTGGCAATAGAAAATAAATTACAGCTGAAGTTTTCCCCTTATTCACATTGATGAGAAAATAATCTCAATCAATAGTAAAATAGGATGAGACCTCTTAACATGGCCATATACCACTATGTTATCAGTTGAATTAAGCTTTAGAAGGGAATGACATATAAGTACTACAAATCCAATAAGAGTCTTTTGACTTCAATCTAAATCTATCTTGACAATGTAAAACTGATACAGTTGCAATTTTTTCCTCTGCTTTTCAAGAATTTGTCTTTGTCATTCTCCAAACAGGCCCTTTATCTTCTCCTTGGCTGTGTCAGTTTCCAACCAGGTATCTGTCTTGCATCTTAAATCATAATTCCTTTTCCCATTTCTCTCAGAGAATAGGAACCAGCAAGATTTCTTCCCCTCTTTTCTTACAGTCTGCTTCACATATTACACTGTCTGATTTACATATTACATTGATCTATGGTTTGCTTAACCGTTGAGTAAGTCACAAATGACTTATTTGTGGCTTCACTAAGCCACAAACCATGCTTTACGAACTTACTTCATACACTGAAGTAAGCCGCAAACAAGCAACTCCCATTATAGCTTAATTCTATCCCCCTGGCTCTGTTTTTGTTACAGGTTAAGGCACTTGTATGCAAATACTGTGGGCCACCTCAAAGAAGTTTTGGATTTTGGTGTTCTTATAACCTCAGGAGTGTTGTTGAAGAGCAGATTAATTTCTAGCTCGTGTAGTGCAATTAAAACTGCTCCAAAGGTAGGGTATTTTTGTCTTGTTTTGTTAGTTTCTTTTGCTTTGGGAAACTGTGGGTCCCTTTCAGCATTGGAAAAGACCTTTTTAACCTCTCTCCTTCCAGTTCTGGAACACCAGGCCTTTTCAAAAGAATGCATATTTGAAGGCTTTATACAGTAGTTCTGTCTTATAGCCAACAAAACAAATAGGGATCACATTGAGATGTAGTGTGTCAATATCATGCTTTATTTCATCACTGGAAAAGGAGACCAAAATGCTAAGCTCTTGAGTTTTTCCCCTCTTCTTTATACGTGGAGGTGGAGGTAAAGGTTGGGAGATGTCTTGGTGCAGATTCTGTTGGAGCTCAGTGCAACAATAACCTTTATTCTCTCTTCTCAGAATATTTAAATCAGCGGAAGTGAAGACTACTAAAGACTGCCTTCAGACTGTTTCCGAAGGTTTAAGAAATTTAGATAATAGCAGCACGGAAGTGTACTTAAGTATAATTTTACCTCTCTGTTTTAATTTGATTTATTCAATTTAGACATTGCCCAGCTTCAACTGACTTTGGCCAGTGTACAATAAAACAAATAACATAAAAACAAAATACAATAATTATAAGAGAATACTAAGTTGCAAAAAAAAATGGCAATTTCACCAACACACAATGCAGCAAGGAACTTACCTAAGGCTTGGAAAAACATCTAGGTTTTTAAGACTTTCCAGAATGTCAGCAGGGTGGGCTTGCTGGGTATCAGGGGAAATCTCATTACAGAGACCAGATGCTGTGACAGAGAAAGATGATTCTAGGGTCTTGAAGATAATACTCTTTAACTGAAAAGACCCCAAGCTTGTCAATTCTATTGGATTGAGTCAATCCATGGAAGATAGGTGCCTCAAGTAATTAGGATCTATCCTTGTAGATAGGTCATAACTAACACCTTGAATCACAGTCAGAATCATAACAGGAACCAGTCCAGATTGTAAAACAAGGTATCATATGTGCATACTGATGCATGCCCAGCCCTGCCCAGCCTGCTACATTCTGGACCAGTTGAAGCTTCTTATTCAATTTCTTTTTTATATTCACCTCTAATTATTCCTTAAAAAAAACATTTCCATTTGAGTTCTATTTTTTCATTTGTTATTTTTTTTAGACAGATTCTAATTCTATTCCATTTTTTTTTTAATTTGGGGGCACAACCACCACATATGAAAGAAGATACCAGTTGTTGATTTACACTTTCAACATGTTAGACTCAAATTTGGATATATCTTGGCCAATCTCGATGGTGCTAGATGCCAATGATAAAACATTTTGTAAAGATTTTCCCTATATGAGGCTGCCATTGTTAGTTTATAATTTATCTTCCAAAATCTTTCCCAATCCTCTAACTGAATGTTATATCCAAAAATTTCCATACATGCAATCATTGTCTCTTCTTCTTCTGTATCAAATTTTAGGAGATCGTTGTAAATTTTGGATATACATTTCTCTTCTGGTCCTAATAAAATTTTATCGAGCGGTTGGGGACTTAACTCTATACCAAATTCTTCCATACCTTTTTTGTATTTTGTTTGCACCTGCATGTAGGGACACCGGTCTAAGTTAATTCCTTCTTTCTTCCATTTTTGATTTGTTTTTAGGTTTCCCTGTTTATCCAATAGTTGGTTGAAGCTTCTTAATGGTCTTCAAGGTCAACCCTTATGCACAGCAGATTGCAATAACTGAGTGATAAGGTGACAAAGGCATAAATGACTGTCTGAAGGGCCTCCCAATCTAGGAAAGGGTGCAACCGGTGGACCAGATGAAGTCACACAAAGACCTTCTTGACCACAGCTGCCTTCCTGATCACCTAGGAGATGTGAGTCAGGAATACCACAGATTGTCCACCATTTTTTAATGGAGAAGTATGAAGCTTCATCCAAGGTCAGGTATGGAATATTCCTGAATCTAAATAGCTGCAACAACCGCAGCCACTCAGTCTTGATGGGATTGAGTCGAAGATTGTTCCTCTTCATTCAAACCTACATAGCTTTTACAGACTAGGATAGAACCTCAAGATCAAGGTCAAAAATTAGACGACACTTTGGAAACCCTACTAATTCTTCCTTGGGTCCAAAATCAAATTTCTTTACTCACCCTGTGAACCATATTAATGTTTGCTTCTGTCTAATTTTGTTCCCAGAGGATTCTAACAAGAAGCATGCTGTATATTTTTCAGAATCACCAAATTTATATTCAAATTTATATGCAATATTTCTGGACTGATACACTGGATGGACTTAACACTTTTTACATTTGCACACACAGTCAATAAGGAATATTCTCAGGATAAAAAATGGCAACGCTTATACATAGTATGATTTAGTTTATAAACATTAGAATAAAATTGTGAAATTTGTAGAGAAGATCTTCACCAAAACATTTAAGATAAATTCATGCTTACATTAAATATATGCTGAAGTGATTCAATATATGTGTGTGTGTGTGCATATGTGTATATGTATATATGTAATATAATAAAATAATCTTGAGATTGTTGCAGTCCATAAGAAATCAAGAAAGAATATTTAAAAATCTGGGGGGGGGGGAGGAAAGGGGGGGAATCTAATATTCTGGGCAGCTTACAAGGAAGAGATGAACAAGTGGCTAGAAAAACAGCCATAAATAACTCTTGATTGGTAAAGTTCTTTATCATAATTATGATAGGATACTTTAATTATACATTAATAATTGCATTAGTATATTCGTTTAAATATACTGCTAGTTGTGATCCAAAATCCACCACAGCAATATCCACAGGGCTTGTAAACACCTTATTTTAAATCCTTATATCCTAAAAAATGACTTGGGCAATGTTTTTTGCAACCAAGAGCTACATTTCCCATTCATTAACTCTTCTTCCCAAGGGAAATCTAGGGATTTAAACTGGGTATGCTAAGCCTCACATAGATCTAATAGAAATATTTGGTGTGGTGGATTTTGTTTTGTTTTGTTTTCGCGAAAATCAGATCACACTAGTGAAAATTGTGGGTTTGATGCTGAATTCCAGTGGTGTCATCTGAGACGGCTTTGTGGGAAAGTACAAATGGGAATGGCCCCCAGATTATCTAGCTTTGCCTTCAATCTTACAATCTTTCATTCTTCAAAGCCCCTAATTTTCTTCCTTACTTGGTTTGGGATTGTTTCCAATGAAATGAAAGAAACAGATAGAAATATTATTAAATAAATAAGGTGATGAGAATATTCTGGATAAATGTACAGGCATAGAATTTGTGGATTGGGGAACAAAAAAAAAAATAAATAACGATCAAAGAAAACCCAAGGTGGAAATAAAATAAGAAGAAATGCAAAAATAATTCAACTCATCCCATTACCAAAGACTTGGATGATGTGGGTTGAATAAACCTATTCTATATTGAAGATGTGGGGGCTTGGTTTTCATGTGTACTTGTACTTTACCTACCCCTTCGGATCTGTGGAGTCAGTGTCCTTAGAGTAAAAAGTGAATCATGGAATGGAAAACATGCAAACAGTTTGTTCCCAAAGATTCATTAGAATTCTGAAAATAAAATGGTCAGGCAAAGCTAAAAGTATGAAAATGTTATGAAGAGAGAGTACAGAAAGAAGGTGAGGGGACACAAGAAGATATCTTGGTCAACTTCTCTACCTCTATGAGGTGATAGGAGCAGGAAACCTCTTCTTGCAATAGAAAGAAGGAATGAAAAAGCATTGTCAGCTATATTATTCCACAAAATATCTACGGGGATTTTGATTAAAAATGCAATCCTATATACCCATTTGGGATAAAGCAGGTTTATCACCAGAAAAGTACATAGGGGATTGTATCCAAAAGCTCAAATTCTAGACAGATTTACAAAGGATTAAGTCCTATTAAATCCTATTATGTTCTTTTCCATGTCAACATGAGTAAGTAAGATTGCCCAGAGGGTGAGAAGGGACAGCATGGCAATTTCAAATCATCTCTTTTTCTGCTTGCTCTTTAGTAAATATTTCATGCAGCTTTATTTGTAATTTTGGATTAATGTACTTCAAGCTTTCTGAAAATTTATGTTGCAGTAGCATGTAGCAATTGTGATTTGAAGTTGCTCCTTCTACTGTTAGATTCTTCAGTCATATTCCATCCTATACACTATTGGTAACATCATCCAAACTTTCATGTTCAGTTGTTAATAAAGGACTTTAGTTTTACACGTTTTGTTGCCCTGAAATTTTTCAAAGCTTTTGTGCAGATCTGTATTTTTTCTAAATCTAGCAAAATAAATAATCCAATTTTAAAGCACTAAACTAATATAATTTGAGCAATAATCCAAAAGTATAAAAAGTAGATGAATATTTTCAAATTCAACATTTAACTAGACAATATATTCATTATAGCATTAGCCTTAAAACTGTAGACAGATGAATCAATTACCTCCCCCCCAAAGAGGTAGAGCTTAACATATCCATAAAATTTGAAGTCAGAATCAAACTCATGCTCAGCTCTGACATTCCAGTTTTATGAGAAAATGTATAAAGCATATTGAACCACCTAACTATAATTCTGTCTAACAGTTGCCAGTTTGATAATTAACAGTACCCCCCAGCTGCAAGACTGAAGCATAGTAAATAGAGTGACAAGAAAAGAATCAGAAATGTGAAAATAACAATAATAACAACAACAATAAACCCCTTACTTGCTGTTGCTCCATTAAAACTTGCTCCAGTATTAGAGAAATGAAAAACCTGTGGAAGTCTCAGGCAGTCCAGATTCCTCTTGAGTGAATGCTGTGTTTATTTACCAAGCCTTAAAAATTTCTGGTGTGGAGTACTGAATGAGCTCTCAAGTTCATCATGAGCACAGTTGAAAGTCCTACTGTAAGTGCAGACATAAAAGTTTGCTGCCAGTTAGTTTTTCTGCGGCTCCGTACTTGTAAATACAAGCTCTGTGGACAAAGTCCCAAATGACATCACAAGCAGCTGCTTATTGTTGAGTCTTTATTAACTGGCTGTCAAAAAAAAGAAAGAAGGAACTGAGAGGGGTGGGGAGTAACCACTGTCTCTCTCCTGAAGTGCAAGCTGGGAGCGTAGTAAGAATTTTGCTTATACATATGTAAATACTTGTGATTATCTCAACTATGCTTTCTTTAGGAGCATGAAGCCAAGTTTCCGTAAGAATCCTATCCTTGCCAGACCCCAAAGGAAAGGAATAAAAAAGACATGCAGCCAAATAAATAGATGCTTAGTAAATTAAACGCTGCACTTTTTTTCTTTTAAGACCCTGCATGCTTTAAGCATGACTATGTCTATAAATATTATATAGAAGCATTATGGACTTAGCGCAGATTTAAAAATTATTTACTAAATAAAAATTTGATAGAGTACACTGGATCTTCCAGTAAAAGGGGAGGATAAACATTAGGGCCATGCACCGTGTATATTGCAGAGATTTCAATTCTTTCGTTATACAAATATTTGTAAATAGTTTGTAGGATTAATAGTTTCTCTTTAAACAGCATTGTCCATGAGGTATTTTGTAGCACAATAAACTGTAGCAAATATGTAAAAGAAGAGAAGAAATGAGGGTCTGTAATCCTTCATTCACAATGTAAATTGGAGTGGCATTACTACTAGGTCTTTTTTTTTTTTCCCAAGAGTAAAAAGGGAGGAGAATCCTTTGGAAATGAGAAAGGCAGCTATTCAGCTTGTGGTAGCTGATAAAACAAAAGAAAATATTGACCTTTCACTCCTCCTGGGTCTTCAGACTGGCTGGCTGCTTTTGTGTAAAACAAGGACAACATCTTCTAGTCTTCAAGAACTTGATGTTTGCAGCCGTGCTCCACATTCTTGTCCCTAGGAATGTCTCCTCAAAGAAAAGCCTTAAGCTAAAGTCACACTAGATCTTCACTCATTTCCCAGAAGCTGGCCTTTTCAAGTGAAGTCTTAGATCACTGGAAGAGGAACATGACAGAAGTGCTACTGTGTATACTAATATCCTGTATTTTCTGTGCTGAGAATGTAAACATGGAGAAACTTCAGAGTAGGGAAAATTCCAAGTGGGCTTATAAAGGAAAAAAAATGAAGAACTACAGGTTCAACAAACAAAGCGATAAAGAGGGCTTAAATATGAATTTAGATATTGATGCTTCTGGAGAACTGGTTTCAAAATTCTGACTTAGGTTCTTGGGGTTCTCTGAGTTTGGTTGTCCCTAAAGGGTCTCTTTCTCAAACCCCAAGACCTGAACAGTTTAATTCTGAGCTATTGAAATCCTAGTTTCCATATATCTCCAAATTATACTTTCTAAATTCAAACTATGCTTTAAGAAACAAGACATTTTGCTTTGCAGTAGATACACAAGAGAACAAACACAAGAGAATTTCAGCCTCTAAGTCAGGATTGTCCAATCTTGATAACTTTAAGATCTATGGACTTCAAGTCCCAGAATTCCTAGCCAGACATGTCTGGCTGGAGAATGTTGACAGTTGAAGTTCGCAAGTCTTTAAGCCTTCATGTTCAATCAAATATAATTCATTGAAGCAGCCCTGATATATCTGCAATATGTTTGGATTGTGAACTGCAAAACTGTACCAGGTGGAAGGTAACGTAGATGCATCCAATGACTTAGTATGCCTGGTCATACTATCCATTGTAGTCCCGTTCTCCCATTCATTATTTATTTAATATATCAAATCAAGAAAATGATCATCTCACTAACCAACAGTAACAACTGTAGTAATGGTTTTCTTTGGTTATTTGTAAATAAAATGAGATGGCATTTGCAAGGAAATTAGTTTTATCAAGACATCAAATGCCTCAAAAATCAGTGGACGCGTTTTCAAATTATGCTTGAACATAAAATTTGATTATACGACTCATTAATCATTTTAAGGGAATATGTTCACATTGATGGCAGATCTCACCAACATTACTTAAGTTTGGTTTCAGGGAAACATGAAGGGAAATTCAAGAGGAATTATTCATCTTTGTGAAGGTGTTTGGATTAAGAAACTGATTGTGCTTCATGGAGCAAATAGAAAAATTAAATAATATTCTTCTCATGCAAGTTGTATTGGGGGTATATTCAAAAGATTCCCTTCAATTTGGCCTTCTTCCATTTTTCCCCCTTAGTAAAGAAAAATGCTTTGACACTTGGAAACAGCCAGGAGCAGCTATTAAAGCAGCTGCACAACCTGGAAAAAAGACATGGCTACTTTAGTCATCCAAAGAGACATGTGCCCTTACATGTTCCTATGCATTGTGAAGTACCTCATCTGAAGAATAGGTATAGCATTGTAAGTAATCTTCTACATATATATTAAAGATCTTTTCTAAATCTATACATTATTTGTAATAAAGTAATGAACTGTACATAATTTTAAAAATCTTTTTATGCCCCTGTAATCCTTTTTTTTTTTTTTTTATCAAGGTAGAGTCAGGACAACTGAATGTTGTGAGCATTTACTGGCCAGTTTCCCTTCCTGATGTCTATGCAGAGTTCACTGCAGATATTTTCTCTTTGCACCCTGACAGAGAAACATCTGTCACTGCCTAGGATTGAACTCTCAATCTCTTGAGTGTGAGGTGAGCATCTTCACCTCTAGGTCATATCCCTCCATAAACTGTATATAAATGTCCTTTTAAAATTCATTAGGTTTGCTCAATGTGTGACTAAGGATCTATGTCTTGGTTCTTGGTAATGTGTAATAAAAGATTTTCAAAATCAAATCTGCCATAAAAGCGATACGTAATCCTAAAGGTATAAATAGATTTCCAATTATCCCACTACTTTAGTTCTCAATCCAGTCATCAGAGTTATGAATTCCACTGAACTGAAACATTTTTGTTCTGTGCACATTCGGGCTCCTTTGCTTGTAAAATAAAGTAAAATAAGTTTTTTTTTTATTCTTCTAATAAAAACTCATCTCTAATCAGTCAGTTGACTACATGTATAAGGAATAGATTTCCATCCAAATTTTAAGGATGTCTTCACAAAAATGTATTACCATGAACTTTTGTTCTGGGTTTATCCTGGTACAGAATTTCATTTTACTCTTCTAGTATCTTGCTGCAGGTTAGTTTCCAAATAACAATATTTACCATGCTGAACCAACAAAAGAGAAACAAGACAAAGTACATGTCTATAGCAAGCATGCATTTTTGTCTAGCGAATCTGTTTGAAATAGCCAAAATAAACAAAAATTGTATCACATGTCTAGGTAGTAGTAGAAACCCAGAGGAGTATGGTCACTGTGAAATATTCCTCTCTGATAGATTACTCTTATTTATTTATTAAGCTATGACTGCAAATTGTGCCCCAACCAATCACATCATAAGAGATGTGTGTATTTCTGGGCGGGCAGGGGGGGGAAGAATTTCAAACAAAACCATTTAGGATCCTGCTTAAAAATGTTAGGCTCATCATGGCAGTGATGCTTATTTTCTCACTGAACACCTTATGTGACACCTCATGTTGATACTTAGAGAGAGACAATTTTGCCTATTAGCAGAGTGAAGCAGCCGGAGTCACTCTCATCTCTTGAGAGCCAGGCCAAAGTTTCCTGCACCACTGTCAGTCAAAATTCAAATTAGTGGTCCATGGAATTTAAAATTATGAGTTTGGTGGTCCCTGAGGTCCAAAAAGTTGGCGGCCCTTGATTTAGCAGGCATCACAATCTATGCGGGGGAAAAGCCTTTACACAGTCATTTAAATTATGGTTGTCTGTTCTCATAATTATAAGGAGAGGACTTAAGGACTGCTAAGAGATGGAACAGCTTTTGTGTAAGATATTTTGGGTTTTGTCTTTTAACAGTGATGTGTGTTTTAGGGCTTCCTCTACAGCTTTTAATACTTCTTATCACAAAATATCTGTGCAGTCTGTTTTCAACAGTCCTAGTCAAAAGGGCCTCTGTGTGTGTGTGTGTGAGAGAGAGAGAGAGAGAGAGAGAGAGAGAGAGAGGAAGAGAGAGAGAGAGATTATAAAGACTTTGTACATCATGAGAAGGTATTTGCCCTGTATTGTTCATATTCCATGGATCAATCTCTTTGGCTTCTTTTACATTATGAGGAAATGTAGGGATGTTCATCAATGTTTCCTGAAGTCAATGGATCAATAAACTATATATTGGCAGGGTGTTCTGTCTCCTCTAAGAGAAAAAGACACAACCATAACACCCCATTTCCTCCTTTTCTGTAGAAGCTTGGGACATAGCCTCTAACAACATAAATCTTCTGGTCGGCATCAGTTGCTGCTACAATAACAATAACAAACCCCCCATATTTTTCTTGAAAAGAGAATGGCAATAACTGCAAAAAGGGATGAGTTAGTGTCAAGCAACAGAAGACAGGGTGGCTATATCTGTCCTACTCATTAAGTGAATATGTGAAGATATCTGCACTTCAGCTTTTATCTCCTGCCAGTTTGTAAAGGAAGAATTAAGCTGGTTGACATACTTTAGGTTCCTTCTTTGACCTCTTATATTTTAAAATCCAAAGACTAAACTTACCTTTTTCGCATAGATGGCATAGAATTGCATAGAATCATGACCAATGACTCTAAAAGCGCTAGCTAAGGCATATAGGATGAGGCTGAAATTGTGCTGTTTTGTGTACCTTAATGTTGTGTTCCCAGCTAAATTCTAACTCCAGTCCACACTTTTGATGGGAGCCGGAGCTGTTCCCTATTGGCTGGCCATCTTAGCTGGTGTATAAAAGGGAGCTGTCAGGTGGCATCAGCGGTTGCCTGCCACGAGCCTGCCATGGGTAACCTGTGCTGGTTAGAATAAACTCTGTTAGCCTTTCAAAGTGCCTCGCCTCTGTTCCTTGCACCGCTAATATAACACTTAAATATAACAATTCAAAACTCAGAAGCCAGTTTGGTGTGGGGTGACCTAATACTGGGGCTGATGTAGAAACTAGGAGATGGTGAGTTTAGTCTCCCACTTTAAGCATGAAAACTGGCTGACTAAGGGCCAAGTCCCTCTCTCTCTCTCAACCCAACTTACCTCACAGGATTGTTGTTGTGGGGACAAATAGGAAGAGGGAGGAGTATTAGGTATGTTTGTCATCTTGAATTACTTATAAAGTAATAAGGATGGGATTAAAATCCAGTACATAAATATATAAAAGCAAATCAACATACAGTAATGCTGCAGAATGTCTGTAGCATTCACAGGATGGTTTTGGACTAATGACGGTCTTTCATCCTAGTCTATTTTACAGGGTTGTTGCTGCAGGCATGAAATCACTTTCTCACATACACACACACAGAGAGAGACTGAGAGAGAGACAGAGGCAGAGGCAGAGAGACAGAGACAAAGAACAGAGACAGAGATATACAGACACACTTGTTTTCTGATAAATTTCCTTTAAATTCTTAAAGAAAAGATGGGGTAAAAAATGCAATAAATACATACATGAATAACCTTGCAATATAAAGAAGAAATATTGTAGAAAACAGTCTAGAGAAAATACTCTTCACAAATGCCATTAATGTCAAACAAGTATGTCAGATATATAATCGCCTAAATAGGTTCATCTAACACTATAGTTCTGTGAACTGATACCACAAAGAGTTGCCTTACACGTTGCTGTATAGCTTCCACTTAACATAAATTTCCATCAACTAAGTTATTTTCCCTTGTAAACAAGTAGTGGCCTGTCACAGAGCATATAAAACCAGTTTGCATTTACACATCCATTTTCATTCAGCAAATGCTTGTGCTGGTAAAGCAATTCCCATTGTTTTCATCTGCATATGGTTATTTAGACAATTGCTTAGTTCAATGCAAGGGAAAGGAATTTTTAATCATTAAATGAATGAATTGTCAGGTTACTGACAATTGTCAGGTTGTCAAATTGCTGAGTAACATGTAAAGTATCCAAAGAGTACCAAGCTAGGACTGGGGGAGAGTTAAGAGTATAGATGTGTGTGGCTGTGGACTTTGAGGATGAAATATCATAGAAGTAAACAGCATAATTGTCGGCATAGCCTGATCAGATACAAACATGGAAGTCAATGTGAAGAAGAATCCTTAGCTAATCAATAAACACTAATCAGGGGATTTCTGGTTTGTAGCCCTTTGGAGCAGGCAGGAATCCGCAATTGTGCACGGTTCCTGCCTGAGTTCATTGCCCGAGTGCCCCGAGCTATTTGGCTTCGGGGCTAAGCCACCTCCGTAGAAGGTGGCGAAGACGGGGTGTGTGTGTGTGTGTCTTGCAGGGTTGAGAGATATCGCACCTCTCTTCCCTAGCCAGCGAAACCCCCTTTTCCAAAGGCAGCTGAGCGGCGGTCAGCAATGGCCACCACATAGAAGAGTTCAGCCAGAAAAAGAAAGTGCAGTAGGAGCTGTGAAGAAATGAAAGTGATCTTTGCTGACCGGGACAAGCAGCAGTGAAAGTACCCTGGATTTTGAAACTTGTTAAAGAAACATCGTTTCCAGAATGTGTCAAGTGGCGAATGTAAATTAAAGGAAAAGCTTTTTTTTTCTCTTTTCACTCTCCTTCCGAACGTGACAGCTATAGAAATCTAAGAGAAATCGGAAAACCCTCATTGGAGGCATGGATTTCTGAACATTTAAAGGAAAATTGCTGTTGTAAGTGGGAAGGGAGAGGGAAAAAAAAATTGGAGCAGAATTTGAAAAAGGAAGAGATTGCCTAGAATTTCAAAGAGCTTTAAATATTAATACGGCTTCTAAAAGAATATCTTAATTGGAACTCTTTGACTAAACAGCAAACCCAGAAAGAGAAATGGAAGAAAGAAAAAAATATTAAAAGAAATAGTCTATTTGGATTCTTTGATGACTTTGGATTTTGGGGGAATTATTTTTGATTAAAAGCACTTGGGTGGTTGTTTTGGAAAAAAATTTTCTCTTCATGATGGCATCGCTTGTGGATGAACTAAAAATTGAATATAAAAAATATAAAAAAGAAGAACAAGATGGGAAAGATACTTTTGGCACTCTTTTTCAATTTCTAGAAATGGCGGTATGTACTTATGAAAAATTGACTGCGCACCAGGACGACTGGGACAAGGAAGAAGAAGAAGCCATCTTTGATGAACAAATGGTTCTACTTGGGGTGGAGGAGAAAGAGGAAAAGAAAAAGGGGATTTCAAGGCTTGAAAAAACAACCAAAAAAGAGAAAAATGAGGTGAAAGGTGGATACAAGGTTAGAAAACAACAGAAAGGGGGAAAGCAGAAGAAGAAAAGGGAAGAGGAGAGACAAAGGGGTGAAAAGGGCAAGGAAAAGAATAAGCAAGAGAGAAAGGAGGGGAAGAGAAGCCTTAATGGTGGGAAGCAAGATTTAAAGAAACAAAACTTATTTAGAGACAATGGGTAAATTTAATTGAAAAAAGAGATTCTGTAAGGTACATAAGATTGTGTTTTTATATGTGTATTTAGAATAAAATGCTTAAGATATAAATGAGTATCAATATGTATGATGAGTTTCTTAATGATATTGATTGTGGTCTTATATGCTTTTTTGTTGTTGTTGTTGTTGTGGCTTTTCCTTTCTCATAAAATTCATTGTGTAATTTTAGAATGTACTAAACAGAATCCCAATATAGGTTAAATGTTATATTAAGTATTATTAAGCTAAGGGAAAGAGTTAAAGGTGGGTGGTATTAGTCTATTTCTTGCTGCTCAAAAAGGCTATGAAAGGCTATGAATATCTTTGGGAGATTTGAATGGCTCATCCCTTGAAGAATAGCAGAATAAAAAAGTTGGAAGGGGCCTTGGAGATCTTCTAGTCCAACCAGTGGTGAAATGCTACCAGTTCGGCCTGGTTCAGCCGAACCAGTAGCAAAAATTGCTACCGGTTCAACCGAACCAATAGTAAAAAAAAAGCTCCGACAATCAGCGAAGAGGAGAAAGAAGAGAGAAGTGCAGGATTGGCCCTTTCATTTACCCTGCACTTTTCTGTTCTTTATCCTCTCAGCTAATTGGTGCGGCAGAGCCTTGGCTGGTTTTGGATAGATGCGCACATGCGCGCACGTGAAAAATGCACATTCACCGAACCGGTAGGGAAATTGATAGAATCCCACCACTAAGTCCAACCCCCTGCTCAAGCAAAAACCCTATACCATTTCAGACAAATGGTTGTCCAACCTATTCTCAAAAATCTCCAATGTTGGAGGTAACTCATTTTACGAATTAATTGTTGTAGCTGACAGGAAATTTCTCCTTAGTTCTAGGTTGGATCTCCCCTTGATTAGTTTCCATCCATTACTTCTTGTGCTGCCTTCAGGTGTTTTGCAGAATAGATTGACCCCTCTTCTTTGTTTACCCCTTAGATATTGGAATACTGCAGGGGTGGGATCCAACAGGGTTAACTACCAGTTTGGTGATTTATGAGGTTCGGTGGTTTACAATGTGCTTCTCTGCACGCTACGCACGTGCCTATAAATCGTCATCAGCTTGCTGCCTGGACAGCTGAGTGCAGAGAAACGGCATTTGAAAAAGTACTTTTTTCCTTCTTTTTCAACTGCAGCTGTGCCTTGCACAGCAGCTGAGGTTGAAAAAGCAGGAAATAAAGGTCAGGTAAGAACCCAGGCAGGTGAGTGGGCCAAAACATCAGCAGACATAGAACCAGTTCTATGTTTGCTGCTCTTCAGAGCTACCGATTCTACAGAGCCAGACAGAACTGGTAGAATCCCACCTCTGGAATACTGCTATCATTTCACTCCTAGTCCTTGTGTTCACTAGATTAGACATACCCAATTTCTGAAACCTTTCTTTATATGTTTTAGCTTCCAGTCCTCTAATCATCTTTGTTGCTCTTCTCTTCACTCTTTTTGGTCTCAATATGCTTGTATATCATTGTGACCAAAACTGGATGCAATATTCCAATGTAGCTTACCAAATCATTATACAATGATATTAACACTTCACATGGTCTTGATTTTAATCCCTCTATTAATGCAGCTTAGGACTGCATTGGCTTTTTTGGCAGCTGCAGCACACTGCTGGCTCATATTTAAGTGATCGTCCATTAGGACTCCAAGATACCTCTCACAGTTACTTACTATTGAGCCAGGTACCACTTATTCTATTCCTGTATTTGTTTTCTCTTGTAGAAACTTAGTTTTCCCACCACGGAATTTCATTTTGTTAGATAGCACCCAATGTTCAAGTCTGTCAAGATCCTTCTATATCTTGAGCCTATCTTCTGGAGTATTGGCTACTTCTGCCAATTTGATGTCATCATAAATTTGAAGATGTTTAGGTAGCTAATAAAGACCAAGCTATTTCCTCAGGTTTTGGAGACAGGATGACAGTTGAGCCTCTGGATGATTGTTGTTTTGTTTTGTTTATATATTTTTTAAATGTTTGTATATTTGTCTTTAGGCCACACACAATTTCTATTTCTTATTATTATTTTTCTTACATTTTAATTGTAAGCTTTCCAGGGTTGGGAGTCGAGGTTATCCAAATTGTATCTATGTATACATAAATAAAGGTTTCAATAAATCAGAACATTTATCCTTGTTGCTAAATCTCCTGCCATCCTAAGATTTCCTACATATTTATGTTCCTACTGTAAATCCTCATATCAGCCAAGTGGGAAGCAGTTGCTAGGTAAGGCTTTCTAAGCCAAGAGAACTGTTGGGAGCTTTGACTGTCTTAATTACCGTATTATCCATATAGCTCCACTATATCACTCGTAAAATATGAGTGGATGTTGGACAGAGACTACAAAATATTCAAAGTTAGCTGACTGCCCTTAGGCTATTTTAAATGTAATGCATATAAGCATAAATTTAGCTGATATACCACAGATAAAGCACAGTCCCAAATGTATTGGTTTACAAGTGAATATCCACAAAATTCTAACAACTGGCATGACTAATGCTGGGTATCCAATCCAATTTATTCATATGCCATAGTACAAATTTTCCTAATAATGCTGGTTACCAACTGAGTTAGTCAGGTTTTTACAACTTATTATTTTGAAAACAATAGCCTCAGTACAACTGCAAATAACCAGGTTGAGCAAGGGCTGTCTTAATATTAGTCCTAGGTACAGAGCATCATCCTAATGAGTCACAATCTTCTATGTGGTAAAATATATAGCTGGATTTCATTGCTCTACAGTCAGAATGTCTTCAATTAAATGTTGCTAAATACACAAAAATGACTGTGCCATTCAAGCAATGTTCGTGCTGGTCCAGTGTCCCTTACAGCTCTTTTTCTTAAGTACTTCCAACATTATCATGACCCCCAAAGTAATGAGTAGTGAGCTCAGCATGGGCAGCCCTCCAAGATTATATAGGACTGCTGGCTGAATTGATGAAACCAGTATAAACTCTAATGTACCTCAGTGAGGTACAATGTAGCTCAGTTCAAAGATATCGCCATCAAAACTGACAGTCCAACAGCATCAAAGAAGTCAAAGAAGTATTGCAAGATTGGAAGTTGAGGAGAGACTCGGCCCATAGAATCTCCAAGAGTCAGACATGATTGAATAGGTATCATCATCATCATCATCATCATCATCATCATCATCATCATCATCAAAGGGTTACTCAAATATAGTCCTGGTTGATATTATTTGAGAATTCCATTGACTTTCACTGATGTGAAAATAAAATGGAAAAGGAAAACCTCCCTTGACTCAAACTCAGTTCCTGGTGACCAGGTTTATGCAGGTTGTTGGCAGCATGACAGGAATAATTCTGGGATTTCTCAGAACTTTCTGGTCTAAACAGAACTCTGGGAATTCTCAGATGGTGCCCAGTTCTGTCCTAAACAAGGCTGATTCCAGCTTAGCTTTCAAAATCCACAGACCATCACCTGTTGTGATGAACTGAAAATAGATGGTGAACTGATGCCGCCAGGGAGAAGATCCAGTATGACAGTTGTATGTAGAGCTCATGACCAGAGGGAACTAATCTCATAAATGATCCAACTCTTGGGTGACAGTCACAAGGTATGAAAGCCAATGCAAGCTGAGGACATGGACATTCTGCTTGATATGTGCTTGTGGCGTCCATCTAGCAGAATAACTGAATTGGAAGGGACCTTGGGGGTCTTCTAATCTCTGTTCAAGCAGGAGTTCCTATACTGTTTAAAGCAATAAACAGTGATGGAGCACCCACCACTTCAGAAAGCAAGCCATTCCATGGGTTTATTGTTCTCACTGTCAGAAAATGTCTTCTTAGTTCTAGGCTGCTTCTCTTCTTGGTCAGTTTCTACCCATTGCTTTTCGTCTTGACTAATGGTACTTTTTGGGTTTTTTTGCACTCATGTCAGAAGCATGGATTAGCTGGTGACACCACCATTGCCCCAGTGTTGGCTTTCAATTTTTTTTAACCACCGGTTCTGTGGGCATGGCTTCAGAGGTGGTATTCAGCAGGTTCTGACCAGTTCTGGAGAACCAGTAACAGAAATTTTGAGTATTTCGGAGAACCGGCAAATACCACCTCTGACTGGCCCCGCCCCCATCTATACTCTGCCTCCTGAGTCCCAGCTGATCAGCCAGGTCTTCTTTTGTTGCCCTGCACAGGAAAACAAAGCTGGAAAGCAAGTTAGTGGGTTGGGGAGGGAATGGGGATTTTGCAGTATCCTTCCCCTGCCAAGTCATGCCCATCAAGCCACACCCATAGAACTGGTAGTAAAAATTTTTGAATCCCACTACTGCCTGGCTTGGTGGGTGTGCTTTGCACATGTGCAGAGGGTTTACTACTAACCTTCTCCTGCAATCCTGCACTCTCCCTGTGTCTTCAATAGCTGATGTGCAGCAATCCATTGTGCTATGAGAAGCAGCTCAAAATCAGCAAATAAAGGTCAGTATAGAGTCAGGGTGGGCAGGAGGGTCCAGCAGCTGGTTCGCTTACAGATGATCCTCGGTTCTGCCAAACTGGGTCAAACTGGTAGAATACCACCACTGCATTGCCCTGGGGAAGTTCAGTTGGGGGTCCTGTTATGTCCCCAGCAGGAGCTGGAATGAGGGATGAGAGATCATGGCAGCACTCAGGTTTCGAACATGGGTTTGCTAACTTCCTTCTCAGCATTCCAACCACTTGAGCCACCAAGCTCCTGGAAAATAGTTTGGTCCCTCTTCTTTGTACATCAGCAGTCCACTCATGATGAGTAAATTGCTGCATTTTTGTGATCTATGCTGCAATGTATACAATGTGGCACTTGAAAGGAAAAAGGCTTTTCCTCAAACAAAAACACTTTAAGTGTTCCCTTTGTCCATCACAAGGATACTTCATTGTGCTTCTCCGATCAAACATTGAGAGCAATCAGGATAGCTTATAGAAAATAAGGATTTCACTTTATCCTGACAAATTAATGCTTGATATCCTTCTGACTCTATAAAATATATGGGGATAATGTGAATTAGGCTGGGAGCTATCTGACATATTCTAGAGAAATAACTTTATAGTGACAAAGAGAAACAGGAAAGGTTTTGCCTCTGTTCTGTCTAAACTGATCCATTGGGAGCTCTGTTTAAAAAACACAAAGTTCATGAAATTATCATTTTCCGCCTTTGCCATCTTTGGGAAGAAAGATTAATTTCCCAAATTGCATTTGTTTTAAACATTCAAAAAAGAGCAACCAAAAATAGAATCAGTCAGGTCTGTTTAGGAAGAAGGAAGTTTGTTTCTGCTGTGTTTCAGTATTGTTGAATGTTTGTTAAATAATAGTTAAATAAACAAAATATTGAAATGGGACAAAAAGATGAGAAAAAGATGGGTATGAAGAAAAACCCCTTCCCTGTAAAAAGAAAAAAAAACTGGAATGCTTCTCAGTCCATGTAAAGATATGGGAATTTTATATTTTAGCATAGGAAAACCTGTCTTCTAACAAGCTATGATTCATTTTACTACTCATTCCTTAATTCAAAAATTGAACTGATATGAGTAGAAACCCTGCAACCTATTCCAAGATGTACATTATGTGATATTTTGATATTAGTGCAGTCATGATGACAGAAATGTTTGTTCAAATTAATTCAATATCTTTTTCGCTTCCAATGATTTTGGGAAAGAGTTCCTCACTTATTATCTTCTGATACTACATGGGTGGGGTTGTTATAGTGTGTAAATAAAAAAAAGTTTGAGTTTTATAATACTGAAGATTTACCCATGAAATCCTCCTTAGTTCAACGATACTCATTTCATTGTGTGTTTAAAATCGCAAGCTAGGTTACTCGAGTTTGTTGCAGAAATTGTTTATGCTATTTTCTTTCATTTTTCTAGTCCCCCTGGATAGCCTGAAAACACATAATAGGCACTAGTGACTGAATTTAAGAATTATTTTTCTCCGAAGATTTTATCAAATAAGGAAAATTAATCTGTGTCTCTATGAAATAGAAAATGGGTGTTGTAGTTTGGATAAATGTAGTGTGGTGTAAGAAATAATATCTTCATTATTATTTTTATTTGTATATTTACATTGTATCATTCCTTTTTTTTTCACCAATGGGTGATGAAAAGTGGATGTAAGCTGCAGAGTTATTGTCTAGATGTTTTCTCTGCTGCAGACTTTGAACATTTTCCCCTGAACTGTAAATATATATATGTACACACACAGAGAGAGAGAGACAGACAGACAGACAGACACACACACACACTTGACACAACTAAAGTGCACTGCATATTTTACCAGTTATCTGAGCTGAGGAAGGCAACCTCATACCATGTAATAAACTCCTCAGCAAGATTAGGAGTATCAAAAGAAAGCTGCAATTCAAAGCAAGAAATACAGGGCTTATTATATTACTTGTAATAAAGTTTCCAGATTTGCAACATTCTTAACTATTTTTATCTCTTTTGCAGTAAACAGAGTTTAGAAGCTAAAGCTGGATAGAATAGTTTATCACCTAGTTTTACAAAAGACATGCTTTGAATGTCCGGAAAAAGAGGAATGAGTGTCATTAGCACGGCTGAAAAAATTCAGATGGTGGACATTAAGGTAGAATTTTCTGCCTTTTTTTGTGTTGGAGGAATTAGAGGGTAAAAGGGTCCTCTTAAAATTCACAGAACTTTGAACACCTTCCCCCCATGGAGTCTGGCCCTGCCCACTTATTGTGCCTCTCCCCAAGTTTGATGTAGCCCTAAGAAGTTGTGTACCTGTGCATTACATCCCTTCGTAATTCCTTTCCTTGCAACATATGCAGGTAAACTATCATGCTTTTCCCTTTCAGGAGGTGGGCAATCTTAAGAAGAATAAAGAAAAGTAAGAGAAAGTGATTTATTTACCTATTTATATATTTAACACATGTATATCTCTCCCAGTTCAAATGATTCTTGGAAGCTTACCTAGAATTTAAATAGGAGAACACTAAAAGCAACCATCAGCCAAACCCCCCTATCAATAAAATGAAGAATGGCATTGCAACCTAAAGTTATCTAAACCCAAAGTGCAACCTAAAGAAATCCTCTCTGAAGCAATTCTCTTTTCAGCGATTTACAGAAAACCATCAGGGACGGGGTTAGCTTGATTTCCATGGGAGTCCCTGAACGAACAAATTGCTCGCTGTGCATATGCTCATCTTGTTCCAATTGATTCACTGAATAGGGGTTTGTCCGCTTGTTTGTTTTTATCTTGGATTACATTTAGTGTTGTGCAATTTTCCTCCTAAACTTATCTTGATTCTTCTGTCCTCACTGCTCATTGCAATAAAACATGTAATTATCTCCATCCTATGGATTCTTATTTTCAGAATAACCTAAATTCCATGACCTAGATGACACCCCCCCTCTCCTGACAGGAGAGAACCTAATCTTTTTTGGCTTAATTAATATGTTCCTAAATTAGATTATATACAGATGTACCACTTACTTGAAATTACTCTGCAGAGATTTCATCATCTGTTTATTGAAGATGTGGGAATATGCTTGGAAAAAAATAGCAACCCAATAGCTGGCCAGTTTCAATCTGGTGGTACTGTAGCTCCAACTAAACATTGCATTATTGACTTTTCTCCCTTCTGCTCAGACTGCAAATTATTGAAAAAGTAAAAGGACAACAGCAATGGACCAAAGAACCCTAAGGTTCCCTTTTAATCCCAGATCATTCCTTAATAAAGCATCTACTATCCAAGATTTAATCCTGGATAAAAGTACTGACCATATAGAGCCGTGGTGGTACAGTAGTTAGAATGCAGTATTGCAGGCTACGTAATTCTGCCAATTGTCAGCAGTTCGATCCTGACCAGCTCAAGGTTGACTCAGCTTTCCATCCTTCGGAGGTCAGTAAAGTGAGGACTCAGCTTGTTGGGGCCAATATGCTGACTCTGTAAATCTGTTATGAGAGGGCTATAAAGCATTATGAAGTGGTACATGTCTAAGTGCTATTATTATTGCTCTTTCTAGATATGTATTACTGAGAAAGCTATTCATCCCTAGCTATTTCCACTTGGTTACTTTCTGATGCGATATGCCCAATTCCAGGAATTCCATCCCATTCATCAGAAGCTTCATCCAATAGTCTGCCAATTGCATGTCCTTGCTGATATGTCTGATTGAGTAGGAGAAGGTAAAGATATTATTGATGTATCCTTTACCCCAGTAAGTATCTGGGATGACCTACACAGATAGCTCTCAACTTATGACCACAACTGAGTGCAAAATTTCTTTTGCTAAGTGAAACATTTATTAAGTGAATTTACCCCCTTTTACAACCTTTCTTGCCAATATATATATTCATTATAAATATGAACCAGTTGCCAAGCATCAAATTTTTGATCATGTGACCAGTGATCCGCCAATGCTGCAACAGTTGTTAAGTGTGAAAAATGGTCATAAGTCACTTTTTTCAGAGCCATTGTAACTTCAAATGGTCACCATGCGAAGTGTTGTAAGTTGAGGACTACCTGTAGTGTGGCAATGATCTGTCCTAGACCTCTTGTCTTAGATAGCAATAGCATGTAGACTTATATACTACTTCACAGTGCTTTTACAGCCCTCTCTAAGTGTTTTACAGAGACAGTATATTGGTCCCAACAATCCGGGTCCTCATTTTACCAACCTTGGAAGAATGGAAGGCTGAGTCAACCTTGAGCCTGGTGGGATTTGAACTGTCAGATTGCAGGGAGCCAGCAGGCAGCAGAAGTAGATTGCAGTACTGCATTCTAACCACTGCACTATCACAGCTCTTACAGTGTCTTTGTCCATATTGAGGTTCTCCAGATTGACATGGTTCAGGATTTCACATCTCCCATGACAACCATGAACTTTCCCACTGAATATCTCAGACTTACAGCAAAGTTCAGGTTGGAAATTGGTTTAATGGGAGTCAGTGATTTGAAAGTGGAGTTGCTCTTTATAATGCCCTTAATATAGACAGTCACTTTCTGTTCAATGTTACGCTAATGGCTGTTTAAAAAAGGAAAAAGTTCCATTAACTTGCAGAGATACATCTGATCCAAGTGCTTAATACAGCCAGATGGTTTCTTCAATGGACTTGGGGGATTTTCTGCCTCATTTGTCAGTGAAACTGTTGAAGCTTTGGCCAATCTGTGGATGAGGGTGGCCTGGACAGGTGATGTAATTGCTCTTGAGCATTTCCTTCCCTCTAACAAAGCTAAATTAGCATCTTGGTTAAGGGAGTGATTAATGCCTCCTTCATATTGTGCAATGGGTTCTCATCCACTTCTTTTACATGCACCATTTTGTTTGTTTTTGTTTGTTTGTTCATTCAACTAATCATTTGGAACTGAATTATTTGGAACTTTCTTGAAATAAAATTTTTCGCATACTTAATCTATTTACCATCATTATAAAGCTGGTCCTTAGGGGAAATAAATGGAACAATTCTTCTTTAAGAATGTTACAAATGTTGACTTTGACAGTATAAGTCTACGAAAATATTTAAATAACATTTATCAATATTTATCAAAGATTTATGTTGCTTTTGTGGCTAGTCATGATCTCCAATGAAGCACTTAGTCATAATCTCCCTCCTAACTAGAGGGAGAAGTTTCCATCTCAATCTTTAATATGTCAAAGTATTAATTTGTCAAGGTATCTCTGCTCCAAAATTCTGGAGAGTTGCTGCAAATCAAAATCAAAACTAAATTAGAGGGTTCCATGATCTGACTTGAATCTAGAGCAGTTGTCTGTGTGCAGTTAAATTTTCAAAAGAAATTTCTGATCAATGTCATAGTATTTATGCACTTTATTTCAACCTTTTGTATCCCTAAGTATCCCTAAAAATATTTTTATAGATGTAACTTTCATAAATATAATGAAATCTTAATTTCATCGTTTCCATGTTGGAAACAAAGGATATCCATTAAACTGAGTGTCTGGATTTACAAAGTACTTTCCTGCATCTGGTTGCTATGGAGACAGCCAGAAATAGCAGATCGTTGGGTTTGAAAGAATAGGTAAGACCTGGACAAGTTCTAAGTAGATAGTAAATGTAGGTACTGCTGATGATGATAATAATTTGTCTGTTCATCTGAGTCTTGGAGTTCCACAGCATTGCTTTGTTGTTACAGATATAAATCCCATGAAGGATCTTACTCAGAGGCTCTATTTAGATATTGCACCAGAGGTGGTATTCAGCTGGTTTTGACCAGTTCTAGAGAACCAGCAGCGGAAATTTTGAGTAGTTCAGAGAACCGGAAAATACCACCTCTGACTGGCCCCGCCTCGATCTATTCTCTGCCTCCTGAGTCCCAGCTGATTGGCTGGGTCTTCTTTGGTTGCCCTGCACAGGAGAACAGAGCTGGAAAGCAGGTTAGTGGGGTGGGAAGGGAATGGGATTTTGCAGTAACCTTCCCCTGCCATGCCCCCCACCAAGCCACGCCCACAGAACAGATAGTAATTTTTTTTGAATCCCACCACCGTATTACACGGCATTGGGGAGAGCATTGAGGAAACCCATCAAGCAAGACCTACAAGCCAGACTTCTCCCACTCCAGCACCGCCAACACTCACCGGAATCAGTCCCAAAGGAAGAAGACAGAATTAGCACAGCACAGCTCTGCCCATTCCTAACACTCAGATCAAATCCAGAAAGACCCCATGATTGAAGGCAAGGAGGCCACTGAGAGATCAGAAAAAGCAAGACTAAACACATTACTCTTAGCCCGCTCCTGAGATAAGAGGATCCTAGAGGTCACCCAGAAGCGCAATCGTTGCTGTTTCAATCATGAATCCCAACTGAAAGGGGTCCAGATAATCTATTTCCTCCAGCATTCTCTCAATAATCATCAAGATTGGACAAAAATCCTGGACAACCATTGTCCAGAATGATTGGACTTTTAAACCAAGAATGGCAGACAATACAGAAATCTGTGCTACAAGCACTACCATTGCTTGTACACATTCCTAACTGATAGATCCCCATTTTTAAAAGAAAAACTATAGCAGGTTGCTTTTACATCCCTGGGTGTCATTCTTAAAGCAATTGATCCACAGAAGGAGAATGGTATTTTCATGTCCAGTGTCATGGTATAAAAACAGCCAAAATGAGCCTTTCTCTTTGAAGGTTTTAATATTATATATCTATTGTCAATATATGCTCACAGATAATGCTTCCAGTGCAGATATTTCTCTGAAAACCACTTGCGGGAATCCATTTAGGTTTGCTTTCATTTCATTTCCTCAGTTTACTGTCTAATCAGCGGAGTTTATTTTGAGGTAAATGTTTAACAAATTGAATCCAATTCTCAGAAAATCAAATCTGGATTTATCAATTTCTGTATAATCCAGCTTTATCCTCTGCTATAGAGATACACTTGGAACATCCAGAGGTCATATCATCATCTCAAGTGGCATTTTATTAGACCAGTGCCTAAAGTTGGTAAGATTTCTCCCTTCTTAAATTGTGTCATGGAATGAACATGAAGGAGAAGGAACACATTATCTTATACGGGCAGTCCTCACTTAACGATGGTAGTCCTGTCACTAAGCATCACGACTGTAAATGTGATATCATGTGATCACACTGACTTAATCATGGCAGCTGCGGCAGCCCCAGTTGCCATTCTTAGGCGGTCCTTGGAGGTTGCAGCATTCCAGAGTCATATCATCACCATTTACCAACATCCTATCGTTGATTTGTGTGAAGAAGCTAGCAACAAAGGTTGCAAATGGCAATCATTTGACCATATCATGCTGCAACATTGCAATCGCAAGCTGTTGGCCAAGAGCTCAAATCAAATTACATGTTGTGATGGTTACAACCACAAGGATGTACCTTAATCCACTTCTACAGCCCTATCATAACCTCAAGCAATTGTTCGATGAGAACTATTTGAACCAAACAAACACAAACTTCAAATTATTAAAATTTATTTAATGATACAATCAATAAAAAAAGCAAGAAGTCCAAATATCCCAAGGAAAGTCAAAACCATAGATTCTGGACATCTCCAGAAACGCAGTTCTAAAGAGACTTGATTTTGGAGTTTAAATTTAAATAGCAGGCATGGTAATTTTATTCTGCCTCTGCACAGCAGGAGAATTTATGTTAATGATTTGAGGGACTACAGACACAGAAATGAGTTAAAACCTGGGCCTTGAAATTAATGTTCTTCCACAGAAGTAATTAGAGCTTCCTGTAATTGGACCATACTTTTCACCATGAGTGTTTTCTGTTATTGTATTATGTATTATTATACAGTGCATTCATTTTATGTATCTTATAAATCATTATATATTATTTCTATCCCACCATTTCATCCAGAGGAAATTCATAAGGGATAACAATTTCAGAAAAGCATAAATTGTTGCAACTGATTAAAACAGTTAAAATCAATTATACACAAACTTAAACAGGAAAGCCCTGGTTGAAGAAGGCCTGCAACATAATAATGATATGCTTCTTACACCATGCACCAGTTTCAGGCATTTTGTATCAACTACCCACAGTTTCACGACATGCAAAACACACTGCAGAAGTCTGGGTGAGAAATAACCAATTGCCAATCCAATACTATCTGACTGGCTTAGGAATTGTCCTGGTTAGTGCATTAAATTGTGCAAATTCATACCTTGCTGTCATATAGGAATCTAAAAAAAAGCTAAAGAGTTTAATGAGTACTTTACAACTGCAAGCCTACATGTTCAGGAAGTAGGCCACTCCCTTCGAGATAAGCTGAACCCTAATCCCATTGCCTATTTTTCTACTGATTATTAGCATTTCTCTGTTTTTGTTTGGTATTTTATTTGTGTTAGATCTGGGAGAGTGGGTGCAAAGAACGGAGACGAGGCATCGAATAGTGACTCCAACTCTTTATTAGTGACTTCAGAACAGAGCAAAATATTAGGGCAGCAGCAGCTCCTTTTATAGAGCTGGCTGCTGTCACAACACCCAATGATTTGAGTTTGCCACACGGGGAGCGTCCAATCGGCGGCGACCCGCTAACAGCCAATCAGATCAGCTAACAATGACCAATCACGATCCGCTATCAGCGGGCCAATCAGAAGTGCAGGTTTACGAGCCTGTCGTGGAAGGAAAACTATTAGAATTGCAAGCTAACGAGTTTGCTTAGTTCGGAACAATTTGATCTTGTTGACCTTGATACAGCCCATTTCTGAACTTAAATATCAACCCTCAAACTCCCTTGCTTTCAAGTTAGAAGGTAAGGAACAGTAGAATTAGATGTCAACAGCATGCTAGTATCACCACAACACTCCACAATATGGAAAGATTTTGCCCATAGTTTCAAGTATGAAATTGTTTAGGACAGTGGTTGCCAACCAGTGGGCCAGGGACCACTGGTGGTCTGCGAGAAAATTTTAGTAGTCCACAGAGAAATGTCACCCCCAAAGCAGACTGCAGGGGAACACAATGCTGCACCGCCCACATGGCCCGCGGGAACAAAAGGCTTGCGTCGCTTGCATTGTGAACAACACAAGGTAGTGAGGGGATGGGGGAAAGGGCAGTGGGGGAACTTGCCCCACTCACCCCATGTGCCTTGCCTGGCCACCAGGCTGCTTCTTTCTGCTTCTTTCTTCTTCTGCTTTTGGCTGCATGCAAGGAAAGCAGCAAAAGTCTTTCTTTCTCTCCCACAAACTCTGCCAGAAATGAGTCTTTGGGATCCTGCAAGGTGTCCTGCTCCAAGAGGCTGCACCAGCAAAGACTCATTTCTGGCAGAGTTTGGGGAGAGAAAGAAAGACTTCTGCTGCTTCTGCTGTTTACCTTGCATGAAGCCAAAAGTCTCTCTCTCTCTCTCTCTCTCTCTCTTTCCCTTCCTCCTTCCTTCCCTCCCTCTCTCTTTCCCCCTGAGAACAGATCTGGAGGCAGTATCCTGTGATCCCAAATAAAGAATGATCGATTGGTAGGAAAACAGGGTGCGGAATTTTCTTGCAGACTTTTTTTGCCACAGCTATTGTCAGTCAAAATTTATATTAGTGGTCTGCAGGATTTAAAAGTATACGTTTGGTGGTCCCTGAGGTCCAAAAGGTTGGCAACCCCTGCTTTAGGGAACCATCATGGAAAGCATCACAAGTACAAAGGCCTAGGAATTGTATAGCAATCCCTAATCCCTTTCGTGACATGGGTCAACAAACAGAGCAGAACTATTGTAAAAGAGTGTCCTTGGGGCTTAGACCCACCAGATAATATAAGTAGAATTGAAATCTAAGAAAAAAATCCAAGAAAACTAGGCATGCTTATCCAAAGGGAACAGTACCATGAGAATGGCCAGAAATCTCCAATCACAGTTGAAAGCCCAACTGAAATGGGTTCAAATAAGCGGTGTTCATAGCTGTGCCTAGAAGTGCCAAGCCCACAAGCTCCTTGTCAACATAGCCAGTGACCAGTTGATCACTTGAGGTCAACTAACAGTTTTTCTCAGCAAAGGCTTTTTAACAGTGATCTCATTATACTCTCCCTTATTTATGGACGTATCCTTCATGCAAGGAACAATTACATACCTGTCTTAATCATAAGGCCATTCTTCCTTTGGCCAATTTAATGAGCAAAGAGGAGCAAAGACTAAACCAGCAAGGTCTTGCCTTCATGTTACCCAACTCACTTGCCATACATTTGAGGTTCACAAGCTAAAATAAATAAATAAACAACCAAAAAAACCAGCAGGGCAACTGATTGCCACAATTACATCATCATAATCTTCCCTGCCATCGCAGAGGTGGTATTCAGCAGGTTCTGAGCAGTTCTGGAGAACCAGTAGTGGAAATTTTGAGTAGTTCGGAGAACCGGCAAATCCCACCTCTGACTGAAGATTTTACAGTATCCTTCTCCTGCCACCACCAAGCCACGCCCACAGAACTGGTAGTAAAAAAATTTGAATCCCACCATTGTGCCATTGGTGTCTAAGTCAAATTAGATCAAGTTCACCCGTATAACTTGCTCATAGCAAGGCATCGATTCATGATCCCCATCCAGGCCAAGAATTAGGAGGACAATACTGAATTGAGAGGCAGGAAGAAAGGATTAAGAACGGCTTGAGGTTGTTTAAAGGAACTTTCCATGTTTTTCTATGTGCACAAGTACTCCAGGGCATTCAATCTGTAACCTTCATATCTCTTCCCGACTTATTTTCATGATCAATAAGATTGCTTATCAACATTGGTGGACCATAATGCTGAGTATCAGAGGTGTGATATTTTCCTTTAAAAAAAAACAAAAAAAACCACAATAATTAAACCTCAAACACAGATAGTCCTCGACTTAACAATCATAGCTGACCCTAAAATTTTCACTGGTAAACAAGACAGTTGTGAAATGAGTTTTGCCCCATTCTACAACCTTTATTGCCACAGTTGTTAAATGAATCACTGCATTTGTTAAGTGAGTAACACAGTGGTTAAGTGAACTTGGCTTCTCCATTGACTTTGCTCATCGGAAGGTTGCAAAAGGTGATCACATGACATGGGACTTTGCAACTGCTATAAATGCATGCCAATTGCCAAGCATTCAAATTTTGATCACATGGCCATGCTACAGCGTTTGTGTGAAAAACAATTACGTCACTTTTTTCAATGCTGTTGTAACTTTGAGTGGACACTAAATGAATGGTTATAAGTTGATGACTTATACAGATATGAAGCGTAGTATAGACATAACCAGTCTATTTTTAATCAAAAAGAAATATACGAACAGCAACCCTAAACTCTTCAAAGAACAAAATCAACCCTATATTCTCCACCCTCCTTCTATAATCTCAGCCAATCTGCCAACTACCTCAAGAAACCCACCTAAGCCAAGTTATTTTTAAAAGACAAATTACAGCTTGGAGACACAAAAATATGTGCCAACTCAGCACGCATTTATTATACTAAATTATGAAAGAATGCCTCTAGCATCTTGGCTAAAGCTCCAATTTGAGTTCTGGCCTAAAAAGTCCCATTTTGGGATTTCTATGCATTATGCAGCCTTTCCACTAGGTTATAGTACATGCTGTGATAATTATAGGAATAGTTAATGGAGAAATGGTAGAATTTCTGGACACCAGTGATATGAATTATTAATTTCCAGTATATTTCTGGACTATAAGTGAATTAGCTCCATCTGGAGAGCAAGAAACGTACTAAGGCTTCTATCTATATCCTGGGGATATTTTTTTTTAAAATCAACTTGCCAAGAGACACGGTTTGAGATATAAAAGGTATATAGCTATGTGGTGCAAACAATAAACACTGACTTGCAACATCAGCAAATATACATTCACAAATACTTGTCATTGCTTTTGAAATGTGAAACCATCACTCAAGGGTTTTTTCAAATATCAAGGCTGTAGCCAGGAAAAGTCATAGCAATTAGTTCATTTAATGACCTAATATGAATATAAATGTCTTTTCAAAATGTATCTCCATATGAATAAAATATACAGCGGATGACTCAAATCCCCACACCTATAAGAAGAGCTTTTTCTGAAATGAAGATTTAAGTGGTTTTTGACTTTTACAAATGGTTCAGGTGGGACTAGAACTCATCGTCTCCTGGCATCTAGCCGGTGCCTGAACCTCTAGACCAAATATTCACCAATATATTGATATATGTGAAATACCAACAATGATTTTTAAACAGATGGCTGCATTAAACCATGTGAAAATCATTCTCCATATATTATAGGAAAGGGAAAGATAATGAATAAATAAACTTGCACACTAAATATATATTTGAGTGTTCTCTATCATGCCATAAATTGGGTAGCACAGAAGATAATTAATATGCATTTTTATATACACATACACACCCACATAAATGACCCTTAGTTCCTGTCATGATAATTAAATCATAATTCTATGAAAGGCAATTTAGATCAGTTTTCAAATGATGGATGATTTCAAGGATATATTTGGTTACTCGGAACTATTTGTTTTAATCTCATTCTTCCAGCTGAGCACATATAAAGGAACACAACACCAGAAACTGACAATATAGATCAAGCCATCAAGTTACTTAACATGTACGTGCTTGCGCCCTATAAGCATTTGGCAATTTATCTCTACCAAAATTCAGAGCCTTCTTATTCAGCAATTAGTAAAATGTTCTCATGCACCCAAAATTTCTCCTGTGGCTCTTAACAACCTTATTTTAGGTACAGGCATCCTTGTCCAGCTTTTATCTGTCAAGAAGGATAAACCTAAAAACAGCACTTACTGGTTGGAGGGTATGTGTGTGTGCATGAATTATATACACAGGTCTAATCATTAAACAAATATACAATAGACACCAACACATCTAGTACTGAACTGTTTATCAGATCAACCAAACTCTAAAGATAGGATGTAGTGACAGATCTTCTTGAGCCAACCCAATAGTCAAAAATTAGAAACAGCCGGAATTTGATTTGATATTAAAAAGGAAGCTTTGAGAAAGACAAGGAAAAAAGTTAATGATGTGCATGCATATATCTATCAATATGTGGGAATATTTGCCAAAGAATGCATAGTCAAGATTAAAAGATGTATATTCAAATTCCAGTCTAGAGAATTTGAGAAAATGGGTTGGATCCACAGATGATGATGTTGTCATTATTTTGTCCTACAAGTTCTTCTGGAAATGCTATTAGAAAACATCATATAGGCTTGTTTGATGAGATGTTAGGGTTGATTTTTGCATAATGCTTCCTGCAAACATGCACCCTAAGATCCATCAATGACTTTCTTAAACAGGTTTCCCAAATGGCCACAGTAAGTGATGTATATTAGCAGATTTCATTTCTCTTTTGTATGCAAATCTCTTGTGTTAAGTCTGATTTAAAACTCTTCCCCTAACAGGAAATTTCTGCTACTGAATGATACTAATATGATATTCATTCTGATATGGATTTCATTTGTATGTACAGTATATGCCTACAGTATGCATGTTTCCTTAATTTAAAACCTGATTTTTCAAGAAATTCTACTTATTTCTCCCCATAACTATCACTTTATGAGCTGAGAATATTAGCTTTGTGAAGCAGTCTAGACTCAGAAAGCACACTCAGAATACTAGCTCTATTTTCATTGCAAGATTATATTAATTGAATCTGGCAAGTCTGAAACCAACCCTCCTGTCATTTATTATCCACCAAAATTAGGGAGGGTCCTTTCTGAGATTCAGGTAATCTTGACCATATAACCACAACTGAGCCCAAAATTTCTGGTGCTAAGCAATACAATTGTTAAATGAGTTTTGCTCCATTTTACAACCTTTTCTGCCATAGTTCTTAAGTGAATCAATACAGTTGTCACATTTTAACAATAGCAATATGTAGGTATGCCTCTGTCAGATCAATAGACGTAAGGACGTCACCTTTTCTAATGCTAAGTAAGATAGATTGCAGGGTGTGCATTTTAAACTTGTGATATACTAAGAAACGGTTGAGACGTTTCAGATCTAATATTGCTCTCCAACCCCCGAACTTTTGGGAGGAGTCCCGTGGAGGAGGAGGAGCATTCCAGAAATTAAGCCTAGCCTAGATGTGCAGAGACTGAAGCACCTCCCACTACTGGATGCTCTGAACAGCTCATAGGAGAATGGAGCACTAAAAAGAACAAGAGATGATGGATAGAAAGAATTGCCTTTTAAACATTAAGGTAGCTTGTTGTAAGCTGATAGAGGCAGAAATAAAATTAGATAGGGGAAACATTAAAACATATATTTTTATAGAATAAACAAAAATAATAGAAAGATTAGAGGTTTACAGATGTTAGGGTTTTTTTTTTTGTTTAAATAATATTATGAGGATCACTTAAGTTTGATAAATGTGATAATAATTACCAATATTGTTATTGTAATTTGGATTAATATGAATGATACCCAGAATCAACACTGTCCACACACAATATGGATGTATATTTTAAAAATATATAATTAAAAATGCAGTTGTTACATTAGTAGCAGGTTTGTTAAATGAATCTGGCTTCCCCATTGATAGAAGGTCACAAAAGGTGACCATATGACTCCAGGACATTGTAACCATAATAAATACATGCTATTTGCCAAGCATCTGGATTTTGGTCACATGACCATGGGGATGCTGCAAAGGTCGTAAATGTAAAAAACAGTCATACATCACTTTTTTCAGTGCTGTTATAATTTCAAAAGGTCACTAAATGAATGTTATAAGTCAAGGACTACCTGTGCTTTTGCCATCACTCCTCCTAAGTATGCAAGTTCCATTTGTCAGACTGTTGTCTAAACTGTGGGGTTTTAAATCTGCCTCCCAAGCTTACCCCCACATGCCACTGAAACTAACCCAAAGTCATGTTTAAGAGTGTACTTGAATTTAATTTTCCCTGGCTAAATCCATAACATTAATCGTTGCAGCATACCATCTCTCTGATGCCTACATAAAGAAAGGAATTTATCTAGGTGACGCAGTAAAAGTGTGCAAATCTGTAAAATCAGATCTGGGTTTCATCTGGGTACCTGGTTGGGGTGTGTTTGAGTTGGAGGTATTAGGGGGGATCTGTTTGTGCCCAGGTGTTTGCCTGGCTTGTGGTGTGGAGATTTTTTTGTTTGTGAGTTCAGGCTTCCAAATGATTGACAGCCTGCACTCACAAACAAAAAAATCTCCACACCACAAGCCAGGCAAACACCTGGGCACACCCAGCTTCCTAACTAATGATAGCCGTCCATTTACCCAAAGCCAAGCTGCACTAAAGGCCTCCAATAAAGTAACACAATGCTGCCAGCCAATCAAGATACAAAAAGAGCCAAAAAACAGACAGAAGATAGCAGAAACACCAATCAAGCAGAACACAGTAAACTCCAAGACCAATAAACACAGACCAAGACTCCCAACCAATCAGGAGGAAGAAAAAACCATTCTGGCACAGCAATAGGCTGCCCCAAATTTAAATCTGAAACCACTGTAAAAGTCTGACTCACAGACAAACACTATACAGAAGCCTGATGATGGCAGATGAGATTCTGCTGAAACGTTGCTACAACATTAAAAGCACAACTATTATGACGTGAGAAAATACCCGAACTAAGCTGAATGCCATACATGTAAGTACCCGCGAAAACTTAAGAATATACATTGTGTTACCAAGCTGCACTAAAGGCCTCCAATAAAGTAACACAATGTTGCCAGCCAATCAAGATACAAAAAGAGCCCCCCCCCCAAAAAAACAGACAGAAGATATTAGTAGCAGAACACAGCAAACTCCAAGACCAATAAACACAGACCAAGACTCTCAACCAATCAGGAGGAAGAAAAAACCATTCTGACACAGCAATAGGCTGCCCCAAATTTAAATCTGAAACCACTGTAAAAGTCTGACTCACAGACAAACACTATACAGAAGCCTGATGATGGCAGATGAGATTCTGCTGAAACGTTGCTATAACTTTAAAAGCACCACTATTATGACGTGGGAAAATACCCGAACAAAGCTGAATGCCAGACATGTAAGTACCCGCGAAAACTTAAGAAAATATATATATATATATATATATATATATATATATATATATATATATATATATATATATATATAAGCATATATTGAGCAATGGTTAAATTTTTTTTCTTTATCTTTATCTTTGATGTGATCTGCCTTGTTACAATAACTCCTTCATTCTTTTAATGTTTTAATTTCTCTATATAGTTTATGATTAAATGCACATCTTCTGTCATTTCCATAACTTATCCAAATATCAAATATTACCTTTTCTTTAACCACTCACACCAAATGTTCCATATTTGAAAATAAATAGATTCTTATCTATACAAATTGGAAGATTGCTACTTCTTCTAGAACATTCTAGACCAGGGGTCTCCAACCTTGGCTCCTGGAAGCCTGGCGGACTTCAACTCCCAGAATTCCACAGAATTCTCCCAGAACTCTGGGAGTTGAAGTCCGCCAGGCTTCCAGGAGTCAAGGTTGGAGACCCCTGTTCTAGACCAATCCAGCTATGCAAACTGCAATTCTCCAAATGTCCAGTTTCCCCTGCCTTCTTCAAAAGACATGGCTATTGTTTTGTTAGCTATTAGAAAAACTATGTTATTTCTGAAAAACACAAAACACATTTCTCAATGAACGCTTAAGGAAAAATTTACCTGCCCTGTGTAAAAATTCCTGTCAATATTTGTAGTCTGCAGAATTACCTCTTGTTTATGACTCCGAGATTCTTTCTCTTTTGGATGATTGCCCAACCTTGTGGACTTAAATTTACCTCAGGTTTCCAGAGTTCTTCATTATTTGGGAATGCAATGGAATCATTACGATACACAAATATCTGGGGCAAGGATTACACATATTAACAAATAAAGTCCTACTGTTTGAAATATTTGTAGAAGGGGACATAAAATGCTAAGTGTGCCAAAACAAAATCAGAGATTACAATCACAAGTTGGGCCTTGTTTAGGACTAATCCATATCATGCCTCTATGCCTCAGGTTGAAAAGCTCTCCGCCTCCAGGAAAAAAAGAGGCAAACATTTTAATCATAACACATTGACGAATACACAAAGAATGCTGATATTTTTCCCCCACTCAAGGCAAATTCATAAGCTGCATTTTGCTATTTAGCACTGAATTAAAATGAGGAATCTACCAATATGTGAAGATGCCTAGATAATAAGTCTGTAACAGTAAATATATTTACTAGGGAATAAGTTCCACTGAATCTGGCAGGACGTGACTGCTGTATACACATCTTTGTACAATTTTGTTTGAAACCAACATCCACCATGCATGCATCTACAGGATGCAAACATTTAAAATTATTTTTCTGTGTATGTGTACCACAATATGAAGCTCTTTGAACATAATCTTACCAGTATTGTTTTTTACACACCATCAGAAATGTTGGTAAATATTAGTACTCCTCTACATTTGATGGTATATTCATGAACCCTTACCTATATTTGCTGTTTTACTCTAAATACTGGATATCTACAATGGCATGTTGCAATATCCTTCTCTATACTCGGCTTTAAGATAACATCACACAACTCCTCTAACCTGCTATTTGTGCCCTTATAATGTAGAAGAAATTGAAACAAATATGTTGTGAATGCATAATACCAATAAAGTTATCATTGAGCTTGAAGTCTAGTGCAGGGTTCTGGCCCTGCATTTCTGATTGGCTGTTAATGGCAGGATCGGATTGGCCCGTTCAGAAGCATCCGATTGGCCATTAACAGGCCATTCCCATTGGTTAACGGAGCTAGAGCTCCAGGTTCGCTATTGGTTAAGAAGTTAATGAGTTGCCTATATAATTAAGGCTAGAGCAGCCCTCGAGCTGAGCTGTCACAATATGTAAATAAAGAGTTTGAAGTTCACTGTTTCTACTGGCTCGTCTCCATCATTCGCACCCATGCTCCAAACTTAACACTGGCGACGAGGATGGGATTGGATGACATCAGAGCCAACTAAGCACGTGACGGAAGCGCACAACGGCGAAACCATGTCCGGCAGCGCAATACCACCCACTCCATTCGATCCAGCTCAAGAGGACTGGGAGTCTTACATGGATCATTTCCAAATGTTTTTGGAAACAAATAATCTGAAGGATGCAATGGCCGGGAAGAAACAGGCAGTATTCCTGACGCACTGCGGGCCAACGGTATTTAAAATGGCTAGGCAAACCGGCTGAAGTGAAGGCCATGGACTGGGACGTCCTCGAACCGCTGCTAAGGGCCCACTATGCACCCACCGTTCCAACGCTCGTAAGACGACACGAGTTCTATCAACGGAACCAGCGGAAAGGAGAAAGCGTCGCCAATTTCATTGCAGACCTCCGGAACTTGGGAGGCCTTTGTGATTTCGCCAACCTGGAAGAGGCTTTGAGAGACAGAGTAGTCCTCGGGCTAGACGCTCTAAACGTACAGAGCAAAATAATGGCAAAGGGCGACATCACCCTTAAAGACGCCATAGCTGAAGCTACAGCAGTGGAGGCAACCAAGAATTCAACTACGCTGAATTCGCACTCCAACCCACCAACCAGATGGCGACATTTCACCTAGTGCAGAACGGCAACGTTCCACGGTCCATCATGAGGACCTCTCTTCATCTTCAGACAGTGACGAAGAAGAGGTCCATCGCTTGCGGTCCGATCGGGAACGACGACCGAAGTCCCAGCAGCCGTGCGCGGGCTGCAGAGCCAACCATTATCTCTCCGTTTGCAAATTCCGCGATGCACTCTGCCATGAGTGCGGGAAACGAGGCCACATCGGTCGGGACTGCAGAAGCCTCCTCGGACCCAGCCAGACCTCGAAAGAAACCAATCTCCACCAATCAACAGGGAATTACCCTGTAAGGCGAGAACCAGTAAACCACTCCTACGGAAACTGACCCGTGAACCATCTAGCGAGATGAGAAGAGGCTCACCAAACACTCCCTATTGGCCATGCCTCTTCATTAGACGCTCAGAAAATTCGGGTCAACGTGAACATTAAAAATCGGCCCTGTCAGATGGAAGTAGACTCAGGATCATCTCTTTCAATGGTCTCATGGAAGACCCTCAAGCAACTCATCCCCACTATCCAGCGCCAAGACCTTCAATTCCAACGGCTCATGCTAAAAGATGACCAGGGGAACCGAATTCCAGTTGCAGGATCCAGTCGAGTCCAGGTTACATTCAAGAACCGCACGGCGTACTCACCCCTGATGGTGAGCGATAAGGACCGGTCTAGCCTATTGGGCCTACAGTGGTTCGCACCACTCGGCATCGAAGTGGCAGGCATTAACCGAATCGGCGGCAGTGACTCGCCCATGAATTCAAGGACGTCTTCGAGGAAAAGCTAGGTGAGTACAAGGGGACCCCGATATCCTTTAGCCTTAATCCGAAGATAGCTCCCATCCGGCTTAAGCCTCGTCAAGTTCCGTTCGCTCTAAAACCGAAAATCGTTGAGCAGCTTGATAAGTTGATTGCCCAGGGAGTTTTAAAGCCAACGGATCACTCCCCTTGGGAAACGCCGATTGTGACACCCATTAAGCCGGATGGCTCCATTAGAATTTGCGGGGACTACCGAGCCACCCTAAACCATGCCCTGCAACAGAACCCATATCCAGTGGTAAAGCACCTCCTCCATTCCCTGGGGGCGGAAAAGTCTTCGCTAAACTAGACTTAGCTCAGGCTTATCAGCAATTGCCGGTTGACGAAACAATGGCACAGGCACAGACTATCGAAACACACCGACGTGCCTTTAAGTATACACGACTTCAATTCGGAGTCAGTGTAGTCCCGGGGATCTTTCAGAGCCTAATGGAGAGATTATTGCAGGGGATCAAGGGTGTTGTCCCCTATTTCGACGATGTGCTTATTGCTGCCCCCACTCAAAAAATCTTGCGGGAGTGTTTAAGATTGGTATTATGAAAATTTCAGGAAGCAGGCCTGAAAGTCAAAAAAAATAAATGCAAGATGTGTACCGATCGTGTTGAATTCTTAGGGTACCTAATTGACAGTCAGGGTATTCACCCTACTGATAGTAAATTAAGAGCAATAAAGAACGCTCCCAGGCCCCAGAACAAGACCGACCTCCAGGCGTTCTTAGGCCTCATCAACTTCTGTAATGTTTTCTTGCCACACAAGGCGACTGTCGCTGAACTGTTACATTGTCTTTTAGATAAAAAAGCAAGCTGGGTATGGGGTCACAAAGAAGAGCAGGCGTTCCGTAATGTAAAAAAACTACTGACTTTGGATGCCGTGCTGATGCAGTACAATGAGACTTTGCCAATAAACATAACCTGTGATGCATCGCCTTTTGGAGTGGGCGCCATTTTGAGCCATGTGTTACCTAACGGTAACGAAGCCCCTGTTGCTTACTTCTCAAAGACGCTTTCGAAAACCGAGCGAAATTACAGCCAAATCAATAAGGAAGCCCTGGCGATTGTATCAGCAGTTAAAAGGTTTCATGAGTACGTGTATGGCCGGGTTTTCACCATTGTAACTGACCACAAACCATTGCTGGGGATCATCGCTGGGGACAAGCCAACTCCCTACATACTTTCTCCCAGAATGACCCGCTGGTCAGAATTCTTGGCTGCCTACAATTATCGGCTACAATATCGTCCAGGTAAAGCCATTCCACACACCGACGCGCTAAGCCATACACTGCTCCCTGAAACTATCAACGATCCTGCACCAACGATGACAGCGTTGCAGATTGAGACACTCCACACGCTGCCATTGACTGCCCGTGATATCGCGAGAGAAACAAAACGTGACCCCATCTTGGCGTGAATCCTCACGTGGGTGGAACGCGGATGGCCATTGGACCAAGTATCAGACGACTTTGCACCATTCAAAAGTCGTCAAACAGAGTTGTTCTCGCAGAAGGGCTGTGTCATCAGGGGCGATAGAGTCGTTATCCCAGAACGATTCCAACAGACGCTGCTAAGAACCTTGCACGATGGCCACCCTGGCATCGTGCGCATGAAGGGCCTCGCACGAAGCTACGCGTGGTGGCCAGGCATTCATAGACAAATCGAATCATGGGTTAAAACTTGCAAGAGATGCCAAGAAGTAAGCAACGCTCCACCAAAGACAACCCCAACTGAATGGGAGATGCCGCGGGGACCCTGGTCCCGCATCCATCTGGACTTTGCTGGGCCGACCAAAGGCCACACGTTTCTGCTAACTGTCGACGCCTACTCAAATTGGCTCGAGATTCACCGAATGAGCAGCACAACCACTGATGCAGTCATTAAAAGACTGGAAAGACTTTTTGCAACCCACGGATTACCAGACGTTCTGGTATCCGACAACGGGCCCCAATTTACTGCGCTACCTTTTGAGCAGTATTTGGCTGACCGTGGCATTCGACATGCGCTCACTTCGCCTGCACACCCTGCTGCCAACGTTAGGGCTGAATGCATGGTTCAATTCGTCAAAAAGATTCTCCAAAAGATCGACTACGACAACATCGACGAAAAAATCAACTGGATCCTTTTCCTGCAGCACATCACACCTCACAGCGTCACCAACAAAACTCCCGCCGAAAAATGGGACGAAAGCTCCGCTCCCACCTCAATTGGTTACACCCAGCCTACGAACCTGAAAAGCCACTCGGATCCAGCGGCCGATGCCGTACCTTCCAGGTAGGCGATCTAGTATTTGCTAAAAACTTATCGGGCGATCCGCTGTGGGTAGAGGCGACCGTAATCCGCATAACCAGCCCAAGATCATACCTCGTTCAGTGCCCTGACGATAGACTTTGGAAGCACCACATAGATCAGCTACGATCACGGCTACCACCTCGCACTTCCAAACTCCCCTTTGACCAAACTGAGGGGGGGGAGATACAGAGGAAAGCAAATTACTATTAGAAGGAAACCCTTTCGAAGAGACTGATAATGGAACGGAAATGCAGGAACAGGAACCAGGGACCGGAGTGAATGCACCTCAGGAAATGGACAGTGATAGTGATGACAACGAGAACGCGAACTCGGAACCAGAGGCACCCCTACCGCTAAACAACGATCTACCTCAGCAAGAGTGCAGCCAACCGCCAGGCACCTTGCAAAAATCAAAATGACTAATTAAACAACGGTCCTACCTTAAGGACTATGTAACCGCGCCCTGTGGGCAGAAGCCGGGGGAAAGGGGTGTTGTGAATGCATAATACCAATAAAGTTATCATTGAGCTTGAAGTCTAGTGCAGGGTTCTGGCCCTGCACTTCTGATTGGCTGTTAATGTCAGGATCGGATTGGCCCGTTCAGGAGCATCCGATTGGCCATTAACAGGCCATTCCCATTGGTTAACGGAGCTAGCGCTCCAGGTTCGTTATTGGTTGAGTAGTTAATGAGTTGCCTATATAAGTAAGGTTAGAGCAGTCCTCGAGCTGAGCTGTCACAATATGTAAATAAAGAGTTTGAAGTTCACTGTTTCTACCGGCTCGTCTCCATCATTTGCACCCATGCTCCAAACTTAACAAAATACATACATGATTTTTAGATTGTCCATATTGAGCTTCCATCAAAATTACTTTTCTTGTAACAATTCCAGAACAGTCAGATGATTAGCATGCCGTCTTCCTATTAACCAACAAGTACTTTTACTGTAGGTCACTTAAAACATGACCAAGTTCTATAATTTACCATTTACAATGTGGTAGATGTTGCCAATGTAAACTTAGTTCATCCTGTATTCGCTATTTGTTTGACCTTTGTGTTTGTTTTCCCTTTTCTTGACCTTTGGCTATAATAAAGTTTTTATATTTGACTGGACATTAGCATTCATTGCCCCTTTGCTAACACATTCATGGGAGCTTATAAAACCTATGGTTTGGAGTATATCTACTACTATTTAAAGTAAACTCTTTGAAAGTATTATTTTTTTGTACTTGGTCAATCAATGGTGTCATTAATTCCAATGTGTCTTTAGAATTAGAATTCTTTTATTGGTCAAGTGTGATTGGACACACAAGGAATTTGTCTTGGTGCAAATACTCTCAGTATACATAAAAGAAAAGATATATTTGTCAAGAGTCAAGAATCATAAGGTAAAACACTTAATGATAGTCATAGGGTACAATAAGCAATCAAATCATACTAGGAAACAGTCAATGTAAATCATAAGGATACAAGCAACAAAGTTACAGTCATACAAGTAGGTGGGGATGGGTGATAAGGAGTGATGAGAAGATTAATAGTAATAGTACTTCAGACTTTGTAAATCGTTGAACTGTGTTGAGGGAATTATTTGTTTAGCAGAGTGATGGCATTCGGAAAAAGCTATCCTTGTTTCTAGTTGTTCTGATATGCAGTGCTCTATAGCGTTGTTTTGAGGGAAGGAGTTGAAACAGTTTATGTTCGGGATGTGAGCGGTCTGTAAATATTTTCACAGCCCTCTTTTTAACTCGTGCAGTATACAAGTCCTCAATTGAAGGCAGGTGGGTAGTAATTGTTTTTTTAATATGTCTAAATAGACCCAACTCGGTACATAATTGGAGAGTGAAGCAGGTATTATCTCCTTTGGGGCTTTTTATGTAAAGCCAGTATAGTTTCTGACAATGGGGAAAGGGCTCTGATAGATACATAAAAGGAGGGAATGTTGCAGACCACATCAGCTAAAGAACCATCAGTCCAAATGGTGGGGTCTCAGAAAGAGAGTCTTCTCTGCTGTTGCCCCTGCCCTGTGGAATATTCTCCTCCTGGAGGTGAGGTGGGCCCCCATTCTAATAACATGGCTCTGAGGCTTTGTGTGAGGAGCCCAAAGAAGCATGAAGTCTTGGGATTAGTTGGTGTCATGAGCCTTCGCCATCCCTCTGCCTTTGTCAACTCATTTTTAACAGGATTTTTGCCTCCTTAAAAGTTTTTTTTTTAATTGTAATTAATTTTTGAATTTTTAATTCTAAAATTTTAACTCTTAAGATTTAAAATTATATATACTGTTTTATATTGTGCTGTTTTACTGTACGCTGCCCAGGGTCCCTCTTTGGGGGCAATGGGTGGTTTAGAAATGGAAGCAGTCACACATCCAAATGTATTGGATTATGAAAATATTGTCAGGTATAAAGATTTATTATATGACACCGGAGAGCTTAAAAATAGGAACCAAATATAAATTCAAGGAAAGGAGATAGCATGGTGGCCCTTTGCATAAATACAAACCCATTATAAAAAAGATAGAGAACAATTTGGCTTTAATATGACCCCACAAGAATTAGATAAAATATGGCTAGGAAAGGAAAAGAAAACAATTAGTAAAACATATAAATATCTTTTGGACTACAGATTAAAAGAAGAAACAGTCACAGAATCTATGATAATTTGGGCTAAAAACGTGGGTCATAGTGTTGAATTAGATAAGTGGGAACACATTAGGCAAGCAAATTACAAATTAACCATGTCAGTCTCGTATAAAGAAAACTTATATAAAATGGTTCATTGCTGGCACCTACCTCCTGCGAGACTGGCTAAGATGTTCCCCAACCTACCACCCAACTGTTGGAAATGTAACTACACACAAGGAACATATTTTCACATGTAGTGGACTTGCCCATGTGCTCAGAAATTTTGGAGAAATATTAGAAATTGGATTTTAAATATAACAAAACAAAATTTAAAACTTGAACCCAAAACCTTTCTGTTAAGTATGACAGATTCAAACATGGAGAAAAAATATCAATATTTAATTTTGCACATCATAACTGCGGCCAGAATAACCTACGCATAAAACTGGAAACTGTCTTCCATCCCTTCAGAGGATATGGTAATAAAAAAAATACATGAATGCACTGACATGGATAGCCTAACTAAACTGTTAAAAAATAACAAGACAGTGACTATTATGAAATATGGAACATCTGGTATGAGTGGTTAAAGGAAAGGTAATATTTGATATTTGGATAAGTTATGGAAATGACAGAAGACATGCATTTAATCATAAACTATATAGAGAAATTAAAAGATTAAAAGAATGAAGGAGTTATTGTAACAAGGCAGATCACGATAAAGATAAAGAAAAAAAATTAACCATTGCTCAATATATGCTGTAAATGTATGTATGTATGTATGTATGTATGTATGTATGGTATTCAGCTTTGTTCGGGTATTTTCCCACGTCATTATAGTTGTGCTTTTAAAGTTGTAGCAACGTTTCGGCAGAATCTTATCTGCCATCATCAGGCTTGTGTATTGTGTTCATCTGTGAGTCAGGCTTTCACAACCGTTTAAGTTTTAAATTTGGTGCTAGCCTACTACTGTGCCAGAATGGTTTTTTTCTTCATCCTGATTGGTTGGGAGTCTTGGACTGTGTTTATTGGTCTTGGAGTTTGCTGTGTTCTCCTTGATTGGTGTTTCTAATATCTTCTGTCTGTTTTGTAGCATTTTTTTGTCTTGATTGGCTGGCAGCATTGTGTTTCCTGTATTGGAGGCTTTTAGTGTGGCTTGGCTTCGGGCAAACGGACAGCTATCATTTATTAGGAAGCGAGGTTTCATCTGGGTGCCTGGTTGGGGTGTGTTTGAGCTGGAGGTATTGGGGGGGGGTCTGTTTGTGCCCAGGTATTTGCTTGGCTTGTGGTGTGGAGATTTTTTTGTTTGTGAGTGCAGGCTTCCAGATAATTGACAGTCTGGTGGAGTCATCTCTTCTATTCATGCTTTCAGGTCTTTTTTCAATCTCTATGGCCTCTCTGATAATTCTGTAGCTGGGATTTTCTATAGCGGCTAGGGTTTTGGTGCAATTGAAGTTGATGCTATGACCTGTGGCTTTCATGTGTTGGACTAGAGAGGAAGTATGTTCCAGCTTTTTTACTGCATTTTTTGTTCATCCAGGCAGGTACTTATTCTTCTATTGGTCTGTCCAATATGTGACAGGGCATGATGCGCAGGGGACTTCATATATGCCTTGGTTTTCCAGGTCAATTTTATCTTTGGGGTTTCTTAGAATGGCTGCTACTTTTCTGTATGTTTTGAAGGCAGACTTGATGTGATGCCTGTGTAGTATCTTGCTGATTTTGTCTGTAGTACCTCTTATGTAGGACAGGACAGCTGTTCCATAGGTCTGTTCATCTTTTAGGTCTCCATTATATCTCAGTGTGTTTTTGTGGATCAGGCCGTGATTTTGCTTTTGTGGAAGCCGTTGGCTGTCAGTACTTTAGTCAGGGTGCATAGTTCAGTCTTTATGTGTGTCTTGTCTGCCAGGCATTTGGTTCTGGCGATTAGTGTTTTGGCCACGGAGTTTATCTGTGCTGGGTTGTGGTGGGATTGGACATTGAGGTAGTGTTTGGTGTGTGTTTTCTTCTGGTATAAGGTGTGTCCTAGTGTGCCATCTGTTTTTTGGTAGATTAGTACATCTAGGAATAGTAGTTGTTTGTTTGTTTCCATTTCCATGGTGAATTTGATTTTGGGGTGTGTGCTGTTTAGGTGTGTTAGGAAATTGTTTAGGTTTTCTTTTCCATGGGACCAAATAACAAATGTGTCATCGATGTATTTTAACCATAGTTTGGGTTTGTGGGTGGCATTGGCTAGGGCTGTGGATTCAAATTCTTTCATGAACAAGTTTGCAATGACGGGTGACAGTGGTGATCGCATAGGGGCTCCTTCAATTTGCTTGTATCTTTGTCCTTTGTATATGAAATATGTGTTGGTTAAGCAGTATTCTGCTAGTTGCATGAGGTGTTTGGGTGTTTGATATTTATTTTTGATGATTCCAAGAGTTTCTTTTATTGGGACTTGAGTCAAAAGTGAAACTACATCAAAACTTACAAGCAGATATTTTTGATCCACGTATAGATCTTTGATCATTTCCAAGAGATGGTATGAGTTTTGTACATGTGAAGCTGCTGCTTCAGCATGGGGCTGTAGCTGCTTTGCTAGGTATATGGCTAGGTTTTGTAGTGGTGCTCCTCTGGAACTGACTATCGGCCTGAGGGGTATGCCTTCTTTGTATATTGTGTATATATATGTTGGTCTAGGTGTGTTCAGGTCTTTTCCCATGTAAGATTAAGAGTATCTTGGCGATGTTTCAGCAAGGTCCCACTCGCCATCCTCAGGCTGGTGCTTTCGGCTTCTTACCAGTGCAAGCAGTGTGTGATCGGAGCTGCCATCTCTATAAATACTGGTGGGGGGGGCTGGTATGCTGGGCAGGTTGGCTGCGCTGCTGCCTCTTGATTGGTTGATGGAGTTGATGTTGGTATAATGGGCTGTGTAATTGCCTTGTGAGTTTTGTTGTGGAGATATCCTAGATCTTGTGCTGTAATCTCCTGGGTCGTTTGTTTTGTAGTGATCTTTTTTCCATTAGCCTCCCGTGTTTTAATGGCATGGGTAATGGATTGTGTGATGGCCTTGCAAGTTCTTTTGTTGTGGTATCCTGGGTCCTGCGTTGTAATCTCCTGGGTCATTTGTGTTTTGATCTCTTTTCCATTAGCCTCCTGTGTTGCAATGGCTTGGGTAATGGGTTGTGTGATGACCTTGTGAGTTTTATTGCTGTGGCATCCTTGGTCTTCTGCTTTGATTTCCTGGGTCGTTTGCTGTGTTGCAACTTCTTCAGTTCTTGTGGTGTAATTTCCTGAGTTTTCTGATGTGATATCATATATATATGTATGTATGTATGTATGTATGTATGTATGTATGTATGTATGGCATTCAGCTTTGTTCGGGTATTTTCCCATGTCATTGTAGTTGTGCTTTTAAAGTTGTAGCAATGTTTTGGCAGAATGTCATCTGCCATCATCATGAGATGATGGGAAAATACCCGAACAAAGCTGAATGCCATACATGTAAGTACCCGCGAAAACTTAAGAATATATATATATGTCTTTTTTAAATTTATGTCAAATAAATGTTTTTTCCAGAATTAAAAATAATAATAATAAAAAAGAAAGAAATGGGAATTATAAATAAATACAGGTAGTCTTTGACTTATAACAGTTCATTTAGTGACCATTCAAATTTACAGTGGTACTGAAAAATGTGACATGACCATTTTTCACACTTACAACCGTTGCAGTGTCCCCATTGTCACGTGATCAAAATTCTGATACTTGGCAACTGAGCCATATTTATAACGGTTGCAGTGTCTTGGGGTCATGCAATCACCTCTGCAACATTCTGACGAGCAATGGGGAAACTCAACTCAGTTAACAACTGTGTTACTAACTTAATAACTGCAGTGATTCACTTAACACTTGTTGCAAGAAAGGTTGTAAAGTGGGGCAAAATTAACATAACAAATGTCTCACGTAGCAAAAGAAATTTTAGACTCAGTTGTGGTTGTAAGTCAAGGACTACCTGAAAATAAAGGAACTGTTTGAGGAGGATAAAATCTACAACAAGTATTAAGTTTAACATGGAAGGAAGGGAAGAAGGGAGGGAGGGAGGAAGGAAGGAAGGGAGAAAGGAAGAAGGAAGGAAGAAAGGAAGAAGGAAGGAAGGGGGGGAGGGAGGGAGGGAGGGAGGGAGAAACTATGCCCACTAGAGAATAGGTTGCCATGGCAGGTCTTTACTAAATGATTTATATTCATAAACAAATTAATTAGACTTGATACTAAGAGAAATAAATATTTATAGAATCATTGAAATGTGTGTTTCCATACTGTGCCCTAGTAAATGCAAATGTCTCATGGGATTGAAGGCTCAATAAACTATAGAAAGCACACCATTAAATAAAGCACAATCTGTCACTTACATATTGAAATAACTGGTATAAATGCATACATTTTGACCCAGATTTCACTTGAGAGTACTAAAAAAGACAAATATAATTTCTGGTGCACTGATTCCATTGTACATTCTCATTTCAGAGGTTTCAATGTCCTTGCCGGTCGCCAGTTGAAAAAAATGCCTGATGATTTCCTGTTTTGTAGATCTGCAAATCACCCAAATGCTCATTTTCTTGTCCAATACTCTTCTGATGTGCCTCAACAGATCACAGAATAAATAATCAAATGATATATCATTAATATTGCTTTCCATAGGATAGCAAACATTGATTTGAGAGGAATAAAAAAACTGAACTTTTTACTGTACAAATATTTTTCCATTATCTGAATGTAATTTTACCTAAAGGTTGAGTGTGTATGTACGTAATATATGTATATGTCTGTCTGTCTCTCTCTCTCTCTCTCTCTCTCTCTCTCACACACACACACACACACACACACACATACCCACATATCTTTCTATGGTACACTTGCACATTTAATCATTTGGTTATAAAGGCAGCTTATTATTAATGGTGAGGCGAAAGAAAGAAAGAAATTAACTTGCACATTTTTCCCTCACTAATATAGCCAACTTCTCTCCATAAATTGAACAGACAAATTTTGTAATGGAAATCACAAGAAAGGCTTTACCAAACTTATAATGATCTAAAATCACTTTCCCTGGTCATTCTCCCTGTTTCCCAAAATATTCTCTGTGTTTTGAAGGCACATAGAGGTGGCCATGGGTATGCAGAAATGGAATGAGCTTTTTACAAATTATCACAGCAACCATATTGGACAAGACATTAATTGTTCATTAGCTGTTGTTTTTCTCTTGCAATTCAACAATACTTAATATGCATATATAGCATACCAGTCTAGTTAGTAGCTCAGAAAGTAAAATAATCAAAACAAAGGCCTCTATTCTGAAGGATTTAAAATAGCAAAGGAAACAAAGCAAATGGAAGGAGGAGCTAAAAGGGCAACATGGAACAAACATGAACAAACTAATGAGGGCGGAATGAATATGAAAAGAGAAATTAAACTACTTGGAGTGCTAAATCAGTCTAGAAAAATATGGTTACTTTATGAAAATATGATTCCAAATTTGGGGTTTTGTGAACAAGCCAATCTTCTCATCTTACTAAGTTCAACTAATGGCAAATTTCCCCAAAAGTATTTCTAAATTCCAACTGAAGCATAATTCTTTAATTACAATCATGCCTAAACTTTAGATGTGATTATTTTACCAATATCCTAGATCAGAGATTCCAAGCTCGGCAACTTTAAGATGCATGGACTTCAACTCCCAGGATTCCAAACATACTGGCTGGGGAATTCTGGGAGTTGTGCGTGGTTTTATCAAAGCTCTCCAATCATGGAGGTTTGGATAGAGACCATTGAAATAAAGATGATAGTGGTATTCAGTTGATCTTTTTTCATTCTTTCTCCTGGAATGTGGCACCTGGGGGATTACTCGAAAAAGGTGGCTTCAGGGTGTGTTTGCCTAGAAATTACTGGATATTCAAGTCCTCCTGCCTTTGCTAATAGATCCATCAATTACCCTTGTCCCACCACATTTTTTGTGAATTGGATAGCAACAGAATAGAAGTCAAAAACTGAAATCTAGCAGGGAACGTTATGTTCCACAAATCCTAAAATGCTGATCTGCCCAGAAAGCTATCATAAACATAGGCAATGAAAAGCAGAAAAGTACTTGAATCATATGAAAATTTCTTGAGATTTAAGAAGCCTGCTTTAGAAATGTTCTTGTTTTTATGTCTATGAAGATTTGCAATCTCCTAGGTCATGGTTGCTTCAAGGTTCTCTCCTTCTCCTTCCTTCCCTCCTCCTCTCCCCCACTCCCCAACTAAAGACAGAAGATCACAAGGAAGTAATAGGCAACAGAGAGAAAGCAGAACTGCTTAACTCATTCTTTGCATCCATCTTCACACAAAAAGAAACTATAGCTCAACCCACCAAAAACATAACTGTAAAAGACAGACCAGAAATAAAAGTTAAAATACCGGTAAGCAAAAAATAATAATAGTAAGAGAATACCTGTCTGATCTCAGAACCATTGCACCATATCTTTCAAAAATCCTGGAGCACCAGGGAACTACCAGAGGACTGGAAAAGAGCTGATGTGGTTCCCATCTTCAAAAAGGGGGGAAAAAACAGGAAACTATAGATCAATCAGCCTAACGTCAATACCCGGGAAGATACTGGAAAAGATAATTAAAAAACAGATCTGCCAACATCTAGAAACAAGTAAAGTAATAACTAGCAGTCAGCACGGGTTTGTTAAAAACAGATCATGCCAAACCAATCTTATTTCATTCTTCAACACAGTGACTAAATTAGTAGAGCTAATCTTATTTCAATCTTCAACACAGTGACTAAATTAGTAGAGCAGCAAAATACTGTGGACATAATATATTTAGATTTCAGCAAGGCATTTGACAAAGTAGACAACAACCTACTTCTTAGTAAGCTAGAAAAAAGTGGAATAGATAGCACCACCACTAGATGGATTCGCAACTGGCTGGCAAACCATACTCAACGAGTGGTCCTTAATGGGTCTAAGTCTACATGGAGGGAAGTAAGCAGTGGGGTGCCACAAGTTTCTGTCTTAGGCCCATTATTCTTCAATATCTTCATTAACAACTTAGATGAGGGAATAGAAGGGGAACTTACCAAATTTGCAGATGATACTAAGCTGGCAGAAATAGCTAACACCCAAGAAGATAGGCTCAAGGTCCAGATGGATCTTGATAGACTAGAACACTGGGCCGTATCTAACAAAATGAAATTCAATATAGAGAAAAGTAAAGTCCTACACTTAGGCAAGAAAAACCAAAAGTACACATATAGACTGGGTGAAACCAGGCTCAATAGCAGTAACTGTGAGAGGGATCTTGGAGTCTTAGTGGACAACCAGCTAAATATGAGCCAGCAGTGTGCAGCAGCAGCCAAAAAAGCTAATGCAATCCAAAGTTGTATTAACAGAGGGATACAGTCAAGATCAAGGGAAGTACTAATACCACTCTATAAAACCTTAGTAAAACCACACCTAGAGTACTGCATCCAGTTTTGGTCACCACATTATAAAAAAGATGTTAAGACTCTAGAAAAAGTACAGAGAAGAGCAACCAGGATGATTAGGGGACTGAAGGCTAAAATATACAACACACAGTTGCAGGAACTGGGCCTGGCTAGTCTAGTAAAGAGAAGGACCAAGGGAGACATGATAGCAGTCTTCCAATATTTGAGGGGCTGTCATAGGGAGGAAGGGGTCAAGCTACTTTCTAAAGCGCCTGTAGGCCAGACAAGGAATTGTTAAGTCCTGGGCATGGGCGCAAGGAACGGAGACAAGGCATCGAACGGTGACTTCAACTCTTTATTGAACAGAAAGAACAGAGCAACTACTTGGGCAGCAGCAGCTCTTTTATAGAGCTGGCTGCTGTCAAAACAACCAATGATTCGAGCTTACCGCTTTCACAAGCGTCCAATCAGTGGCCCCCGTTAACAGCCAATCAGACTGGCCAAAAACGACCAATCACGACTCACTATTCATGGGCCAATGAGAAGTGCAGGATTACAAGCCTGCTGTGAAGTAAAGCTGTTTAGGGTTGTATCGCTGCATTGGCTTAGTCCATAACAGAATAATGGATGGAAACTGAACAAGGAGAGATTTAACCTGGAAATAAGGAGAAACTTTCTGACAGTGAGAACAATCAACCAATGAAACAGCTTGTCCTCGGAAGTTGTGGGAGCGCCATCACTTGAAACCTTCAAGAAGAGATTGGACTGCCATCTTTCAGAAATGGTGTAGGGTCTCCCGCTTGGGTGGGGGGTTGGACTAGATGACCTACAAGGTCCCTTCCAACTCTGATTATCTGTTATCTATTATCAACTGGACTTTCTTGGGTTTTTTCCTTTGAAAATGTTTTGTTCTCCTTCAAAAAGCTGCCAGATGGCTGCAAAGAATATAAATATTTCCATTCCCACCAGTTAGTTAGAACTGAAGAAGCTTCTTGGATGAGAATCAAAACATTTTAAAAGGGGGGAAAAATCAAGAAAGTCATGTTGTCTTTTGAGTGGGGGGAAAGCATCTTTGAGATGAACTTGCTTTTAGGTAAGCTTGTAAATTAAGGTAATCTAAAAGTTTTCATTACAGACCACAATGATATTTAAAGTATTGCTTTATCAGACTGGGAGGTCCATTCCTAACCATTTCCTATCTTCTACTCCTGGTTTTCCATGTACCTCTTATTTCAACTTCTAGACTATTATCTCTGCTGACCAAATGTTTCACAAGAAACTAGTTTTTCTGGTAATAAATTCTCAGCTGAGTTTCACTACTGTTTTCACAGGTTAGCCCTATGAATTGTGTGTTGCAAAAGCTTTGCTTGTTATTGCTTGGTGCTTTGCATGCCTGAAACAAGAGAAGAGAAAAGCCTTAGCATGCTTTTCATGCATCACAATTTCCTAAAAAAGCTTTTTTTTAATTTTGGAAGACCATCTTTATACCACATGTTATTTTCATAATGTATATATTAAGATTGCCCGCCACCAAATATCTTCATATGAAACTTGATGGACTTATTCCATTCAAAATGTTTCTATTTATTTATTAATTTTGTTTGTCACCCATCTCACCTCACTATGACTCTGGGTGGCTTACAATGTTAAAAGAGTTACCTTGGTATTCAACTGCTTTGAAACTCATTGAATTTTGTACTTAACACATTTTGACATGAACATTTTGTCCTGGTACCTCATTGTTGACTTGGTACTCAATGTACAAGCTAGAACTTGTTGATGTTGGCTGCCTTGTCAATTGTCCTACATTATTCCATATGAGAAAACATTGTTTAGTACTCACCATTTTTGGTATTCATTTCACCTTCCAGAACCAATTAGGGATGAGTACTGAGGTACCAGCGGTGGGATTCAAATTTTTTACTATCGGTTCTGTGAACGTGGCTTGGTGGGTGTGGCAGGGGAAGGGTACTGTAAAATCTCCAGTCAAAAGTGGTATTTGCCAGTTCTCTGAACTACTTAAAATTTCCACTACTGGTTCTCCAGAACTGGTCAGGACCTGCTGAATACCTCTGTGAGGTACCATTGTAATGTATACATATAGAGTAACAGCAATACATCAACATGAATACAGTAAGAGTAAAACACTATAAAATATAAGTACATGTTCAGCTTCATCCACAAATCTGATCAGTTTTGCCCCAACCTCCGGAGTGCCCAATAGGTTTGAAAGTTCTGGGTCTAAGTTGAAGAATCATTTATCATGAGCTGAGGGGGTGGGAGGGGCCGCTGAAGAGGCAAGTTGCTTGGACACCAGGTCAAGGAAGATGGGGAGGGTTGGTATGACCTCGGCTTCCATGACAGGCTGTTGAAAAATTGAATCCTCTGGCCCCTCCGGGGTAAGAGGAGGGGGGTCAGAGGGGATCTGAGTCTATAGGCCTGAAATGTTTCTGGCCTTAAACAGGAGGGATTTAAATAGTTGGGTCTTAAAAAGGCCCACAAAGGCAGGTTGGTCGGGAATGAAACCCTCCTCCTCTGACATCTCTGCCTCTGACGGTTCTGTGTTGTAAGGGGGTTCGTTATATTGTAGGGACCCCAAATCAAAGTCCTCCTCCTCCTCCTCCCTGTAAGGATCTAGTTCCCCTACCACCGCCGCCTCCTCCTCCCTTACTGAGGGGGAACCTTCCCCCTGATGGGGTACCTGATCCTGTGGCAGTTCCGATCTGAGTGGGAGTGATCTTACTGAATGATTCGGTGGGCAGCGGTAGTAGACTGGGCCTGCCCATCTGTTGGAGCCCTTCCGCAATCCCTTGGCGGATAGCCTGCTCCATCCAGAATCTCAGTTGCTCTGGAGCCACCTGGATGAGAGGTTCTTCCTAGTGTAGGCCGGTGGCCGTGGGCATGAAGGTAGCCTCTGGAGTTCATCTGGCCGGTGTTCCAGGAGCCTGGAGACCCTGAGAGGGCAAACTGCACCTGGATAGGGAGGAATGAACTATGGGAGGAGGGGGTTGGGAAGAGGTAGAAGGAGGTAGTATGGAAGGCACTGAGCCTGCTTGCCTGGTGCGTTTATCGATCTCTTTTTCCAGCACCTCATGGTATCTTAAGGCGTCCCTCTGGGAGGCTTTAGAGGGCTCCTTAGCCTGCCTGCACAGATAATGGGTCTTTGATTTGGCCTTGAAGGAAGAGCCTGTGGAAGGATTGCCTTCTGCCATTTTTTGATAATTGATTAAGAAAAAAGGACCAATATGTGGCGGTTGGCGTGCCTAGGGGTCGACCTACAACAAGGCCGGGAGCCCTTGGAAATCTTATACGCCCCCCCCTTCTTATTTATATATATATTTATTTGTTTATTTATTTATATGTATCAAATATCTGTATAAATATATGGTATTCTTATTCTTATTGTTATTATTATGATTTTTTTTTAATGTATATATATATATATATGTATATGTTGTGGCTCCGGGTTTGGATTCTGCTCCTGTGGCAGATATGAGTTCAAGTGATGAGGACATGGCAGCAAAATATGAGCCGGCATTGCTTAGTGATTGGGATAGTAACCAGGATGAGGAGATGGATGTAACAAGGGAAGATAGACCTGAAATAATAGAGTTGTCAGGACCTTCGACCTCCTCTGGTTCTTAATCTGATCAGCAGCTGGGAATGGCTGACAGGGAAGGCAGGAGAGAGTTTTCCAGCGGAGATGAGAATCTGGAAAACTTATGGTTAGACATAAGAAACAGAAGGAGGCTAAGAAGACAAACCCAGTTAGAAAGGAAGCGGAGAGCTAGTCAATAATTAGGGAAATTAGCACGCTTCATAAGTGAATAAAAGGACACGACTGGGCTGGTGGAATTCGCCAGAAGCAAAGTGACTAATTGGGAGTGAAGACATGCAGCAAACTCTCTGAGGCTTGAGATTTACTGCCACGCAAAGGTTGCCGGACAGAGTGGGGATTTATTGCTGTATATTGGAATTTACTCCAGCCGTTCTTTAGTGGGGGGTTTGTTTTTGAGTTGAAGTAATTCTGAAATGGCTGCTTTTTGTTTTGCTCACCTGAAATTAAAGGGGAGACATAACATTTTTGCTTCTGGCCACACAAACCATCTTTAATCCAAGATGGATCAAAACCAACTGCGGCGTTTGGTGGAGCAGCAACAGCAACAGATAAATCAATTGATTCAAAGCAATCAGACTCTTCAAAATCAGGTGACACAACTGGTGAATCATATTTCCAGCTTGCAAAGCCCTGCTGCTGCTCCCTCAGCCCCTCCCTTGAGGAAAAGCCCGGTATCCATGCCGGAGAAATTTTCAGAGCAAATGGCATTCATGGGGCAGTGCCAATTATCTTTGAGGCCTGAAGACTTCCCAAATGACCGGGCTAAGGTAGGATTTATGATTAGCCTATTATCTGGGCAGGCTGCCAAATGGGCTACTCCCTTGTTAATTCAAGATAGCCCGTTGTTGGACAATTTTCAGGGTTTTCTACAACAAATGAGAGTTATGTTTGAAAATCCAATTAAAATACAAACTGTGGCTAGACGGTTACGGGACATTTATCAGGGGAAACGTCTGATAATACATTGCAGAATTTCGTTTGCTGTGTATGGACTCTAACTGGAATGAACCGGCTCATATGGATGCGTTCCAGGAAGGCTTATCTGATGCCATCAAGGATGAGCTAGTCCTTGCAGAGCGGCCTTCAACTCTGGATGCATTGGTAATCCAGTGCTTACGTATTGAAGTACGCTTACAACAGCGCGGAAGTAAACGGCCCGTTGTGGAACCACCTTCTTTTTCTCGTGCACAAACCACGCCACCGAAAGTTTTTCAAACCACAGTTAAGACTGAGGAGCCGATGGATTTAGGTGCACTCCGCCCTTGCTTAATGGTGCGAGAACGTTTGAGAAGGTTCCAGGAAGGCTTGTGCCTTTATTGTGGGGGTCTGGGACATTTTGCAAATTCCTGCACTCGGAAAGGGACTCGCAGATCCGTGCCTGAAACCACTCCTGGCCCATCGGGAAACAGAGTAGGCCCAACCTCAGGGAAACTCTAGGTCGGGCACGCTCTACACCCCCACCCCAAATTGCTGAAATAAATCCTAGCCTTCCTCAGCATTTACTTTTGGACACTTGTATCTTTTTGCAGTCCCAGAAGGAGGGAATTCCCACCGTTGCGCTGGTGGATTCAGGGGCTACAACCAGCTTTATGGACTGGGCTTTTGTCAAACATTTTGAAATCCCATTGATTGCTGTGGATCCACCCATTAAGGTGGAAACTGTAGATGGGCGTGAACTCAAGTCTGGGCCCATTCGTTTCGCCACCCAACCAGTGCGTATGCTTATTGGGGATCATGAGGAGGTGATAAGTTTTTATGTCACCTCGAACCTTCATCTCCCTTTGGTTCTCGGCATGTCCTAGCTGCTTTTGCATGATCCGTTGGTGGCTTGGGCACAGAATGCCATTTCTTTTCCAAGTCTCCAATGTGTGGACCACCTGAGACATATCTGTGCTGGCCAAGACATCACTGCTCCTACTGTCTCAATACCTTCGGAGTTATCGTACTTCTCCAATGTTTTCAGTGAACAGGAGGCAGGTCAATTACCACCACATCATGCTTATGATTGTCCCTTGGACCTGATACCAGATGCTCCATTGCCAAAGGGATGGTTATACTCCATGTCGGAGCCCGAGTTGGTTGCGCTCCGAGAGTTTTTAGATAAAAACTTAGCTCAGGGATTTATTCGACCCTCGTCGTCCCCTCTTTCGGCTCCCCTTCTTTTTGTCAAAAAGAAGTCGGGAGAGCTCCGTTTATGCTGTGACTACCAACGGTTGAACTCCATCACAGTGAGGAATAGCTATCCCTTGCCGCTCATTCCAGAATTGATGGAGTGGTTGCGGGAGGCTACTATCTTCACTAAACTCGATCTGCGTGGGGCCTACAAACTGGTTCGGATGCACAAGGGGGACGAGTGGAAGACGGTATTTGGCACTCATTATGGTCATTTCGCGTACACCGTCATGCCATTTGGTCTGACCAACGCTCCCACTGTATTCCAGCATTTGATGAATGACATTTTCTGGGACATGCTGGATAGGTTTGTCGTGGTGTATCTGGAAAACATTTTAATCTACTCTCGGTCTAGGGATCACCACCTTCAGCAGGTTCGTCAAGTGCTTCAGCATCTTCGGGAGCATAAACTCTACGCGAAACTGGAGAAGTGCTTCTTTTTTCAGTCATTGATAGAGTTTTTAGGCCATATCATCTCTCCCAAGGGCATTGCTATGGACCCTAAAAAAGTCAAGGCCTTGTGTAGTTGGGAAGCCCCTCGTCGAGTCAAGGACATGCAATATCTTCTGGGGTTCGCCAATTACTATAGGACCTTCATTCCGGACTTTGCTAAGTTAATGGATTCCATCATTCAGCTCCTCCGTAAGAAGGTCCCGTTCCAATGGGGGCCTCTGCAACAATAAGCTTTTGAAACTTGAAAGAAAGTGTTTGTGGCCGAGCCAATATTGAGGCATCCTGATCCGAATTGTCCATTTGTGGTCGAGACAGATGCCTCTAATGCAGCTATTGGGGCAGTATTGTTACAAGCTCCAAAGGATGGCACACCTCTTTTCCCCTGCACATACTATTCTAGGAAGCTCACAGCTTCTGAGCACAATTACACCATCTGGGAAAAGGAGTTGTTGGCTATTAAGGCTGCATTTGAGACCTGGCGACATCATCTAGAGGGGGCTTGGCACAAGGTGGAGATTCGGACGGATCACCGAAACTTGGAACATTTGTCTACCGCTAAGAAGTTGAACCAACACCAGATCCGATGGTTGTTGTTTTTTGCAAGGTTCAATTTTTCTGTCACTTATGTTCCAAGTGGACAGAATTGGAGGGCAGACGCGTTGTCTCAGAAACCCGAATATATCGGTCCCGAGGATCCTCTTCCTCCACGAACGGTGTTGCCACCAGAATCCTTGGCTGTACTTCAAGATCTAGTAGATTTGCGGGCTTGCATATGGGAGGCGCAATGATTGGACGCGTGGATGCAGCAGAGATGGGGAGACGTTGGACCTGATTCCCCATGGTCCTTTGAAGAGGGATTGCTACCACATTGGGGTTTATTGTATGTACCCACCAGGTCACTCAGAGCTCTCGTCATGACGCAATGTCATGATAACCCCGCTGCTGGTCATTTTGGATTTTATAAAACTTTGCATTTGGTCACCCGGACTTTTTGGTGGTCTCAGGTTCGACACGATGTGTTCTCTTACGTCGCTTCTTGCGTACATTGTAGACAAGCGAAAGTGGCGTCAGGTGCACCTCCTGGACTCCTCCAACCATGACCAACTCCGGGCAGACCATGGGGAGCGATCTCCATGGACTTTCTCATGCATTTACCATCCTTGTCGGGCTTTACGATGGTGCCCGTGGTAGTTGATATGCTGACTAAAATGGCTCATTTCATTCCCTGTCGGAGATTACCATCGTCCCGCACTACGGCCCAGTTATTTTTACAACATATCTTTCATCTACATGGACTGCCAGATAGAGTGGTTTCGGATTGTGGGGTTCAGTTTACTGCGCAGTTTTGGAAACAGTTAATGGCAGCGTTACAAGTTCAGGTGTGCTTAGCATCAGCGCACCATCCGGAAACTGATGGCGGGACTGAGAAGGTTATTGGCATTCTCACTCAATATTTGAGATGTTTTGTCAATCATTGACAAAATTGGGTGAAATACCTCCCATTGGCAGAATTCGCCTTTAATAACTCTCAGCACACCTCCACTCATGTAATGCTGTTTTTCACGAATGTGGGTTATCATCCCCACTTCTTCCCATTAACTTTGATGGATTCCCCGGTTCCTGAGACACAAGATTTTCTGGAGGAATTACAAGCGGTTCACCGTTTAGTAGTGCAACTACTCGAAAGGGCGAAAAAAGACTATAAACTGTTTGCGGACCGGTCACGTCAAGCAATGCCTCCATTAGCTGTGGGTGACAAGGCAGGAGAGAGTTTTCCAGTGGAGATGAGAATCTGGAAAACTTATGGTTAGACGTAAGAAACAGAAGGAGGCTAAGAAGACAAACCCAGTTAGAAAGGAAGCGGAGAGCTAGTCAATAATTAGGGAAATTAGCACGCTTCATAAGTGAATAAAAGGACACAGCTGGGCTGGTGGCATTCGCGAGAAGCAAAGTGACTAATTGGGAGTGAAGACATGCAATAAACTCTCTGAGGCTTGAGATTTACTGCCACGCCAAGGTTGCCGGACAGAGTGGGGATTTATTGCTGTATATTGGAATTTACTCCAGCCATTCTTTAGTGGGGGGTTTGTTTTTGAGTTGAAGTAATTCTGAAACGGCTGCTTTTTGTTTTGCTCACCTGAAATTAAAGGGGAGACATAACATGTATACACACACACACACACACACACACACACACACACACACACACATATATGATCTTCCTCTGTCCTTTAAGCTCCTCTAGTCTTATTTTTGTTATAAATGATGTTTAGAAAACTCTCTGTCCGAAGGAGATTAGAGGAAGAAGAGGAAGCTGGTCCAGATGACCAAGGAACACCACGGGCCCTAAGGAAAGGCTGGGCCTAACCAGACTACCTTCCCAGGCAGCACTGGGCAGGAGTGGTGGGAGTCAAACCACGCCAGCTAAGGCAGGCTGCAGAAGAAGCCAACAAGGGAGGCAGAGAAACTGGCCTCCAACGAAAGAACCAGGCAAAGTCTATAAAACGAAATCTGAGCAGGCCGGCAGGTCCTGCTGCCTGATTCCGAGCGTGCTGCAGCGATCAGGAAGATAAGAGAAAAACAAAATGGCGCCCGGCCATGAGGCGGCGCTTAAAATGGCGTCCGCCTGCTACGTGGGCTTACAGGCTCCAGCAGTGATGAGAAATAGCTCTCCAGGACAAAGCAAGGGTCCCCAAGGGGAAAGCAAGCCAGGAGAGTCAGCAACCTTTGAACAGAGAAGAAAAACGGTGTTCGTTTGGGGGGGGAAGAGAGAAAGTGCCAATTAGCCACTGATAAAGTTGAATTTCTGGGATACCTTATAGATAAAGAAGGGATCCACCCCACTGAAAACAAAATCAGAGCAATCAAGGGAGCTCCCAGACCTGGAAATAAAACTGATTTACAAGCCTTCTTGGGACTTATTAATTTTTACAATGTATTTTTGCCACAGAAGGCAACAATAGCAGAACCGCTAGACAGGTTGCTGGATAAGAAAGCTACCTGGACCTGGGGGTGACGAGAAGAAACCGCATTCCAGGGAATCAAAGAATTAATTACATCAGACTGTGTACTAATCCAATACAGCAAAACCCTGCCACTAACGTTAACCTGAGATGCATCACCATTCAGCGTCAGGGCTATACTCAGCCACATATTACCCAATGGAAGAGAAGCACCGATTGCATTCTATTCAAAAACTCTATCAAAAGTGGAGTGAAACTACAGCCAATTGGATAGAGAAGCGTTGGCCACAATAACAGGAGTTAAAAGGTTCCACGAGTACATCTATGGCAAGAAATTTTCACTGGTCACCAATCATAAACCTCTTTTAGGAATACTCACAGGAAACAAACCTACACCCAACATATTGTCACCGCAGATGAGGTGGTCTGAATTCCTCGCTGCATACAATTACGAATTAATCTACTGGCCAGGAAAGAACTTAACAAACGCTGATGCCCTGAGCCGTTCTCCCCTACCTGAGTTAGATGATGATCAACCCTGCACATCGAGATGCTGGCAAACCTACCCATAACAGCAACAGACATTGAGAAGGAAACTGCGAGAGACAGAATCCTGGAGCAGATTTTAAATTGGGTAGGTAAAGGGTGGCCGGAGACTGAAAGTGACAAGACTGTTAAACCATTTGGGAATAGACAAACTGAACTATCTATCTTAAAAGGATGTACTATGGGGGGGGGTAGAGTTATACCGGACGTATTGAGGGAACAAATACTCGAATTATTGCATGAAGGGCACCCGGGTATTGTCCGAATGAAGTCCCTGGCTAGGAGTTATGTATGGTGGCCAGGGATGGATACAGATATTGGGAAATGGGTAGCAACGTGCAAACAATGCCAAGAATCTAGACCTGCACCCCCTTCTGCACCTGCACTAGACTGGGAAACACCTAGGGACCCATGGTCTAGAATACACATTGATTTTGCTGGACCAGCTAAAGGACACACATTCTTAATAGTGGTAGACGCTTACTCAAATTGGCTAGAGGTAAGCATTATGCACTCAACCACAACAGAAGCTGTTATTAGACAACTAAGAAAGCTTTTTGCAACACATGGATTGCCAGATTTAGTTGTACCTGACAATGGACCACAATTCACTGCACTAACATTTGAGAGGTTCCTGGCTGAACAAGACATAAGGCGCGCTTTAACAGTGCCAGATCAGCCAGCTACAAACGGATGGGTCGAACGCATGGTCCATTATACTAAGGAAACACTGTACAAGCTAGAAACTGGAGATATCCAGGAAAAAATATATAAATTACTAACGATACAGCACATTGTATACACCAAACACCACAACTAATAAAAGCCCAGCAGAACTATTAAGGGGAAGAAAACTAAGATCTAGTTTACACCCCACATATAGCACAGAAAAGCCAACAGACTCCTCCAATAAGTGCCGTACATTTAAAACAGGGGACCTGGTCTATGCAAAAAACCTAACGGGGGAGCCATTATGGATACCAGCTAAAATAATCCAAGTAACAGGACCCCAGTCACACAGGGTAGAGACAGAGGACAGAAAGAGCTGGAGGAGACATATAGATCAACTCAGATCAAGGGCCCTTTTAAGAAACACTAACAATCAAAGGGAACAAGGAGCCCACACAAACACAGGAACCAAGTCAAACATTAAACCAAAATAATAACCAAACCAGAGGGGGGGGAGACCCCTCAAACACAAATGAGAAGGGAGGGGGAGACCCTCCACAAGCACGAGAAATAACAAAACAAACCCTAACAACAACACAACAACCAATACCACCATTAGCCCCGAGTGGAAATCGAAATCACATATCTGGAGAAGAAGAAAACTTCAGAAGACTGGAACAGGCGCTGGAAAACCATCATGAAGCTGCTCCTGTCAGGAGTGGCTCAACCAGCCCGGAAAGGACAGGTGGGAGCGGCATGGCTGATTCCACCTTCCAGGAGGTTCCACAGAGGAGGATGGAAGGAACAGCAAACCCATCTGAACAGTCCAAAGACAACACCACGACTGAATTGCGCAAGTCCAGTAGAAATCATAAGAGTCCCACCTATTTACGTGACTACTTAACATAGGGATGTCCTGATTGGTTGGACTGGACCACATAGGGAGGGGTGTTGTATATTTGAATATTTGAATGTTCCATTTTAATTGGTCCAGCCAGACGGTGTGAAACTTGAATAGCCGCCATTGGCTGAGAGCCGAGAGCAGCCGCTATAAAAGAGGCTGCCATGGCTCCGTTGTTGTTCAGTTCCAGAGAGAAAATCAAAAGCAACTAAAGATTAACTGGTCTCAAGTCGTCTTTCCCACAACTTAACAATCAAGATATTAGCAGACCTGTTTATCTGTCCAGGTTCAGAATGTTTTCTAAATTGGGGACTGAATCAAAATTGGACATAGTCTAAATCACGATTAGTTTAGACTAAGGAGGAATCATAAGTGCCAAAGTGACATGAAATCTTAGTAATAATCCTAGATATACAAGAGTGAGATACAAGAGTTCTTAGAAATCAGTAGATATATGTCAAACACCAATAACCTCATATTTCTTAATTCCTGGCAACCTTTATATCTTTGTCTCTACGGTCCAATAACTGGGTCTGCCAACATATTTCCTATTTCAAGCATCTCTGATTTAACTTGCTATAAATTTTCTGTAGATTGACATACTAAATTTATCTTCCTTTTAAGATAAGTGTTTGCACTGAAGATGCCTCAAAGTATTCAGCTAAATCATTTGGGACAGTATGAAAGTTTAGATGGAAAAGAGCAGCTAAATTGTTTTTTTTTAATGTTGTTATGTTTTAGGAATGCATTTCTGGCAAAGAAAGCAAAAACTTGCACACAGTGTCTTTTTATAGCCTAGTTTATGCAATAAATGGTTGTATTGATGTCGTTTTAATTGTAATCATTTTTCCTGCAAGAGAATGAGAGTGACACAGTTTTCACATCATAGGAGAACAGCTTTGTGGTGGTGGCTGAAAGCATTTCTGTTCATCTCACTCTAGCAAGTTTTTGCTGCTGAAACAAACTTTTCCTTTGATTATTGTTTCCCAAATTTGATAGGTAGCCAATGTATTGCTGCAGTGGAGACTTTTTTAATGGCATGTTTTAGATTCCTTTAAACATTTCATTATTCCAAATGGCATTTTCAAAAATAGCATTTTTGGAACAATATGGAATTGCTGTTTCCTTTGTAGAAAACTTACTGTCCTGCTGAAATTTATTTTCCTGCATGCATTTTGACTGATATGCTGTTGAAAAATTCAGTTAAATTTGTGGCAAATTGTCAGCTTGCAAAAGACCACATAGGAGTGACTTTACTCTTCCACTAAAAGTACTATCAATTTTCAGATGTCACAGATGAAAGCAATAGTAATTTTTAGGTCTTTACTCTCAGGCCATAATAAAATTCATATCACAATGAAAATAGTGGTGCAACTGGAAATGATAACTAATATTCAGATAGATGATAGATAGATGATAGAGCCAGAGCCAGAGGGGAGGAGAGAGGAGAAGAGGGAAAGAGAGAATATAAAGATGATGAAATAATCACAAATTTTCCCAGCTCTATAAAATATAGAATTTTTTTAATTCACCAATATGGCGGCACAGAATTAAATTACTTCCTGAGGAAAATCTCTCTCTACAAACACCCCATTATTAGAGTCAAGCAGCAAGGAAAATCTGAAGCTAGATTAGCCCCTTTGTCTTTCCAGGAGACAGTACAAAACCAAAGGGAACATTAGAAGTTGTGTGGCATTTTTAAAGCAATTTTTCCCTAAGCCAAAACCAAGAAATACATCTACTGTAAATAATGAGTGAGAGCTAATTGAGTCTGAGGTAAAACTTGTCACTGATTAATCCATCAGTTAAAATCAGCTGTCTCTCTTTCATATGTCACAGTTGGATGACATGTAAACTTAACAAATTATAATTATTATTGTTGGCCACATAAAACAATTGACAATAAGACTTAACAATTGTTGATAAGAAAGGCAAAAAAAGTCTGGAGAGTGGACATTGCAATGTCTGGAGATAGCAGAACAGAAGAGAAAGAATTGGAGAATATCACACAATACAGAGACCTGCAAATAGAAGTAGAACAACCATGGAAAAGAAAGCCAAGATAAAACTAATAGTAATAGGTGCCTTGGGTGCAATTCCAAAACATCTGGAATGTTACTGGAACACCATTGGAATTGACAAAAATCACCATCAGTCAGTTGCAAAAGGCAGTCTTGCTTGGAACAGTTTACATCTTGCAACGATATCTTTAATACTATCAAACAACATCTGCTATTCCCTATCCTTGGCAAAAACTCAATAGGTGGATAAAAATGCCAAATCCAGTCTAAACATCCGATTATGTAACCAACCATAGTAACAATAAATAAGTTATACTTGTTCGATTCTTTTTCTTTGCAAGCATAGCTTCTTCCTGGTCCATCAGATATTTCTAAGGGACATCCATCAAAGGAGAAAAGATTTCCTGTCATCAGCATGATGCCGAAGCAACCTTTTGCTTGTGATCATGGGACCTTAGAGAGTTTACAGAGTGGGCACATTCTATTTTTGATCAAGGAAAAAGAGTCATATATAATCTCAAGAAAGGCATTCAATAAACATTAAGAGTTCCAAAGGAATCCAATTAAGTACTAGGGCTAGTTAGAGACACTAACCTACATCACATTTTTCCACATTTTCTTGGGAAGGAAGATATCCCACGGATTGTTTTACATATCTCTGCCTAATAGGTACTATTTTAAACACAATTCATCCTCATATGCATGGTTTTATATATTAGCACTGAATTGAAATTGATGGATTCTGGCAGATCTGGGCATTATTGCTGTGCTGCTTATGATGGCATCCACAATGTTGACCCACCCTGTCATTCTAAAAGAATAATTTAACAATAGAGGTAGATAGCTTTGCAAGAGTGAAATGCAGTAAAATGGTTATCAGAATGGTGAATGCTTCCTTTCTGTGCCATTCCTCTTGTAAAGTACTTTGGAATGAACTATCTTTTCCTGTGCTGTACTTTTATCCAGGGATTGTCTCTTTTATCATTTTTATCTTGATAGTTACAGTCTGGTTTGCACAGCAGTGTCCACTGTGCAATTGAAATTCCTTTGCTAAAGTCCTTATGTAGGTCATCAAATGAAATGCTTTTTATAGATTCCTATCTAAATAAGGGGCAGATAATAGATTGTGGTATCTTCAAATGTGAGAACACACACACACACACACACACACACACCTCTCTCTGGGGAACCAACAGCCCAATAATAGTAATCTGTTTTAGATGGAAGAACATATACCGTGTTTCTCATATAATAAGGCTGGGTCTGATTTTTTTTGAGCCCCGAAAAAATGGCTAGGCCGTCTTTTCGGGGTGACTTAATTCCCCCCCCCTTGCATCTTTGGGCTTGGATGTTGACCTTGGCATTGGTGGAGCACTTCGTATCGGGGTCAATGCAGGCAGCACCATATCTGGGTGTGCAACAAAAGTACTTCCTAATGGAAAGCCCCCCCACCATTCTCCCCATTTCGCATGTTTTAATATAGGCCTTAATTTGGGGGGAGGGGCTTAATTTCATTTCATGCCTATAAAACATGCTGGGACTTCCTATTGGGGGAGGCCGTATTGTTGGAGAAACAGGGTAGATATACCATAGATGAAGAAGGTAAAGCAATTCTTCTGTACCTTTATAGATCCCAACATAAACTACTATGTGATATGAATTCATCACTTTATCCATACACGATATGAGAAAATAAATGATATATAAACTGTATCATTGTATTTTCAGCACAATTCAAAAGTCCCATTAGGGAGATTCACTAATTTCATGATCTCCTTCTTGAAGCTCTGTTTCAGCTATTGAAGAATAAGTAGCCCTAGGAATTTTAGCAAATGTATTTCAAGAGTAATCTTCATTCATTGTAATAAATAAAAATCCAATGTAAAAGGAATGTTTTTAAAGAGTAACACCAAATATCATAACCCTAAACCAGAGGGCAGTCTATTCTTTTCCTGTGGATTTCCCATAGAAAGTCTTGGCAATACTGGCTAGTAATACTTAGTAATTAAGTAGATGAGTATGTATGTAAAGGGATTTTTAAATCATTGTTTGTTGAGCTCACATATATCAGTGAGGTTTGGAGAATATCTAATATTTGTGACCTTTCTCACTGTGACAATGTTTGGGAAACCTACTTCAGAGTACAGGACAACTCCTGAAAATCAGGATTACCCCCAAATAGGTGAAGGAAAAATGTGTAATGCTACCCTTATGGAAAAATTACCATACCTAAAGTCCCTTGGTTAATAAATGTGCATTGTTGCCAGCTATTATTTTCTTAATTTTCTTCAATAGAATCAAAAATCCATATGAAGTTTTATTTATTTCAAAATTACAAGTATTTGGCTCATGTAATTACTTTGCTGGGAGAGCTAACTATTGCCTATGGGGACTATGTAATTGACGTGGAAGTGGGAGTAGAGTGTCATTGTTTCTATTTTAAGTATTATTTTAGTAACAGTAATTTCTCATATACTGCAAAGATCTTGCCCAAAAAATAGCACATTTCTAAAATTACTCTGTATAAAAATATTCGTTATTATCTTACCAAAGCATTGAAAGGTACTGTAATATTGAATCAGCATTGATAACATGCGATAATAAACAATCCAGTGAACATTTTATTGTTGAAGTGACCAGGCAATTGTTCACTTATTTTTGAGAAGAGACAAGAAGACCATGAAAAATATAAAATTGCTATTTCTATAGACTTCAAAAGCACTGGACTTCAAAAGCACTGGAAACCAGATTCAGAATGACTATAGTTCCTCCCCACCCCCAATATCTATGTTATTTTGATACATACTACAGTATGATTTTATTACAAATATTACACCTAAAGAGAGATACAGATTCTTGAAATTAAGAGACTAAACCTGAAATTTAGTAAATAAATAAATAAAAAAGAGCAGTATGATTATATCAAATAATTGGAATTCTATGCAAGAAGGATAGCTTGGATGTTAAAATGGATTTCAAAGGAATTCTAAAATCTCCTGACTATAAACTGGGAGAAAATAATAGAAATCAGATAAGTCACTATGTTTGATACATTTAAACATTCTTCTGATTTGGTGAGGAAGGTTTTCAGGATGTCTGTGAGAAAACAGATAAACAAACTGAGATACAAGTGTGTACACAGGGCCAGGCAAGTACATGAAGGTTGTACAATGTGCTTTCCTAGCCCTATGTTCACACTCACCCATTTAGACCTACAGTTCTATTCACTTAAGTCTGTAGTCCCACTTGATGAGCTCCCTGATACACTTGTCTAAAGTCAACTCAGTCCTCAAGCTAAAAATTAGTTTCCTACAGTTGACTTGTGTGGTCAATATTACAACAATCTATGATTATTCTCTCAGGCCTTTTAATGTTAGCTCTGTTATAGTACAAAGAGATCACCTAATTATTTCTTTTCCTTGTGAGTAAGTTCTGGTGCCTACTAGTTAATTAAATTCTTATTAGTTTGCCTGGCATGTTTTCACTTTAACTTTCTGATTTCAGTTGGAATTTTAGACAGTTTTCTTTTTATTAAAAAAATGCAAACTATCCTGGGAAAGAATGCTACATATAAACAGTTAAATGACAGATAAGTCAATGAATGGACTGTTTGCCTTCCGGTCACATATAACAAGCCTTCTGTAGAGTTCAGTCTTAGTAGATCTTATGGCCTTTTCAGACCTGCCTCACTCCTCTTGAGCAGAGGCAGAAACAGAAGCTGAGTATGGATCCTACTTGAATCTTATTAGTAGATTAAGGCCTGGCACTGGTTTCTCATTCTGAATTACAGCTTTCAAGCCCATCAACAATACAGCTTTCAAGCCCATGTAACAGTGCTAGGAAAAGTATCATTAAAACATCATGTCTACTCAACATTTACAATAAGTTCAATGGTGGATGTTGTAGGATCCAATCTGAGTTGGTCACTGTTGTGTATGTATATAAGTAATAAAGTGTGAGCTTGGAGAAGGTGCGGGGTTCTGGCCCTGCACTTCTGATTGGCTGTTAAGCGGCCGTACAGGATTGGCCCATTCCGGGGAATCCGATTGGCCCTTAACAGAGAGTTCTTATTGGTCATAAAAGCTAGCGTTCCTAGCCTGTTATTGGTCAAAACGTTACAAGGGTTGCCTATATAAGGCGAGGGTAACTGTTGTTTGATTGAGAAGTCACTATGTAAATAAAGAGCTGAAGTTCACCGTTCAGAGGCTTGTCTCCATTCCTCCTCATCCATTCTCAAACTTAACACTGGCGACGAGGATGGGATTTGGAGACATCTGAACCAACGAAACTTCGAAGAACACTGAGCACGTGACAGATGACGCCAACAACGGAACCATGTCCGGCGGCATCGTACCACCCGCTCCATTCGATCCAACTCAAAAGGACTGGGAATCCTACATGGATCACTTCCAAATGTTCCTAGAAACGAACAATTTGAAGAACGCCACACCAGGAAAGAAACGGGCGGTGTTCCTAACGCATTGCAGTCCAACTGTATTTAAGATGGCTAAAGCACTAGCCAAACCCCGAGAAGCAAAGGCGATGGATGCCCTCGTGCTGGTTGTGGAGCCAACCATGCCAGATCCAAATGCAAATTCCGCGACGCCCTCTGCCACGAGTGCGAGAAACGAGGTCACATCGGACGGGTCTGCCGCAGCTTGCCAGGACCCAGCCAAGCCTCAAAAGGGACTAACTATCGCCAATCGACAGGAAACCATCCTGTAAGGCGATTGGAATGACCTCAAACCTCTCCTGCGAGGTCACTACGCCCCAACTGTGCCTACGCTGGTGAGACGGCACGAGTTTTTCCAGAGGAACCAGCAAAAGGGAGAAAGCGTGGCCGACTTCATAGCAGACCTCCGAAATTTGGGAGGCCTCTGCGAATTCGCCGATTTAGAAGAGGCACTATGAGATCGCTTAGTCCTGGGATTAGATGCACCAGGCGTCCAAAGCAAGCTGATGGCAAAAGGAGACATCAGCCTTGCCGACGCCATCGCCGAAGCCACGGCAGCACAGGCGACCAAGAAGTCGGCTGCACAACTACGCCGCAACCGTGTTACGGTACCTCCACTGACAAGCGACATTTTATCCAAGTCAGAAGGACAGCTGGCGACAATGCACCACAAAGACCTCTCTTCGTCGTCAGACAGCAATGAAGAGAGGGTCCATCGACTGCGATCCAACTGGGATCCTCACCCGAAGCCCTTACGCCCTTGTGCTGGTTGTGGAGCCAACCATGCCAGATCCGAATGCAAATTCCGCGACGCACTCTGCCACGAGTGCGAGAAACGAGGTCACATCAGACGGGTCTGCCGCAGCTTGCCAGGACCCAGCCAAGCCTCAAAAGGGACTAACTATCGCCAATCGACAGGAAACCACCCTGTAAGGCGAGAACCAGTAAACCACTCCTACAGAAATCGAGCTTTGCAGAGAGAAGAGGCTCACCATACTATCACTATCGGTCACGCCTCAACCTTGGACACTAAGAAAATTCAAGTCACAGTAGCCATCGAAAACCAACTTTGCCTCATGGAAGTTGACTCGGGATCGTCCCTCTCGATGGTGTCGTGGAAGACACTCAAGCAACTCATCCCTACAATTCAACGCCAAGATCTACGGTTCCAACGCCTCATCCTCAAGGACTACCAGGGGAATCGAATCCCCATCGTCGGGTCCTGCCGAGTCTGAGTCTCCTTCAAGAAGCACAAAGCCTACTTACCTTTAACGGTCATCGATAGAGATAGGCCTAGCCCACTGGGCCTCCAATGGTTCGCACCACTCGGCATTGAAGTGGCCGGCGTAAACCGAGTCGGTGGCTGTGACTGGGAGGAAGACCTTATATCTGAGTTCGGGGACGTCTTCGCGGACAGCTTAGGCGAGTACAAAGGGACCCCGATCTCATTCAGCTTAGATCCAAAAATAGCTCCCATTCATTTGAAACCCCGTCGAGTTCCGTTCGCTTTAAACCAAAAATCGAGGAACAACTTGACAAACTGATAGCTCAGGGGGTGTTGAAGCCCATCGATCACTCCCCTTGGGAAACCCCTATTGTAACACCCATCAAGCCAGATGGGTCAATCCGAATTTGTGGGGACTACCGGGCCACCTTGAACCACGCCCTGCAGCAGAACGCATATCCAGTCCCGGTGGTGCAGCACCTCCTCCATTCCCTGGGGGGCAGGAAAGTTTTTGCTAAATTGGACTTAGCTCAAGCATATCAACAATTACCAGTGGATGAAAAAATGGCACAGGCCCAAATTATTGTGATGCACCACGGTGCCTTTAAATGTACCCGGCTGCAATTCGGAGTTAGTGTAGCCCCGGGGATCTTCCAGAGCCTTATGGAAAGGTTATTGTAAGGAATTAAGGGCGTGGTCCCTTATTTTGATGATGTTTTAATAGCAGCCCCTACAAAAAATTTTTACAAGACCGGTTAAAATCAGTTCTAAAAAAATTCCAAGAAGCCAGTCTTAGGGTTAAAAAAAACAAATGTAAATTATGTGCTGACAGTGTTGAGTTCCTGGGGTACCTGATTGATAGCCAGGGCATTCACCCTACCGAGAGTTAGTTAAAGGCGATCAAAAACGCTCCCAGGCCACGAAGCAAGGCCGATCTCCAGGCGTTCCTAGGCCTCATCAATTTCGAAAATGTATTTTTACCACACAAAGCAACTGTCGCTGAACCGTTACACCGATTGTTAGATAAAAAAGCAATGTGGTTATGGGGTCACCGAGAAGAACAGGCGTTCCGAAATGTTAAAAAACTGCTCACATCTGACTCTGTACTCATGCAGTATAAAGGATGCATCGAATACGTGTATGGGAGGGTTTTTACCATTGTGACTGACCACAAACGGTTGCTAGGGATAATAGCCGGGGATAAACCGACTCCCTACATATTATCCCCTAGGATGACCCGATGGTCAGAATTCTTAGCTGCTTATAATTATCGGTTGCATTCCCCACGCCGACGCATTGAGCCGAGCACCGCTTCCAGAGACTCTCGACGATCCTGCACCAACGGTAACCATGTTGCAAATCGAGGCACTCAACTCACCGCCACTGACTGCACGAGACATCGCGAGAGAAACCAAGCGCGACCACACCCTAGCATGAATCCTGGGTTGGGTAGAACGTAGATGGCCATTGGACCAAGTATCAGATGACTTCACACCGTTCAAGTCTAGGCAGACTGAACTCTTCTCCCAGAAGGGCTGTATCATCTGGGGTGATAGAGTCGTTATTCCAGAGCGGCTCCGTAAAACGTTGCTGAGAACATTGCACGAGGGCCACCCCGGCATCGTGCAAATGAAAGCACTTGCATGAAGCTACGCATGGTGGCCAGGCATTGACAAGCAAATCGAACAGTGGGTTAAAGCTTGCCCCTGGTGCCAAGAAGTCAGCAACGCCCCACCAAAAGCCATGCCTACTGAATGGGAGACACCTCGCGGACCCTGGTCCCGAATTCACCTGGATTTCACGGGACCAACCAAGGGACACACCTTTCTGCTTACAGTCGATGCCTACTCAAATTGGCTCGAAATTCATCGTATGACGACTACGACCTCCGAGGCAGTCATCAAGGTTCTCAACAGACTCTTTGCAACCCACGGACTACCAGACGTCCTGGTGTCCGATAACGGGCCACAGTTTACTGCACTAGTGTTCGAGCAGTATCTTGCTGATCGCGGCATCCGCCATGCGCTCACCTCGCCTGCGCATCCTGCGACCAATGGCCGAGCAGAACGCATGGTCCAATTTGTGAAGAGAACCTTGCAAAAAGTAGACTAAGACAACATTGACGACAAGGTCAATCAAATCCTCTTCTTGCAACACATCACCCCACATAGCGTCACTGGCAGAACTCCCGCCGAACTGCTTATGGGACGAAGGCTCCGCTCCCACCTCGACTGGTTGCACCCTGCTTATGAACCGGAGAAACCACTAGGATCCAGCGGCCGCTGTCGCACCTTCCAGGTGGGAGATCTCATGTATGCAAAGAACTTATCGGGCGACCCGTTGTGGGTGGAAGCGACAGTAGTACGTGTAACCAGCCCCAGATCCTACCTTGTGCAATGCCTTGACAATAAACTTTGGAAATGGCATATCAACCAATTATGGTCATGACTTACAGCAGCCAGTCCGCAACTCCCCTACGACCAAACTGGGGGGGGGGAGGTACGGAAGATGTGGAAATCCTAGAGAACCCGCTCGAAGGAAACGACGATTTAAATGTAACTCAAGAAGCGGAGCTGGAGGGAGAAATGTTTGCACCTCAGGGAATTGCAGAAAATGTGGGCAATGACTTGGAAGTGAACTCTGAACAGAGGCAGCCCCACCACCAAGCGGCGATCTACCTCAGCTGGATTGCAACCAGCCAATACATAGGAAATCCAAAAGACTGAAAAAACAACCGTCCTATTTAAGGGACTATGACTTGGACTAAGGAACCAGGGGGAAGGGGTGTTGTGTATGTTTATAAGTAATAAAGTGTGAGCTTGGAGTAGGTGCGGGGTTCTGGCCCTGCACTTCTGATTGGTTGTTAAGCGGCTGTACCGGATTGGCCCGTTCTGGGGAATCCGATTGGCCCTTAACAGAGAGTTCCTATTGGTCATAAAAGCTAGTGTTCCTAGCCTGTTATTGGTCAAAACATTACAAGGGTTGCCTATATAAGGCGAGGGTTACTGTTGTTTTATTGAGAAGTCACTATGTAAATAAAGAGCTGAAGTTCACCATTCAGAGGCTTGTCTCCATTCCTCCTCACCCATTCTCAAACTTAACAGTCAGTAGGACTAAGATTTGGGGTTTGGGGGCTCCAAGCTTTTGGGCTTTTGCTGGAGCCCATTCTTAGGTAACATCTCAGGAAATTTTTCTCTTTCCAAAATGTGGTGGATGTACTCAGGCAGGTTCTGCTATAAAAAGTCTATGTCTATCAGGTACAAGAATCACTTCTGTGAAGTCATTGGCCAAAATTGTCTTGAATTGACAATTTGACTCTAACTTAGGCTGTCTTGAATTTCTTAGCCTTTGCGAAAATGTCCTTAGATTTAATCTTATTGGAGATGACTATAGATTAAATCAGGGATCCAGGGGTGACAAAATGGCGGCCTGCAGGCCGGATACATCATGTGCAAGCCACGCCCCATCTCCACTCTGCAAAGGCAAAAATCATCACAATACATCACGTGACTTCAGGTGACACAATCAAGTTTGACACCCATGGATTAAATGAATCTCATAATAATAATGTAATGATGGTAAGATATTTAAAAAGGAGACCAGAACCTAGGGAAAATTCATAGCAAAACCCTTTTGCAATAGGAATTTAAAATAAAAAAATGCAATAATTGAAAACGTTTGAAAATTAGGCACTAGGAACTGGATTCCTCTCTGTTTTACGATGATTTATGAGTACTAGTTCGGGGTCATCTACCTGGCTCTGTCTATGAGTTAGAACTGCTTAGCCTGTAAGGACTTAGGAGAGTCTGACTCAGTGGTGGGATTCAAATTTTTTTACTACCAGTTCTGTGGGCGTGGCTTGGTGGGCGTGGCAGGGGAAGGATACTGTAAAATCTCCACAGAGGTGGTATTTGCTGGTTCTCCGAACTACTCAAAAGTTCCACTACCGGTTCTCCAGAACTGGTCAGAACCTGCTGAATACCACCTCTGGTCTGACTCAAATATTTAACAAAGAACATAGTTTATGTGGCTTTAAACAACTGCCATGTTGAAAGGATTACATAGCATTACATAGGTCTGAGGTCCAAGGCCTTACACAGAATCTGTCTTCAGAGCATATCCTGCTTCTGCTTCACTATACCCAAAAAAGCTATCTCTGATTTCTTTTATCATCTGTAGCTACTTTTTTAGGCTTCACTTATCTGTAATGTATGCACAAATATCAGGGGCTGATTCACACTGTCCAGAGATTTCAGGCACAGGAAGCAAAACCCAAACAGATGATAAACAAACTACTAAAAGAAATAGACCTTTTTTCTCTTCTCCCTCCAACTCCTCTTCCTCCTCAGTAATCCTTTACAGGTAATCCTCAACTTACAAACACAATTGAGCCCAAAGTGTCTGTTGCTAAGTGACATAGTTGCTAAGTGAGTTTTGTGCCTTTGTACAACCTTTCCTGCAACACTGGTTAAGTTAGTAACTCGGCTGTGAAATGAACTAGTTTTACTGAAATACATGGCAGCTGCCAAGTGCCCAAATTTTGATTATGGGACCATGGGGAGGTTATAAGTCATAAATGCCAAAAAAACAAAACAAAAACCCCAACTAGTTATAAGTCACTTTTTACAGTGTCTTTGTAACTTCAAACAGTCACTAAATGAATGGTTGTAAATTGAGGAGTACATTTATTTATTTAATTCATGTGTCTGCACAGCCCATCTCCCTCCAGGGTTATTCAGCTTGTTTTTCTCTTTATCATAAAAAAAACCTGCTCGATCTGTAAGGCTTAATTGGTGCTGAAGAAACTGAGTTAGAAGAAGGCAGGGAAGATGTTTATGTCCTGCTCCATCTCTGGATAATTTAATTCTTTCAAGCAAACCTTCCTTAAGCTTACAGCAGCTGTTTCTTGCTTTCTCCCATCCTACATAGAGCCAGCACATAAATTCAGAGCCTTTTTTTTTTTTTTTTTTATTAGAGTGGAACAGATGAAAATAGATAACAGGTTGTAATGGACTTCCGGTAACTCGGATGCCGCTGGTGTTGGCAACAATCTTGATGATTACTACTACTATTCTTCTTTTCTTTCCTGTTGGTTTTGCTGCCAAATTTATTGACATAAATAGGAAGCAATCTTTCTCTGCACTTTGGCCTCATTTGCAGAAACACATTGGAAAGTTCATGAATCATTGGGCCCATTTACAAAGGGAGAGAGGAAATAATATGCTAATGTCAGAGAAAAGGCTTTTTCCCTGTTAACTCCTGTATGCCCATTCCAATCTTCTTCCCCACCCCCAAAGTATAAATTGAAAAAAAAATTAATATAGCAACTAATGAGGTCTAATAAAAAGAAGGACTAGGAATGGCATGAAAGCAGTGTTTCAATATCTCCGACAAAGATGAGGGGGTCAACTTTTTTTCCCAAAGCACCTACAGGCAAGACAAGAAACAATAGATAGAAACTAACCATAGACAGAAATAACTTAGAACTAAGGAGAAAATTCCTAATACCATGTTTCCCTGAAAATAAGACTCTGTCTTTTCATATTTTTTTTGCCACCAAAAAAGGCATCAGGTCTTATTTTGGGGGAAAGTCATCCACTGGCTAACCTCACTTGTGCGTGTCACACCTGGCCCTCTTTTCGCTGTCAGAGGCCTTCAGGAACTTTTTCTTCTGTGGCCAGCAAGGCTTTCCTAAAGGCCTCTGCAAGCCAATAACAGAGCTCCAGATCGATCTGGGGCTCTGTTATCAGCTACAAAGGCCTTTAGGAAAGCCTTGCTGGATGAAGAAGAAATGAGTTGGCAAGGTAGGTGTTGGGGTGTGCGAGGCTTGGTTACAACTGTCCAAAGGTAAGTAGTAGGGCAGCTCCACTGCCCCCCATCCCCACCCTAGCTTAATTTTTACCCATGCACTCTGGAGTGGGCAGGATCTTAATTAGGGCTTATTTTGGGAGGAGGGCTTATATTGGATGCACATGTAAAAATCAAGCTAGGACTTACCTTCAGGGTAGGTCATATTTTTGGAGAAATAGGGCTGTGAGATCAAACAACCAATGGCATAACTTGCCTTCAGAAGTTGTGAGAGCTCCATCACTGGAGGCTTTCAAAAAGAGACTAGACAATCATTTGTTTGAAATGATATAGAGTTTGCTGCTTGAGCATGGGACTAAAAGACCTCCAAGGTTCTTTCCAACTCTATTGCAGTATTCTATGTTCTAATTGTTCTGGAACTCTAATAACGCAAATATTCTTTGTGTAAGGTGCCAGGGTTGGCTCATAAGACTGCACATCAATCTAGATCGAAATACATGAATATGCATGTGCTAGATAGTTTATTCTAGTGGTTAAGGCACCAGGCTAGAAAGCAGGAGACCATGAGTTTAAGTCCCCCCTTGAAAGTCATCTGGATGATTTGGGGCCAGTCGCTCTCTCTCAGTCCAACTCACCTCATAGGGTTCTTGTTATGGGGACAATAGGAGTATGGAAGTGTGTTAGATATGTTTGCCACTTTGAGTTATTTGTCAAAATAATAATGATAGGATATAAATAAATAAATAATAAAATAAAAAAGAAATTTAAACCATAGAAACATACATAGGTTCCCATTACACTATTCTCTTTGGGGATAAGCAGTAGTATACTCAGCACAGAAATTAAGTAGGGAATAACAACCTTAGGAAATTAAAGGAAGAGATAAAAGGGAAAGCTTAGCTAAAACTAGTTATACCAAACTTACTCACTATCACTCTTTATAGTTTTTCATCCTTGCAAACCGCTCTTGATACCATCACATCCACAGCCTGCTTCATACTTGCATCATTATAGTTTTCACCTCAGCATATATATATACACACAAGAGAAACTGGCAGGTGAGAATGAATTATTCATAACTTGAAGCGATAAGACATGACTGAGATGAAATAAGATTTACTAACAGCTCTTAAGATCTAATCCGTTACTAACAGACCATTAATTTTCATGTATTCAACATCAATTGGAATAAATTGGAATCTAAAATCAATTATTAGAACCCTCCAGATGTTTTGGATTTTACTTTTCAACAACATCACCCATTCCAAAGAATTTCAGGAGTTTAAAATATCTCTGGGCATCCGTTTTCATTCTCCTGTTTTCAATTCAAGGAACTTGTAACATTAACATTAATAGGAATATTAATAGAATTGTCAATATCATTTGGAGCTGGGATGCAAAATGTACACTGCAGATTTTGATTTTATCCATTTTTAGTTTGTGGCTCTTAACATGCTGAGCAAAGCCCATTCCAGTCCTAAAGTTGATGAAAGTTTTATATTCCTGATATAAAATATAGTACAGGTAATCCTTGCTTAACTACCACAGATGAGACTGGCAACTTGTGTCATAAGCAATGTGGTCATTAAGGAAGACATCACATGACCACGACAGACTTACACCCTCACTTTGGTGGTCATTAAGTGAACCATCCATGTCATTAAGCAAGACAATATGTGACTGAGACTTGTAATTTTACTGCCAGGTTCCCCAATGGTTCTGATTGTCAGAAACTGGAGTGAAGCATACAAATGATGTTCACATGATTATGGGATTAAGTGAGAGCTACCCGCAGAGTATTTTGCAAGGTATAACATATAGCCTCTAGGATATTTATATTTATAATGATTAGATGAAATAATTTATAATTGCAAGATTAATTCCTACATAATAAATGAGGTAATTTTTGTCTAGGGCAAGAGTCTTCAAACTTGGCAAGTTAAGACTTGTGGACTTCAATACCCAGAATTCCTGAGCTAACATGATTGGAGGAGGAAATCTAGGAGTTGAAGTCCACAAGTCTTAAAGCTGTCAAGTTTGAAGACTCCTGGTCTAGGGTGATTTAGCTCGCATAATGGGAATCTAAAGCACTGGAATCTAAAGCAGGCATGTACAACCCACAACCTATAATCTTTTAAGTCCCTAGAATCTAAGATTATTTGTCAATAAAGATTATTTGGCAACAAATGGCCAAGTTCCAATAGCATGTCTTTTTTTATATTTTTTAAAGGGGGGGGGATACAACTGCCACCAAAAGGTTACACATAACTGTCACAAAAAACTGCTTTAAGACTAAACTATTCTCATTTCTTCCCCTGATGCAAAGAAAGAAATGAGTGAGCATTGAATCCAATCCAGTTTTGTCCCACCTCTTAATCCTGTCTTATTCATTGCCTGTCATTCCTACTGGCATATAGCTAAATCAAAAAAAGAAAAAAGAAAAGAAAATGAAAGAGGAGAAGGCTAATGTCTGAGCTAGATTGGACTATGCTGGTTTACAAGAAAAATGTAGAAGGGCTAAAGGAACCAGAGAGGAATTCCTGGAGACAATTGAAAAAGAGCTCCAACAAAAGACAAGTTGGCTAAATATTATCATTGATGACATAAGCAGACGCTTACAGATATTTGAAGAAGCAGTTATTGATAGACAATCTTGGCAAAATTATATCTGCCATGTCAGTCAGCAGTCATATGCAACTGTATCCCTGATACGGCCTACATCCCTGCCTGTCTCTTTCATCCCAATCTAACTCAAAATCCAATTTCAGTGTTGCCCATGAAGAGGGCATGATCAGAATATTCTCTGTAAAAAATACTATGTTGTGCATGAGCCAGAAAGAGGGCTGTGAAAATATCTACAGACCTCTCACATCCTGGACATGAACTGTTTCAACGTCTTCCCTCAAGATGACACTATAGAGCATTGCACGCCAAAACAACTAGACAACATGCTGTCCACTCTGTTAAAAAACTATTGTAATTCTCACAACACTGTCCAAGCCCTAGGACAAGGGTACGGAAACTTGGCTCAATTTTTGACTTGAATGGGACTGTTTAATATACAAATGTACGACATATGTCTTACATATATATATATCCTACATATATACAAATATACATTTGTGTATTAAACAGTCCCATTCAAGTCAAAATTGATTTCCCTCACCACTGAAAAACCAGTAGGCCAGGGATGGGGAACCTTTTATGGATCACTCAGGAATTCTGGGAGTTGAAGTCCATATGTGATAAAAGAGCCAAGTTTCCCTACCCCTACCCTAGGATGTCAATCCACCAAGTAAAACTGTATTGCCTTTTATCTTTCTTCTCTCTTCATCTTTCCTATTATCTATTTCCTTAGCTTCTTATGACTATAATTTTGTTGTTTGTATTTCATGATTTATGTTAATTGCTTTTATTTAGTTATCCTATTATGATTTATGTTGTTTGCTTATTTAGTATCCTATGACTATCACTGAGTTTGTATCTTATGATTTATGATGATTGTAATTTATGATTATGATCATGATTTATCACTAGTGGCTTATATGGACACTGAGAGCTTATGCACCAGAGACAAATTCCTTGTGTGTCCAATAAAGAATTCTATTCTATTCTATTCTATTCTATTCTATTCTATTCTATTCTATTCTATTCTATTCTATTCTATTCTATTTGTGTGGCTAGCAGTAGCTGTAGATCTTCAGCCAATTGTCCCTCTGCATGTAGAATACAGAAGAAGGAAGAGGAAAGTCCTGTTTGGCTCTAGGAGATAATGGTCTCCTGGATGAGAGAAAGCACTCGTGTTTTAGAAAGCAGTAATTCCATTGCAGCAAGACAGGTAGCATTTAGCAAACCAGAGCTACGTGGCAGGCTTGCCAAGGCCTTTCACAGCTACAGCGTCTCATTCATCAACATTAATTACTACTATGTGAGTAGAGTTAAATGCCAGTTTATCCTATATGACTGCTCGGGTTTAAAGGAGAAATAATTTCCGCTGCTGAGTAGAAAAAGACTGAAGAGATAGGAAATTATACTTTCTGTAATTTTAGGATGAAGTTAAGGCCCAGATACTGTATACCACAAAAATCTAGGTGTCAGTTAGGCTACAGACTTACTTAGCGTTATTTGATAAGACAGCACTTTAGAGTTCAATGAACTGAGCTTTAAGATAATCATTGAGCCTTTAGAGTCAGTTGTAAGACTAAAGGGCCCAGTGTTCCCATTCATTAACTGAACTGACTTTGGCGACATTTTGAGGGCAGCAGATTTCCCCACCTGCTGTAAATTATTGCATTTAAGCATGGTAATGGTTCAAGTCTATTAATATCTTGCTTGCTCTTTTTATTATTATTTTTCTTGGCAGCTGTAACAGTTTATCTGATTATTCCTTTAAACTACCCAACCTTGTGAAGCATATATAGATGTTATATGCACTTTAGTTAATCATTGATCACTTCATTAATTTTTCACTTCCATGTTATTCAGAATACTTCTCCCTTTTTATGATTTGAATTCTATCAAGGATACACAGTACAGTTAGTGTTAAGTACTGAGCGTGGGCACGAAGAATCGAGACGAGCCGGTAAAATAGTGAACTTCAAAACTCTTTATTAACATGGTGTGACAGCTCAGCTCAATGGCTGCAACGGGCCTCCTTATATAGGCAACTTATTAACTATTCAACCAATGAAAACTTGGGAGCGCTAGCTCTGTTAACCAATGGGAGAGGCTCATTAATGGCCAATCAGATTCACCTGAACGGACCAATCTGATGTCGCCATTAACGGCCAATCAGAAGTGCAGGGCCAGAACCCTGCACTTGACTTCAAGCTCTTGATAACTTTATTAACACATTTATTCATTCACAACACCCCTTCCCCCCGGGTTCCGTTTACAGGGTGCGGTTACATAGTCCTTGAGGTAGGCCGGTTGTTTTGTTAGTCTATTTGATTTTCATATTGCACCTGGTATTTGGCTGCAATCTTGTTGAGGTAGGATGTTATCTGGCGAAAGCGGTGCCTCTAACTCTGAGTTCGAATTTTCGTTGTCCCCAACATCTTCGGTATCACCATGAGGCGAACTCACTCCCATCCCCAATTCTTCTTCATGTGTTTCCATTTCGCCGTCGTTTCTATCATTAAAACTTTCTGCTATTCCAAGTTCATCTTCCTCCCTATCTCCTCCCCCCTCAGTTTGAATATCAGGGGACTCGGAGATTCCTGACTGTAGCCTTGATCGTAGCTGATCAATGTGGCACTTCCATAGTCTATTATCGCAACACTCCACAAGGTACGATCTGGGGCTGGTTCCTCAGACCACAGTCGCCTCGACCCACAAAGGATCACCCGACAAGTTCTTAGCGAATACTAAGTCACCTACCTGGAAGGTACGGCATCGCCCGCTGGATCCGTGTGGTTTCTCAGGTTCGTACGATCGGTCGAGGTGGGAACGGAGCTTCCGCCCCATTAGCAATTCGGCAGGAGTTTTGTTGGTGACGCTGTGCGGAATGATATGCTGCAAAAGGAGTATCCGGTTTATTTTTTCTTCGATATTGTCACAATCCATTTTGTGTAGTGTTTTCTTGACAAATTGTATCATGCACTCGGCCCTTCCGTTGGCCGCAGGATACGCCGGCGAAGTCAGCGCATGGCGAAAACCGCGGTCCGCCAGGTACTGCTCAAAGGACAACGCGGTAAATTGGGGTCCATTATCGGATACCAGAACGTCTGGTAATCCATGTGTTGTAAATAGTCTGTCTAGTTTCTTGATGACCGCTTCGGTTGTTGTACTCCTCATTTCATAGATTTCAAGCCAGTTCAAGTAGGCATCTGCTATTAGCAAGAATGTGTGGCCTTTGGTAGGTCCCGCAAAGTCCAGATGAATACGGGACCAGGGCCCCGTGTTGTTTCCCATTTGGTTGGGGTCGCTTTCGGTGGGGCGTTGCTTACTTCCTGGCATTTGTGACCAGCTTTGACCCATGTCTCGATTTGCTTGTCGATGCCCAGCCACCATGCGTAGCTACGTGCAAGGGCTTTCATGCACACGATGCCGGGGTGGCCATCGTGCAAGGTTCTTAGTACCGCTCATTGTAGCCGCTCTGGGACAATGACTCTATCTCCCCAGATAATGCAGCCTTTCTGTGAGAACAATTCCATTTGTCGACTCTTGAATGGGGCGTAGTCATCAGGTATCTGGTCCAATGGCCATCCGCGTTCGACCCAACTGAGAACTCGTGCTAAGGTGGGGTCGCATTTCGTTTCCATCTCGATATTTTGAGCTATTAATGGTGGTGTTTGAAGTGTCTCGATCTGCAACGTTGTCACCGAAGGCGCGGGGTCATCAATGGTCTCTGGAAGCGGTGCTCGGCTCAAGGTGTTGGCGTGGGCAATGGCCTTCCCTGGGCGGTGTTGCAGCCGATAATTATAGGCAGCCAAGAATTCTGACCAGCGAGTCATTCTGGGAGATAATATATAGGGGGTTGGCCTATCTCCCACTATTATTCCCAGCAAAGGTTTGTGGTCAGTCACTATTGTAAAGGCTCGGCCGTACACATACCCATGAAATCTCTTGACAGCAGACACAATGGCAAGGGCTTCTTTATCAATCTGACTGTAATTGCGTTCTGCTTTTGAAAGCGTCTTTGAAAAATAGGCAACAGGGGCTTCGTTACCGTTTGACAAAACGTGGCTCAAAATGGCACCTACTCCGAAAGGCGATGCATCACACGTGATCGTTAATGGCAAAGTCTCATTGTACTGCATTAGTACAGCGTCAGAAGTCAATAAATTTTTTACATTTCAAAACGCCTGCTCTTCTCTGTGTCCCCATACCCAGATTGCTTTCTTGTCCAGTAAACAATGTAGGGGTTCGGCTACAGTTGCTTTGTGCGGCAGGAAAACATTATAAAAATTGAGAAGGCCTCGAAACGCCTGGAGGTCGGCTTTATTTCAGGGTCTTGGGGCGTTCTTGATTGCCCTCAATTTGCTATCGGTAGGGTGAATGCCATTGCTGTCAATCAAATATCCTAAGAATTCGACACGATCAGTGCATAGTTTACACTTGTTTTTCTTAACCTTAAGCCCTGCGTCTTTGAATCTCTGGAGAACCAATCTCAGGCGCTCTCATAAAATTTTAGGGGTAGGTGCAGCGATTAACACATCATCAAAGTATGAAACAATGCCTTTGATTCCTTGTAATAGTCTTTCCATCAAACTTTGAAAGATTCCCGGGGCTACGCTCACTCCGAATTGGAGCCAGGTACGTTTAAAGGCACCTCGGTGCGTAACGATTGTCTGTGCCTCTGCCGTTTTTTTGTCTACAGGCAGTTGTTGGTATGCCTGGGCTAAGTCTAGTTTAGCGAAGACTTTTCCGCCCCCCAGGGAATGGAGGAGGTGCTGCACCACCGGTACCGGATATGCGTTTTGTTGAAGGGCGTAGTTCAGGGTGGCTCGGTAGTCCCCACAAATTCTTATCGAACCATCCGGCTTAATGGTTGTAATGATTGGGGTCTCCCAGGGAGAGTGATCGGTTGGCTGTAACACACCCTGGGCTATCAATTTATCAAGCTGCTCGTCAATCTTTGGTTTAAGGGCAAATGGCACTCGATGAGGCTTAAGGCAGATGGGAGCTATTTTGGGATTGAGGTTAAATGATATCGGGGTCCCCTTGTACTTGCCTAGTTTTTCTGCAAAGACATCCTTGAATTCTTGGACGAGGTCCTCTTCCCAGTTACTGCTACCGATTCGGTGAATGCCTGCCACCTCAATTCCGAGCGGAGCAAACCATTGGAGGCCTAGCAGACTAGGCCGGTCCTTGTCGATCACAGTCAGGGGTAGGAATGCTGTACGGTTCTTGAACGATACCCGGACTTGACTGGATCCTACGACTGGAATCCAATTCCCTTGATAGTCTTTGAGTATGAGTCTTTGGAATTGGAGATCTTGTCGCCAGACGGTAGGGATGAGTTGCTTGAGGGTCTTCCATGAAACCATCGAGAGACACGATCCTGAGTCAACTTCCATCAGGCAGGGCTGGTTTTCGATAGCCATTTTCACTTGGATCTTCTTGGCATCCAAAGAGGAGGCGTGACCGATCGTGATAGTTTGGTGAGCCTCTTCTCGCTTCGTGGGGTGGTTTATGGTTTTGTTTCTGTAGGAGTGGTTGTTCCATTGGTGGGTCACTGGTTCTCACCTTACAGGATGGCTTCCTGTCGGTTGGCGATAGTTAGCCCTCCTCGAGGGCTGGCTGGGTCCTATTTGGCTTCTACAGACCCGTCCGATATGGTCTCGTTTCCCACACACATGGCAGAGCGCGTCGAGGAATTTGCATTCTGATCGGGGGTGGCTTGCCCCACAACCAGCGCATTGATATTGATATTTCTGGTGTTGGTCCTGTTCGGACCTTAGTCGATGGACCTCTTCTTCGTTGCTGTCTGACGACGAAGAGAGCTCCTCGTGGTGGGCCATTATGAGCTGCCCTTCTGACTGAGGTGAAATTTTGCAGGTCGGTTGGTGAACCGGGGCGCGGTTTCAGCGCATTCGGGCAGCTGACTTCCTGGTTGCTTCTGCTGCAGTAGCCTCAGCGATACCATCGGCAAGGCCGATGTCGCCTTTTACCATCAACTTGCTTTGGATGTGTGATGCATCCAATCCCAGAACTATTCTGTCTCTTAAGGCTTCTTCAAGATCAGCAAACCCACATAGGCCTCCCAAATTCCGGAGATCCGCTATGAAATTGGCAACACTTTCGCCCTTCTGTTGACTTCTTTGATAAAATTCATGCCTTCTGACGAGCATTGGAACGACTGGCACGTAGTGGGCTCTCAGTAGAGGTTCGAGGATGTCCCAGTCCATAGACTTCACTTCTGCTGGTTTCGCTAGTGCCTTGGCCATCTTGAATACAGTCGGCCCGCAATGCGTTAGGAATACCGCCCGTTTCTTTCCAGTAGTGGCATCCTTCAAATTGTTGGTTTCCAAGAACATTTGGAAACGATCCATATAAGAGTCCCAGTCTTCCTGCGCTAGGTCGAATGAAGTGGGTGGTATGACGCCGCCGGACATGGTTCAGCCGTTGTGCGTTCGGTCACGTGCTTGGTTATCGATCTTTGTTGTTCAGTCAGCTCTGACATCTCCAAATCCCATCCTCGTCGCCAGTGTTAAGTTCTGAGCATGGGCGCGAAGAATGGAGACGAGCCGGTAAAATAGTGAACTTCAAAACTCTTTATTAACATGGTGTGACAGCTCAGCTCAATGGCTGCAACGGGCCTCCTTATAAAGGCAACTTATTAACTATTCAACCAATAAAAACTTGGGAGCACTAGCTCCATTAACTAATGGGAGAGGCTCGTTAATGGCCAATCAGATTCACCTGAATGGACCAATCTGATGTCGCCATTAACGGCCAATCAAAAGTGCAGGGCCAGAACCCTGCACTTGACTTCAAGCTCTTGATAACTTTATTAACACATTTATTCATTCACAATAGTTCGCTCTGAATCCTCGATACCAGGGTAATGTAGCAAAAATAAATATTTGTCATTATAACGCTGATTGATTTCAGCTTCACGATAAATTAGTTTTTCTTGTTATTTCAATAATTCTTCATTTTGATTGTTAGTAGAGGTGTTTTACTTAAGCTAGGAAAACTATTGTGCAGCTAGAAAGCTGACACAGATAATATTTCTGCAGATAAAAAAGAAACTGAATGTGGATTATACTTTTATAAGGTCAAAGTTCTATATTCAATTTTAAGTGAAACTACATGGACATTCTTTGGAATGAATTCATGTCTACAATTAATTTGCCAGATTAAAAAAGCTAAAACATAAATGAAATAAATGGCACAACATTGTGCTGCAAAGTCTAATAGCAAATATAGAGATTAATATTTCCTAATTTGATTTAATGTGTTGGAACTGGATATTTGGCTAAACTGGAAAAGGTTTGCCAACTTGGTTTGCGCACACACACACACACACACACATATATAAAACTAGTTTAACACTGGTTTATAGAATAATTTTAAATAATTAGTTTCACAATTTCATAGTTTGCTAAGATGTCAAAAAATATGGTATAAAAATGATCATAGCTGAGTTCACATAACATACCAAACCAAAATTGTACAAAATCTATTGTAGGCATCCACAAAAGTACAAGTGAAGAAATAAATGTCACAATATTATGCTGCCAATTCTGTCCCTTACATATTTTGTATAAGTTTATTATTTGTAGTGCTACCTTCCTAGTGTTTTTAAGCAAAATCAGTTAAACCTCATTTTCTCATTCTGTACATAACATCCATATTTCTCTGTTCTGAGAGTTTTAGGGACAATGGACTGCATAAACCATTCCTAAACAAAACAGTGTTTAGACTTGTAATCCAAAATATTTGAAGCACACTAGATTTTAAGCCTTCCTTCCCCTATAGATCAACCCTTTCCAAACTTCAGAATTCATAAATGGAAAGCCTTTGATTTATTTTGCTGAAGTTCTGATTTTAAAAAAATAGCAAAGACTATTTCTTATGTACAACTTCTCTGCTGATTTTCACACCATTTCTTTCCCTTTTATGTTTCTAGATAAACACAACTCTGAAATTTTATAATTTTTTTTATTGCAAATTTCAATTTTCATCATGATTTTTATTCATCCACTGGCAACCTGGTGGTGTTGGGAGGAACAAGGGAGTGTTATTAGTCCAAGGTCATTGATAAAGTTCAAGGCTAAGAAAGAGATTTGAAGTGGTATCTCCCACATCCAGATGTATTACCGAGCCCTTGAAATATGGATTCTTGGAAGAGAGCACGAAATTTCCCTTCTTTGAGGAATGTAAAGTTCATTGTCAACCTTTGGCTTTCTGAATTATTTACATGTGCTCAGAATTGCTTGGTCATAAACAGAACATTCCAACAAAAAATTTCCATTGATTTCAAGAAAGACCAGACAAAGGTCATATTCTCACATGAGCTTTCCCTAATGCAGCTGAGCATGGAAAGCAACATGTTTTAAAACAAAATATGAACTCACAACTTTCCTGTTCTCTTTCTGCATTTTACAGAGATTGATGGAATTCACATTCATATTCATGCACGTGCGGGGGGGGGGGCATATATAGTACTCATGTATATTGTTATATATTTCCACATTAATCTGTATATACACATATAGATGTCTATATGCACACACACACACTATCCTATTTCAATTACATAAAGTCCAGGAATATAAATGAATATAAAGTTCTACTCTAAATGTTTAGTGCCTGGGAAGGAAAATTGAAGAAATGATTGCCCAGGAATAAGGAACATGATTCCATCAAATTAATGATGTGTTCATGTGATAGACACCACATATAGCATGCATAGTTTTTAAATAGATGATAGAAATAGATAGATAGATAGATAGATAGATAGATAGATAGATAGATAGATAGATAGATAGATAGATAGAGTGGGTGGGTGGGTGGGTGGATGGATGGATGGATGAATAGTTGCAACAGTAACAGTGATGATTTCTCACCCTTCTTCATCTTTGTTTTCTTGTTCAGTTTTTATATTTCCAGAGCATTTTTAAAATATGTTTGGGACATTCCTGATTATTCCATTTTTAAAAAATTAGCCACTATAACTGCCATGTCTGAAAGGATATACAAAGAATGGTCTTAGCAAATCAACTTAGCTGGTAGAGTATTTTTCTTTTATAAATCTGCCAGGGGTAGTCACTGTACTGACTAACTCAAAGAAATTATTCAGTATGAGAGAAGCAGAAAATTATTGCCAAAACAAATGTTAGTGAGTCCCAGCAAAATAAAAATTCCCATTTGGGTTAAGATTTTGAAACCGTGATCAACACCCAAGACACTATGATGTTTGTAGATGTGTTACTAAAAACACAAATCACAATATATTAAAGCATCATGTACCTAAATGTATGTAACTATGGCTTCTCCCACTCAGTTCAGTTAAAGTTGTACTATGAAAAGGCATATTGTCTTGATAGAAAGGTTTAAATCTTCCATTACTAAAGACAGCAGTGCAATTCTATCCATATGAGTCCCACGGTAGCTAGAGAAACTTCCTACAGCCAATGTTTTCAGCACATACATGAAGTTCAATTGTGAAACATTTTGCATTCTGCCACCACATCTGCAGGTTATTTGGATTGATTATGTGATACAGTGTCTAAAGTTTGTCCCCAAATAGATCTCATTATTTCCTTGGTAAAGATTTGAATTTGCACCTGCTCATTGATTTCCCTTTTGCTGCAATCTTATCAAAATGCACTGCTCTGCATACTGTATGGAATAAGACACAAGTCAAGGGGGAAAAACAAAATAAACAGCAAGGCTAAGCATGTAATAATAAAAATCCCAGTCCTCACTCATGCTGTAAAACTTAGGTTTGAAAAAGTGAGGATGCTTGGTTATTATGTAAACAGAGATTCCGAACAAACTTCCTGCAAGTATTATGATTTTATTTTCAAAAAAACCTCTCAGTTTTCCAGCTTTCACTATAGATTTATAATATGAATGAAAAATACAGCAAAAAAAAATCTGTCTGTGAAAATGCAAACTGTAAATTGTTTTGAGTGAGAAAATATTACAATTTATGATTAGCTAAAGAAAGCATCAAAAATTAAAGTGCGGAAACATGAAAAATTGTGACATTTCTTTGTTTCTTTACTTCTAAAATTACATGGCCACCAATCTCAACTGAATAACTCTGGGTGCCTAATTTAATTATTCTAAACACAGCCATTGACTTGATGTTCATTTCCAGATAGAATTCCATCATCACAGCAAACTCTAAAATAATATAAATGCAATTTATGTCCTTAGTAACCCCATAAATAACTAGCAGCTCTGGGAGCACCTCCCAAATAGTGATAGTAAAACACAAACAGGAGAACTTAATCCTTCTCATGCTGAGGACTAAGAAAAATGTCTTCCTAAAACTACAGGTTGCATTAGGAAAGTGAATCAGGAAAGAATGGGTGATGGATGGAAGTGGAATAAATACACAAATTTTGACTGGTATGAAAGAACTATGTTGTAGGAATTTGGTCACATAAAATGAAAAACAATTAAATGGCAAAACAAATAATTGAAGGAAGAGGGAACAGGTCAAAAGAAAAGGGAAGACTAAGGAAGTCAAGTTTGGATGGAATTGATGGGATCCTCATAAAAAGGGAGGTGAGGATTTAAAGAAAAAAAGAATATATGGATGCGTGAAGACAGAATAGAGAAGGATGTAAACAACATTTAGTTACAGTATGTTTCCTTTCCTTGTCTCTAGCCTCAAGCTATTATAGCAATAGCACTTACACTTATATACCCCCTTTGTAGTGCTTTACAGCCCTCTCAAAGAGGTTTACAGAGTCAGCATATTGCCCCCAACAATTTGGGTCCTCATTTTACCCATCTCAGAAGGATGGAAGACTGAGTCAACCTTGAGCCTGGCGAGATTTGATCTGCCAAATTGCAAGCAGATGGCTATCAGCAGAGGTAGCCTGCAGTGCTGTGCTACCAAGGCTCATTATGGTATGTTCTTAGGTTTATTGTTTTTAGTTCTTAACTAGATCATTTCAAGTCACATGAACTGATAGTTCCATGTTGAACTACCGGTCTTTTTATCTCCTTTTCTTCTCTTCTCCTGCTTTGCCCACATTCTCCACCCTTCCTCAATTGTAGATGATAGTGCACCAAAGCAACCCCAGCTACAGTAGTCCTTTCACAGAAAGACAGTACTTGGGATGGGAGAAGCCCAGAACTCTCAGACTGGATGGAGACAAACACAGTGCCAAGGAAAGATAATGTAAAGAGAAGATCTGCTGAGCTCTTCAGCTTTATCCTGCTCTTTTCAAAATATCAGTTTCAAAGATTTGCACTGCCCAAAGACTAACAGACACAAGTTTAGCTTTTTCAAAGAAAGTCTACAAATATCTTCATCAAGTTATTCAGGAGCTGCCCTCAGTCTCAAACAAAATTCTTTGACTCTTAATTCCAACACTGCCACATTGTCTACATCCTTTTCTATCTATTTGTTTTTCTTTATTACTTTCCAAAAAACATTCTTTGATTTGTTTAATCCAGGGGTCCCCAAACCTGGCAACTTTAAGCCTTGTGGACTTCAACTCCTAGAATTCTTCAGCCAGCTGGAGAATTCTGGGAGTTGAAGTCCATAAGTCTTAAAGTTGCCAAGTTTGGGGACCCCTGGTTTCATCTCTCCTGATTCTCCCAGTTGTTTATTCATGCTTTCTTCCATATTTGTAAATATGTACTTGATTCTCTTTTCAATAGCAGCCAGGTCTCTTCTAACTGATGCCTAATGTACATTGATGCAGACAATAATGCAATGGCATTCTTCCCTAATTCTTCAAACATCGTTTGTAAAATCTCAGATCTTTTTGACGTCCTTCTTTAGATGATCCTGTCCTCCCTTCTGTAACTTTTGCTGCCTTATCAGTAGTAGCCATTTTTCTCTTTTCCTAAACTGAAATCCAAAAAGGAGAAATAAATAAGAGCTGTTTTTCCTCTGTCCATAACTCTTTAATCCTTTCAGCATCTTGGACTTCTGTCATCATGTGACTGTTCATAACTTCCTATTTCCTTTGTTTCTCCACTTAGTCTCTTAGTTTAATAAAGTCAGTCAATCATCCTCCTTATAGCAAGTTTAAACAATTCTCTTTCCCAGGGTGTTTTTTTCCTTTCCTTTTCTTTTCCCCCCCCCCTTTTTTTCCTATTTTAGGTTCTAGAATTGTATCCTTTAATTTTTTAACCTGGTGCCTTAAAGTTTAGCATTACCTGCCCTTCTCTGTAACCTATTTGTTTCCCAGCCTAGCAAAGACACAAGCTTCTGCTGCTTATTTAATGGATATTTGTAAATTTACTGCAGCTTATACTCATGACATAAGATATATGTGTCATATTTTAGGTTGTCTTACAATCCTTTGCAATCTTCCAGCATGGTCAGTAACAAGGAACTGAGGAAGTTGTCCAATATGAGAAGATCATCAGAATATCATTTTATACCAAAGGTGTCAAACTCAAGGCCTGGGGGCTGGATCCAGCTCATGGGGTGCTTAGAGAGGGCCCATGGGGCCGCCCTGGAAACAACAAAGAACTGGCTCTTGGTGCCTCTGCCAGTGAAAATGGAGGGCTGCCTGTAGCCCTTGCAAGCTCCGTTTTCTCTGGCAGAGATTTGCAGGAGGCGGTTGCAGCTGAAAGCAGAGCTTGGAAACACAACCCTGATGTGGCCCTCAATGAAATCAAGTTTGACACCCATTTTATATGATATTCAGCATGCTGTAAAACAGATAGCTACTGTTATATCATCAGTACTTTAGCCAAAGTCCTGTAGATTTCCCATAAGCTGGGCAAAAGGGAGGGTGGATCTTTGATATTTTCTTCCCTAGACTGAATCACTCCACCTTCAAAGAAATTCAGTGTCTGTCTACTAAGCTTCTTTCCTAACTGTCAAAAAAAAATCAGCAATCTTCCAGTAAAAAGAATTTCCAGCAAATATATTGAAATAAATGAGCTATGCTTGAGGCATTTGGTTTTTTTAATGGTTTTCCTGCACAAACCTTCACAAATCCCTCTGGAACAGTAGTTCCTTTCAGTTGTCCTCTGACACAACATTTTTACTTAGCTCTGATGGAAATTAGCAGATTGTTTGCTTATTAAGGTAAAGACAGAGCCCCTAATTTATCCATCCACCATTGTGTGGTCTTTAGGTTTATATTCAGGAAGATATGAACATTATTTGACATATTTGTACTACATAATTCTCAGGAACTAAGGCCTTTATATCACTGAATTCAGAGTATCAATTAGGGCTCTTCAAGGTAAAAGGCAAAAGGTCTTCATCTTTTGGGGGTTTTGTTTTGTTTTAAGAACTATCAACATAGTGTAGGAATAAGCAACAAATCACAATCTTCTAGTTGTCTTCTAATCTCTGACTGCCCCACATCATTGACCACGCTGTATAGCAGGCCATGTGTCACTCATCCAGACTCTAGTGAACAGATTGTCCTGCTTGAATAAACAAATTCAGTTTCACAGCTATGAAATTCACCGGATGATTGTAGAGTAGACTATAAAAAAAAACCACTACAATTATATATCACAGAAGCATTATGAAGATAAAAATAGGGAAATAGAGAGAAATGTAGATAACATCTGCATTCTGCTTCTTGGCAGAGCAGGACTGAGTGTCAGAACATTTCCCATTTTGTATCTGTTTATGTTGATATGTGTGTGAGAGAGAGGGGTGGTGTTTGTATATTTTTGGCTCCAGATTGAAAATCTTTAAGGGTAATATTCCCACATGTTTTTCTGTCTATTGGTATTTTGCTCTTTGTTCCTATCACTCAGCATTAAGTGGACAGCCTATGCTGATAACCATTTGTTATAAAACTGGTTTCATTTCACAGTAACGATGCATAGTGCTGACTGAAACAAGCTGTTCCATTGAACCAGATTGAACTAGCTTTATGAATAAATGACATTCAGTCAAAAGAAAACTTACAGCACTCCATTCTTCCAACTGCAGATTTTAATAGTTAGGCTAGCATTTGTACGTTTTCCAAAATACATCAAAGGATAAAGAAACAGTTGAACTCGCATGTTGAAGTTGGTTGAAAAATTGTTTTTAAAAATATTATTTTGCGGAGTGCCAGAATTTATTCTGGCAAAAGGTTTCTTAAATGTTTCAGGTTGGTGTAAACTGAATGGTACTTGGACATTAGAGAATGAGAAGGACGTTTACATAAATTGCTCTTGTGGTAACATAATTCCTTCACATGAAAGCATCTCACTCACTCTTGCAAGAAACCCCAAGACCTACAATAAGGTTTCTACATGGAAGAACTGGAAGGAATATTATTAATAAACTAACCAAATATTGCCATTTTTAACCAATCATTTAAAAAGCATGAATAGCATATTCAGTTATGTTATGGAAGTTATTTAATATCCCATACTGTCATTCCATCAGGGATTTTATTTTCACCGTACCATATGTCATAAAGAAAATATTTCCCTATCCAAAAGCCATTCAAGTTAAATAATAACCTTAGGTCAAACAGGTTTTTCTGAAGCCTTTAGCAGGCATTAAAACTAAGACAGTGATTAACTACTCACATGGAACAATAAAAGCTTCACAAGTAAAACCAGGCAATAAACTTCAGAATCTCAGCTGAGGACCATTCGGAGGAGATCCAAAGGGAATTTCACAAGTTTTCATTACTGGGTCAAAAGGTATCTTTAAAATAGCTTTCAGATTCCTGAACTTCTCAACCCCTAAAAATGGAACTTTGGAAAGGTAAGACTAATGTTGGATGGTGCATAGTTTCTGGCACATATCATCTCTCTCTCTACTGGCTCAAGATAATCTCATCACCTCTCAGATTAAATTGCAAACATTAACACTTCCTTTCACCACCATCGCTCCAACCCCATCCTTTGTTTTAAAAGTTCCTCTTCTAGAAAGAGATTTAAAATTTGTGGCAAAAAGAAGAAGCAGAAGGCAAAGAAATCGGATCTTACCTAGAGCAAGTCAGAAGAAAAGGTCAACGCTCCTGTTTGGCTAAGCTCAGCATTTTCACTTTCACTCTGTGAAAGCTGTGAAGATGAGGGGTGGAGAGGAGAGGGGGAGAGAGAAGGGAAGGTCTGAAGTGCTAAGATCTTCCTCTAGAGTTTTAATCGCTCACTTCCCAAGTTCCAGCTTAACAAATGCCACTGTGTTCTGTCAATATTTGTATGCAGTTCCTCCAGGGGGCTGGCAGCCAAATGCACATGGTTTAAAGAACCAAGAGCCGAAAATTGACACCGGGACCAACACTCCTGCCTTTGTTTCTCTTGGTGCCCAACATGTCATCTGAGTTTCTGACTGCACACAGCGCTGCGCAAAGATTCCACCCCCTTGGACAAAAATAATAACAGCCATGTGTGACTTTAATTATCTTGTTTGACAAGCGGAGTGACTTTCATGTGATGATGCCTTCAAAAATTGTAGGCAGGTTTTGTGTGTGTCTGTGTGTCTGTGTCTGTGTCTGTGTTGTTGTTTTGCTTTGTGTTTTGCTTCAAAGCACTGCCCTTTAAGTGTATTTTAATTGACTGGAATTTAGAAAGAATCTCATTTGGCAGGAATTTCGCATTGGAAGCACGCCCTTTTAGCAGCTGAAATAGGTCCCCATGACTTGACCAAAAAAGAGATTGCTGGAATATCATTGGCTCCCCCTCACCAGCACCTCCCCACATAAGGGGGAAATTCAATCATGGAATCAAAATTATGTTGTTACTAATTTTGGGCATATTGTCTTTCAATTAAGTGAAAAGTCATTAAAAGGGCATGAATGAGAAGCCATTCTAGCAAAACACTGTAAAATGTTCTCAGAGGGTTCAGAACCGGAACAAATCATTCATTCTTGGATGTCAGAAATATATATGCCCCCCCCTCCTCACTGTTTTCTCCTATGGAAGTTCTTTCCCACCAACCTCTGGGAGCTTTGTCACCTATTCTATTATCAATGAATCGCCCTGGTGAGTTGTACCACTGTTCTCTTTGTGACTGCAGTGCAGAATAAATGACAGAATCTTTTATTTTTCTTGGCATCGGTCCCTGAGGCTCTGAAAAGGTACCCTTTTATAACTATATTGCCTTCTTTTAATTGTTGCATTATGAGGTTGCAGCCAAACAGCCCCAGCTCCACCTCATTTCAGCACTTCATCCCACTGAATAATTGGGAACTGCTGTGCTCTGAAGAATGACAACAAAATGCGTGCATATGGGTATTTACCCACATTTCCATGCATACTCAATCCCAATCAAGACATTTTACACAGAGCTGTGATCTAGATTTGGCCCCTTAATTTGTCACCCAGTCAGCTAGATGTTTGCTTTTGATTTGGCATGATGATCCACCTATTGAGTCTTTCCCAAGGACCTAAATGGGCAGGTGTTTGTCTGTTCTCAGAACAGAACAGAGTAACAGAGTTGGAAGGAACCTTCGAGTTAATCTTGTCTGCTGCTCAAGCAAGAAACCCTATATCATTTCAGACAAGTGGCTGTCTAGGCTCTTTTTAAAAGACTCCAGAGCACCCACAACTTCTGAAAGCAAGCCGTTCCACTGGTTAATTGGTTTCACTATCAGGAAATTTCTCCTTATTTCTAGGTTGCTTCTCCCCCCTGATTAGATTCCAACCATTGCTTCTTGTCCTGCCCTCAGGTGCTAAAAGATAATGGGTTGATTCCTCCTTCTTTGTGGTAGCCTCTCATATAATGGTCCACTGTTATCATACACCCCTAGTCTTTCTTTTCCTTAAACTAGACATACCCAGTTCCTGCAACTATTTTTCATATGTTTGAGCCTCCAGTCCCCTAATCATCTTTGTCGCTCTTCTCTGCACTCTTTCTAGAGAATTAATATCTTTTTTTATGTCATGATGACCAAAACTGGATGCAATATTCTAAAAGTACAGGTAACCTTACCAAGGCATTATAAAAAGTGGTATTAACATTTCATGTGATCTTGATTCTATCCCTCTATTAATGCAGCCTAAGACTGTGTGGGCTTTTTGGGGAGCCACAGCACTTTACTAGCTTGAGTATATAAAGATTAAATATTTTCCCCTTTCAGTGAAATAAATATTGCTGACTGAAAATAGCTATTTTCAGTGGGAAAGTATATTGATATACTGTATGCTTGCAGGATCAGAGGTGAAATAATTCTATAACAATCAGGGAATAAATGGGGAGCCCAGGAGAGAGATGAACTAGTGAGGTGGCTCCATTATTTGAACATCACTTCACCTATTATTCGTTGTTAGTTTTTTTTATATTTTTAATGTACCTAAACTGTTTTTAGCTCTGTTGCACATTGCTCTGCATTGCTGTTTGTAAGATAAATTGGTTCACTGAAATAAATCAATAATGAAACATTTGAGATACCATTTAGTAAATCAAATTGTGGAATGCTTCTCTATTTCATTGGAAAAATTCAAAGAACTTTACATTTTTTATTGGATTCAGCAGAAATTAGGTATCCTAAAACATAGTGTGCAGGAATGTCAAGGATTTGGACTTCAAGCCATAATATTCAGAATGTTAGATGTATGGATTTCAGCTCCCAGAATTCTCAGCAGTGGCCAATTAATTTAGGAATTCTGAGAGCTGATGTCCACATTTCAGGATGGTGCCCAGATTAAGAAAATATGTTTCCTAATGGTGCCTTCTAAATGTGTTGCACCATAAATTTCAGAATACTCAACGAGTCAATTGCTGCACTGGGAATTCTGGAAGATGTAATCTCTCATATCTAGAAAACTGCAGGGAATCAATTGGTTAACTGGACATGTTTCTCATCATTACTGGTGTATTAGAAAGAATAAAGGCACTAAAGAAAAGGAGATTACTTTCTGGCTAGAGAACAATGTGGATTGTTTTCTATAAATACATGTTGTCAGTCTTCATGCTAAAATTCTAACTACTCTTGCCAGGAGTAAAAAAAAAAATTCAGCACTTAAGAAAGTGTTGAAAGTGAAATGTACATTATATACAGAATCCTTCACTTAATTATAAAGAGAGAGATGCAAGATTTCTAGCATCCTTGAGCCAATGGATCTGTTTTTTATTTTCATTTTTCACATACACTGCTACCCTTTACCCTTGGCCATGGAAGTTGGTCACATAGGAAAGGACAATCATTCAGTGAAGGTCAACATATTGGAAGTTCCAAGTTTGAATCAGGAGAAGAGTTTAGAGGCAGTGATAAAAAAGATTTCCCAGTGTCTGAAACCCGAAAAAGATCTAGAATAGACAATGTTAGCCCTGTGGAACAAAGATTAATATATAGTAAGACAGTAGCTGCCCAAAGTCATTTCATTGCAAGATGGGCAGTACCAGTCAATAAATTCAATAAATAAAATGAAAATAAAAGACATTTTATAAAGAAAAAAACACAGAAAATTGCAGAAGGTCTCTTTGATGGATCCTAGGTAGAATCTGATAAACAAGAAACAGGTCCATGTTTAACACTGTATGCTTTTCAAGGAACTTTTTGACCTTGGCACAAAATTAGTATATTTGATAGGGGTTTGAGGGTTATAACTTCTCCCATGAACTGTTCTGGTTGGATGCCACCAGGACACATAAATAGTGGGCTGTGGTTTTAGTAACTTTTTAAATAAGGTTTGATTTTTTTGTTTGAATGTGTATATAATAAATGGCTTGGGTGTCCTCTTTAAATGTGTAGGGTTGAAATTACAGCTCTCCAAGAAGTGGCTCCTGAGAATAAAATCAGATGGATAGATGATAATATAAATGATAGAGGATACAGAAAGAGAGAGATATTGAAAGATATGATAGAAAAATAAGAGAGACAATAGAAAAAGAAAGAAAGAAAGAGGAAAGAAAGAAAGAAAGAGTAGATAGATATATAGAGATGTGAGAGAGAGAGAGAGAGAGAGAGACATTTATTTTGTCAAAACAGAGCTTTAATCTATGTAATAATAAAACCATATTTTTCCAATTAAATTATCATACTTTCCACTATTTTATGCAAGCAAAGGGCTTTGTAGAGCTATGCATTATATTAGAAATATGTTGTGACTATATTACATATGGGAATATATCTATTCAGAATGAATATGAACTGAAGCAACCAAAGGTAATTCCAGATACAGAAGTGTTCCATGTAAAGCTGGGGAAAGGGCAATAAGTTATGTCATTTATATTGTTTTGTTTAATACTTTAAAATCAAGCTCTGGAATTCATCCTAAAATGTAATTCTTTCCTCCTAGAAGCAGACATGCTCAAACTATTGTAGGCTAATATAGCCAGATAACATCACTACTGTCAGTGATTGCTGATTAGTTTGGGGATGAAATTCCAGGTGCTGGTCACAATCTTTAAAATCCTATAAAATATCATGCCTAGTATCCGTGAGATATAGCATGCCCGAAGAAAAGGACTGCTGACATCTCCAAATATATGCCTGCAGGAACTCCTGTCTTGTTGTGGAATTTCCATCCATCAGAAACAAAATCTGCCTCCCACTCTGGTTTTTACAAAGTTGTGAAAAGACTCTTCCAAAGACCATGTGGGACCATGGATTGAGGAATGAATATTCCCAGGACATATTTGATTTTATATTAGTTAAGAGAGGTTTGTGTGTTTATTGCTTTGGCATTTCTGACTGTTCTTAATGCTTGAAGTAGCAGCCAACCACCTGGAAATTTAAAAAGAATGAACGGACATGAGTACACTCCGTCCAATATTTTATTGTTCAATTTATGCACCTTTGAATATTGCATAGTTAATCCATGGTATCTGAAGATGCAATTCTGGGAAAGAATCTGTGAATGCCTCCAAATCTTGCTTGTAAAAATCACCATTAACACATGGTGATGTGTTTCACACAAAGCTGTATATAGAAGAGAGGTCACCAGAACATGTGAATGTCCTGCATTCCAGCAGAAGAGAAGAAGAACACTGCCTATCCTGCTTTTTTGTGTCTTAAGTGGTGCCAGTAACTGGAATATTTTGCAGTGTTTGATCTGCCTTGGTTTTTATGGGTGGTGGTGCTTGTTATGATATGATAGAGATATCATCACCTGAAAACCTAAGATAAATAAAACAGTTGTGTAATAAAACAGTGCAGTGCTTCAGATTTAGACTGGATCAGATGGTTCAGAACAGGTAGGAGAATATCCATAGCACCTGCTTCCTGTTGAAGGTTAAAGCATTCTCTCTGTGCATTTGAGCATTCCAGAGAGCAGATTCTAACCTGATCAAGGATGCATGAAGCAAGAGATTTACTTACAGGAAAAGCATTGTAGGATAAGCAAAGCCTAGCATTTACAGGAGGACAGTCCAAGAATATGACCTGTCTATATGTCAGGGAAGAAAGGTAGAAGGAAACAGCTTGACATCTTTTAGACCAAGAGTGAGCAGAGTGAGGCAACCTAGAACAAATCTTTAACCTACAATCTACAATCCATTGTCCCTTTGTGGTAGTCACGAGGGCTAAAAAGTCAGCATCATTAGATTTGTGTTATTTCCAATATCTTCGGCTCTTTAAAGCAGCTGTATCTTTTCCTAGGTTTCCATGTTTGCCTTCTGCAGCTACCACATGATCCCAGGAAAAGATACAGCTGCTTTAAAGGGTTTCAACCAGGTGTTGTTACATTTGCATCCCCATGCAATCTGAAGCATCTTTTTGAAATCAAATCAGAAGATTATTCTGAGCCTTACAGAGTCATATTGAGTATGTAATTATCAGGAAACACATATGTGTTTCCTGATAATTGTCAAAGCCTCATCCCACTAAACCATAAGTAGTCCTAAATGATATTTCAGTCAATACTCCTATATTGGACATATGCTATTCAATCTCAGCAGTGCTAGTCTGGCCTAGTGATTAAGGTGCTGGTCTAGAAACCAGGACATCATGAGTTCTGGCCCCATCTAAAGCATGAAAGCCTGCTGGGTGACTCTGAGACAATCACTCTCTCAGCTTAACCCACCTCAAAAGGTTGCTGGTTGTTGTGGGGAGAAATGGAAGAGGAAGGAATATTATGTGTTTGGCACTTTGAGTTACTTAAAAAATAATGAAGGCAGTATAAATGTCTAATAAATAATAATAAAATAAGACAGCAGACTAGAAGAAAAAGAACTGGAGCAGATAACAAAATACAGACTTGCAAATAGAAATAGAACAATTGTGGCAAAAGAAAGCAACGGTGGGCATCTGGGGCGCAATCCCAAAACAACTGGAGCACCACTTGAACACCATAGACATTGATAAATTCCTCATCAGTCAATTGCAAAAGGCAGCTTTACTTAGAACAGCTTACATCCTGCAATGATATCTGTAATACCATCAAGCATTCACATCTGCCTATCCCAGGTCCTTCTGAAGGACTCAATGGGCAGACAGAAAAAATGCCAGATCCAGTCTGAACATCATAATAAATATTATGAATCCATAAGACAGTGACCTTGTGTTCAGTGCAACAAACCTGTTGCAGGGTTATTCAAAGATGTTTTCGCAGCTTGTTTTCCATTGAAAGAACAGCAACAAATGTTATATCTAAATGGAGGCATTCAGCATGCAAAGTTTTTAATTGCCTTGTATGTGTATTCGCTATACATCTTTAAAATGGTTTTAAATATCAGAAGGACACATTGGGATGATGTTGGGGTGAGGAGGAAGGGGATTTTGGGAAGAGAGTATCCTTTTATTAAATACTCTTGAGATTTTCTTCTTCAACAAGCCTCACCCAAAAATGTAAACTAGCAGAGGTTTCCATTACACCACGCTGTTCATATATAAGGAAATAATGAACTTTTTATTAAACCACTTAAGCCATTTAACAACCTAAAGGAGAGGAAAATGAGAAAGCAATACTTTGATATGTCAAATAGCATTCATGCATATAAGTGTGTGTATGACAAATATCATTAGAGAGCTCATCAGTCTTAAAAAGTAAAACTGTAAACAAGCAAAGCCTGTTTGCACCGTCTCTAGTGGCAATTTGCAACCACTTTGCTTTCCTGAAGCTGCTGATAGGTAACTGGCAAAGAAGGTCAAAAATATTCCATCGTATTAGACAAAAGGCAGGAGGTCTTCTGTCCAGGTCTACCCAGAAGGAGAATCTGACTGACAGCAAATCATAAATTCCAGAGTAAACGGGAACCTAATTTTCTACTATACATTCTTTGCATGTAGCATTATAGCTTCCAGAAAACTTTTGTGGAAATATATTAATGGCTATTAAAAAATAAAATCCTACTTGGGTATGAATGCAAGTGTCAGGGTTCCAAATAACACACCCAACAGAATCAAAACTCTAAGGCAGACATCCTCCTCAAAGATTTATTAGGCATGTCATATTGGCACATCTGGGGAAACCCGACTCTAATCCCCCCCCTTGGGCTTCCCCCTAGTTAAAAGTAAAGTTTTCTTTCCCCTGCCCAGGGAGCCCATCACATGGTCCAATCAGGTCACTATCCAAGGGTCACTTGGTCTCAGATCCCACCTCCTTGCACCTGGTGGGAACATTCTTGGTTCTCAGAGGAAAGTGTCATGCCCCCTGGTGAAGACTGACTCTGAGGAAGAGGAGGAACAGTCAACAGGGAGTGGGAGTGTGACTCCAGAGGTGGTGGAGGAGGCTGAGGAAGGACAGAGGCTGGCTGAGCAATCAGAGGAGGATCCAGGCCCATCCCCTATCCATCCTAGGTCACACAGGGAGGAGAGGATCAGGGAAAAGCAAGGTCCACTCAGGAGGAGATTACCATGATCCTCCTCATGGCTTGCAGCTGGGAGCTATATATATAAGTTTATAACTACGCAGTCAGAATTGCTGGAGTCAAAATTTAGTTTATTGTTTCCTTTGAAAGAGGTTTATCTTTGTTGGCGTTCTTCCCATGGACTCTCCCTGTATCTTCCTGGAATGTATGATTAATTATCTTGGCTTGCTTCGGAACTCCCGTCAATGTGGTTTGTTTTGATTTCTTTTTTGCCTCATCATTTACTTTTGTGACTTTAAACTGCCCAATAAAACAGTGAAGTTTAAGTTGAAGGCATTACCGGACTTTAATGTATGTTTTGGGTTATTTTGAGAGACTACGGGTCATCACATTTTGACTCCAGCCACCCCTTCAACTTATTTTTGTTTTTTGTGGTCGCATTTACATGCCTGGAGGTCCTCTTGGCGGCCTTAACCTACGTTAATGTCATGGTAGTCTGGCAGTGGGACACTTTGGGGTGTTCAAAACACTGCACCTCATCTCTAGGACATTTTGGTGGCCGAGACTTAAACATGATGTGTCGGGATATGTGGCGTCCTATGGGATCTGTAGCCAAGCCAAGTATGCTCCTGGTGCGCCCCGTCGTCTCTTGCAGCCCTTGCCCACACCAGAACAACTGTGGGGGGCAGTTTCATTGGATTTCATCATTGAGTTACCACCATCGAATGGTGCCACAACCATTTTGGTGGTGATGGATATGTTGACTAAAATGGCCCACTTTATTCTGTGTGGGGGTCTTCCATCGGCCAAGATGGCTCAATTGTTTATCTCCCATGTTTTCTGGTTGCATGGGTTACCAAACCACATGGTATCAGATCAGGGGGTACAATTTATGGCACACTTCTGGAAGACCCTACTTGCAAAACTGTAGGTTCAGGTGTGTCTGTCATCTGCTCATCACTCTGAAGCTGATGGGGGGATAGAGAGAGTGAATGCTATTTTGGAGGAGTACCTCCGCTGTTTCAGCAATACTCAACAAGACAATTGGGTAGAAGTGCTGCCAGTGGCAGAATTCGCTTATAACAATGCTCAACACGCATCCACCTGTGTGTCCCCTCTCTTTGCTCACTATGGGTTTCATCCATGACTTTTCCCTTTAGCCCCGTCTGATTCCCCAGTTCCGGCAGTGGATACATTTTTGTAGGAGTTAAAAGTCGTGCACCACACAGTCCGTGATCAACTAGAGAGAGCCAAGGAGGACTATAAATGGTTCACAGACCAACATCGTCACGATGTTCCACCTTTAGCAGTAGGCGATTGGATTTGGCTCTCTACTCGATACTTACCAATGATGCGACCATCGAAAAAGCTTGATCACCGTTACTTAGGACCTTTTCTGGTTGAGGCGGTGATCAATCCTGTGGCTTATTGTCTCTCCCTGCCACGGACCATGTGTATCCATCCTGTTTTTCATTGTTCCCTGTTAGTCCCTGCCTCGGCTGACAATCCATATAGACTGGCTCCATCACAGCCGGTCCCAGTAACCCCTCTGGGAGAGGAGGAGTACAAAGTGGATAGCATTTGAGATTCATATCAGTTGGGAGGCCAATTTCAGTATTTGGTAACATGGAAAGGTTATGGACCAGAGAACTTCACTGATGTTCATGCTCCTCGTTTGGTCCAAGACTTTCATACTCGGTTTCCTCAATGTCCTTGTCTGCCTGATCCCGGGGGAGGGAGCCCTGCAGGGGGAGATAGTGTCATGCCCCTGGTGGAGACTGACTCTGAGAAAGAGGAGGAACAGTCAATAGGGAGTGGGAGTGTGGCTCCAGAGGTGGTGGAGGAGGCTGGAGAAGGGCAGAGGCCGGTTGAGCAATCGGAGGAGGATCCAGGCCCATCCCCTATCCATCCTAGGTCATGCAGGGAGGAGAGGATCAGAGAAAAGTGAGGTCTACTCAGGAGGAGATTACCATGATCCTCCTCATGGCTTGCAGCTGGGAGCTATGTATATAAGTTTGTAACTACACAGTGAGAATTGCTGGAGTAAAAGTTTAGTTTATTGTTTCCTTTGAAAGAAGTTTATCTTTGTTGGTGTTCTTCCCATGGACTCTCCCCATATCTTCCTGGAAAGTATGATTAATTATTTTGGCTTGCTTCGAAACTCCCATCAATGTGGTTTGTTTTGGTTTCTTTTTTGCCTCATTATTTACTTTTGTGACTTTAAACTGTGCCTAATAAAATGGTGAAGTTTAAGTTGAAGGCATTACAGGACTTTTATGTATGCTTTGGGTTTGGGATTATTTTGAGAGACTATGGGTCATCACAGAAAGAATGTTATTATGGCTATAATATCCCAGCTACTTCTATATCCTCCTGTTCCCACAGCTCGACTCATCTCTGCTGTGGCAGCCCTGAAGATGCCAGGGGAAAATGGCTCCAGGATTGACAACAAGTTTCCGGTAAAGTTTTGCACCACTGTCTGCTACTTAATCATTCTGTAGGCACCACAGACTTACAACCATTTGTTTAGTGACCATTTGATGTTACAAACAGCACTTTAAAAGGGACTTGTGATTGGTTTTCATGCTCACAATTGTTGCAGCATCTCCATGGTCATGTGATCAAAATTTTATCCTTGGCAACTGGTATGTAGTTATGATGGTTGCAGGTTCCTGGGGTTATGTGATCATCATTTGTCACTTTCCCAGCCTGCTTTGGACAAGCCAAATGAATGGGGGAAACCAGATGCCTTTAACCACAACATGATTTATCTCTGCAATCACAAATGCAGTGATTTGCTTAATGACTGTAGTGAGAATGGTCGTAAAATGGGGAACAAACTCATTTAATGATTGTCTTGCTTTGGTTTCAATTGCAGTCATAAGTCAAGGACTACCTGCACTTCTTTTGCAGATTTGAAAACGGGATCTCATAACATGCCATCCTTTTGTAGTGCTGGTGGGAATTTATTTTTTTCCCCCAGCATCTGTGGAGGAGTGGATTTGATCAGGGTGGCTTAGCCATCATCTGACTTCCTTCTCTTGCACTGCTGCATGTCACCCTTTATTCAGCCGTTAAATTTTTAAGTGAGTGTAGTGGGAAGATGTACTGCTGCTATGACTTCACAGGCAATACGTTGTGTTTACTTTCAGTGCTGCTGTGTTTATTTTCAGTTTGTCATCAATGCAAAAGGTCTGCCAGGCCTTTTCCCCCTATCACTTAATATCCGGAACAGCTTGACTGAAGACGAACATCGGTATACATAAGAATATTTGTGCTTCGGTCCTGTCCTGGTTGTGTATCAGCTGGGGTTGTGCTGCACACAATACAGGTGGGACTTTAGAAGCAAGAGGGCACTGCTAGAGCAGTGCCATAGGTTTTCCTGTCTGTGGTTGTTTTTTCCATTAGGAGAAATAATACAGGGAAAAAGGGGAATTAGTTGAGATGACAACCTCAAGGTTGAGATGATAGTTTCAAACAAAGAGAAGAGTTTACTTAGTCCTGTTTTTATTGGGTAGTCACTTTTGGTTTTCATGCTCAAAATGGGGGGGGTGTGAAACTTAGATTTCAATTTTATTTATTTTATTTTATTTATTTATTTTGCCAAGCGATTATAAGAGAACAGGTATAAGTATAACATAGTTATGAATACATGAAATGGAAACATATAAGAAAAATAAAAAGAAACAATAGGACAGGGACGCTTATGCACGCCCCCTACAGACCTCTTAGGAAAGGGATGAGGTCAATAGTAGACAGTTTGAGGTTAAAGTTTTTGGGGTTTGGGGAAGAAACTACAGAGTCAGGTAGAGTATTCCAGACATTGACCACTCTGTTGCTGAAGTCGTATTTCCTGCAATCAAGTTTGGTGCAGCTGACCTTGAGTTTGTGTCTATTGTGTGCTCTTGTGTTGTTATGGTTGAAACTGAAGTATTCATTGACAGGTAGGACATTGCAATATATAATTTTATATACCATACTTAGATCAAACTAAAGACAGCATAATTCAAGATTTTCTAGGTCTGGAATTTCAAGTTTGGTGGCATAAGGTATTTTGCAACAAGTAGAGGAGTGGAGAACTCTTCTTGTGAAATATTTCTGGACTTTCTCAACTGTGTTAAAATCGGATACGTAATGTGGGTTCCAGACTGATGAGCTGTATTCGAGTATAGGTCTAGCAAATGTTTTGTATGCTCTAGTTAGTGTGATATTACCAGAAAAAGCTACGTAGCATTAGGTTAACAACTCTTAATGCCTTTTTGGCTATGTAGTTACAGTGGGCTCTGGCACTTAGATCATTGGAGATGAGTACTCCAAGGTCCTTGACAGAGTTTGGATCATCAACAAAGTCTTGACTATTCAGCTTGTATTTTATTTTCTGATTTTTTTTGCCAATATGTAAGACAGAGCATTTATTTGTTGAGATTTGAAGATGCCATTTGTTTGACCATTCTGATATATAGTCAAGGTCGTTTTGAAGGCTACCTCTCTTTATTGAAGAAATGTATTATAGCAAGAAGGAGTGAGTGAGTTCAGTCCAAATTCCAGGGAGCGGTGAAAGGCAACTTCCGATAACTTTAAAAGGGGATTGATCAGACTTCACCAATCAATGTCATCTCGTGAATTATAGACAAGGTGCTGGGGAGAAACCATGAAAGAATTCCCCAGTCCACCTGTTCCATTGCTTGGGCAACCAACATAGAAAGTCTGTGACTTTCTTCTGCCTGCTCTCAGCAGACAACTAACTTTTTCTTTTTTGTGCTTGACTGTCACATTTCAGGACCAATTTACACAGTGTCACTATAATATGGAGCATTTGTATTTGTAAATTGAAATGAATTGCATTTGAATTGTATCCAGTTGTTTATTGTGCTGCGTATACAGCTATTCACTGTAAGGCAAACATGGCTTTATTTTCACACTTGTCATGGTAATTTCCTGCTGAGTAAATATTGATATATGCAATATCATGTGTTTGTGTAAACACAGAATCGCATTGTTTAAAAGCTGAGGAAGGGAAGAAAACCAATCTTTATAAACTACAAAGTCCCTACATTTGAATAAGAGAAAGGAAACAAAACCTAAGAGAATTTCTGTAGTGCAAAGGGAAAGATAAAATGGGAAAAAAAATCTTTAAAATTATTTTAATCTACAAAAGATCTAGGAGTTCCAAGATGACTGATTCTCCTGCTTGGGTTAGTAGAGGAAGAAGAGGAAATGGTTTTGATAGCAATAGCTATTAGGCTTATATACTGCTTCAGAGTGCTTTACAGCCCTCCCTAAGTGGTTTACAACATCAGCCTATTGCCTTCAGCAATCTGGGTACTCATTTTACCAGCCTTCCATCGGAAGGATAGAAAGCTGAGTCAACCTTGAGCCTGGTAAGATTTGAACTGCCAAATTGCAGGCAGCCAGAAGTCAGCAGACGTAGCCTGCAGTACTGCATTCTAACCACTGTGCCACCGTGGGTCTTGTAATGTATCTATTTTGATGCATTATAACCAGAGTTGATATTCAGCTGGTTCGGACCAGTTCTGGAGAACCAGTAGCGCAAATTTTGAGTAGTTCAAAGAACTGGCAAATACCACCTCTGACTGGAGATTTTATAGTATCCTTCCCCTGCCACACCCACCGAACTGGTAGTAAACACCCACAGAACTGGTAGTAAAAAAAATTGAATCCCACCACTGGTACAATCTCAGACTCGCTAGGCAGTACAAATGCAGGTTATGAGCCATTGGTTGCAAACATCCTGATTTAAAAACTTGACTGCAGCGGCCCCTAACTTTTGGGGCACCAGACTGATTCCGTGGAGAGGGTTTTTTCCGCAGACCAGAGGCGGTGTGGTTTTGTGTGTTGCCTGCATCCTGCAGATGGAGCTTTGCTTGTTTGTGCGGACTAGTTTCTGGCATGCCACGGAGCAGTGCCAAGTCTAGGGACTGGGGGTTGGGGACCTCTGCCCTACTGAAATGTAAGCCTCATTTATGAATGACAGAAGGAGGAGCCAATCCCTTCTACTGCAAGGTAGACCCTAGAACAGAAGTGCCAAACTCAAGGCCTGCGGACCAGATCCGGCCTGCGGGGCCATTCTGGTCTACTCACGTCACTTCAGCCCAGCCTACTTGAATTGCTTTGGCCCAGTCTACCCAATGCAGAGAGGAAAGATCAGGCCAGTAAAGCTTTGGCCCGGTCTACCTGGTGTGAAGAGGAAACATCAAGCCAATGTAGCTTCAGCTCAGTCTGCCCAGTTAGGCCAGTGTGGTTTCAGACCAGTCCACTCAATGCAAAGAGGAAACATGCCAGCAGTTTGGGGAGTGGCATCAAGCTGGCCACGCCCACCTAGTCGGCCACACACACCCAGTCAGCCACACACACCCTTGCCAAGATCAACACCCCTGAAGTCAACCACAGCCCTGATGTAGCCCTCAATGAAATTGCGTTTGACACCCCTGCGCTAGAAAAAGCAGGTGCTTTTTTACTTTAAAAAGGACTTACAACTGTAAGCAATTTTGAATTCTAAAAAACTTCTGAACATACCTATTCATTTTATTAAAAAAATATGTACATGTGGCATAAGCTTGCTGCACAGTTAGAAGTGCTGCAGGATTTCATTGCACCTTGATATCATTGAGACAATTCTGCTACAAAGAACACAAATGAGCAGGCTTGTTCAACTCTTAACTTGTGTTAAGAATGTGTTTGTGTGTGTGTGTGTGCATCAATTAAGGAAAAAAATGAGATGTACTTGAATAGATGTAATCTGTCTGAAGGGCTGTTCAAACCTTAATGTGGATAAGGAGTTGTCAGAAGGCATTAGCAGACAAGTAATGGCATAAAAAAATCCATGTGTGGAATCTGAACACACGCAATGAAACGCATCATTCAAATAAAATTCAGAAATAGCACTAAGCAGGTGATAGTTTCAAAACTGTGTTGACAAATGGGCAAGAACATAGAATATCTACATCAAGCAATTTGAAAACATTGTGGGTAGCTTCGTGTAGTGTAACAACTTTTCTCAGGAATAATTGAAGTATTTGTGTATCTGTGGATTCATACATGTATATGCTTACCTATGGCTTTAATACCGATGCTCAACATTTAGCCTCTAACCACTCACTCCATGAAGCTGCAATTATGATAATTAGGAAATACCATCATGTCATCAATATAACTTTGGAGGTTGAGCATGAATAAAATATAATTAACGGGAGATATAATTAAAACTTTTTTCCCCTAGAGGAAAAGAGGTAAATACCATCATAGCCAGAGCCTCAATAAATACAACAGCTGTCTTTTGCTCAAGATTGTACAATTATTAACATTAATGAAGAGCACATATCAGGAGGGCAAAATCTAGTGGGATTTTCCAAAGAATGTTTATCATTAATTTATGCTTGTACTATGTTTATAGCATCACAACCAATGCTTGTACTCATTTGAATTTATTTAAATTTGCAATAAAATGTAATCTCCAAGTTGAGCTCAGTTCCTGGTGAATTCATGGACAAGAACCTGGCAGCAATTTGAATTTGAACTATTATTGCTTTCTTCTAGGGTAGAATTTGATTTGGTGTGATTTGAATTCCACTACAAATCCTACAAATCCTTGTAGTTGCCAATTCAAGATTTAATAAGGTATAATTAAACTTTTTTTTTAAATCAACAAAATAATCTATATCACTGGCTAAAAATCTATCATATTTGAATAATTGGAATGTATTGTATTCTAATTTGTCCGAAACTGTAGAATAGAATAGGGGGTGGGAGGTGATAAATTTGGGGAATTGTTTTGCAGCTCAAAATGTGAGATTGAGAAGGATTGTGATACTTTCTCTTTTATTACCATGAGAGACCTCTTAAGTTTCCAAGGCATTCTGCTCCACCGAACATGTCTTGAAATTTATCTATCTTGTGGTGTCACTGGAAAACTCTTTGATGCCAAATTCTTTGGCCAGGTGGAATCTGCCATTCACATAACAAGGAGGAGGCATATTTGGGTGACTTCCCTTCCCTCTTATATCCTTCACATCTTTCCCTAATCTGTTCCAGATGGTCATGGGACATTTTAGAATGGTGTGGGAGATAGTATGAAAGTCTGCATGAGGAAGGGCAATTTTATCATTTTTTGGACTTGACAGAAAATCTGATTCCAGGGATTAAACACACATACACACATGCACATGCACACACATATGCACACATTGAAGTAAAAAGGTGTGACACTGCTAAAGAATGACCTTGGTGTGACACTACTTGGATTTAGTTCTCTAGCATCATAATGTTCTAGAAAGATAATGTCTGAGAATAAAATGCTACTGACAATAGGATTGTGCAGTCATTTGATTTTAGCTGCAAAAAGATGGTTCGAAGTGTATAGCCATCATTCCAGGGAAAGACACAGCACTGTAGACAGATGCTATGCTTATACCCCATATACCTTGAAGCAAGCACATTTGAATCTGAAGTGCTGTACTGCCCTCATTGGCAATATTTTATTCCTCAATAAAAAGTATGTAGAGTTATGAAAGATGAAGATTTGTCACATTTATCATTTGTAGAGACAGTACTGAGGACTGTGACATTAATAATACTTTTGGGTGCATATTTTGCAATTTTAACTCAGTGATGCTTGCAAATAGATCCAAAAAGGCAGCTTCCCTAAAACATAATAAAGATTGGCTTACTTTCCATTTAGCATAAGGCTGAATAATGATGTTTACTTCCTAAAACCAACTTGCCACATTTCCTGATCATTCTACCGATCTTTGCTCAAACTTACTTCTTGTCCTGTCTAAAAACCATGCACTGCTTTTATTTAAGGTGCATTATCGATGTTTCTGAACATTGTAGAATTTTTGGCTATTTGGTAGATCAGAAATAATACAAATGAAAGCCTGCATTCATATGGTGATATGAAATTGACCCTCTTCCTTATTGACACAGCAAGATCATAAACAGGTGAGAGAAAGAGGAAAACATTAGAAACTATGTTAATGACTCAAACAGCTATAGCTACACCATAACAAATATAAGTAGTCCTTGAATTGCCATTGCTAAACAAGATGTTTCTTAAGCAAGTCACACCCAATTTTATTGTCTCTTTTGGTCATGCTTCTTAAGCAAATCTCTGCAGTTGTTAAGTGGGTCATGAGGTCATTAAGCAAATCTGATTTCCTGAATTGACTTTGCTTGTAGGAAGTCATCTGGTGAGTTTGCAAATGACAATCACATTACATTTAACCCAGGATGCCGCAACCATTGTAAATACACCTTGGTTGCCAAGTGCCCATATTCTGATCACATGGCTGCAGTGGTCGTAAAAGTGAGAGGACTAGTTGCAAATTACATTTTTCAGTGCTGCTGTAATCTTGAGTGGTCACACAATGAATGTAAATCAAGGACTGCCTGTAATCCTGACAAAACTATTATTAAGAAAATCAAGTTTAAACTGGTTGCAAGATAAACTCCCTTGAACACTGATATTTTGTTTCTGGATTTCAGAAACTTAACTAAATTTCAACACGTTGAAGTAACAAAGGATGCAACCTGGGTTGGTCACAGAAACCAGAGGTTTAGCCTTCCGAGGTTTCATCCCAAAAATGCTTTTTCCAAAGGCAACTGGACCTTCTTTGTTTTTCCTTTGTTCTTGAACTGAGCAAACTTCTTGTTTGAACTGAAACGTCTTCAAGAAAAAACAAAGAAAATCCAGTTGCCTTTTGAAACAGCACCTTTGGGACAACCATGACCTGGATGATTAGCCTTTAAGTGTTCAGATCTTTATGTTTTTAGACTCGTGGGCAGCCCATCCTCAGGGAACTTCTCTCTCACCAGAATGTGAAAGAGAAGTTTCCTGAGGAGTAGCTCCAGAATGAGTCTGAAAGCTTGAAAGACTAGGACTCTGGTCCTAGTTGGATTGAATTTTGCAACATGATCCTGGGACACAAATATTTGCCTTCATTTGTGAAGTAACAAAAACTGATAGTCGCTTCCCATGAGGAGATTGCAACACAGCGGTCTTGGATGATGTGAGAATTAGAAGATGAGGGAATTTGCCGTAATGGTTCCATCCCCAGAGTCTTTTTAAAGCACTTTAAAAAGACTTAAAGTGCACTTTAAGTCTTTTTAAAGCACTTCCCTTGCTAACCACTTCTGGAAATTGCCTATTAACTGCCTCAAGGAAGTTTGACATCTTCAAAGTGACAAGGCTGCAAATACCAACAAGTGCCTTCCATTCTTAATATAAGAAAATGAAGATGTAGCTTTATAATTTTTAAGAGTTTAAAATGAACAGCAGAAAATCAGGTTTTGACCACAGGAAGTTTTGCATGATTTAGATGATATTGGAATATTGCGTTTTGAATATTAAATCTCTGAAAGTAATTTTAAAGAATAAATGCAGTTTTGTGGTACAATAAAACTTTTGACAGACATAACAAGACAAGTAACTTATAATGGCGTTCAGCGATATCTTTGAGGAACTACACTGGAAATTGAAACTAGACTTTCAGTCAATTATATCAGCTCAGTTGCCTCTAATGGGAACCAATCTGTTCCCAATAAAGATGCTACAGAAAAAAGATATGCAACAAAATCTACCTGAGAACAACATAAATGAGAACTTAAATAAGAATTTATCATTAGAGATAAAGAAAAAAATGGAGTTTTAACAACAATTAAGAATAGAATAAAAAATGACAATCACAGAAAGCAATTGGAATTTCTTTTCACTGGACTTAACAAAAGAGAATGATTAAAATATTGAAGAAATTTGTAACAAAGATCAATAACTATCTCCATAGATTAAAGAATAGATTTTTTTTAATGTAAAAGGAAGGAACACAAAGTTGCTTTATTTGATGAGGGTTCAAATGGAACATGTTGCTATTTTGGATTGTTCTTTCTGGATTTGCTGATATCTGGACTGGAAAAATGTGTGTTGCATTTGGTTACATTTACCTAATACAGTGTTTTAACTTCAAAACGTTTTGTGAACTCGTTCTTTTTAAAGGATATATTATCCTTCTTTGTTAAGTTGAATTTTTCTATATTAGGATATGGGATTACTTTGTATTGTTAAATGTGAAATTCTTTATAGTCCCAAGCTGAGATATGGAATGTTTATTTCATTGATGTGTGTTGCTATTTGGTGTGATTTTCTATGGAACTGTTAGTATTTGGAATAGAAAAAAAGCTGTGTATTGAGTCTGTTTACACTTAACATGGGGCTTAAGCTTTTTTTCCCTACAGTTACTCTAGAACAGGATAAACTTGTGTCATCAGGGTGTTATCATGTTACACATCAGAACTTTTTTCCCCTTCACTAAGCTGGGCGGAGGGTGGGTAGGGCCAGCCAGTGATGCTGTGAGTTTGACATCCCTGCTCCAGAAGTAAGAGATATTTGTAAGCTTTTTTTTTTTTTAAGAAGAAAAGGTCCCTCTTTGTCATACTAGTTTTTTATTTACACTAGAATACCCGGATCACTTTATATCTTTAAAATGTGGTTTCGCTTACAGCTAAAAATTGAGATGTAGAATGTTATTTAAAGCTCTGTCTGGATTGTTTGCTGGTACCTGGATTGAAAAAGATGTTACTTGAGTATAAAAGTTGGTTGTAAATATGTATTTGCACTATACTAATAACATAAGGGGAAAAGGAAATTAACTGTTATGTGTAACAGTCATTTATCTCTATACTATAGCTTGTATGGCCAAAATGATGGCCAAGAATCAATTGTTGCAATGTGTCCAATTGTTTTTATGTTTATTCAATAAAATTTATTTAAAAATTAAAAAAAGAAAAGAAAAAAGAAAAAGACATTACTTATTGGATTTACCTATAGTTGAGAGATAAATTATGAGTTGAAGCATTTTATATTTGTTAATTAAGAGGAAGTGAAGAAATTATGAAATTGCTTATTCCAAGTGTGATTAGGGTAGAAGTTGCTTTCTCTTTTTTTCCTTTTCATATTTTTGTACCTTTTTTTTCTTTTGTTTTACAGTTTGAATATTTACTGTTGTAACTACATTTTTTAATAAAAATATTTGAAAGCTGTTAAAATTTTAAATTATTAAAAATATATCAAATTGATATGATGCTAATAACCTCTTATACATTTTGAGTTGTGCACATAATAGCAGATTCACATGATGATAAGAGATCTCCGTCACTTTCCAGATCTCACTGAAAAGTCAAATGATTTATCATACTTTTTGCTTCTGTAGACATAAGAGATGCCCAATTATTTTAAATCATTTCTGAGTGAGCGTTATTTATTTCTCTAGCTTCTTCCTGACATTAAACACTTTAAATAATCAAATTAACTGGGACAGTTAATATAACAGTTGCTTACTGTTGTATTCATCCATTTTAAAAAAAGAACTTTAAGAATACTCTGCTCAGTTCTTGACTGATTGATTGATTGCACTGTGGAGAATATAGACCAGTGGTCCCCAACCACCAGGCCCTGGACCAGGACCGGTCCATGGATCATTTTGTACCGGGCCGTCTATTTTGCTTGGGCACCACCATCTTGTTTCGACGGCGCTTGAGAAAGTGCTTCCGGGTGAGCTTGTCGGTCGTCAGTTGGAAAGCGACATTTGGGTGCTGAAGGAATCCATGGGCCTTAGTTTCGTCGAAGGCGGGGCGGCTTCGAACAAAGAGCCGTCCTGATGGCGGTGGAATCTCGTGTTACTGAGGAGGAGATTAAGAAAGAGCCTGAAAAGCCCATCGACCATGAGAAGGTACAAAGGAGGAGTTGAAGGTGGCGGGGAGAAGCGGGGGATGGCTGGCTGGCCAGTCACTTGGCTCGCCTTGCCTTGGTCGTGCGTGCTAATGCCGGTACCGGTCTGTGGATCATTTTGTACCGGGCCATGGTACAAAAAAGGTTGGGGGCCACTGATATAGACTGTCTTTTAGAACTGGGTGGGCTGAAACATTCTGGAAGTGTTAGATCCCAATCAATACAGAAATATTAATGTAATCCTTTATCAAATGCTAATCAACTTCACTGAACTAGATTGATTTCACATTGCATCTTACTTTGATAGTCCACAGATTTTTAAAAATACGATGTGATCACTGCATGGTGCACTGCTCAGAATACATGTATAACAATTTGCCATGATCAATTTGCCACAACCAACTTACCATTTTTATTGTGAACCGAAGAGAGTATTGGAGAACTCTTACATGCGAAGCTTACATATTTCAACTGAAATATCTAGTTGATATCAATAAGCTATATAATGAACAGTCTACATGTCAGTGCATGTGGACATCTACCTGATCTTTCTCAATAGACTAACAAGATTTCCAAACATCCACTATAATTAATACAAATGAACTGGAAAAATGGAGGGGTGTGTGTGAAAAGGATATATGAAAATGATAAGCATCAAGGACTAAACTAAAGGTTCTAAAATATTTTGTCAATTATTAATTAAATACTTCTCAGTAATACAAATCATCCTTCTGATTCTTCTTGATTCCATTTTTATCAGCATGGATGATCAGTTCCTTAGGAACTTACAAATATTCTGTTCTTTTTAGAGGATAACAGTCAGAAGGAAGTTCTATCTAACCTTAATCAAGAAAATAAATGCCATCGATTCTTTGAACAAGCTTAGTTTTCAAAGCTCTGCTTTCATTCCAGCTAAACATTGGCTCAATGCAGTCTTATGAAACTTAAGGCTGGTATTAACCCTTCATCCGAGTTTGTGCTTGATCAAAGACCTTTACCAGGTTTCCTATCTGTTGGCTTCTGCAACATCAAGGAATCTGAAATTGGTCATTGCACTGTTTGCTGTGGCAAAGAATGTTTACAAAAGGTTAGTCCCATAAATGAAGTTTTCAGTAAGATGAAGAAGTCTATAATTCAATCTCCTCTTTCTGGAAGTATTGGTGATTTCTCCCATTGGGACCAAACCATGTGTGAATTTTTACTAGGTCTTAAGTACTTTGGTTTAAGAACACAAAAAGAAACAAAAACAGATGCTTTGTCCAAGAACAAAGATTTAAATGTTCTGTGACCTCTCATTAATTTATGTGAAATTGCCATTGATTCCTTATTTAGAAACAAATCACTTGGCTGATTTTTCAGTTACATTTGTATGCATTTATTTTGCTTTTCCAGTTCTCTGCAAATGGAAATGGCATTTGAAATGCAAAGGAAGAATAAAAGCATACCTATCGCATTCCATAAGCAGAAGCAACCGTAGGCCATTATTTCTAATGAACATATTTGTTCAAAATGTGCTCCCTCCCATATAAGCCCCTCTCATTAATAAAAAGACTTAACTGAAATAAAATCAAGTTGACTTTCCTTGTAGGCATTTCAATTAATTAACTCATTTAAAGAGCACATAACTAAACACAACCATTTGGACCAATGCAGCTTTTTCAAGTCAAGCTCAGTGAAGCATAGACCACAAGATTTCCCAATAACACCTTGGTGACTAATTGGTATATTTTTATCCTTCTCTCTTCCACAAAGGTAATTGAATTAAACATGTTTTTACTGCTTACAGAATGTTTGTGATGCATATAAAAAAGAGGGTCAGTTCAATGTAATGGTTAAGGCATCAGACTAGAACAGGGGTGGGCAAACTTTTTGGCTCAGGGGCCGCATTGACTTTTAAAATTTGACAGACGGGCCGGGTCAGCACAAGATTTTTTGGGAATTGCCCCCCTTCCCCCCCATCTTCTCCTCCTTCCCCTCCCCTCGGAGGCCCCCTGAGTCAGGAGTTGCTACCGCTGGCGTGGCTCCTCGCGGCTCCAGTCCCACGTTGCCTCAGGAAGGGAAAGGCAAAAAGGAAGAGCCACGGTGGTGCTTTGCAATGGCAGCAGCAGCACTGGAGGCTCAGGCTCAGCGGCTCCTGGTTTTGCCTTTTCCTTCCCAAGGCAACGCAGGACTGGAGCCGCGCGGAGCTGCGCCGGCGGTAGCAACTCCTGACAGCCCCAGCCGGACACCTGAGCAGAGTCTGGGCAGAACTGCCTGTTGCTGCTGCCGGAGCACCACCAGGTTGCCTCCTCCAAGCAGCCCGCCCGCCTGCTGGGCTTCCCCTCTGCCGTGCGGCTCGGGGCCAGGCACGAGCGCCTGCGAATTAAAAAGAAGCCGAAAGTTGCTGGGAAGTTGCTCGGGTTTCTGGGGCTTCCAGGCTTAAACTTTGCACAGGCAAAGTTTGCAGGCGGGAACGTCTTCCCGCCGAGGAGCGGGAAGGGTTCTGCCCAGCGGGCGGGCAGGCGGGCTACTTGGAGGAGGCGACCCAGCGGTGCTCCAGGTTTCCCTTCCGCCATATGGCTCGGGGCCAGGCGCGAGTGCCCACAAGGAAAAAGGAAGCCGCAAGTTGCTGGGAAGTTGCTCAGGTGCTGGGAGCAGACTTTTAAAGTGCCACCTGAGCAGGACCGCCGAGCTGAGAAATGGGGCACCAAGGCAGGGCAAGGCTCCACCAACAGTGGCCTAGCTTTCGGTGGCTCCAAGAAGCCCACTCCAAGCAGCCCGCCTCCCACCAGGTGGAACCCTTCCCACTCCTCGGCCAGAAGACGCTCCCGCCTGCAAACTTTGCCTTTGCAAAGTTTAAGCCTGGAAGCCCCGGAAAAAAAAGGGGGATCGGCGGGGACTCACTTTTGGATAGGTCGTACTCAAAGGTGATTTCAAACTCCCAGCCGAGGCCTTTGCAAAGTTCTTCTTTTCTTTCCTACCCCGAGAGCGCTCCGCACTGTTTTACAGCTTTGGGGGCCACGCCCAGCGATTTTTTTCAGGGGCGGGCCGGATTGGACAGACCAATGGGCCGGGTGTGGCCCATGGGCCGTAGTTTGCCCACCCCTGGACTAGAAACTAGAAGACTGGGAATAGCAATCCTGCCTTAGGCACAAAGCCAGATGGGTGACCTTGGGCTAGTCATTTTCTCTCATCCCCCAAGAAGGAGGCAATGGCAAGAAAACTTGCAGGGACTTGTCCAGGCAATCTCTTTTTCAAGTTTTGCTTCCTGAAATTCTCAATGACATCCCTGAATGCTTTTCTCTTGCCCCACTAACAGATTTTCAAAAATCACTGGTCATTGGTGACATGTTTGATCTATGGACTAACAAAGATACCTTCCTTAATCTTGGAATCAGTTATTCTTGGAAATCTCTGTCTCACATAATGAAAACCTTCACCGTCCTTGTTCATCGCTTTCACAAAATTTGAAACAAGTTTGAGTTTTATGTGAAGAGGAGGCAAAAATAGCTTTGTCAACAAGAGGTTCATATGCCATGTTCCTCTGTCCTAAAACCAAATTCTTTCACAGTAGCCTTTTTTTAATTAATGCAACTTGACTCTCATGCATGGTTGTCCTGTTCAGATAAGTAACAATGATACTTGGTATATTTGAGCTACATTTAAAGCAGCAGAGCCATTTTTAGATTTCCACAGATATTCCAGTTGCACCAGATGTGCTTCCACAATATCTCGATATGTCGGCGAACCACATCCGGTCCATATATTTTTGTATTTTCTTCATGTGTGAAATATAGGCAATAGGTACTGAAGGGGGTACATGACCATTGTGTAATAACAGAAGATTTATATAAAACAGTACATGATAGCTTAAACCAGAGTTTATTTTCATGATTAGCAGCAAAACTTCTACAAAGATACACTTAAAAGGGTTCAGGAAGCAAAATTCCAGTGGAATCAGACATGACTGAACAGAAGGAAAAAAAGTCATTAAAAGGTTGTCGCGAAATCAAATGAATATCATATAAATCTTTGCCAACTTAGTTGTTTTACCCCAGCAGAACAAATACTGTTTGCAATTCCTTCTGATATGATTTTGGCAAGATTATTCTAGGCCTTTTTGCCAGGTAGGAAAATTCTCAATCATGCATACCAGCATTTTGAAATCTTTTAACCACCTCAAGTCTTATTCCAAGGAAAGAGAGCCAGAATGGCTTCCTCGGTTTTGCACTTTCAATACTGACTGGGAATTCTGGAAGTTGCAGGCTCAACATATATGGAGGATACCAGACTGGGAGCAAAAATATACATAGAATGAAAAATAATACATCAAAGCCAAAGAATGTCACTCTGAATACTGTGTCAGAATTTTTAATTTTCCCTGTGTCCTGACAGATCAAATCTTAGCCTTGTAAGTATTCCATATCCTGATGCAGCAAAATTGGAAAGGAATGCTTTGCCTTTGGAAACAAAACTTGAAAGGCAGGCTTTATTTTAATGGTTTTCATCCCAAGTAGATGTGATAGCAATCAATGTGGTGTAATTAATTTTAAATGTATTATAATAACCCACCAAAGATTTATGGTACAATATCTCCCCCCCAGTCTTCTGAAAAATTAAAGAGATGGATTTTAAAGTTTTTTTTAAAAATTAAATTGTCCATAGAAAACAATAGAAACAAAGGAAGGAAGAAGGGATCAGGGAGAAGAGAGAAGAGAGGAGGAGGAGGAGGAGGAGGAGGAGGAGGAGGTGGTGGTGGTGGTGGTGGTGGTGGTGGTGGTGGAGGAGGAGGAGGAGGAGGAGGAGGAGGAGGAGGAGGAGGAGGAGGAGGAGGAGGAGGAGGAGGAGGAATAATCCATAAGGATCAAAAAAGCTAAAAATTTATTTAATAAACTATTGCTGACTTATTAGTTTTCTGCCCGTATAGCTCAACATAGATTTAACATTTGTTGTTTGAAATGCCAATCTCATAGCAATATTTGTAAGGCATATGCATTGGATGGGATTCATTTACATTTACAACTCCTGCTGCAAAGCTTGAAGAAGCAACATATTTGAGTATTTTGCTACCTGGAAGTTCAGCCATGCAACATCAGATGTAGAACTTGCACCAGTTATTTGAATGACTACTTCCTACTGAGCAGAACACCGGTTTTTGCACTGTTTTCACCCATCTTCAGCAAGGTCTTAAGTCTTCCTCACTTCTAGCTATCAAAGTGGCATGATCAACATTTCTGAGATTGTTGAGGTAACACCCAGAAATTCCTAGCACATAATGGTGATACTTAAGGCTAGGCTTGTAGTTGTCATGAAAATTCTGAATACTTTGCTACATTTTCTATAAAGACATCACTTCTGTTATTTTCATCAAGAGGCTGAAAAATATATTCAGCCAATATATTCAGATTAAAAAAAGAAATAAGAACTTTACAATACAGTCACTAATAAAGGGTCAGGAGGCCACAAGGCTTTTAAGATAGAAAAACAGTAAATTGCTTCAGCACGAAGCTGCTGTTATTTTTCTGTCATCTAACTTGTCCCACAGTTGTTTGTAAAGTGAGACAGTCAACATAGTTTTCTGAAGTACAAGACATTCCAGACATATTTGGCCTGACTGTCTAGAGTAGAGTAAGCTATTCAGACAGGAATTGCAACATTTGTGTTTTGGGTACAATCAAGACCGAAAGAGTTTCTACACTTAGTGGATCATCATCTAGGGAGCCATTCTGAAACAACAGTTGCTATTTCTGTTAAGTTTTATCCTTTAAGCATTTCCAAAGGTATCTGAGATGACAGCCTGGAGATGAATTATTGTATTTGGATATTGCAAAGGTAGTGTTACAGATAGCCCATGTCCCCATGTCACAATTGAGCCCAAAATTTCTACTGTTAAGTGAGACTTTTGCTAAGTGAGTTTTTGCCTCATTTTACAACCTTTTTTGCCCCAGTGCTTAAGTGAATCACTGCAGTTGATAAGTTTGTAACCCAGTTGTTCAGTTGACTTTGCTTGTCAAAAGGGAACAGAAAGGTGACCTTGGGACACTTCAGTGGTCATAAGTATGAACTTGTTGCCAAGCATCTGAATTTTGATCATCATGGGAATGCTACAAAGGTTGTAACTGTGAGAACTGGTCATAAATCACTTTTTTCAGTGCCGTTGTTACTTTGAACGGTCTCTAAATGAACTATTGTGAGTCAAGGCTTAGGAGCAGCAGCAGAAGCAGAAGTGATGTTATTTGTAAATATTGTTTACCACACATTCAAAACAACTTACTTGATTCTACTTATATACCTTGATTTATTCCCTATAAAAGATAAGTGGCAATTTCTTACTGTGATCTTCTGTAATATTTCTGGGAATATCTTCAATATTATACATAAACATAGTCATAAAGTTCAGTATTATTTAAATATGACATGGAAATTAAATAAATAAAAATGTATGATATATGCAAAAGGTCCATGAAGTAAACATAGTAAAATGAAGGGAAGCGTATGGATAGAAGAGAATATTCCTAGCTCAGTGTTGAATTGTGGGGTCCTTGGTGCTCTCTGACCTTGGTTGCTTTGTTGCAGGCATGTCATTTCCAAACAAGGTAACATCATCAGTGTAAGAAGCAAGTGTAGTTTGATTTCATTTTACAGTATATACTAGTGTCTTCCCCTGTTGGTGTTGGTGTTGGTGGGAGTCATCTTGGTTTCCTTGATTAGGCTGTTAGGCCTAATGTGGCTGTTAGGCCTTGGTGGTTTCCTTGATTAGTCTGTTCCTTGATTATTGTTGACTTATTATAGGGGGTGTGCATAAGTGCACCAACGTGCTTATCGTCCCTGTCCTATTGTTTCTTTTTATTTTTCTTATATGTATCCATTTCATGTACTCATAACTATGTTTATACTTATACCTGTTATCTTATAATTGCTTGACAAAATAAAATAAATAAAATATAAATAAATAAATAAATAAATAAATAAATAAATAAATAAATAAATAAATAAATAAATAAATAAAATATTTGTCAGCATTGGTAATCCCTTTTTGGGGTTATTGTTTATTTCTTGATTGTTGCTCTAGTGTTAATTTTGGTATTAATCTCTGCTCATGTGGATGTTGATTGCTGGTGAGGTCCTTTTTGTCTTTTTGTTCCTGTTTTGGCTTTTTTAATTGTCTCCCTTGAGAGAGTAATTTTGCTAATTCTAGATTTATGGATATAAAGAGTGCTGTGACATCAAATGACCATGATTTCATCTTCATTTATGACCAGGTCTTTGGTTCTTTGGAGGCGCTATAGTGGAGAGTTAATTGAGTTTAATTTAGTGTATGGCATGTGTTAGCCAGGGATCATCACAATGTGGATGGCTGCCTCTATGAAAGGAATCTTTATGGGCAGTGTTATCTTTACCCGTGGGCCACCTGAAGGCCAGTAGGCAATGGGGGAGACTTCTTTCTTGACTCTCTGTGGTTTATTCGCTCATGGGAATCAAGCCACTGAGTTGCTGGCCTCAGCGGTAAACAAGCCCAGTGTCTTACCATGTGAGCTATGTGAGTATCTGCTTCCCTCTGTTCAAACTTTTTGTTATCAGTTCTTTAGCAACATCGTAGGTTGGGGTCTCTGGTAACAATACAGTTTGATAGTGAGTTAGGATAACAATAATGTACCTATATGTACATACTTACATGCATGCACATATAAAACCTGAGTCACATAGGGCCCACACAATTTGAATTGTTCTCTAAGCATGGCATACAAGGTGGTTAACAGAATGGCCTTTTGTAATCATAATAATTGCACTGCAGTAACTTAAGACTAAGTTGTTCTTAGTATTATCACCTAGGAACCTTTTGTAAAAATAAATATTTATCCTGATACATAACGAGCAAAGATCTTAACCCAATGCTGTAATGAATGCCTAGGATCACATGGCTTGCATAGAAAATGGGACCACTTTCATTCAAAGGAGCATGTGTGCACAACACTTTGACTGTGATCCACATCCAACATTACATGCATGTGGCAACAGCTTTTGTTTTCTTGAAATTGTATTGCATTGGAATAGATCTGCATTGCAGTAGCAAGAAGAATTAGATATAGTCATCGGTTAACATAAAAAACAGATATCTTACATTACTGCAAAATATGGGTGATAGAGTTGTCATAGCTCTCTGCTCATCCTAGGATTTAGAAATATTTGATTGTACAGCCAAACTGTCTCCATCACAGTTTTGTTATATGTCCAAAACCCCATTGCCTGAGAGACCATAATTTGTGTTTTACAACAATGTGCAGAAAAGAGCAGATTCTGATGGGCGACTACAATTTTTCATGCTAGCTTATCCCCTTTCCTCTCTATTTCTGGACTCATTTATCTTGTTTATTGGGTTGTTGAAATGCCAGTCCATGCAGAGTTTCTGCAGTTCTCTCTATGGAATCTATAAATTAGATACCATTCCTTCCTGAGTTAGCTCATAGAAATGTTTGTTTTTGGTATATAAGCCAGAGCAGGGTTAACAAAACATACTCTGCCAGTGTTTTGTTTATTGCAATATAAAACACGGTTAAGTGGGGAATAAATTGTCATTCAAACATATGCACTCTGAAGTCTGATACAGCTATCATATTTTCATAAAGGGTTTGTGCAAATTGTATCACAGGCAGCAGTTTGCCAGCATGTCATGTTCATATAATAGCGTATAATTTTTGTCTCACTCAGATGTCAGAACACTTCAAATTCCATTTAGAAATAATTCATATGTTTTGCTCAGTTACATATAGTTCTATTCGTTTATTGAAGTCTAACAAAGAAACAGATGTAATGAGTCTAAGCCGCACTTCTTAAAAACAAATATTAAGGCAAATATAACTTCTGATCTCTAAATAATTGTAATGTCAAATTCTTTTATAGAATCTCATAACTATTATGAAAATAGTTTATGAGAAGATTGAAAAAAATGTTGGAACTGCTCTCATATTAGATCCAAACGTTTACAAGGTAAAGGATAAACATAACATAAATTTTGACTATTTTCCAAGTTAATATTAGATATGTCTTAACATGCTATTTTATTTTATTTGTGCCTTTGAATTTATTTTTAACTCCTGCCAATTGCCCGGACAAGTCTCTGCAGTGTGCTCGGCAAGACATGGAAGTGGTTTATCCCTGCCTGCTTCCTGAGAGAGAGTGACTAGCCCAAGGTCACTAAGCTGGCTTCATGTCTCAGTTGGGACTAGTACTCATCTTCTCCTGGTTTCTAGCCTCAAACTGGCTCTTTAACATTCAATTTAACATTTCATAATTAACAAGAAAACTGCAATGTTCTTTTCAAATTAATCCCAGCATTCGGTTTTTATTCATGAAATTTTACAGATTGACTTTCATAATCCTAAATTAGGTTATTATAACATTATAGTCTTCCTCACATCTATAACATGAAATCAGCTGGGATGGTCCCTCTATTTCTATAAGCATTCCTGTCTGGATTAATGCATAAAGTTTTTAAGGGTACTCTAATCAATTGCTAAATGTAAATTAGCCTTTTACAGAAAGTGTGACTCTTGTGATAATTTTATTTATGTATTTGTCATATTTATACCTGCCACAATTACAAGATCCTTAGTTTAAGAAAACACTAAGGCATTCAAGACTGAAATGACAGGGTTTTTACATCATATCAAGCCACCACGGTCTGATTTTCCAACTTGCAAAGACTAGTTTCATTAAGCTAGTATCAGATAAGGCACATTATACTGTAGTTTAATACCAGATTGAAATGTGAACTTCCTATCTGTCAGCCTGCCTTGCAAGCAAACTGACACATATCTAAATGACTAAATTGATCCATGAATAAATTTAACTATAGAATTGCTGCATATTAAGAGCTGGAAGCTATTTGTGAAAAATGAAGCAAGCTAATTTTTTTCCTCCCCTGATCAAAATTCAAATTTTTAATATTTGACCTAAAAATGGGAGAAGGGAGAAATACCAGGTCCTCTATATTTTCCCATTAAAATAAAACTGCAGCTTGGAGATTGTAAAGTTGGAGATTATAAATTAGTATGGGGAAAGCATTAAACAATTTCTCTCCAAGATCGCAGGGCAAAGCAAAACCATTTTTATAAAGTGTTCAAAATCTTCAACTTCATTCACAGATTTCCCACCCATACATCAACCACTTAATTAAGATGTAAGACGTGGGAGTTGGTCCTCGTCCCTACTCAAGCTAGAGACCCTATACCAGGGGTGTCCAACCTTGGCAACTTTAAGACGTGTGGACTTCAACTCCCAGAATTCCTCAGCCAGCTTCACTGGCTGAGGAATTCTGGGAGTTGAAGTCCACACGTCTTAAAGTTGCCAAGGTTGGACACCCCTGCTCTATACCATTCTGGACAAATGGTTGCTCAATCTCTCCTTAAAAACCTCCAGTGATGGAGCATCCACACCTTTTGGAGGTAATCTGTTCCACTGATTAGTTGTTGTATCAGTTAGGAGATTTCTCCTTAGTTCTAGGTTGGTTCTCTCCTTGACCAGTTTCCATCTATTCCTTCTTGTTCTGCCTTCGGCTCCCTATTCTTTGTGGCAGCCCCTTGGAAGGCTGCTATCATGTTACTCCTAGTTCTTCTTTTCATTAAACTAGACCAAGGGTCTTCAAACTTGACAAGTTTAAGACTTGTGGACTTCAGCTCCCAGAATTCCTGAGCTAACATGACTGGAGGAGGAATTCTGGGAGTTGAAGTCCACAAGTCTTAAAGCTGTCAAGTTTCAATTGGACAATACCTAATTCTTGCAATTGCTCTTTATATGTTTTAGCCTCCTAATTACAGGAACTGCTTGGAATGAGAGAAATTGTGAGAGGGAACATCTATGCCAGTAGCAATTCTGTCTTTACTGTTGAGGTCTTGGGATCCAGAAGACCAAGACTCTTTTTGTTTTGCTTCAATGTAACCAGCTGTTAACCCCCTGCTATCTGGTGGACCCAGTAGGATGGCCTGAATCTTAGCTCCAGTACAAGGAGGTGTCCGGGCCATGTAACTCAATCCTTTATGAGAGTCATAGTTACCTGACTCTGGTCTCTTCCCCAAACCCCCAAAACTTTAACCATAGACTGTCTACTATTGATCTCACCCCATGCCTAAGTGGTCTGTAAGGGGCGTACATAACAGCATCAATATGCCTACCGCCCCTGTCCCGATGTCCCCTTTTATTTGTGCCCATTTCATGTACTCATAATCATGTTCCTAATTATATCTGTTATCTAAAGCATGCTCCACAAAATAAATAAATAAATGAAGCTGGACAATCAGTTGTAACTGCAACTCTTCCTGCTTAGTGCAACTGTTAATCCCTTTCATTTATACACTTTTTGTAACTCTCCTTCTCTCTTTGGACAAAAAAAATACCATGTCATTTTCATAGTCAAATATTTCTCTCCTGATTGCTCTGAAGGTTTAATCCATTTGGACAGATTGACTCTATTAACAAAAAAAAAGGATTGCTTTGTTTCAAAAGGTATTGTATATGTTGGGCTTATTACTAAAATGGGAAAGAAGCATGTGTCTCTTTAAATTTTAGAATGTGTTCCAAAACTTCAGTTAGCTGAACAGATGGAGAAAACAACCTGCTACCATCCTATGTTAAGGCAGCCAGAGCTCATTTACTTGTCAGCTAAATTTAATGCATATAGACATGAAATTAAGTTTCTACACTGTATTTAGAGTTTTCCTATTACCTGAGGACTTCAACATTTGCAGTAGCATATTTCCAAACCAGTCTTTATTTTGCTATAATTTATTCATTTCACCTTATTTTCACACTGAAATAATAATAATAAGTTCTGACTTGTTTCAGGTGAAGGAAAATAAAGCCTCAACAAAAATATTACTGAAGAACTCCAAATTGTATGGATGCTTACAGGAACAGTATTATGATGCAGGATTTGGACTGATGAGATCTGTTTCCTATCATAGTAGTACAGTAACTCTGTTTTGTGGAAAAAGTAACTCCGGTATCAGAAATATTAGAAATTTTACTCTTTTGATGTCTTGGCATCAAAGAAAAAAAAAATCACTTAATAATCTGTCATTTAACCCTCTGTGTAAATCACTGCACTGTTTATTTATTCCTTTCTTCTATAGCTCCTTCTTACCTTGACTGATAATCCAGGTAAAAAGCAAAACCATCTCATACTAGAATCACAAGAAATATTGTACTGTTCAGTGTCACAGATCCCTCTTGTCATAAGAATAATTTGGGGTTCTGACTTCCGGTTTGAGCCTCTTCATGGACAGACCGAAACCGCGATCATGCGTGGTTTCGTTCCGTGCTCGCTGCTGGAATGCCCCGAGCCAGCTGGTTTCGGGACTAAGCCATCCCGCAGAGGTGGGGAAGAGGGGGGAAGAGCAGGGTTGAGGAGAGGCGCATCTCTCCTCCTCAGCTGGCCATTATTCCCTTTCCCCAAGGCGGTTGCAGCGGTGGTCAGAAATGGCCACCTCAAAGAAGAACTCGACTGGAAAAGAATGTGCAGGAGGAAGATAAGAAGAGAAAGTTTTGGTTGACCAGGTTAAACTGCAAAAGCAACAACTAAGGTATCCTGGAATTTAAACGAAAAAAAAAAAGTAACATTGCTCCCAAAGAAGATTCTGAAGCAAAGGATAGAGAAAAGAGAAAGGACTTGGATTTTTTTTCTTCTTCTCTCCTTTTCCCTATACTGACAGCTAAGAGATCTAAATAAGAAATTGGGGGGGAAATCCACTTTGACATCAATAGGCATTTAAGCTGAAAATAAAATGTCAAGGGGATAATAAAGATTTCTGGATACTTAAAACCTTTTAAAAGCAGGAAAGGAGAAAAAAAGAATAAAAGGGCAGGATCTGGAAAAAAGGGAGAAGACTGCCTGGAATTAAAAGGATTTTACAGTAAAACTTCAACAAGACTTCTAAAACATACATTTTAACTGAAACTTGGCTACAAAATAGTAGAATCCCAGGAAGAGAAAGTGGAAAAAAGAAGTATGAAGAAATGGCTTGGGAGTATTTGGATTACTTGGTGATCTCTGGATTTTTGGTTATTGCATTTGAATGACTAAAATCAATTGGGTGGCTGTTTGAAAGTGTTTTAAAATGGCACTACTTTTTGATGAACTGAAAATGGAACTTAAAAAGTACAAAGAAGACGCACAAGAAGGGAGAGGTTCTTTTGGCTTCGTATTCCAATTCCTAGAAATGGAGATCTCGAACTATGAAAAACAACAAGAAAAGACTGCAAAACAAGAAGACTGGGACAAAGAAGAAGCCATCTTTAATGAACAAGTAATTTTATGTGGGGGAAAAAAAGGAAAGGTGGGGGGAAAGAGAATGAAAAGTTTAAGATTTGAAAAAACAACCAAGAAAAGGAATATAACTTGAAAAATAAGTATAATATTAGAAAGCAACAGAAGAGAGGAATACAGAAGAGAGAATTAGAACTAGAGAGATAAGGGGGTAAAAAGGGGAGGGAGAAGAAGAGAGGGAAGAAGGGAAGGAAAGGAAAAGAAGTTATAAAGGACAGAAACAAGATATGGAAAAACAGGGCCTATTTAGAGATAATGGGTAAACATTTAATTGAAAAAGTGATTCTGCAAAGGTACATAAGAGTATTGTTATATTAGAAATAGAAATAATTTTAGAAAATATGAAACAATGTATGATTAAAATGATGGATAAAATAATTATTGTAATCTAGTGAAATGTTTGTTGATAAATAAATGAAATAAAATGAATGAGAGAACTGAATTAGGAAAGGATGGGAACATTTTAATTATTTAATGTTTTATAAAATATAAGGGAAGAGAAATAGGGGAAAAATAATAATTACGGAAAGCTTATAAGTGTTCCCAAGGAAGTATGATATTTAATTGAAAAGTAATGTTAAAGATGTTAAGACTTTAATGAATATTAATGATAGAATTGAATTGGAATGAAATGAGTGTTTTAATTATATATATTTATAATCACTTTTTAAGAATATAGTGTGCATTTTAAGAATGTACCAAGCAGAATTTGATTGGAAGTTATGTATTATATTGAATGTTATAACCTCAAGGTATACATTGAAGCTTAAATAAGAGTTGAATGGATAAAATTAAAAGATATAAAGGTGTCATACTCCAATTAGTAACAACAGGAGAAAATTTGTTCAATGAGAAAAGAAAATATGAAATTGAAACAGGACAGACAAAAGTATAAATATAATGACTTGAATTGATATGAGATAATTAAAATAAAATTGAGAAAATTAAGAGAGGGGAAAAACTATGTAGAAAATGTAAAACAGTAATAAGATATGGAATAGAACATAAAAGTAAGCATGAAATTGAGTTTGTGTCTTTATGAAGAAGTGTAACCCAGGACCATGCTATTTTCAAAAAAAGATGTTTTATTTGTATTTTTTTGTAAAAACCCAAATAAAAATTTCAAAAAAAGAGAGAATAATTTGGGGTTCCAACTTGAAGTAAAGAATAAATAAAAATGAGAGCCAGACAAATGTGAGGAAAGAAGAAATATTTATTACTAAAAGCAAAGAGTTTGCCTCTTTGCCTCAGCTGCAGAGAAATGGGGTACAGAGACACATTTTTATACCCTATTCTAGGGTATCGTTTGTGTTCTGTCCTCATTTACATACTCGAAATCCCCGCGCTTTGATTGGCCAAAGCGCGGGGCTTTCCAATTGGTCAGGCGAGCCGCGCCGATTGGCTCGTTAAGAGTCTCCCGCGATTGGCTCGCTCAAAGCACGGGAGACTCGAAACGCTGCCATTGGCCGCGGCCGCTGCGGCGAAAAGAATAAAAGCTGCGGGCTTTTTTCTTTTCGCCGGTTCGGTTCCAATCTTTGAAATAAAGAGCATTGTACGAAGTCACCGACTCCTGACGTCTTTTTGCGGACACGACACTGGCGACGAGGATGGGATCCAGACCCTGAACCGAACCCCGTGTCCGACGGAAGCCAGACTTAGCACCGAGATGGCGAAAATCGCACCGCCCGCCCCCTTCAACCCCGTCACCGAGGACTGGGAATCGTTCTCCGACCGTTTCCGCATGTACCTCGAGTGCACCGGCATGAAGGACGCCTCGGGCCCGCTAAAACGCGCCGTCTTCCTCACCCATTGCGGAACCGAAGTTTTCCAGATGGCCAAAGCATTGGCCAAGCCTGCAGACGCAACCGCCATGGATTGGGACGTCCTCGAACCTATCCTTCGGCGACATTACGCTCCCGAGGTCCCCATCCTGATCCGGCGCAACGAATTCTACCGGCGGGACCAGAGACCGGGTGAAAAATTGAGCGACTTCGTCGCCGAGCTGCGGCGCCTGGGGGGGCTCTGCGAATTTGACAGCCTGAACAACCTCCTGAGAGACTGATTCGTGCTCGGCCTGTGGGACCCCGCGCTCCAGAGCCGGCTGATGGCTAAGGGCGACATCAGCTTAGCAGACGCCCTCACCGCAGCCGCAGCCGCAGAAGCAACCCGTACTTCCGCCGACAGCATGCGCAAACCAGACGTGAAGGACCGCGGCGGAAACAACAACCCGGCAAGGTCGACCGAACAAAAAACCGAAACAACCACACACCACGGTGATTTCCATTCTGCATCCAGCACGTCCGAAGACGAAGAAGACATACATCGATTGCAGACGGGGCGCGACCAACGGAACCGCACAGGTCGTAGGTCGAGGACCAACTGTGCCGGTTGCGGCGGCGACCACCCCAGGTCAGAATGCCGGTTTTTTGATTCCATCTGCCGGCATTGCAAAAAAAAGGGGCACATCGCCCGGGTTTGCCGCCAGAAGAAAACTCGCAGTCCACCTCGATGGGACCAACACGACCGGAGAAGGGAAAGCCCACCGCCCCAGCCCAGAGATCGCCACTCGGACAGCCAATGGGACCGGATCGGATGATCCTCGAGAGGCGGCGACAACCGGCGGAGAGAGGAGACCCACCAGACGGTAACCATCGGCCACGCCATCTCCGACGGTGCCCGAAAAGTCCACGTCGAGGTTCACATCGAGGGCCAGCCATGCAAAATGGAGGTAGACTCCGGGTCCTACCTCTCCATGATTGCATGGCACGAGATAAAACGGTTGGTGCCTACCCTCCAAAGGAGGAACATAGACGCCCAAAGACTTATTGTAAAAGACTACCAGGGAAACCGCGTCCCGGTAGTGGGCACCAAAAACTTTAACGTGACATATAAGGGGCGCACCAAACAACTCCCCCTCACAATCGTTGATCGCAACCGCCCAAGCCTGCTGGGACTACAATGGTTCACCCCGCTCGACATCTCTCTCACGGGAGTCAATCACGTCACCGACGACGGTTGGGAACAGCGACTAGCCCAGGAGTTCCGAGAAGTCTTCGACGGAAGCCTGGGCAAGTACCAGGGGCCCCTTATCTCGTTTGACCTAGACCCTAGCGTCCCCCCCAAACGACTAAAACCTAGGTGGGTGCCATTCGCCCTAAAACCTAAGATAGATGAGCAAATTGACAAGCTCGTCAAACAGGGGGTATTGCAGCCCATAGACCATGCCCGGTGGGAGACCCCCATAGTGACCCCGGTCAAGCCAGACGGGTCGGTGAGGATCTGCGGGGACTATAAGGCCACCCTAAATGGCGCACTGCAACAAAGCGCCTACCCCGTCCCAATCGTGCAACACCTACTGCACTCACTGGGAGGGGGCAGGGTCTTTGCCAAGCTCGATCTCGCCCAGGCATACCAGCAGTTGCCGGTCGACGAGCAAACGGCGGAAGCCCAGACCATCGTTACCCACCGGGGGGCTTTCAAGTGCAACCAACTCCAATTCGGAGTCAGCGTGGCACCAGGCATCTTTCAGAGCCTGATGGAACGGTTGCTGCAGGGCATCAAGGGGGTGGTGCCCTATTTCGATGACGTTCTAGTGGCGGCGCCAAACGAAGCCGAATTAGAAAGCCGACTCAGAGAGGTCCTAACTAAATTTAAAGTAACGGGACTTAAAGTAAAAAGGGAGAAATGCCAACTGTGCACGGAACGAGTGGAATTCTTGGGCTACCTCCTAGACCGGCACGGCATTCACCCCACAAGTAAAAAAGTCAAAGCTATCAAAGAGGCCCCCACCCCTAAATCAAAAACTGAACTACAAGCATTCTTGGGGTTACTGAACTTTTATAATGTTTTCCTACCCCAAAAGGCAACGGCGGCGGAGCCTTTGCATAGGCTCCTGGATAAGGCGGCAACCTGGACTTGGGGGAAACGGGAGCAAGCCGCCTTCCAAAAAACTAAAGACCTCCTCACCTCCGACGCCGTCCTGATTCAATTCAACGAAACCCTGCCCCTGGCCGTCACTTGCGACGCATCACCTTTCGGCGTCGGCGCTGTCCTCAGCCATACCCTTCCTGACAGAAAAGAAGCACCCATCGCGTTCTTTTCAAGGACTCTAACCAAGCCAGAGCGGAACTATAGCCAACTGGACAAAGAGGCTTTGGCTATAGTTGCCGCCATAAAACGGTTCCACGAATATCTCTACGGCCGCCCTTTCACCATTATAACAGACCATAAGCCGTTGCTGGGCATCCTTGCAGGGAATCGGGCCACCCCGAACATTCTGTCTCCCCGGATGACAAGGTGGTCCGAGTTCCTGGCAGCCTACAGCTACGAACTTATACACAGACCGGGTAAGAAGATTTCACATGCGGACGCTTTGAGCCGCTCGCCGTTACCGGACTCCGACCCTGACCCAGCACCAACGACGACCACCCTCAGCATCGAGGCCCTACCCAACCTACCCATAACCGCGTCAGACATTGCCCGGGAAACTATTAAAGACAGGCGTCTGGCGCAGATTTTGCATTGGGTGGAAAAAGGGTGGCCGGAAAAGGACAACGACGAGTCCGTCAAGACATTTAGGAACCGCCAAACCGAACTCTCGCTGCTTAAGGGGTGCATCTTATGGGGTGACAGGGTGGTCATTCCGGACAGACTACAGGGGAAGGTTTTGGAAATGTTGCATGAGGGGCATCCTGGCATCGTAAGAACTAAAGCCCTGGCCAGAAGTTACGCTTGGTGGCCAGGGATGGACAAGCAGATAGAGGCCTGGGTAGCTAGGTGCCAGCGATGCCAGGAGACTAGACCCAGCCCACCCACAGCACCCATCCTGGAGTGGGAAACACCAAGGGGGCCCTGGTCCAGAATCCATTTAGACTTTGCTGGTCCCACGAATGGACATACCTTCCTCATCACAGTTGACGCTTACTCCAACTGGTTGGAGGTAAGCAACATGAAGGCAACAACCACGGAGGCCGTGATCAAAGAACTTTGCAAACTCTTTGCAACACACGGCCTCCCAGATGTTGTCGTCTCCGACAACGGGCCCCAGTTTACCTCCCTCGACTTCAAGAAGTTCCTGGCGGAAAGGGGCATCTGCCACGCACTAACAGCACCGGCGCATCCGGCGGCGAACGGTAGGGCGGAACGGATGGTCCAATTTACCAAAAAAACCATCTGGAAAATGGACCACGGGGAGATCCAAGACAAAATTAACAGACTCCTCTTTATACAACACATAACCCCGAACACCACTACCAACAAGAGCCCAGCCGAATTACTAATGGGTAGAAAGCTGAGGTCCCCACTCGACAGGTTACACCCAACATATAACCCGGAGCGGCCCCCAGACTCAAGTACAAAATACAGAATGTTCGCACCCGGGGACCTCGTGTATGCAAAAAACCTGACGGGGGACCCCCTATGGATCCCAGCCGTCATCACCCAAATTACAGGCCCACGCTCGTACTGGCTCCAAACCACAGATGGGCGAGCATGGAAACGACACATTGACCAACTCAGGTCTAGGACAGCAAAAGAACCCACCTCCCAAAACGCAAACCAAGGGGGGAGGGAATACCCGAATAACCAAGCGCAAGAAAAAATAAACCAACAGTACTTACCGAGACGCAGCCATCGCGACCCCTCGTCGGAAAAGAACTGCCAAGCCAGCTCGACCGACCCGGAAAGACCGAGCGGGAGCGGCGAAACCCGTAGCTCAACCAACCCGGAAGGCCCAGGTGGGAGCCACGGAGAAGGAACCGGCCCGATCAACCAGCCGGTTCCCACAGAAGTAAGAGCAACCAAAAACCCGACTGCTCCAGCTGGGATCCAGCTTACGACTGAGTTGCGCAGGTCAAGTAGGACTAGACGGAGCCCCGCCTACCTACGTGACTACGCAACGTAAGGACTGAACCAAGAGGGGAGGGGTGTTCTGTCCTCATTTACATACTCGAAATCCCCGCGCTTTGATTGGCCAAAGCGCGGGGCTTTCCAATTGGTCAGGCGAGCCGCGCCGATTGGCTCGTTAAGAGTCTCCCGCGATTGGCTCGCTCAAAGCGCGGGAGACTCGAAATGCTGCCATTGGCCGCGGCCGCCGCAGTGAAAAGAATAAAAGCCACGGGCTTTTTTCTTTTCGCCGGTTCGGTTCCAATCTTTGAAATAAAGAGCATTGTACGAAGTCACCGACTCCTGGCGTCTTTTTGCGGACACGACAGTTTGTGTGTGTGTGTGTGAGAAAGAGAGAGAGAGAGAGATGTCATCTAGGATGTTTATTCTTGTGAACATGCAGTTCTGCTGGGAGGCCTAATTTAATTAACTGTGTTTGTAAACCTTTTGTTTAATATGTGGTTTAGGTCTAGGTAACTTACCGTATATACTCGAGTATAAGCCAAGTTTTTCAGCACATTTTTTGTGCTGAAAAAACCCCCCTCGGCTTATACTCGAGTCAGATTCCCCTCTGAAAAAAAAATGGTGTGGAGCTCCGAAGCTGGGCAGCCGCTTCCCTGCTTCCGTGTTTCCTTTGCAACTTTTAAGCATGGGAGGGGGAGGCTTTTCTGAGCTCTAGGCTGAAAAAGCAACGCGAGCCGAGGTCGCTCCACTCAGTTTCATTTCCTCAGCTCCAGCTGCTTTCAGTCCACTCGGGAGGAGGGGGAGGAGGGGAAGAGAGAGAGAGAGAGAGATATCATAAGAACGGCTCTTGGTTTTTTCTTGCAAGGGAGAGAGTGACTCCTGCCTACCACTGTCATCATCATCATCTTTTGGGTTAGTGAATCAATCAAACCTTTCATGATAGTGAGATCGTTTCCCAAATTTCCCTTAAATCAGGGAAGAAATCAGAAACAAACCTTTGGGCTGAGAATAAGCTTGTTCCTATGATGCCATTTTTGTTCACTTCAGTGTGAAAAGTGTGAAAAAACACACTTCTTTTTCTTCATCTTCTTGTTCCCTATTTACTGGTCTCTTTCAAAGAGGAAATTGTGAACATCAAACTTATTCTCAACTGTCCTAGTGAAAGTTTTTATTGGCATCTATTTTTATTTTTGAAATTTACCAGTAGCTGCTGCATTTCCCACCCTCGACTTATACTCGAGTCAATAAGTTTTCCCAGTTTTTTGTGGTTAAATTAGGTGCCTCGGCTTATATTCGGGTCGACTTATACTCGAGTATATACGGTATATGGGGTTTTGAGGAAGTTTGAATAACACTCACTTACCGCTTCCATAGAACAAATTGGACAGAAACAGATTCTATAAACAATTGTTTTTGCTTCTTTCAACCAACATTCATTCATCACAAGGAACTGCATGTAACTGCATGTTCTAGCACTTTGCACATTGTAACATGTCTTGATAGATTTTATTTAGCCATTTATCTATTTATCAATATATATATAAGCGAAATACCATTCACACATCTTCACAAAATCTCCAGAACTGTAAAGCCTACAAACTTGAAACTTGGTACGTATGTTCCTCTTGGCTTCTAGGTGTTCACTAAGAAAGGATTTTTCTAAATGACTATCAGAGCATTAACATTTTGTATATTATTATTAACACGCTCTGTTCTACTCCCCCTCCCCACCTGAAAAAAAAAATCTGTTCCAAATGCAAAACACAAGCAGAGGATAGGAGTTTCCGTTTCCGTTTTAGTTTCACAGCACCAAGCAGCTTTAGTACAGAACAGTTGAGCTAAGCCACGCCCAGACTCCTTGCTGTCTCCTTCTCACTCACACAGCAAATACTCTTTCAGTTTCCAAAAACCCTTAACTCTCTCACACACTGACAGGACACTAGTCAGATTAATACCGATGGATAATGGTAAGCAGAGGCAGATATTTTTTCCTTATTTTTGTCTCCAAAAACTAAGTCCGACCACATAGTTTTGTAGCGAAGCACGGGTATTGAGCTAGTTTAATATATCTCTGTGTGCCTGGAATCAAAGTCCTCTCAGCAACTTACAGAGAAAATGTGCAATTCAACACATCCATGGTACAAAATGCACTGCACAATGATAAAACTATTTAAAAAATGAAAAACGGCAATATTTTTCATGGGCGGTAATGAAACCCTACCTATAAATTATCCTATTTGTTCTTCTTTTTCACTATTTGTATGTAACTTGCAATTTTTCAGTCCATTTTTCAATATAATTACCTCAGTATTTGATAAATTGTCAGATCTATATTCCTAGTTGTATCATCCAGTCTATCCAACATTTACTGTAAATCATTCAGCTTCTCAGCCAGCAATGATGGCATCATCTGGTTACTTCCCAGGGTGCTAAAGGAACTGGCAGCTGTAATCTCATAACCACGAAGTAGAGAAATGCTAGAGTACAGGAGGAAAGCCAAAATACGGAAGAAGAACTGACATTGTTCCAGTTTTTAAAAGGGGGATAAAGTAGACTATGCAAACCACAGTCCAATTAGACTGAAATCAGTACCAATTTCTAAAAATATATTACGAAGAAATTGGTTTGTAAGAACTTTAAAAGGAGCAAAATTATTACTACAGTAGCCAGCCTGAATATGTTCAAAAAATAAATCATGCCAAGGTAAACTTATTGATTATTTTTTTTTACAAAGCAACTAGTTTATGCTATGAACATGAAAGACACAGGTAAACGTGTCTCCCACATTCTAAACTAAACTAAATAAGTTTAGTTCAAAGCACCTCAAGTTTACTTCATGCAACCTATACACGATAATTTGATCTAGTAACAGTCAAGACAAATTGGTGCTAGATAAAAGTAAATGGAATTCACAGAAGGCTGGATTTAGGTGCCTTGTGGGAGTGGAATGACTCCAAACTGATGACATACTTGACCTTGACCTTGGGCTCAGCCTAGTCATCTCCTACAGAATGTAACCTAGATTTCAGTAAGGTATTTGATAAAGCTGACTATAACTTATAAGTGGGACAATGTGTGATAGATAGCTGCCCTCTCAGTCACAATTGATTGAACAACCATGCTCAACAAGTGCTCCTTAATGGGTCTATGTCTAGGTGGAGAAAGATATTTTGGTTTGGTTCTGCAACCCAACAGGACAGACACAGACTTCAGAGGATAATTACGACTGCAGAAAAAACAATGACTACCAACCTGCCTTCAGTTGAGGACCTGTATACTGCATGGGTAAAAAAGAGGGCTGTGAAAATATTTACAGACCCCTCACATCCTGGACATAAACTGTTTCAATTCCTTCCCTCAAAACAACACTATAGAGCACTGCACACCAGAACAACTAGACACAAGGACAGTTTTTTCCCGAACACCATCACTCTGCTAAACAAATAATTCCCTCAACACTGTCCAACTATTTACAAAGTCTGCATTACTATTACTATTAATCTTCTCATCACTCCTTATCACCCATCCCCTCCCACTTATGACTGTATGACTGTAACCTGATTGCTTATATCCTTACAATCGATATTGACTTAGTATGTTTCCTAGTATGATTTAATTGCTTATTGTACCCTATGACTATCATTAAGTGTTGTACCTTATGATTCTTGACTCTTTTTTTTTTTTTTTTGAAGACAATTTTATTGATTTTCTACAAACAAACAAAGCAAACAAAACATAAAAACATCAACTCTCTTCTATACATACAGTGTCTCGGTTGGTGCATCAGTTTTGTGCATTCATTTCGTAGTCTCAATTACAGTTATATTACATAATAGCTCATATTGTCAATCCAAACTTATATATCCTAATATCGCTATTAGAAAATCGTTTGACTATACTTTTAATCATTCATACTTTATGAGATAACAATACTTTAAACTTTATGAGATAACAAATCATATAATCATACCAGATCTATCCTAAAAACACTTTATAAATATGATGTCAAATAACAAAAGAGAAAAAAAAACAAAGATATTCCTTGCTGTCTAACATTCTAAATATTCTATTATTGTGTTTTGTCATCCAACCATTGATAAAAAAGATCCCAAATTTCATAAAATTGTTTATCCTCTTGTTCTCTAATTTCAAATGTCAATCTACTCATCTCAGCACATTCCAATATTTTCTTAATAATTTCTTCGTGCGATGGTATTTTCTCATTCTTCCAATTTTTAGCAAATACAATCCTAGCCGCTGTTAATACATTTACAATCAGATATTTCAAGTCTTTACTGTATGCATCTGGTAAGATTCCCAATAAAAAGAACTCCGGTTTTAAATCTATACGTTTCTTTGTCATTTTTTCCAACCACATGCGAATTTTAGCCCAATATTTTCTAGTGTCCTCACAAGTCCACCACATATGATACTATGAGCCAGGTATCTGATGACATTTCCAGCATTTTTCAGATTTATTCTTGAATATTCTTGCTATTCTTGTCGGGGGAAAGTGCCACCTGTAAAACATCTTATACAAATTTTCTTTATATGCTGTTGACATTGTCATTTTATAATTTTGAGACCACAATTTTTGCCATTTCTCCACATCCAAAATTCTTCCCCCAAACAATCATAGTTTCTTTAACTTGTTCTTTCTCTAACTTAATTCCCAGGAAATAACCATATAATTTTTTAATCACCTTCTCATCAGTACCCGTCAAGATCTTATCTAGATCAGTCTGTTTATCATAGAATCCCTCCGTTTTAGAATCTTCATCATACCTTGAATGTATTTGCGCATATGAAAACCAATTCATCTTTATATCTTGTTCCTCTAAATTTTGTATCGATTTAAGTTCACCCTTTTCATCCAATAGTTCCCCATTTCTAACTGTTTGTTCCTTCTTATAAATTATAGGATAGGAAAAAGGCTTCAATAGTCGATAACTAAACTGGAATTTTCAAATAACATTGTCTTTTTATCTTCTCCCAGTTTAACCACAAATATAACGTCTTCTAAAATAACTCTGTGTTTTAGTTCCCTTATACCATAAAAAAGCGTGCCAACCCAACAGCAAATCATGACCTTTCTAGTGTCAACAATCTAGTCTTTCTTAATGTTATCCATTCCTTTACCCACATCAAATTTGCAGCTTGGTAGTACAATTCCCAATTGGGCAGGCCAAAACCTCCTCTAATTCTAGCGTCTTGCAAAAGCTTTAGCTTTATTCTCGCTTTCTTACCTTGCCATATATACTTCAGCATAATTTTATTTAAGTCTTCAAAATAGTCTTTTCCGAGCCTAATTGGTATTGTTTGTTTGAAACAAAAATAGGATTCTGGGTAAAATATTCATCTTGATTGTTGAAATTCTCCCTATTAATGACAATTGTAAATTTTCCCATTTCTTCAAATCTAAACTATCTGTTGTTTAAGTTTAATATAATTATTCTCTTTTAATGTGCTACATCTTGCTGTCAAGTATATCCCCAGATACTTGACCTTATTCGTAACTTGGATTTTCAGCAGGTCTGCCAATTCTTCTCTTTGTCTTAGTAGCATGTTCTTTGTCAAAATCTTGGTTTTGTCTTTATATATTTTCAAACCAGCCACCTCACCATATATCTCTATCTTTTCCAATAACTTTGGAGCTGTTTCTAACGGATCTTCCAAGATAAAGGCTAAGTCATCAGCAAAGGCTTGCAATTTAAATTCTTCCTTTTTAATTTTCATTCCTTTTATGCTTTTATCATCTCTAATATTCTTGATTCTTGATGAATGTATCTTTTCTTTTATGTATACTGAGAGCATTTTCACCAAGACAAATTCCTTGTGTGTCCAACCACACTTGGCCAATAAAGAATTCTATCTATCTATCTATCTATCTATCTATCTATCTATCTATCTATCTATCTATCTATCTATCTGCAGGGGGTACCTTGGGATTCTGTTCAGGGCCCAGTGTGTTCTTTAACATTTTTATACATGACTTAGACAAGGGGATAAAAGGGATGGTCAGCAAATCTGCAGGTGACACAAGATTTGAGGGTGTTGCTGATGTGTCAGAAGACACACTTATGGTTCAAAGGGTTCTTTGTAGATTATTCACATTAGCATCTATCTATTTTACTTCCAAAAAAGCCCAGGATTCCTTTAGTACAGAGCTAAGTGTTAGCACAGAGCAGAACTCTCATGGAAACAGATGGAGAATCATCTTTTTTTTCCTTTTGCAAAATTTATTTGCCACAACTGTATCCTAAATGGATAACTATCAAATCCGCTCCCCCTATTCAATGCAAGAATCCAAATTAGGCAGATGGATGTTTGAAAGGTGAAGTAGGACTCCAGCAGTTGTTTGGACAATCTTAAGTACATTTAACTTAACAATAACTTAAGCTGTAATTTAAATATATCATTATGTATCTTCTGTTTTGAAACAAAAGAGATCAGGCCTTGCTCTTCTACATGACATTGTATGATGTATATAAACATTGCTATCATAGGTTCCTCTGTGGTCTTTTCTCAAAGTGAAATATACCTGGTTCCTTCCATTTCTCTTCACCTGGCTTAGTTTTTAATCTTTAAATTTTGTGTTGCCCATCTCTGAGACTATTCCAGTTGCTCTGAATTCATCATAGTGTGATCCTCAAAAATGGACTCAACACTGAAGGCAGGGTCTTACCAAATCAGACTAGAGGGGAAATAATTATTTTCCTTGATTTGACAATTATTCTGCTAATGCAGCCATAATTGTATTTGCCTTGTGCGAAGGCACTTCTTACAAATTCATTCACTTTAGAAGTATTTGGCCTTGGACAGTCAATAAAATCTGATTGGTTTCATTTTGCAATCAACTACTCTTCCAAAATCTTTTTCACAAGGACTACTGCCAACCTGGGTATTCCCTATCCTATGTCTGTGTATTTGCTTTTTGCTTTTTTTAAGTGCCGAACATTGCACTTATGTCTCTTATACTTCATTGGGTTATTTTCAGTTCTGAATTTGGCACAGTTGTTCTAAAAATTATTAGAGACCTGGTTATTTGCCAAGCCTTTAGGACAGGGTGGTTGTGGAAGCCCTTTTAATTTGGCTTAGTTTTGCTTTTCTGGTTGCCTGTGTTCTCTTTTATATGTATTATTTATTTTATTTGTAAGTTATCTAGGTGGCCTTGGATTTGGAATAAATAAACACATTTCAAGTTTATTTATGTCTTCTACAGTGTCAGCCAAAACTGTATTTAAGCAAAAGCTAAATACACTACACCCTAAGGTCTCACAGTTTCAAGGAGCCTCTCAAAATTTTAATACTTTCTTTATTTGTTATAGTTTGATATATGAAATATAGTGTTCATATTTCAAAATTAATTAAGTCCTCCTGTATGGCTCATATGAACCTTATTAATTGATTAAGAGATGCTTTGCTTCTGCAGGAATTCATACCTTCTGTTCAAAGAGGAATACCACACCCAGTAAGAATATGTTATGTTTCTTGGCAATATTCTTGCCAAAATTACTTGTAACACTTCTCTGTTAGCATTTGCAAATAGAGTCTCTATAGCTTACAACTGCTCAGAGCCTCACTATGTCTCAATCCAGCCCTGATATTAGCTATCCTCCCCAATTTTGTATTTTGGGGAGGATTTGTATTTGATAAGCATACCCCTATCCATGCACCCGAATTATTAGTGAAACATATTGAAGGATAGACGCTGCAGAACCAATCATTTTGGCATTCTTTCTATTGCATTGGTTCTATTGACAGTTCTGTTGTGATATAGTTATGAAATCCATCTCACTGAGTACCTGTTGTTCATCATACTGGTAGTCCTCACTCACCCAAAGTATTTAAAACTGGAAACTCTGTCACTAAGTGATGTTCTCATAAGGCACACTATCGCAGGCACAGCAGTCCCTGTTGGCTTCATTAGGTGAATCCCATGCGTTTGCAGCAATCATGTGGTGGAATCCCCAGCTAGACTGGAGGCAGATGTAAAGGGGGGCCTGAGTCTGAGTCTTTCCACTGAAGGAAGCAGCAGACATCTGACCTCCCCCAGAATCTTTGAAACTTTATCTTACCATTCCCAAGGAAATGCACTCAGTCTGGTCAGATTCTTGTAACATAGCAATAGCAATGGCACTTAGACTTATATACCACTTTACAGTGCTTTACAGCCCTCTCTAAGTGGTTTTACAAAGTTAGCCTATTGCCCCTGAACAATGTGGGTCCTTATTTTACCCACCTCAGAAGGATGGAAGGCTGAGCCAACCTTGAGCCTGGTGGGATTTGAACTGCCAAATTGCAGGCAGAAGCAGCCTGCAGTACTGCACTCTAACCAGTGTGCCACCAAGGGTCACTAGCAATAACATTCCTGCTGAGACTCTTCTAGTAGTTCTGATTGCTTTCGCCTGACATTCCTGTGGTCATGTGTTCACCATTTGCAAGTTCCCACTGGCTTCCCCATTGACTTCGCTAGTTGGAAGCTGGCAAAGAAGGTCGTAAATGGTGATCAAGTGACTGCAGGATGCTGGGACATTGTAACTGCAAACTGATTGCTAAGCTCCCAAATTGTTATCATGTGACCATGGGAACACTGTGACAACCACCACTATGACAATCCTTCACAAATACTCTTCATTCAACACTGTCATAATTTCAGAATGTCACTGAATAAGTAGGAATACCTGCATTTGACCTTCTATAAGTTTGGGATTACATTGCACATTTCCCATAATATGAGTCTTGGTTGATGGACCATAAAGGCCATGAATTTCATGGAAACTATATTCTTCCTGAACAACTGGAGAATCATAGATTCTCTATTACGGAGTGCTCTATTTTCAAAAACAGTGCACATTTACTACAGCAATGAATCACAAAGTCAGTTTTCAAGAATGGTGTGTTAAATTCTGATGTATTTTTAATAATGATAAGCTTATTTTTTCCCAGCTGATAAAACTGACAATAACAAAGGATGGAGGGAGAATATAGAGAATCAAATTAATATTAATCTCTTGTAGTCTCAGAAAGATTTTTTTGTAGGAATAAGGATGTATATCACGCCACACGGGACTGATTTGTGCATCATCAAGATTCGGTAACAAAGAACTGACCTGCATTTTCATCACCTGTTGACAATTAATTTCAGTGAAGCCACAGTTTATGATCCAATAATGAGGGCTCCAAAGCTATTTATTTATCCTTGGGTTAGCCTTCATTGTAGCTAAGTGTTATAAGCATCAATCATCTTGCAATCAAAGTCTTGCATCTCAATTGTGTGTCTCAGTGAGTACTGATATGATATTCATATCTTACCAGAGTCCGAACTTAAGCAGGGAATTACATAAAATGCCTGGTTACCCTAAGAATACTCATGACAGAAAACACTAAGTTGGGCAATTAGGTGATGTCTTAATGGCTTTATTTAATAATGTTAAACATTCCGTTTTTTAACTTAGAAACAGTCTTAAGGTAAGATTATAGGGCTAGCAATAAAAATTCCTTCAAACACCTCTTTTTAGTTTTGGTTTTTTTTTAAGTAATCCTTATGTTCTCAAACATGTAACCTTGCAATTTTTTCCTCTGTTTCAGCCACACAACTTGGGAATTAGCTTGATCTGGAAGCCTCAAGGCACCAAACCAAAAAGTCAGAGACTGTGAGTTTAATTCCTGCCTTAGCCATGAAAGGCAGCTGGGTGACTTTAGGCCAGTTACTCTTTCTCAGCCCAAGACAACTCACAGAATTGTTGTTTTGAGGAAAATAGGTATGTTGGATATGTTTGCTGCCTTAAGTTATTTGTAAAATTAATGGACGTAGAAAATAATAACATAAAATAATACTTTAGAGACATCAGGTAAAAGAAACTGGCTGTTTTTGGTGTCAGAGAAAGCAGGAATTTTGAAGAACATTGGCTTTCTATGAATGAAAATGTGCCAGGAAATAGAATGTTTTTTTATTAAACATCAATTAATTAATTATTAATATATATGTCTCCAAGAATCACTATGGAATGGAGAGCATATAAATTGAATGAATAAGTAAATAAAAAAAATTAAAAACTTTCTATTTCTTGGCCCATCTTATGAACACAAAGAGGTAAGCAGATCACAGAAATTCCTTCCATGGTTTATTTATGGTGATTCCAGGATTTTTTATTTCAGAGGCAGAAGCCATCATTTGTTTTTTGCCTCTCAAACTCTAATTGTCATGAAGATCACAATGAACAAACCACAGAAAGTGTCGTGTCCGTTCAGCAAGGAGACCAGGAGGCAGTGACTGTGGTTTCAGCTCTTTATTAGGCCCCCAGAACCAATCTGGCTCCAAGGGGAAAACTTGCGGCTTTTTATTCTCAAGCCGCGGCGGCCGCAGCCAATGGCACCACTTTGAATCTCCCGCGATTCGTGTCCGCCAATCGCAGGAGATTCTCAGCGGGCCAATCAGCGCGGCTCGCTAAACCAATCAGATCACCCCGCTCTTTGACCAATCAAAACTTGGGGTTTCAAGAATGCAAATGAAGGAATAGAATACCCCTCCCCTCTTGGTTTGGTCCTACGTAACGTAGTCCCGTAAGTAGGTGGGGCTCCGCACTTGCCTACTGGACCTGCGCAGGTCAGTCATTGGTTGGCTCCCAGCTGGTTCGGTCAGGTTCTCTGTGTCTCTCAGCCTCATCGATGGAACCGCCTGGTAGGCCTTGCCGGGCCGCTTGTCGCAGCTCCCTCCCGGTCTACCTGGGCTGGTTGAGCTGCGGTTTTCGCCGCTCCCGCCCGGTCTTTCTGGGCTAGTCGAGCTGGCCTGGCTGCTTCTGCCTGGTGAGGCTTCGAGCTGGCTGCTTGCTGGTGAGCATGGTTGGTTTTCTTCTGGGTTTTGGTTCCCGGGGTATTCCTTCCCCTCTTGGCTTGTGTTAAGGGGGTTTTCTGTGTCTGGTTGTGTGTCGGTTGTGTTTCTTGTGGCCGTTCTCGATCGATGTGGCGTTTCCACACTCCTCCGTCAGTTGTTTGCAGCCGGATCTTGTGTTTCTTGTGGCCGTTCTCGATCGATGTGGCATTTCCACACTCCTCCGTCAGTTGTTTGCAGCCGGTATGAGTGGGGACCTGTCATTTGGGTTATGGTTGCTGGTACCCATAGTGGGTCTCCGGTTAGGTTTTTTGCGTAGACGGCGTTGCCTGGCGCAAAAGACCGGTGCTTGCTGGAGGAGTTTGGGGTTTTTTCCAGGTTGTATGTGGGGCGCAGTCTGCCGGGCTTTTGTTCTTTGTTGTGTTCGGGGTTATATGTTGGATAAAAAACATTTTATTTATTTTGTCTTGGATTTCCCCGTGTTCGATTTTCTGGATGGTTTTTTTTGTGAATTGAACCATCCGTTCCGTCCTTCCGTTCGCCTCTGGATGCGCTGTAGCTATCAGTGTGTGTCTTTTGCCCCGTTCCGCTAGGAATTTTTCAAATTCCAGCGAGGTGAATTGGGGCCCGTTATCCGACACGATGACATCCGGGAGGCCGTGGGTTGCAAATAGTTTGCAAAGTTCCTTGGTTACGGCCTCTGTGGTGGTGGATTTCATGTTGCTTACCTCCAGCCAGTTGAAGTAAGCATCTACGGTTACTAGGAATGTATGTCCCTTGGTGGGCCCAGCAAAGTCTATGTGGACCCTAGACCAGGGTCCCCTGGGGGTTTCCCATTCCAGGATTGGTGCTGCGGGAGGGCTCGATCTGGTTTCTTGGCAGCGTTGACACCTTGCCACCCAGGCCTCGATTTGCTTATCCAACCCTGGCCACCAAGCGTAACTTCTGGCCAGGACTTTTGTTCTAACTATGCCTGGGTGCCCCTCATGTAACAACCCCAATACCTTCCCTTGCAGTTTTTCCGGGATAACCACCATATCCCCCCCACAGTACACACCCTTTTTGCAGCGAAAGTTCCATTTGCCGGTTCCGGAATGTTTTGAATGCTTTGTCGTTGTCCTTTTCCAGCCACCCTTTCTCTACCCAATGTAACACCTGCGCCAAACGTTTGTCTTTGTGGGTTTCTCGGGCAATGTCTGATGCGGTTATGGGTAGATCGGGCAGAGTCTCTATGCTGAGGGTGCTCATTGTGGGTTCTGGGTCGGTGTCTAGGTCAGGTAGTGGTGAGCGGCTCAAAGCGTTTGCATGTGTAATAGTCTTACCGGGTCGGTGTGTGAGCCGGTAGCTGTAGGCGGCAAGGAATTTGGACCGCCTTGTCATCCTGGGAGATAAAATGTTCGGGGTGGCCCGGTTTCCTGCCAGATGCCCAGCAACGGCTTGTGGTCCGTGATGATTGTGAAGGTGCGGCCGTAGAGGTACTCGTGGAACCTCTTCACTGCTGCAATGATGGCTAGGGCCTCCTTGTCCAGCTGCTTATAGTTCCGCTCCGGTTTGGTGAGTGTCCTGGAGAAGAAGGCGATGGGCGCTTCTCTTCCATCCGGGATTGTGTGGCTGAGGATGGCGCCGACGCCGAAGGGTGAGGCGTCGCATGTGATGGCAAGTGGTAGGGTTTCATTGTATTGGATGAGGACGGCATCTGAGGTGAGCAGGTCCTTGGTTTTCCTGAAGGCGGCTTCCGCGCATTTTCCCCAAGTCCAGGTAGCCGCCTTGTCCAAGAGCCTATGCAAAGGCTCTGCCACGGTCACCTTCTGTGGCAGGAAAACATTGTAAAAATTAAGCAGTCCCAGAAATGCCTGCAGTTCCATTTTAGTCCTGGGTGTGGGAGCCTCCTTAATGGCTCTGATTTTAGTTTCGGTGGGGTGGATGCCGTGCCTGTCTAGGAGGTATCCCAGGAGCTCAACCCACTCTGTGTAAAGTTGGCACTTTTCCCTCTTCACTTTTAGCCCGGTTTCCTTGAATTTGGTTAACACCTCCCTTAGCCGACCCTCTAGTTCTCGCTGGTTGGTTGCCGACACCAGCACATCGTCAAAGTAGGGCACCACCCCCTTGATGCCCTGCAAGAGTCTCTCCATGAGGCTCTGGAAAATTCCAGGTGCCACGCTGACTCCAAACTGGAGTCGGTTACATCGGATAGCTCCCCAGTGGGTGACTATGATTTACGCCTCCGTGGTTTCTGCGTCGACTGGCAGCTGTTGGTATGCTTGGGCCAGGTCGAGCTTCCCAAAAACCTTGCCTCCCCCCAGTGAGTGTAGAAGGTGCTGCACTACTGGGACGGGGTAGGCGCTTTGTTGCAAGGTGCAATTTAGGGTGGCCTTATAGTCCCCGCAGATTCTCACTGACCCATTGGGCTTGACTGGGGTGACTATTGGGGTGTCCCACCGGGCATGATCAATTGGTTGTAGGACCCCTTGCTTGACGAGCTTGTCAATTTGCTCGTCAATTTTTGGCCGGAGTGCAAAGGGTACCCGCCATGGTTTTAGGCGTCTCGGGGGAATGTTAGGGTCTAGGCTGAAGGAGATGGGGGGCCCTCGGTACTTGCCTAGGGTGCCGTCGAACACTTCCTGGAAGTCCCGTGCCAGTTGCTGCTCCCAATCGGTCTCGGCAATGTGGTTGATGCCCGTGACTTCGATGCCGAGCAGCACGAACCATTGCAGTCCCAAAAGGCTGGGCCGGTCTCGGTCCACGATTGTTAGGGGAAACTTTGCCATGCAGCCCTTAAATGTTACTTTGAATTGTCCGGTCCCAACTACCAGGATGCGGTTTCCCTGGTAGTCTTTGATGATTAGTCTCTGGTTCTCCAGTCCCTTCTTGTGGATGGTAGGCACCAAGCGTTTGATTTCTTGCCAGGCGACCATGGAGAGGTAGGACCCAGAATCCACCTCCATCCTGCATGGCTTGCCTTCGATGCCAACCTCCACGTAGACTTTTTGGGCATCGGTGGTTGATGTGTGGCCAATGATGACCGTCTGGTGGGTTTCCTCCTTCCGCCGGGTCTCTCCACCTCATTGGGTTCGGTCCCATCGGCTGTCGGCTGGGCGATCTCTGGCTCTGGGGGGTTTGCTGTCCCATCTCTGCTCGCTGTGGTCCCGCCGTCTGGGGCTGTAGGCTTTCTTTAGTCAGCAGACACGGGCGATGTGGCCCTTTTTGTCGCAATGCCGGCAGACTGGGTCGAAGAAACGGCACTCTGATCTCGGGTGGTCGCCTCCGCAACCGGCACACGTGGTTCCTGACTTACGACCCCGCCGATTGCGCTGGTCGCGTCCTGCCTGGATCCGGTGGATTTCCTCCTCCTTGTCCGAGGTGTTGGAGGCGGAGTGGAATTCGGCATGGTGGGTGGTGGTCTCGTGGTGACTTGCTTCCAGTTGGGCCTCGGTCGCCCATCCCGAGTCAGTGGCCGCGGTGCGGTCCCCGGCGTCCGATCTCCGCATGCGGTTCGCCGACTTCCGGGTAGCCTCAGCTGCGGTGGCTTCAGCGATGGTGTCGGCATCAGCGATGTCACCTTTGGCCATCAGCCGGCTCTGGAGGACTGGATCCTGAAGTCCGAGCACGACTCGGTCCCGTAGGGCCTCGTCCATGTCGGAGAATCCACACATGCCTCCTAGGTTCCGCAACTCAGCAACAAAGTTGCTGATGCTTTCGCCCGGTCTCTGGTCCTGCTGGTAGAAGTCGTGCCGCCTGATGAGGGTGGGCACGGCGGGAGTGTAGTGGTTGCAGAGCAAGGGCTCGAGGTCGTCCCAGTCCATCGCTTTGACGTCGGCGGGTTTCGCGAGGGCTTTGCCATCTTGAACACTGCGGGCCCGCAGTGTGTCAGGAAAACAGCTCGTTTTTTCGGCCCGGTGGTGTCCTTCATGTTGCTGCATTCGAAGAACATGAGGAATCTGTCCATGTAGGATTCCCAGTCCTCACTAGCGGGGTTGAAGATTACGGGCTGAACGATGCTGGCCATCTCGTCGGTCTTGCTTCCGGCGGACATGTGCTCGATGGGGTTCAGCCTTGGGATCCGACCTTCGTCGCCAGTGTCGTGTCCGTTCGGCAAGGAGACCAGGAGGCAGTGACTGTGGTTTCAGCTCTTTATGAGGCCCCCAGAACCGATCTGGCTCCAAGGGAAAACTTATGGCTTTTTATTCTCAAGCCGCGGCGGCCGCGGCCAATGGCACCACTTTGAATTTCCCGCGATTCGTGTCCGCCAATCGCGGGAGATTCTCAGCAGGCCAATCAGCGTGGCTCGCTAAACCAATCAGATCACCCCGCGCTTTGACCAATCAAAACGCGGGGTTTCAAGAATGCAAATGAAGGTACAGAACAGAAAGATCTTCCTGTGCCTTGTTTTGCTGCTTCAGCTAACTTTGCTAACAGCAGCTACTGACTTGGTTTCTGTTAGATAGACTAATACAGGGGTGTCCAAACTTGATAACTTTAGGACTTGTGGACTTTAACTCCCAGAATTCCCCAGCCAGCCCTGACCCCTGGACTAAAAGGCTGAAAAATCAAGAGATATTATTCAGGGATTTGTCTGAAAACTTACTGCTAAAATCACTAAATTGGAATCTATTTATTAAATAATCCATTTTTAAGCCTTTCTAAACTTGCACATATGCTGAATTAGAGCTCCCAGAATAACTTTGCATCAAAAATTGTAAAGGCTTCTAGAAGCTCTTACTTATCAACTAAGATGAGTATATTTGGACTTTAGAGCTTTAAAAAATGTTCTACATTCAAATTGTGTTGGAATTCCAAGATATATATTGCATTTCAGATCGTTACCACAGTGTTTGAGAAAGAATAATGTTCATCCCCTCAAAGAAATTTAAGAAATCTAGCTGGTGTAAACTGATTGGCAAGTCTTGATTCACTTGATTTTACAGTACATTTATTTATTTGTTATAACTAATCAGTATATTTCTGTCACCACAATCAAATAGACTTTGGCAGTTAACACAGAGGAAAAAATACAATATAAAATATTAACTTCCTTAAGCTGATCACCTCATGCCATACATCAGTGAAAGTTAACTGTCAGTTAAAGAGCATTCTGTCTAAATTATCAAATACAAAAAAGTACAACAATGTATGAAAATAAAATAAAAATATAATATCATTGCCAGTTTCAAAAACTGCCAAATGTGAATAATCTTGGCACATTAAATGTTGGTTGAGATAGGTAGGTAGGTAGATGATAACTATATAGAAAGAGAAATAGGTCGGTAGGTAGGTAGACAATGGATAGATAGATGATAGATGGATGGATGGATGGACGGGCGGACAGACAGACAGACAGACAGACAGATAGATATAGATGATAGACTATATATAAAAGCACTGACATTTTTAAAAAGTCAGAGATCTTTGGAATTCACTTCCTCCTCCAGCAAACATACACCTTATTGTGGAGATATCTGACTACTTAGAAGCAGATTATCCCTTTAGAAGCAGATTATCCCTACAATTCCCAGAGCTGACTGTTTGCCGGTATGGTGCCTATGTTCATAGGATGTACATTAAGCCACATATTCAGAAAATAGTTTCCTAATATCCCATCAGAGGTTTGCTTATATATGCAGCTACCCTGAAGCAACAAATCATTTTCTCTACTCTTTCATGCAAGGGTGGTATCATAAATGAAGGTGTCAAAAAAATGCCAATTATCCAAATTGTTATTAATCCATGTTCTTATGAAGTACTTTTACCCAGTAACTTGAAAGAACTCACAGATCTACCTATTCTTCAGGCCAAAAAGGGGAGGGGGGAAAGACAGTAATATTTTGCCATCAAACATCACACTGCGCAAAGGTTCAAAGCTGTATATGGAAAAGGAGGTTCTCAAAAGCTTTATGAAATGATGTTAACAATATAACAGATGCTTTAAAATGTTAATATTTCCCTGAACACATATCCGCTGGGTCCCTCCTTCCTGTCAGGATTTTCCTTCTTCTCTCTACAAGTAAAGCTGAATCATGTACAAAAGCAATACAATTAAATGGGCTTTTTAAATCATTAAACAAGAGTGAAATAAATCATGCCAAACAATCTGATGCCATGAATACTTTTGGTGCTACTGCACTGATTTGACACTGAGTCACATTATTCTGGGTACAATTAAAATATACTCCCATGTTCGTTGCAATTTCTCTTCTTTTTCTTATTCTTCCTCTTTCTCTTCTATGATGTTTTTCCATAAGAGACTGAAGTCAACAGAGCTTGAATCCAAATGGGTTTGAGACACACAGCAAAAGCCTAAGGAAGTGACTTTGAAGAAGTTGCAGCCCAGTCTTAATCTAATTTAAAAAGATACAATCTTTGACTTAAAATTTATTGATTCATGATAACATCTGTGAATCAAAAGCATCTAGGTAAATTCATTTAATTTTCCTGATTCTGCAAAGTTCTCCCTCCCTTCTCCCTTCCTTGCTGTGAAAGCTTTTTCTAATTGGATGAACACATTATGCTTAGCCTTACATTGTTTAACCATGATTTATTGAATAATTATAATTGATATGATTTAGACAACACGTTCATCAGAAATGATGGTTTGCACATTGACTGGGTTCAGACAACATGCTAAAGTAAATCTAATCCCATTAGCAGTTAGTACAAAATCATTATCCCAGCCTTTAATCTAAAAGGAGTTTTTTTTAAAGTAAACATGGGGCATATAATCATGGGACTTAATAATTCTTCATTTAAAAAAAATAATTAAATTTGTATTTAATTTTTATTTAAATTTATTTTTGTCTACAAGTCTGTGGAAATTCTCCATCAGCCAAAGTGTAATCCTGAGAGAACAGATAAAATGCTCGATAGAACATTCTTCTTTGCTTGCTTCATTTTTTAAGAATGAACTCATGTATACATGAACAAGGGACACAAATAGATCTTCCTAACAAAGCATAGAATGCCATGAGTATTGTTTTAAATATATGTCAAGGTAAATAAAACTGCTCTGATTCCACGCAGAACAGTATTTTTCTCTGAGAGTAGAAAATAGTAGTACCTCCACCAAGTAGAAGAGGGCTGTCAAATTCACGATCTGTGAGCCAGATGCGTCACGTGCTTGCCACGCCCACAGCCGGTTTAGTGAAAAGGGAAAAAGTCCCAATCACGTGATGCCACCATGAGGTGAGTTTGACATCCCTGTTGTAGAGGGTGCATACAGACAACCACCTAACTTGAAGCAGATTCTCATAAGCAACTGAAACAACAGGAAAGTAATACTGATGACGTTGTCTACTTTGTTCCCACACATAGACCAATTTATTCACATAGAAAATTCACATACAAGGTGCCTTTATATGCATTTTTTCTAATGTGTTACAGGCAGTCCTCAGATTAAAAAAGTCTGACTTAAAGAAATCTTTTTTAAAAATATTTTTTTATTATTTTATATCATACATTTCCTTTCTATGTTGAGCAGTGTGCTCTCTAGGTGTTCAAGGTGTTGACATACAAGCATACAAATATCATCATTGTCATTATCATATATCTTATATATCAGTGGTGGGATTCAAAAAATTTTACTACTGGTTCTGTGGGTGTGGCTTGGTGGGAGTGGCAGGGGAAGGATAGTGTAAAATCTCCAGTCAGAGGTTCTCAATTCAAAAATTCAAAATTTCCACTACCGGTTCTCCAGAACTGGTCAGAACCTGCTGAATACCACTTTGTATGTATGTATGTATGTATGTATGTATGTATGTATGTATGTATGTATGAACAAATATGCAGTAATATATAAACAAATACGATAATATCAATCATATTATAACATATATTATCTTCAATTAGAGTATTGATTACATAACCATCAGAAATATTTACTCCTCTGTTTTTCTTTCTCCTATAAATGATATTACACCTAATTCCACTCCTCTAATCTCAATATCTGTCATGTAACCATTTATAGAATAGTTCCAATGTTATGAAATAGTCTGAATCATCTTTTCCTTTAATTTTTAGGGTTAACCTATCCATCTCTGCATATTCCAGATTTTTTTTTTATTATAATATTGTCTGCGGGGGTTTCTGGGTCTGACTTAAAGAAATCTTTTATGTACAAATAAGCTGCCCAGTAGGAAAAATGGAAGATGGCCTTCTCTTTTCTTAAACAGACAAATCACTGAAGCCACACAATGTTTTCATGAACTCCTGAAATCATGCGTGTTTAATATACAGCCTGTTTTCAGGGGTTTTCAGCAGTTCATGAAAATATTGTACTGCTTCAGCAGTTCACTAGCTCAAGGAAGGAAAAGGCCATCTACCATTTTTAGTAATAGGCAGTCTGATTTACATCCAAATTCAAATTAAAGGCAGAATTGGGAACAGACCTTGTTCGGCTTTCAGGATCATTTATAGTATCCAACTAGAGAAATGCACTCAAACCCTGGAGATTTTCAAGAAGAGAATGGACTGCCATCTTTCTTAACCTCAGGACTGCCTATATGTGTCATTATCTGCCAGGATGCTTTTCTGGATTATGCATAGGACAAATAAGTAAGACTTTGTGCAAAAGAAACAGTGGATACAAGTTTGACATCAGGACTCAAAATAAATAATAGCAGAGCATTTTAATCTTCCAGAATAATCTATTACAGTTGTTCTGGAACTAAGAAACATCAAAATGTTTCAGACTATCTGAGAAAATCTCAACAAAGAGTTTGTAATACATTACATTTACTGATTAAGGAGATACTACTAAACTATCTCAGCGTTAACTTGCAATTGCCTAACCATCCTGTCTTCCCCTCCCTTTCCCTCTACCTCATTCCAATTTAAATCCAGCATCAGATTAGCTGCTTCATGCATCTGATAAAGTGAGCTGCAATTCATGAAAATGTATACCATTTGATAAAAGTTATTAGTAAAAAAAAGATGCTACCAGACTCCTTGTGATTTATGGATGAGATGGGTTTATACAAATGATCAAGTGTGGAAGAGAAGGGATCACAATTCTCTAAAGGCTTAGAAACAGAGTTTCTGCTCCAATTATAATTTTCTGTTTGTTTCTCTTTCTCTATGTTTTCCCAATGAAGTTCTTGGGAAATCATTGTTAAATTAAAAATTTTGCTTTATTTATAGACACTTCCTTTTAATCCCAAACCATATTTTTATAGATTATTATGCCAACAACAACCTTTTCCGTGGTTGATTTTTCTATTTTATTCCATTATTATTTATTCTTACTTGTGAGTGCAATCTTTTCTTTTCTTTCCTCCAAAATTGAAATATCCATCAATTATCTGAAACTAAATGCTATTGAATTCTAGGCTTTATTATATTAATAAACAGAAGTAATTAATAGAAAAGTTTGGTTCTCTTTTCTTTTGTGCTTATGTACATTTCTATATGGTTTTGTAGCAATGGAAATGGATTATAAATCCATCATGACTTGGGTTTTTATTCGGGATTTTTTTTTCAGTCATTATTCTGACTTTTTTTCTGATTTTTTAAATTATTTCACCCATTCTCAGTGTCTCAAGGAATCTATGTACTACTTTGGTTCGGCTAACTGGTCCATAATTGGTCCCATAATTTTAAAAAGTTGCTCCCTACCTAAGATACTTATCTGTAACATTAGCCAGAATGAATAAATATTCCATTGGCATTTCCCAAATTTATTCGGAGGAATTTGTTTTCAATTTGGGGGCTACCTTTTTTGATATTGTCATTGTCGTTTATGGGATGCAGTGGCTCTGTGGCTAAGATGCTAAGCTTGTCGATCAGAAAGGTTGGCAGTTCAGCGGTTCGAATCCCTAGCACTACGTAACAGAGTGAGCTTCCGTTACTTGTCCCAGCTTCTGCCAACCTAACAGTTTGAAAGCATGTAAAAATGCTGTAGAAAAATAGGGACCACTTTAGTGGGAAGGTAACAGCATTCCATGAGCCTTTGGCGTTTAGTCATGCTGGTTATATTACCATGGAGACATCTTCGGACAGTGCTGGCTCTTTGTCTTTGTAACAGACATGAGCAGCGCCCCCTTGAGCCGGAAATGTCTAGCACAAATGTGGGAGGGAAACCTTTACCTTTATGTCATTTAGACATAGCTTTGGGAGACCAGAATGAAGCATCTGCAGCTCAAAAAAAGTCCATTAACATTTCTTAGACATCTGTTAGATTCACCTCTGTTATCATTCTGAAGTTTCAGGTTTGGTGCCAAGCTGGTGGGACCAAGCAAAGGGCAAGGAAGTAGCAGGATCTTCCTTTGCACCTGAAACATCAAGTTAACATGCTGTAAGGCATCCAGAAAGTATCCATGATATCAATCACTCCGAGACATTTTCTTTCCAATTGATTTATTTAGAAACAGATCTGGCATGTCAAAGGCAATTTCCCAAAGTGAAAATTTTTCGCAGTGTTATACAGAATCCACCTTCTCTTCTCCTTTCTCTCCTCCCACTTCTCCACTCCATAAATCACGAGAACCAGTTAACTGCCACTGGAATTTCTTCATACGACAGAATACAGAATAACCTTGAACTTTTCAACTCCTCCAACTCTCTTTAACAAAAGTGGCAGCTGAATTTCAATGCTGACACATGCAACAATAGAGCAATAAAAGTAGCTCTGCCTTTTAGTTACACAACTACAGGAATCTTTTTTTAAAAAAAATAAATTTTATTGGTTTTTAAAAACAAACATAAACAAAACATAAAAACATCAAGCTATCTTCCATAGGTGTACATACAGTGTGCTGGTTGGCTTACAAATTGTTTTGTGCTTCCATTTCATAGTCTTCAATTACAATTACATTGCATATGATCTCATATTGTCAATCAAAAATTAAATACCTTAGTATCATTATTAATCAATCATTTGACTATACTTTTATTCATTCATGTTTTACAGGATAGTCATAATTTACTTAGTTTATTTTATAACAGTTCATATTATCATCCCAAATTTATCCTAAAATCACTTTGTAGATTTAATAAGAAAAAAGTACATCTTTATATATTTATTATTTTCTAAAAGTCTACGCATTTCATTACTGTATTTTATTGTCTAACCATTGATAGAAAAGATCCCAAATTTTATAAAATTGTTTATTCTCTTGTTCTCTAATTTCAAATGTCAATCTACTCATTACAGCACATTCCAATATTTTCTTAATGATTTCCTCCGATGATGGTATTTTCTCATTTTTCCAGTTTTTAGCAAATACAAATATCCTAGCCGCTGTTCATATATTTACAATCAGGTATTTCAAGTCTTTACTATATATTTCAGGTAAAATTCCCAATAAAAATATCTCTGGTTTCAAGTCTATATGTTTTTTTGTCATTTTTTCCAACCACATGTGGATTTTAGTCCAGTATTTTTTAGCATCCGCACAAGTCCACCACATATGCTAATATGAGCCAGATGTCTGATGACATTTCCAACATTTTTTGGATTTATTCTTGAACATTCTTGCTATTCTTGTCAGGGGGAAATGCCACCTGTAAAACATCTTATACAAATTTTCTTTATATGCTGTTGACATTGTCATTTTATAATTTTGAAACCACAATTTTTGCCATTTCTCTAAATCGATCCCATATCCAAAATTCTTCCCCCAAGCAATCAAAGTTTCTTCAACTTGTTCTTCTTCTAGTTTAATTTCTAATAAATATCCATACAATTTTTTAATCACCTTTTCATCAGTACCTGTCAAAATCTTATCTAAGTCAGTCAGTTTATCATAGAAACCTTCTGTTTTAGAATCTTTATCATACCTTGAATGTATTTGCGCATATGAAAACCAATTCATCTTTATACCTTGTTCCTCTAGTTTTTGCATAGATTTAAGTTCACCCTTTTCATTCAATATTTCACCATATCTAACTGTTTGTTCCTTTTTGTATATTATAGGATAAGAAAATGCTTCAATAGTCGATAACCAGACTGGAATTTTCAAATAACATTGTCTTTTAATCTTCTCCCAGTTTAACCACAGAGACTCCCGTATATAATGTCTTCTAAAATACCCTTGTGTTTTAATTCCTTTATACCATAAAAAGGCATGCCACCCCAACAATTAGAAGGATCATGTCCTTCTAATGTCAACAATCTAGTATTTCTTAGTGTTATCCATTCCTTAACCCACATCAGATTTGTAGCTTGGTAGTACAACTCCCAATTAGGCAAACCAAATCCTCCTCTAATTCTAGAATCATGCAAAAGCTTTAGCTTTATTCTCACTTTCTTACCTTGCCATATATATTTCAACACAATTTTATTTAAATCTTCAAAGTTTTCCAAGCCTAATTGGAATTGTTTGAAACAAATATAAGATTCTGGGTAATATATTCATCTTGATTGTTGAAATTCTCCCTATTAGTGACAGTTTTAAATTTTCCCATTTCACCAAATCTAACGCTATCTGCTGTTTAAGTTTGATATAATTATTCTCTTTTAATGTACTACATCTTGCTGTCATATATATCCCCAAGTACTTAATCTTATTCGTGACCTGAATTTTCAATAGGTCTGCCAGTTCTTCCTTTTGTCTTAATAGCATATTCTTTGTCAATATCTTTGTCTTATCTTTATTTATTTTTCAAACCAGCCACCTTTCCATATGTCTCTATCTTTTCTATCAATTTTGATGCTGTTTCTAAAGGGTCTTCTAAGATGAAAACCAGATCATCTGCAAATGCTTGCAGCTTAAATTCTTCCTTTTTGATTTTCATTCCTTTTATATTCTTTTCATCTCTAATATTTCTGTTTAGCACTTCCAAAGTTAACACAAACAACAAAGGTGATAGTGGGCACCCTTGTCTTGTTCCTTTTCTTATATTGATAGAGTCTGTCAGTTCTCCCTCTATCATTACCTTTGTCGTTTGCTTATAGTATATAGCTTCTATTGCTTGAATATATTTTCTAGCAAAACCCTTCTGTTCCAACAGTAATAACATGAATCGCCTATTCACATTATCAAATGCCTTCTGTGCATCTAGAAATATCAGAGCCATTTGTTTTTAAGGATGTGCCTCATAGTATTCCAAGGTGTCCAAGATTACTCTCATTTTGTCATTAATTTGTCTCTTTGGCAGAAATCCATTTTGATCAGGATGGATAAAATTATTTAAATATTTTTTAAGTCTTTCTGCCAATATTGAAGCAAAGATTTTATAATCTGCATTTAGTAGAGAAATGGGTCTATAGTTCTTGATTTGTAATGGGTCGGCCTCCTCTTTTGGAATAAGTGTAATATAGGCTTCTGACCATGATTTAGGTATCTTCTTCTTTAACATAACTTCATTCATAACTTCTAGCAATGGAAGATTCAATGATTCTTGTAATGTTTTATAAAATTCTGCTGGAAGTCCATCTGGGCCTGGTGCCTTTCCATTATTTTGCTTCTTGGGTGCTTCAGTTAACTCCATCATCATTATATTGCTTTCTAACATTTTTTCAGTCTTTTTAGGTATCTGAGGTAAATTAGCATTCTGTAAGTACTGTTTAACTCTTTCCTCATCAATATTCTCTTGCATATATAATTTCCCATAGAAGTCTCGAATGATTTCCTTCTTCTCTTTGCTACCATGGCAAACTTGGCCTTGGTCATCTATTAATTGCAATATTTTCCTTGATTCTTTATCCTTTCTCAATTTGTATGCTAACCATGTACCTGGTTTGTTTGCGTCTTCAAAGTAGTTCTGTTTGGCACCTCTAATTTTCTGTGCTAATTCTCCTTTTTCTATTTGACCCATTTTGTGTTTAATTATATCCATTTTTAACTTGATGTCCTTTTTCTGTGGCATTTTCTGTAGCTCTTTTTCAAGTCTTTTTTGCTCATCCTCTAGGGCAGGGATGTCCAACCTTGGCAACTTTAAGACTTGTGGACTTCAATTTCCAGAATTCCTCAGCCGTCTTAAAGTTGCCAAGGTTGGACACCCCTGCTCTAGGGCCTTAGAGGCTAATCTTTTCATAGTATTCCTTTTCCTTGTATAGTCTATTATCAAGCCTCTAATATATGCCTTCATTGTATCCCATACATTCTGAATTGATGTATCTTCTTTTTTGTTTTCTCTAAAGAAAAAAGCCAATTCTTTCTCCATCCACTGTGTGAAGTCTTTTTCCTTTAAAATAGTATTATTTAACGTCCATCTAGATCTTCTTTTTTGTCCTTTCCATTTAATTGTCATTGGATTGTGATCTGTCCAAGTACTTGTTTCAATATATATTTCTTGAATGTTAGTTATTAATTCTGTTGACATCCATATAATATCTATTCTGAACCATGATAAGTGTCTATTTGAATAGAAGGTGTATTGTTTAGTTTTAGCATTTCTTTCTCTCCATATATCTTTTAAGTTTATTTCATCTACCATTTTAAAAAAAGATTTAGGGAGAATCTTTCTGTTTTGCTTTATTGTTTTTTGTACTGTATAGTCCAATTTATTGTCTACAATTCCATTAAAATCTCCCATCATAACTATATTAGCATAGTCCAGTTCGATTATTTTCATATGTAATTTTTTGTAGAATTCTTCTTGTTTTTCATTCGGAGCATAAATTGCAATCAGGAGTGTTTTCATATTATTGTCCATTATTTCCACCATTAGTATTCTTCCAACATCATCGGTATGGATCAATTTTGCTGGGGTGGTCTCATTAATATATAAAACCACTTCTCTTTTCTTACATTGTGTCAAGGAAGTAAATATTTTCCCTAATTTTGGCTGTACCAACAATTGTTCATATTGTTTTTTAATATGTACTTCTTGTAGACAAATTATATCAAATTTTAATTTCTTTAATTTATGAAAGGTTTTCCTTCTTTTAACATTTGAGTTAAGTCCTTTTATATTAATTGTAATCAATTTTTTCTCTTCCATGGTTATATTTTATAGTTAGGTTTAGCAGCTCTCGTAGATCTTAGTTCACGTTGTTCTTTGGCTTCCACCTTTCCACCTACTGCACCTTCTTCTTTTTCAGTCACCATTTGGCAGTCCTCTTGGAATTCAGTTAGTGAGATCTCTTTTTCTGCCTCTTCCTTTTTCCCTCCAAAAAATTCAGTACAAAATAATTCCGCTTTCTCAATTGAGTCAATTCTATGTCTCTGTTCTTGCCATGTGAACATTAAATCTTCTGGAATCAGCCATCTATAATTCACCTCTTTTTTAAGTAGCATTTTAGTCAGGAATCAGTATTCTCTTCTCATCTCTCTCACTCTTCTGTGTTTCAAGACCACAATCTCCTTGTCTTTGCATTTCAATGTTTCATCTTTTGCCACTTGCAATATTTGCATTTTAATGGCTTTCTTTGTAAATCTAATGTGAACTTCTCTTGGTAAGCTATTTCTCATTGCATATCTTGTGAAAACTCGATAAACCTCATCTATTCCATCCATCATCTTCTCTTGAGTTATTTCCAAAGCTTCAGCTAGTATTTCTATCATTATCTCAGCTAAGTTTTGTCCTTTTTCTTCCTCTACATTTTGCAATCTAAGATAGAATTCTGATCTATCCATCTCCCATCTCAACATACCACTTTTATCTTGTTCAACCACCGTTAATCTATTATCAATATTGCCAATCTTCTTGTCTCTTTGTTTATCTTCTTCAATTTTTTGGAATCTCTCATCATACTTCAACATCATTTGTTGGATGTTCTCCACTTTTTCATTGGTTTTCCCTGTTCTTTGTTCAATGTTCTCTGTCCTTTGTTCAATGTTCTCTGTTCTTTGTTTGATGTTCTCTATTCTCTTTTCAATATTTTCTGATCTTGCTTGAATATTTTGAATTCCTTGCATAATCATCTGCAAAGTCACTTTTTCTTGTTCTTTTTCTTGCTTTAACATTGTCTGTATTGAACGTTATCCTCCAGATGGTGGAGAGGAAGAAGTAGAAATTGAAGAACCAGGAGCTGTAAATTTCCTACTCATTTTAAGCAATTCAAAATCTTCAGGTTCTTCTAAACCTTAATCCAATTGTGAAGTAACCAATTATAGTTCAAAATAAAAATAGTAGAAAAAAGAAGCCCAATAATAATAATTTAAAAAAAGAAAAAAGAAGGGAGGACAAAATTTCTTCAGGTTCTTGTATACTTTAATCCAATCAATAGTTAGATGAAAATAAAGGCTTAAGAAAAAAAAGAAAAAAAGGAAAAGGAAAAATTATTCAGGTTCTTCAACACCTTAATCCAATTGAAAGGTCTCAAATAGAAAAAAGTACATAAGAATAAACCAGAAAGGTAGATGAAAAAACAAAAATATCAGGAAAGGGGGGGGAAAGGCTTTTAAGGCTTTCCCTTTAAAATAAAAAGTGAACGTAGAGATTGGACTTCCAAAGAAAAAAAGAAAAACAAAGACAAGCTCCAACAAAGCCAAAAACCCAAATAGTTATTACAAAAGATAAAAAAAATAAAAAGAAATACAATAAAGCTGGTGAGGAGGAATAGCACAACTTAGAAAAAGTAAAAAGGGCACACTGCACTTTGTTTAATTATCCAAAGCTCTTATTATAGCTCTCTTCTCCAAAGACTTATCACCATTTTCCCCCCTAAGTTTCAACACCAGACTCCATCTGTTGATAGAAACCCAGAAGAGCACCTGCAATAATACTCTTCCATGCTCTTCCCTCTATCTTATCAAATAGCAATGTCCTTGAAAAAGAGTCTCAGTTCTTTCTTTCTCAGCTTTGTCTGGTCACAGGGAAATAGAATATTTTCAAGCCTCTAGTTGGCAGTGTTACAAAGTTTCTTTGCTCTCACTTTCCCCCTCCTTTTCCGAGCAGGATATAATAAGAATTAATAAAAAAAGAAAAAGATATTTTTTAAAAATGAAATAACTAAAGAGAGCCTCTAGCCTAAAATATCACAAAATCAAAAACGAGAAGAAAATAAATAGATATAAATGAAAAAACCAGTCCCGTTTCAAAATAAAAGATCATATATAGAAAACCCAGCAATGAGCGGAAAAAAATTACTTTGACATTCCTGTTTAAAATCGCCTCTTAATCACTTCTGTCAAAACTTTTACAGATTCTTTCTTTTCCTTTGGGTGTCCTTTCAGATCTTAAAATAAAGAAAAAGTTCTCACCAAACCAGCATACTCTCTCTTTCTGTTCTCTTCCATTTTGGAGCTGTCCCAACTTCAGCAACTTTAATGGCTGCCTCTTTGCTGCTGGCAAGAAGAGCTTCTCCGGGATCTACCAGGGACTTTGCGGTATCCCTGGGATCGACAGGATGCGCTCTTCACTTTCACTGTCTCTTCAGGACGGTTTAGATCCGATAGGACTGTCCAGGAGCAAAGATATCGACAGTGATCTCAGACCTCCAAGATCTCATGCCATATTGTCGCAACGCCAGCTCCGCCCAACAGGAACCTTTTTATCGATAAAATTACCTTAAAACTTGTAGAGATAAGACCAATTTTGCTTAGTTTTATTAAAGTGATTCTAGATCGAGGTGTCAAACTCGATTTCATTGAGGGCCACATTAACCTCGTGGGGGGTAGGTGGGCATGTCAGGAATGCCTATGGTGGCACAAGTGCTCTGCCAGTGAAAACAGAGAGCCTGGAGTCCAGAGAGTATGGTTGAGCCAATATTGGAGTTATGCTCAGTGGTGGGATTCAATTAATTTTACAACTGGTTCTCTGTCCTGATGACCGGCTGGGTAGGCATGGCTGGATAGTCATGTGACTGGATGGGCATGGCCAACTTGATGTCACTCATGTTGAGGGGCACATCGCCTTATCCCTCACTGCCCCCCAACCACTCCTTGCCCAGCACTATTTGGGCTCTTCCCCCTCAGCTAGTGGCTAAGAAGCTAGGTACTCCCACACTCTGGCTTGACTTGGTGAGCAAGCAAGGGCTGGCTGACAGAGGGGTGATGTGGGCAGCTGCAGCAGGCCCCCATCCATTTCTCCCTGACAGTCAGACAAACCTAGGCAAAAAGCCAGCCAGGCAAGGAGTGCCTGGGAGGAGAGGGGCGAGGGGGACCCAACGGTGGAATCAGCCAGTTTGCCAAGCTGCAGAACAAGTTATCTACCAGTTCATGTGAACTGGTGTGAACCAAATGAATACCACCATTGTTTATGCTGATTGTGCAGTTTAGTTTTATCTTGGTTCTTGCATTTGTTATTTGTTTGGTATGTTTTTATCTTGTTTTATTTCCTGTTAGCCATCCAGAGTGTGAGATGGGCAGCCATATTAGAATGAGTGAGAGAGAGATCCTCAAATACAGGGGTTGGATTCTACCAGTTTGCACCTATTCGCTAGAACCGGTTGTTAACATTCTAAGCAGTTCGAAGAACCAGTTGTTAGAAGAAATTACTGGCCTAATCCTGTAAGGAAGGCAGGAAGGAAACATTCTGGTGTTGCTTACAGAAACTGCCTCTCTGTTAGCCCTTATTACGTTCTTGGCAAGACTAGACTTCCTGTCTCAGGAACGTCTCTGGAGTTTTTTTTCCCCTCCTTTGCTGGTACTTTGCTTGTGTGGAGTGAGCATTCAAAGTTACAATGGTACTGAAAAAAGTGACTTATGACCATTTTTCACACTTACGACTGTTGCAGCATCCCCACAGTCATGAGAGGCCAGGCAAAGAGATGCGTGTCTCAATGTGAGTGATATTGAGTTGGCCACACCCAGCCAATAACATGACCACCAAGCCACACCCACCACCTAAGCCACGCCCATAGAACCGGTTGTTAAAAAAATTGAATCCCACCCCTGCTCAAATACATATGGAAGAAGCAAAGATTCATGACTGCTGGGACTCACATAGAAACCCTGGAGAGAGGGAAGCTATCTTGCTTTAGTAATGTATTTACAACCCTGTATGGAAAAGGCTTAACTTTATCACACTAGTTTTAAGTAGGTTTCACCAAATGAAAAGAGTTTATTTATTTATGGAAATATGAGTATTTAGACATAATTGTTTACTTAACTAAAAAGCTAATGGCAATATTAAATTATTGTAAAATCCAAAGTAGATGAATGTTCTACAGCAATAATAACCAGCTTCTCCAATGTTGATGAGAACTATTTTACCCTCATAAAATGTATTAAAAATTCCTGCTAATATTTGCTTATATAAAGTTTGGCAGCCAAATCTTGAACAGAATTAACAAAGAACCACTCAAGACTAGAATATTCAGACCAAAAAGCAGAAATATACAAAGCCTGAAACCTACTCTTTACTTTAAAGAAAAGCAATATAAGGTGCCTTAATGTGTTTGCTTTTTGCATTTATTTAGGAATAGTTGCAGAATGAATGAGATTATCAAAATGCTAAAAGAAATTGTCTTGGCTTTCACCCGCAGCTAAAAGGGCAGGAATGCGAAGGTCAGCCAGCCAGCACAGCTAATGGGTGTGATTCAGTCTGGATTTCTCAAATAGTTATATATGCTATCTAAAAACTCCATCCATTTCGACAAAGTTGCATGAGAAAACTTTACACTAAATCATGACCTATGAAAAAACCCACTCTGGAATCTTTGCAGAAAATAAAAAGATTTAGAAAGCAATTTCAACTCAAGTTTGAAACACTTTATCACAAACACATGACTTAAGTGAGAGAAAACACATTATCCCTATGAACCAAGGTTCCCCAATATTCTTGTCTTCTTATGGTGGATGGCTATATTTAATCATACCAGAGATATAGTCTGTGCTAAAATGAAGAGGGTGGAGAAAAACAAAAATGGGCTATGTCTACTAATACTGATGGTCCTTATGATCAGTTGCTTAGTGACATTCAAAGTTACAATGGACCCCAAAAGTAGGACTTAGAACCCAGTCTCCAACATCTGTTCCTCTCAACACAAACACATGACATTTTGGGTGCTCAGCAACCAGCCCCCATTTAGGGCTAATTGTGAAGCCACGTGATCATGATTTATGATGGTTTTGTCAGAAATTGGCAGTTTTGGCAAAAACTGCTCCCTAGTCACCAATAGGTTCACTTAGTGGCCACCATATTCACTTAACAATCACTATGCTTGCTTAATAGCAATAGCACTTAGACTTATATACCGCTTTATAGTGCTTTACAGCCCTCTTGAAGTGGTTTACAGAGTCAGCCTATTGCCCCCAACAATCTGGGTCCTCGTGATCACCACAATATCATAAAATTGGGTCTGGGTCATGCAGCGACCCACTTTATGATCATTGCAACTTACGGCCCAAAATTGTGAGCTCAATTGCAGTCGTGAATCAAGTGGTGCGGTGGCCTACAGGTTGAGCTCTCACCTCACAATCAGGAGGCTGTGAGTTCGATCCTAGGTAGAAGCAGATATTTCTCTCTCTGGGCACATTGAGAATATATCTACTGAATATAAGTCCTCATTGGGGACAGGAAAGGCATCCGGTCCGTAAACACTCAGCTCTGTTCAGTTGCCCAGACTCCACCCCGCAAGGGATTATGGGAGTCATTCAAAGGAGATGATGATTTACAACAGTCGTACTTACAGTATAAGGACTATTTGTAAAGATCTTATGCAAAAAAAACCCAACAACTTATGCTTAGATGAACAATTGGCAATTTAATATTTTAATTATCATTTACCCCTGATTAAAAAAAAAATGTGATTTTAAAATAGATAATTATACCACTCAAAGGAATATTACTGTGGGACCAATGAGATTTCCCAGTAGTCATCGACTTACAACAGTTCATTTAGTGACTGTTCCAAGTTACAACAGCAGTGAAAAAAGTGACAGGACTGTTTTTCACACTTGTGACTATTGTAGCATCTCCATGAACACATGATCAAAAGTCAGACTGACTCATACTTCATGACAATTGCTGTGTCCCAGAGTCACGTGATCACCTTTTGCAACCTTCTGACAAGCAAAGTCAATGGAGAAGCCAGATTCACTTAACAACTGTGTTACTAACTTAAGAACTGTGGTGATTCACTTAACAACCGTGGCAAGAAACATCGTAAAATAGTTCAAGATTCACTTAAGAAATGTCTTCCCTGGCAACAGAAATTTTGGGCTGAATTGTGGTCGTAAGTTGAGGGCTAAATGGTGCGACCAGTGCAAGTCAGAACCTCTGGCATGAAGACAATGGTTGTCTCCGGTTCAGAATATGGCATGGGATGTGGGATCTGTTTTCCAGTCTTCCCCATCATATTCCAGCCAGAGTCTTTGCTACACAGAACTCATCATATGAGTCCCGTCTCACAGGGTCAAGAGAGAAGCAAGAAAAAAAAACTGATCCTGCCTTGTAAAAATGGCCTTTGAAACTGGACACTGCATGACTGAAAAACCCCAAAGAGCCAGCAATTTTAAGAAATCAAACCTCCGGTGATCTGTTGTGCCAGTTAATGAATGGAAAGGGTCTTTCCATATGAATAGATCCTACTGGATTTAGGGGGATTTAAAGCTCTGTGTTAATAAACGTGCATATGATTGGGGAGAAAGTCAATTGCTTTCTTTTAAAACAAAAGAAATTTTTCCTGGTTCTCCACACCCAATTCCTACTCTATGAGCACTGGGGCCCTAGAGAAAGAATGTTGCTATTCTCAAAGTTAATCTCAGCCAAAATAAAATAGTAAAAAAAATTAGGAAAAGCCATTTTAAAAATAGTGAGACACCAAGAATTCCATCCAATTAAAAATTCTGTCCTGCCCAATAAAAAGAAACTATGCCCATCTCTTCCTGTGTTCTCCCAAGTTTTGAATGAAAACCAGTGTTGGGGATCATAGGAAGCAGACTCACATCCTAGGCTGAAGCCATTCAAGACTTTAAAGAGTGTCGCCCTATCAAGCACTTTTAATTTTGCCTGGAAAGAGACTGAAAGCTAATTTAACTTATTTCAATAAGGTAGTCTCATGTGTTTTTAAGAACTGTGCTGGATGATAACTCAAGACTGATATTTTTATTTATTTATTTATTTTATTTTGTCAAGCGATTATAAGATAACAGGTATAAGTATAAACATAGTTATCAATGCATAAGATGGATACGTATGAAAAATAAAAGAAAAAATGGGACAGGGACAGTAGGCATGTTAGTGTGCTTATGCACGCCCCCTACAGACCTCTTAGGAAAGGGGTGAGGTCCATAGTAGACAGTCTAAGGTTAAATTTTTGGGGGTTTGGGGAAGAAACCACAGAGTCAGGTAGAGTATTCCAGACATTGACCACTCTGTTGCTGAAGAAACGTATTTCCTGCAATTAAGTTTGGTGCGGTTAACCTTGAGTTTGTATCTATTCTGTGCTCTTGTATTTTATGGTTGAAGCGGAAGTATTCATTGACAGGTAGGACATTGCAATGTATGGTTTTGTATACTATACTTAGATCAGACTGAAGGAGGCGTAGTTCTAGGTTGTCTAGGTCTAGAATTTCAAGTTTGGTGGCATGAGTTATTCTGCAACAAGTAGAGGAGTGGAGAACTCTTCCTGTGAAATATTTCTGGACTTTCTCAATTGTATTAATATCAGATACATAATGTGGGTTCCATACTGATGAGCTGTATTCAAGTATTGGTCTAGCAAATGTTTTGTATGCTCTAGTTAGTAATGTGATATTACCGGAGAAAAAGCTACGCAGGATTAGGTTAACAACTCTTAGTGCCTTTTTGGCTATGTAGTTACAATGGGCTCTTAGCACTTAGATCATTAGAGATGAGTACTCCAAGGTCCTTGACAGAGTTTAGATCATCAACAAGGTCTTGACTATTCAGCTTGGATTTTATTTTCTGATATATATTTTTTGCCAATATGTAAGATAGAGCATTTATTTGTTGAGATTTGAAGTTGCCATTTGTTTGACCATTCTGATACATAGTTGAGGTCTTTTTGAAGGGTAGCATTATTATCAGTGGTGTTGAATATTTTTACATCATCAGCGAAAAGAACACAGTTGCTCTTAATATGATCACAGATCATATTATCAATATGATCATTTGATCATTTGATCAATATGATTATTTATGTAGAGTATGAAGAGAGTTGGTCCTAGAACACTGCCTTGGGAGATACCAGGTGTTGAGGTAATTCCCTGTTAGGAGACGTAGTGAGAGTGGTGAAAAATAACACACAACCAGCACACAGATACACTGTATAGTAAAATGTAGATTTTTATTTCCAGTAAAATGGTTAAGCAAAGTTCAACAAACAGTCCAAGTCATTCACGGTTAAAGCAGTCAGTTTTCAGTCCAGGGATAATCCAAATCAAACTCCAGTATCAAAAACAGTTCAGTAATAGACTCACATCAAATTCAAGAATAACGATGATCAGTAACAGTCAATAGGGAAATGCAGGAACGGCAACACTTTAAGCAACAACAGAACAGAACAACCCAGGTTTCTGGCTCTATCTTATGACCGTTTGAGGAACCACACCCAATCACAATTTTAGCATTCCCTTAAAGAGACAGTATTAAAATGTCTATCCTGGTTTATATATTTTCCAATCCAACTGCTAGGTGACTTACATTCCTAACAACAGGTAGAGTTTGATAGGACGCTCCCAATTTTGTCCATTTTTTGAAGATGGGGGTGACTGTGGCTAGTGACCATAGGTTTGGCCAGGAGCTGGTCCTGAAAGATTTTTCAAAGATTATGCTTAGATGTTTGGTTATGGCAGTGGATAGCTTTTTAAAAAAGTAGGCACATTTTCCATCCAGTCCAATAGATAGAGATGGTTTTAGATTGCATAGTGCTTTTTCAACATTGTCTTCTGTAAAATTGATATGTATTAGATCATTGTAGTTGTCTGTGGTTTGACTAGGAAATACTGGGCATGATTCATTTCTGTTTACAAATACTGAGCCAAAGAATGTATTGTCAGGACCCTGTTTCTGTAGTGGTCAGGACTCTGTTTAGATGCCTATAGAGGGCCTGTAGCAAAAATTTTTACTATTGGTTCTGTGGGCATGGCTTGGTGGGCATGGATTGGTGGGAGTGGCAGGGGAAGGATACTGCAAAATCCCCATTCCCTCCCCACCGCAATAACCTGCTTTCCAGCTCCGTTCTCCTGTGCAGGGCAACAAAAGAAGACCCAGCTGATCAGCTGGGATTCGGGAGGCAGAGAATAGATGGAGGCAGGGCCAGTCGGAGGTGGTATTTGCCGGTTCTCCAAACTACTCAAAATTTCCACTAGCGGTTCTTCAGAACTGGTCAGAACCTGCTGAATACCATCTCTGACCTGTAGGCCTATAGAGGCCCCACCAGCAGAATATGTGGAAGGCATGAAGACTACAAAGCAGGAACTTCAGATGAAACAAAACTAAAATGCCTCTCAATCTCTAGATCATAAATTAAATGGCCACATTTATATTAACTAGGTGAGAGAAAAATAATGAAAAAGGTTTGTTACTGTGTACGATAGATAGGTTGTCTGTGTATATATGGCTTTATTCTTACCTGATAATTTAATCATATTGTTACTTAAGCTTCTTAATGTAAGTTCCTGAATTCAGGCAGTTAAATGACTCGAGAGCCAAAAAATTTTGCAGCAGCTAGGAATTTATATCAAGAGACATAGTGACTCTGTCACTGGTGATAATACTGTATTTATTTCAAAGAAAAACTAATTCCCTCATCCCTTGAATAATTTTTCATAAAAATAGGCAAGTTGTCTTCAACATGCTGAGACTATAGTATTGGAAGAAGTCAGTTTTTGTTGGTTGGGGGTTTTTTTAATTCCAATCTCCATCTTTCGTTTAGGTGATGTATGTAAGTGTAAGAGCCTGTAGCTATTTTTACCTTTATCCTCATTCTATTCTTTTAAAGGATTCTGAATTGGTGGCCATCACTACAGCTTGTAATAACAAATGTCATAATTTATCTGTATCCTCTGTCATGAGTGGATAATTTTTTCCAGCCCATGGGCTATACTGGGTGTTCTGTCCTTAATTTGAATACTTGAAATCCCCGCGCTTTGATTGGCTAAAGCGCGGGGATTTCTGATTGGCCAGGCAAGCCGCGCTTATTGGTCCGATTGAGGTCTCCCACGATTGGCTCGCTCCAAGAGCGGGAGACTTGAATCGCTGCCATTGGCCGCGGCCGCCGCAGCGAAAAGGATAAAAGCTGCGGGCTTTTTCCTTTTCGCCGGTTCGGTTCACAACTATTAAATAAAGAGCTTGAAACTTAGTCACCGACTCCTGGCTTCTTTTGCGGACACGACACTGGCGACGAGGGTGGGATCCCGACCCTGAACCGAACCCCGTGTCCAACAAGAGCCAGTTTCAGCACGGAGATGGCGAAAATCGCACCGCCCGCCCCCTTCAACCCCGCCACCGAGGACTGGGAATCGTTTTCAGACCGTTTCCACATGTACCTCGAGTGCACCGGAATGAAGGATGCCCCGGGCCCGCTAAAACGCGCCGTCTTCCTCACACACTGCGGAACCGAGGTCTTCCAGATGGCCAAGGCATTGGCCAAGCCGGCAGACGCAACCGCCATGGACTGGGACGTCCTCGAACCTATCCTGCGGCGCCATTACGCCCCCGAGGTCCCCATCCTAATCCGGCGCAACGAATTTTACCGCCGAGATCAGAAACCAGGCGAAAAACTGAGCGATTTCGTCGCCGAGTTGCGGCGCCTAGGAGGACTCTGTGAGTTTGAAGGTCTGAACAGCCTTCTAAGAGACCGATTCGTACTCGGCCTATGGGACTCTACCCTCCAGAGCCGGCTTATGGCCAAAGGCGACATCAGCCTAGCAGACGCCCTCACCGCAGCCGCAGCTGCAGAAGCAACCCGCACTTCCGCTGACAGCATGCGAAAATCAGACGCGAAGGGCGGAAACAACAACCCGGCAAGGTCGGCCGACCCAAAAAATGAATCAACCGCACACTACGGAGAATTCCAGTCTACGTCCAGCACATCAGAAGACGAGGAGGACATACATCGCGTGCAGACGGGCCGCGGCGACCAGCGGAACCGAAGAAGTCGCAGGTCGAGGACCAACTGTGCCGGGTGCGGCGGCGACCACCCCAGATCAGAATGCCGATTTTTTGACTCTATCTGTAGGCATTGTGAAAGACGGGGACACATCGCTCGAGTTTGCCGCCAAAAAAAGACCCGCAGCCCGCCCAGATGGGAACATCATGACCGAAAGAAGGAAAGTCCCCCGCCCAGGACCAGAGATCGCCAATCGGACGGTCGGTGGGACCGAATCCAATGATCTTCAAGAGGCGGCGACAGTCGGCGAAAGGAAGATACCCACCAGACGGTGACCATTGGCCACGCCATCTCCGACGGCGCCAGAAAGGTACACGTAGAAGTCCATATAGAAGGCCAACCATGCAAGATGGAGGTGGACTCCGGGTCCTACCTCTCCATGATTGCATGGCACGAGATAAAACGGCTAGTGCCCACCCTCCATAACAGGAACATTAATGCCCAAAAAATCATTATAAAAGACTACCAGGGAAACCGCGTCCCGGTAGTGGGCACCAAGAACTTTAATGTAACTTACAAAGGCCGCACCGAACAACTCCCACTCACAATCGTCGATCGCGACCGCCCAAGCCTGCTGGGCCTACAATGGTTCACCCCGCTTGACATCGCGCTGACAGGAGTCAACCACGTCGTCGACGATGGCTGGGAACAGCGGCTAACCCAGGAGTTCCGGGAGGTCTTCGACGGAAGCCTGGGCAAGTACCAGGGGCCCCTTATCTCATTCGACCTAGACCCTAGGGTTCCCCCCAAGCGGCTAAAACCTAGGAGGGTACCATTCGCCCTAAAACCTAAAATTGACGAGCAGCTCGACAAGCTCGTCAAACAGGGGGTGTTGCAGCCGATAGACCATGCCCGATGGGAGACCCCTATAGTGACCCCAGTCAAGCCAGACGGGTCCGTGAGAATTTGTGGGGACTATAAGGCCACCCTGAATGGCGCGTTGCAACAAAGCGCCTACCCCGTCCCAATCGTGCAACACCTACTGCACTCACTGGGAGGGGGCAAGGTCTTTGCCAAGCTCGATCTCGCCCAGGCATATCAGCAGTTACCGGTCGACGAAAAAACAGCGGAAGCCCAGACCATCGTTACCCATCGGGGGGCATTCAAATGTAACCGACTCCAGTTCGGAGTCAGCGTGGCACCAGGCATCTTTCAGGGGGTGGTGCCCTATTTTGATGACGTATTAGTGGCGGCGCCAAACGAAGCCGAATTAGAAAACCGACTCAGGGAGGTCTTAACAAAATTTAAAGTAACGGGACTTAAAGTAAAACGAGAAAAATGCCAACTATGCACAGAGCGAGTGGAATTCTTGGGCTACCTTCTAGACCGGCAGGGCATTCACCCTACAATTAAAAAAGTGAAAGCCATCAAAGAAGCCCCCGCCCCAAAGTCTAAAACGGAACTACAGGCTTTCTTAGGCTTGCTGAATTTTTATAATGTTTTCCTACCCCAAAAGGCTACGGCGGCGGAGCCTCTGCATAGGCTCCTGGATAAGGCGGCAACTTGGACTTGGGGGAGACGAGAGCAAGCCGCCTTTCAAAAAACCAAAGACCTCCTCACCTCCGATGCCGTCCTGATTCAATTCAGCGAAACCTTGCCCCTGGTTGTCACTTGCGACGCATCACCTTTCGGCGTTGGCGCTGTCCTCAGCCATACTCTCCCCGACAAAAGAGAAGCACCCATCGCTTTCTTTTCCAGGACTCTAACTAAACCGGAGCGGAACTATAGCCAGCTGGACAAAGAAGCTTTGGCTATAGTTGCCGCCGTTAAGCGATTCCACGAATACCTTTATGGCCGCCCGTTTACCATTGTGACAGATCACAAGCCGTTGCTGGGCATCCTCGCTGGAAACCGAGCCACCCCGAACATTTTATCACCCCGGATGACAAGGTGGTCCGAATTCCTGGCAGCCTACAGCTACGAACTATTACACAAGCCAGGTAAGAAAATTTTGCACGCGGACGCTTTAAGCCGCTCGCCTTTACCAGACTCTGATCCTGACCCAGCACCAACAACAAACACCCTTAGCATCGAAAACTTGCCCAACCTACCCATTACCGCGTCAGACATTGCCAGGGAAATTATCAAGGACAGGCGTCTGGCGCGAATTTTACATTGGGTGGAAAAAGGCTGGCCTGAAAGGGACAGTGACGAATCCGTTAAGATATTCAGAAACCACCAGACTGAACTTTCACTACTCAAGGGATGTATTTTGTGGGGTGACAGGGTGGTCATCCCGGACAGGTTGCAAGGGAGGGTCTTAGAGATGCTGCACGAAGGGCATCCTGGCATTGTCAGAACTAAAGCCCTGGCCAGGAGTTACGCTTGGTGGCCAGGGATGGACAAGCAGATAGAGGCATGGGTAGCCAAATGCCAACGATGCCAGGAGACCAGACCCAGCCCACCTGCAGCACCCATCCTGGACTGGGAAACACCAAGGGGACCCTGGTCCAGAATCCATTTAGACTTTGCCGGTCCCACGAATGGACATACCTTTCTGATCACAGTTGACGCTTACTCTAACTGGTTGGAGGTAAGCGACATGAAATCCACTACCACGGAGGCCGTTATTAAAGAACTTTGCAAACTCTTTTCCACGCACGGCCTCCCGGACGTCGTCGTCTCAGACAACGGGCCCCAGTTTACTTCCCTCGATTTCGAGAGGTTCCTGGCGGAGAGGGGCATCCACCACGCATTAACAGCACCGGCGCATCCGGCGGCGAACGGTAGGGCGGAACGGATGGTCCAATTTACCAAAAAAACCATCCGGAAAATGGACCACGGGGAGATCAACGACAAAATCAATAAACTCCTCTTTATACAACACATCACCCCGAACACCACTACCAACAAAAGCCCAGCCGAGTTGTTGATGGGTAGGAAGCTGAGGTCCCCGCTCGACAGGTTACACCCAACATATAACCCGGAGCGACCCCCAGACTCCAGTACAAAATACCGGACCTTTGCCCCCGGTGACTTAGTGTACGCAAAAAATCTGACGGGGGACCCCCTATGGATCCCAGCCGTCATCACTCAAATCACAGGTCCACGGTCGTACCGGCTCCAAACCACCGATGGGCGAGCCTGGAAACGACACATAGACCAGCTCAGGTCACGAACTGCAACAGACCTCAACCCCCAAAACACGAACCAAGGGGGGAGGGAATACCCGAATAAACAAACGCAAGAAAAAATAAACCAGCAGTACTTACCGGAACGCAGCCATCGCGAGTCCCCACCGGAGAAGAACCACCCAGCCAGCTCTACCGACTCGGAGAAGCCAAGCGGGAGCGGCGAAACCCGTAGCTCAACTTACCCGGAAGGCCCAGGTGGGAGCCACGGAGAAGGAACCGGCCCGATCATCCAGCCGGTTCGCACAGAAGAGGGAGCAGCCAAGAACATGACCGCTCCGGCCGAAATCCAGCTTGCAACTGAGTTGCGCAGGTCAAGTAGGACTAGACGGAGCCCCGCCTACCTACGTGACTACGCAACGTGATGGACTATACCAAGAGGGGAGGGGTGTTCTGTCCTTAATTTGAATACTTGAAATCCCCGCGCTTTGATTGGCTAAAGCGCGGGGATTTCTGATTGGCCAGGCGAGCCACGCTTATTGGTCCGATTGAGGTCTCCCGCGATTGGCTCGCTCCAAGAGCGGGAGACTTGAATCGCTGCCATTGGCCGCGGCCGCCGCAGCGAAAAGGATAAAAGCCGCGGGCTTTTTCCTTTTCGCCGGTTCGGTTCACAACTATTAAATAAAGAGCTTGAAACTTAGTCACCGACTCCTGGCTTCTTTTGCGGACACGACACTGGGCTTTTGAATTGACATACTGGAGGCTACGCTCCAACAAGTGTAGTCATGAGAACAGGTTCGTTTGATTCAATATTTAATTACAATTGAAAATAGCTAATATGCTAAGACTCCAGGCACATCCCAAAGGTGCTTTTTCAAAATGCAACTGACCTTTGTTTTCCTTGAAGATAATTTTACTTCTCATCCAAGGCAAAGCAAAGTCCAGTTGCATTTTGAAAAAGCACCTTTGGGACAACCATACCAGTGTTGGTATTCAAAAGTTTTTTACTTCCGGTTCTGTGAGTATGGCTTGGTGGGCATGGTGTGGCTTGATGGGCATGGCAGGGGAAGGTTAATGTAAAATCCCCATTTCCACCCCACTCCAGGGGAAGAATACTGTGAAATCCCCATTCCCTCCCCAGCCCACTAACCTGCTTTCCAGCTCCGTTCTCCTGTGCAGGGCAACAAGCGAAGACCTACCGATCAGCTGGGACTCGGAAACCAGAGAATAGATGGGGGCAGGGCCAGTCAGAGGTAATATTTCCTGGTTCTCTGAACAACTCAAAATTTCTGCTACCGGTTCTCCAGAACCTGTCAGAAGTGGCTGAATACCACCTCTGAACCATAACCTGAATGACTGAAAATCTCCATAGACATCTCCAAGCACATGTTTAATCATTTTCTCTTTCTGTCACTTCAAAAATGACACTTTGGTAACAACCTGTGGAATTCTCTATGGGCTCTACCCAATGTGTTTGAGGTGATATGGGGTTGTACGGTTCAAAATCCTAACATTCAACAACACTTCTGCTTTTCTTAAAGAAATACTTGCTTTTACATCTCCTTGAATTCACTTCTGTTTCATTAGATGACCTTAGTGTCTCCTCCTATGAATACAGAAGAAAACTACTGTATTCTTACCACATAAACTTTTATTCGCCTATGCCGTACATTGGTAATAGAATATGTTCCGGATATATTTCAGTACCTGCCTAAATTTATTATTCTGCAGCTCAGAGAGATATTTACCGACTTCCAATTCGTACATGTGGCTATTTGAGATTAATAGCATCCAGCATGAAACCACTACTATTTGTTTTGAATGCACCTTCTTAGACTGATTACACTTTTAATTTAACACAACTCGCTCTTCTTTTGATAATACATTTGCTATGGACTATCTATTCCTTATACGCAGGAGGTGTTTAATAGATTCGAATTTGTTGTTCTGCGTATACTTTGAATTTTTATTAGCAATGCAAAGCACATAAAATATGCTTGATAAAGCTGCCTGGGACAATGGATGTCCTTGAAACAGCAAATCTGTGCACTGTTCTAACTACTAATAAGGGTACTATTAGCATTAAAAAATGTAGGCCACCATTTAAGTCAAAGCCTTCTCAAAGTGGCTTACGTTAACTTTTTTTTTTTAAAAAAAATCTAGTATTATAGTATAAAATCTATCATAGCATTTAGACTGCTTCCAAATAATCCTACATTTTCTTGGGGATGAAAAAAATAATCTTAGCTTTTCAGTTATATTAATTGCAAAGTAAATGTGTTTATGATTGCTGGTTTAGACTACGCTCCTTAACACAAGAGTTAAGATCTATTGACATGGAATGATTTGCTTTCAATGGACCTGCAGCAATGACAGTATTAATGGGAACTCTTTAATCCTTAAGTATAGGCCTATCTCTGGAACTATTATATTTTGACAAACTTAGCAAGACTGGCTTCTGAATAAACGTAACAGAATAACAGAATTTGAAGGGAGTTTGAAGGCCTTCTAGTCCAACCCCCTGCTCAAATAGGAAACCCTATCCCCATTTCAGACAAATAATAGTCCAATTTCTTGTTAAAGACCTTCAGGTTTGAAGCACCCACTGTTATGTATATAAATAGTTTAAATAAAAGCAAGCCTGGGGTAAAGTGCAGGGTTCTGGCCCTGCACTTCTGATTGGGTGTTAAGCGGCTCGATCGGATTGGTTGGGTTCAGAGAATCCAATTGGCCCTTAACGAAGGACTCTTATTGGTTCTGGAGCTAGCGTCTCACAGCTCCCTATTGGTTATTTCACATTAAGGTTACCTATATAAGGCAGAGTTGTTGTTGTTCTCAAGTCACTATGTAATAAAGAGCTGAAAGTTCGCCAACTAAGATTGTCTCCATTCATTTCACCCATGCCTGAAACTATATCACTGGCGACGAGGATGGGATTTGGAGACATCTGATCTTAAGGAACCGGGAAGAAAAACAGAGCACGTGCCAAGACGACGCCACCAATGGAAACCATGTCCAGTGGCATCGTACCACCCGCTCCATTTGATCCGAACCAAGAGGATTGGGAATCCTACATGGATCGCTTCCAAATGTTCCTCGAAACAACCTGAAGGACACCACACCAGCCAAGAAGCAGGCGCTGTTCCTGACGTACTGCGGCCCGGCTGTCTTTAAAATGGCAAAGGCACTCGCGAAACCTTGAGAAGTTAAAGCAATGAGCTGGGACGATCTCGAACCTCTCCTGAGAGACCATTACGCACCAACCATACCGACACTCGTGAGACACCACGAATTCTATCAAAGAAGCCAGCGAAAAGGAGAGAGTGTGGCTGACTTCGTGGCAGACCTCCGACACTTGGGAGGCCTCTGCGGGTTCGCAGACTTAGATGAAGCACTGAGAGACTGCTTAATTCTGGGATTAGATGCGCTAGGCGTGCAGAGCAAGCTGATGGCGAAAGGCGACATCGACCTTGCTGACGCCATCGCCGAAGCCACTGCTGCTGAGGCGACCAAAAAGTCCGCGGCACAACTAAGGCAAAGCTGAAACCCAACGACCCCACAGACAGGCGACTTTTTATCCAAGTCAGAAGAGCAGCTTGTTACGATGCACCACGAGGACCTCTCTTCATCGTCAGACAGCGACGAAGAAGGGGTCCATCGACTGCGGTTCGACTGGAACCCTCGCTCCAAACCCTCACGCCCTTGCGCTGGTTGCGGGGCAAACCATCCCAGGGCAGACTGCAAATTCCGTGATGCGATCTGTCATGAGTGCGGAAAATGAGGCCACATCAGTCGAGTTTGTCGCAGTTTACTGGGACCAAGTCAGGCCTCAAGGGGAACCAGCTCTCGCCAATCGGCAGGAAACCGTCCTGTAAGGTGAGATCCAGCAAACCACTCCTACAGATATCGAGCGTTGCAGAAAGAAGAGGCCCACCATACTATCACTATAGGTCACGCCTCAGCTATGGACGCTAAGAAGATTCGAGTCACAGTAGCCATAGAGAACCAATCTTGCCACATGGAGGTCGATTCCGGATCGTCCCTCTCGATGGTGTCGTGGAAGACATTAAAGCAACTCATTCCTACCATCCAACGCCAAGACCTTCGAATGCAACGTCTCATCCTTAAAGACTACCAAGGGAATCGGATCCCTGTGGTTGGGTCTTGTCGAGTCCGCGTCTCGTTTAAAAAGCATACGGCATACTTACCTCTAATGATCATTGATAGGGATAGGCCTAGTTTGTTGGGCCTCCAATGGTTCGCGCCACTCGGCATCAAAGTAGCCAGCGTAAACCGAGTCGGTGATTGCGAGTGGGAGGAGGACCTTATTACTGAATTCAGCGATGTCTTCGCAGATCATCTGGGCGAGTATAAGGGGACCCCAATTTCGTTTAGCCTCGACCCTAAGGTCGCCCCGATCCGTTTAAAGCCCCGTCGAGTTCCATTCGCCCTTAAGGCCAAGATAGATGAACAACTTGACAAACTAATTAAACAAGGGGTACTGCAACCCATTGATCATTCTCCATGGGAAACTCCTATTGTAACCCCCATTAAACCAGATGGGTCAATCTGAATCTGTGGAGACTACCGGGCCACTCTAAACCACGCCCTCCAGCAGAACACGTATCCAGTGCCGGTGGTACAGCACCTCCTTCATTCCCTGGGAGGAGGAAAGGTTTTTGCTAAGTTAGATTTAGCTCAAGCCTATCAACAATTGCCCGTGGACGATAAAACAGCCCAAGCTCAAACGATAGTAACGCACAGAGGTGCTTTTAAATGTACCCGATTGCAATTCGGGGTAAGTGTAGCCCCGGGAATATTCCAAAGTTTAATGGAACGATTATTGCAGGGAATCAAGGGCGTGGTTCCATATTTTGATGACGTGTTAATTGCAGCTCCTAGTAAAAAAATTCTACAGAATCGTTTAAAATGTGTTCTTAAGAAATTCCAAGAAGCAGGATTGAAAGTAAAAAAGGATAAATGTCATCTGTATACCGACAGTGTTGAATTTCTAGGTTATCGCATTGGTAGTCAGGGTATCCACCCTACTGAGAGTAAATTAAGGGTGATAAAAAATGCTCCCAGACCCCGTAACAAAACAGATCTCCAGGCATTTTTAGGCCTTATTAATTTCTATAATGTGTTTTTACCACATAAGGCAACTGTGGCTGAACCGTTACACCGGTTATTAGATAAGAAATCATTGTGGGTTTGGCGTTACCGGGAGGAAAAAGTGTTTCAAAATGTAAAAGATTTACTTACATTTGATTCTGTACTTATGCAATATAATGAAACATTACCATTGGTTATAACTTGTGATGCCTCACCGTTTGGGGTGGGTGCTATTTTGAGCCATGTGCTGCCTAATGGAAACGAGGCCCCTGTTGCATACTTTTCGAAGATTCTTTCTCAGGCAGAACGTAACTATGGACAAATAGATAGGGAAGCTCTTGCAATTGTGGCAGCCGTAAAAAAATTCCATGAGTATGTATATGGAAGGACATTTACCATTGTAACTGACCACAAACCTTTACTGGGGATAATCGCTGGGGACAAACCAACCCCCTATATATTGTCCCCAAGAATGACTCGATATGTCAGACTTGCTAGCTGCTTATAATTATCGATTGTTACATCGTCCGGGGAAAGCCATTCCCCACGCCGACGCACTCAGCAGAGCACCGCTACCGGAAACTCTCGACAATCCAGCACCAACAGTATCAGCGTTACAAATCGAGATGCTCAACTCGCCTCCTATGACCGCTCGAGATATCGCGAGAGAGACCAGATGAGATCACACCCTAGCTCGAGTCCTAGGCTGGGTAGAACGTGGATGGCCATTGGACCAGGTCCCAGATGACTTCGCGCCATTTAAAACAAGACAGACTGAACTTTTTTCGCAAAAAGGCTGTGTCATCTGGGGCGATAGAGTCGTCGTTCCAGAACGACTCCAAAACTCGCTCTTACAAATTTTGCACGAAGGACATCCCGGGATCGTGCAGATGAAAGCACTCGCATGGAGCTACGCTTGGTGGCCAGGCATGGACCGACACATCGAGCAATGGGTCAAGGCCTGCACCAAGTGCCAACAAAACAGCAACGCACCGCCAAAAGCTGCACCGACTGAATGGGAGACGCCACGCGGGCCCTGGTCCAGAATCCACCTGGATTTCGCAGGGCCGATTAAAGGACATACATTACTATTGACTGTCGATGCATACTCTAATTGGTTGGAAATTCATCGAATGAGCCATACAACCTCTGAAGCTGTCATTAAAGTCCTCAATAGACTCTTTGCAACTCATGGATTGCCGGACGTCCTGGTGTCCGATAACGGACCACAGTTTACAGCGCTGATGTTTGAACAGTACCTTGCTGATAATGGCATCCGCCATGCGCTCACCTCGCCGGCACATCCTGCTACCAACGGCCAAGTGGAACGCATGGTGCAATTTGTAAAAAAGACTTTGCAAAAAGTGGACTATGATAATATTGATGAAAAAATAAATCGCATTCTACTTCTACAACACATCACTCCGCACAGCGTAACCGGCAGAACTCCTGCAGAACTTCTCATGGGGCGAAAACTCCATTCCCGCCTCGACCGACTGCACCCTGCTTACGAGCCAGAAAAGCCTGCAGGATCCAGCGGACGCTACCGTACCTTCAAGGTAGGCGACCCCGTTTATGCAAGAAATTTATCAGGCGACCCGGTTTGGATTGAAGCAACGATAATACGCGAGACTGGGCCCAAATCCTATATTGTAAGATGTGTTGATGAAAGACTGTGGAAACGACATATTGACCAATTACGGTCACGACTCATATCGGCCAGCCAACAACTCCCCTACGACCAAACTGAGGGGGGGGAAGGAATGGAAGAAGACGACATTCCAGGGAACCTTTTCCAAGAGAGCGATGAATCAAGTGAAACTCAGGAAATGGAGCAGGAGGAAGAATCGTATGCTCCAAGGGAAATCACACCAGAACAAGAAGCTGAGCCACTGCCAAACAACATTTTACCTCAACAGGACTGCACTCAGCCAGTCCAAAGAAAATCTAATAGACCCAAAAGACAACCGTCCTATTTGAAGGACTATATAACCACATCATAATTGAGGAGCCAGGGGTAAGGGGTGTTATGTATGTAAATAGTTTAAATAAAAGCAAGCCTGGGGTAAAGTGCAGGGTTCTGGCCCTGCACTTCTGATTGGGTGTTAAGCGGCTCGATCAGATTGGTTGGGTTCAGAGAATCCGATTGGCCCTTAACGATTGGCCCTCTTATTGGTTCTGGAGCTAGCGTCTTACAGCTCCCTATTGGTTATTTCACATTAAGGTTACCTATATAAGGCAGAATTGTTGTTGTTCAAGTTCTCAAGTCACTATGTAATAAAGAGCTGAAAGTTCACCAACTAAGATTGTCTCCATTCATTTCACCCATGCCTGAAACTATATCACCCACAATATCTGGAGGCAAGTCATTCCACTGATGAATAGTTCTGTCAGGAAATTTCTCCTTAGTTTTGGGTTGCTATTCTTCTTGATTAGTTTCCATCCATTGCTACTGGTCCTGCCTTCAGGTGCTTTGGAGAATGGGTTGACCCCCTCTTCTTTGTGACTGGAACATTGCTATCATATCATCCCTAAATCTTCTTATCACTGGGCTAGACATATTCAACTCCTGCAACCGTTCTTCATATGTTTTAGCCTCCAGTCCCCTAATCATCTTTGTGTCTCTTCTCTGCACTCTTTCTCAAATCTCAACATCTTTTTTATAGTACGCCATCCCAAACTGGATGCAATATTCCAAGTGTGGTCTTACTGAGGTATTATAAAGTAGTATTAACACATATGAATGTCTGTAATGTCAGATATCCTTTTTTAGTTGTGTTATGTTCAAAACTGAGATGGACACTGGCAAAGAGATGGACAGTGTCTACACATATTTAATGGGATAGTGTAAATTTCATCCAGCTACAGGGTTGTAACTCTTTTATTTTAATTTAATATGGTTCATGGGCTAGGACATTTCATTATCTGATAAATCTTAGATTATGTAGATCCTCTGTGTAATTGGGAGCCTCACATTGCTGCCCACACTTTATTTTGAAAAACGAAAGGGCTACCTGATGAAATTCATCTGAGACTACATAAGAGGAAGACAACAGAATAATGCATAAGCAGTCTGAAAAAGGCCAGAGCAAGACAGAACTCTTTGTGATGCTAATCCTCTATGATTACAGCAATCCATAATACTTATTTAAATTTCGTTTGGGATCAAATCTGTGTGAGATGTTCTTAATTAGATATCAGAAAGGAAGAGCTTCCAGAGGTAGCCAAGAATAGCTGAATACTATACAATGTATTCAATCTTAAGGCATTTTTTTAATAATATGCTGGCAAATAGAACTGCAGGATATTAAATAAATGAATGAAGAAATTACTTCACTTGCTCAATTGAGTAATCCTCTGTTTGGTTAATGAAAATAATTTTTGCAGTAATGTATTTTATATATTAAAAAAAAAAAAAAACCCTGTGACCAGCAGTTTTGCCTAGCTCCTATGTGATATAAATACTGAAGAGAGGATGCAAAAACCTCAGGGGCAGACTTGTTTAAAGCACAGGAGAAAAGGCAATGCTCCAATGAACATCTGCTGCCAGTCTGCCTTGAAGGAATTAAAGTCTTCTGTTCAATGCCATCCATGAGGCTCTGCCCCCATCAGATCCATCTCGGTAGAGAAGGGGGCAGCCTGCATATAGGCATCGCCATCTGTCAAGGGATATGCCCTGCTCATGACTTGTGAAGTCAGGACTTTCTGCACATTAAGCATTTCACTAAGCAAATTCTAACATTCTTCACCTTGATTTATAACCGAAAGCTTCAGCTAGTAATCTTGGCTAATTTAAACCATTCGGCAATCAGAAGCTCCATATAAATAATGGCTTTACAGTTGTTTAAAATAATAATTTCAAAGAATGAAAAATAGTTTCTAGTCTTGCTTGATCAATATAACATTTTAAACAGAGCAGAACAGGGTCAGCCAGCACAAGTGTGTTTGCTTTAACAGAGGAAATTCCAGATTACAGCTATATAATTCATGGAACAGTATTTCATGGGTTAGCCTCAGTCAATTAGTGCATTCCGATATATGAAAAATGCATTAGCTGGCTAATGTATTTGATTTTTTTTTCACCCTTCGGTGAAATAGGGACGGTGTTATTGTTGTTTTTTAAAGGTAGGTCAGTTACTGAATGGTAACAGGTAAAAACTGTATGGTAACACTATAAAAAAGATGTTGAGACTCTAGAAAAAGTACAGAGAAGAGCAACCAGGATGATAAGGGGACTGGTGGCTAAAACCTATGAAGAATGGTTATAGGAACTGGGCTTGGCTAGTCTAGTGAAGAGAAGGACCAGGGGAGACATGATAGCAGTCTCCCAATATTTGAGAGTCTGCCACAGGGAGGAAGGGGCCAAGCTATTTTCTAAAGCACCCGAAGGCCAGACAAGGAATAATGGATGGAAAATGAACAAGGAGAGATTTAACCTGGAAATAAGGAGAAACTTTCTGACAGTGAGAACAATCAACCAATGGAACAGCTTGCCCTTGGAAGTTGTGGGAGCGCCATCACTTGAAACCTTCAAGAAGAGATTGGACTCCCATCTGTCAGAAATGGTGTAGGGTCTCCCGCTTGGGCAGGGGGTTGGACTATATGACCTACAAGGTCCCTTCCAACTCTGATTATCTGTTATCTGTTATGTAACTAACAAAGTCACCCAGTTAAAGGAATGCAGTTTTCTGTACAGGTAGTCTTTGGCTTACAACAGTTTGCTTAGTTATCACTCCAAATTACAATGGCCCTGAAAAAAGTGACTGGTGACCACTTTTCACACTTAATTGCAGCAGCCTCATGTTTAGATGATCCAAATTCAGATGCTTGGCAACTCTCTCATATTTACAACAGGTTGCAATGTCCCAGGGTCATATGTTCACCTTTTGCAAGCGTCTAACAAGCAAAGTCAATGGAAAAGCCAGATTTACTTAGCAACCGTGTCAGTGACTTAAAAACTGCAGTGATTCACTTAACAACAGAAATTTTGGGCTCAATTGGAGTTGTAAGTTGAGGATTACCTGTATGTATTTAGGTATAAAAATTCCCTCTCGCTCTTATGGGGGGGAATGTACATGTCTTCCTCAATCTCAGGTCCTCTATCAAGTCTGAAGTTCAGCTGAAGATCTTAGCTGTTCCTAGCACTGCACTCTTCTGGGCAAAGAGCCCTGAAGTTGTTCCTGGGTTCTGTTGAAGCCACTCTCCCAGCTTAGGAGTTACAGTCCCCAATGTCCCTACCACCACTGCGGCCAGTTTGGTCTTTACTTTGGGCTGTCCAGATCCTCCATCAGGCCCTGGTGTTTTCCCATCATTTCACACTCCTTCTTCCTGATGTTGCTGTCACTTGGCACTGCTACACCTATCACTATCCTTGCCTACCATCTGGTTGCTATCTATTAGTAGTAATACTATACTAGATGTGTGGGTGTGGGTGTTTGTGGGTGTGTGGTTTTCCAATGAGTGCAGGGGCTGCTTTATCCCCCCAGATCAACTAAGTATTGATCCATTGATGGAGATTTGAACTGACTGACCAGATAGACACCTGAGCCTGATGTTGTAGGATGACTGGCCCAAAATCACCCACCTAGATTTTCAGGTCTAAGGCAGGACTGGGGTCTCAACCATTAGACCAAACTGCCTATAAATTTCATCTGTATCTAGGGAATAAATAAGATTAGATAATCAGACTATTTCTTGCATGTGGGAGGATGAAAATTATCAGCCTTAAATGAAATCCCTTTTATCATGGGGATATTAATGTAATAGCTGGCTTCTCCATATAACCTAGTGACTACATGAAATGACTGATAATGAAGTAGAATCATAAGCTATATAATTTTGCATGACTGGTCACTACTTTGGGGCTCCAATTTATACATCTTGCCATATTTAAGTCAGAAAATACCTTAGAGATTTCTCTTCCACTAAGTATGTGCAGTGTGATAAGAAGAAAGCTTAAGTGACTAGTTCTATTTCTCATTTCATTTAAATAATAATTTAGTAGATTGTTGGAATGTTGTGCCTGTAGTTTATTTTAGTTTCAGCAAAGCATTTCACAGAGCCCCTCTTTAGTAAACTGATGGCTAAAGTGTCCATAACGATTATCACAACTTGTTGAAATACAAGTTTTTGTGCTATACTTTACTTGGTAAAGCAGTCACTGTGTCATTCTTGAAACATGGTTTCTTGATCAATACTTCCTAAGCTTGTACCAATATGGCAGTGATATGACTCACTCTGTTATCAAATGTGAATTAAAACTGTTTGTTTGTTTGATTGGTTGGTTGGTTGGTTGGTTGACTTTTTGTGCCCTCCCCAACAAAATTATTCTTTTGTGCCTATAGAAAGGTAAAGGAGTCCCTGCAGATTTTACTGTGGTAGTTGTTGCTGACTATGTGGGGTGTGATTCATCTTCATCTCCATTTCAAGACCATTGAGCCAACACTGTCTGAAGACATTTCTGTGGTCGTGTCGCCAGCATGATGTCACGGAATGCTGTTACCTTCCCAACAAAGTGATACCTATCTATTTGCATTTGCATGCATTTGAACTGCTAGGTTGGCAAGAGCTGGGGCAAGGATGGAACCTCTCCCTGTCATATGGCACTTGGCTGCCGGCTTTCCATCAACAAGCCCAGCATCTTAATCGCTGAGTCATCGTGCCATCTCCCCTTTTGTGCCTGTATTGAATTGTTATTCAAACAGAGACGTTTGAGTCCATCCTGAAGTAAAAATCATCAATGGTGTAAAAATCCTTGATAAGGGAGAATAAGATGTATGCATAGCTCAACATCCTAGTTTCACAATCTTTCTACCAGATAGATATATTCTCCAATCAATTTGAAATCACTTCTCTCCTTCCAGTGTGTTTAAAATATAGATTCATCTATTACACTTTTTCTCATTCATCTTCTACTAAGGAAGCATTCAAACAGTTTGTGAACTGCCAAACAATACTAAACACACCATCCCACATTGCCAAATATAGGCAAATGTTGATTTACAATATAAGATAGGAAATCTTTATTTGTATGGAGACTAAGAGCAAGTTTTAATCATAATGTAATGCATATAAACAACTGCTTTAAACTGAATGTAAACTGCTTTAAACTTGATTGTAAAAAAAAAATGATTTTTTTTTTAAAGAGTTGTCAAAGTCTGGAATATCTTACCCGATTTAGTTGTCTTAGCTACTAATTTTAACAGTTTTAATTCTAATTTAACTTCTGTAGATCTCATTCCATATTTAAGTGATAACTAAAGGGGTCGTGCATAAGTGCTAATGCCTATCTGTCATGCCTAACATGCCTATCTGTCACATTTCAGTTTTTTCATTTGATTTGTTTGAATTGGTAATTTTTGTTTACAAATAAATAAATTCTAATGAGGAACTACAACCATGTGGTTTTAACAGGCCTCATTCTGGATGAAACTGAATGGAAGTATTGCATGATAGCAATAGCACTTAGACTCATATGCCACTTCACAATACTTTACAACCCTGTCTAAGCGGTTTACAGAATCAGCATATTGCCCCCAACAATATGGGTGCTCATTTTACCAACCTCCAAAAGATGGAAGGTTGAGTCAACCATGAGCCGGGCAGGATCAAACTGCTGGCAATCAACAGAATTAGCAATGCTAATGCTGTATTCTAACCACTGTGCCACCACAGCTCCTAATGTTTCTGGAAGAAGTGCCTCTGCCCTGTATCAATGCAGCTGGAAAGACTCCCCGTGCTGAGGCTGTGGTGCTGATATGCAAACAATGAAATATATTGTGCAAAACTGCTCACAATGTGCATTTCTGGTTCCTTTGAAAATTTGCATGAAGCAATGCAATTAAGTGGATTGTGTGCATATGTTTATTTCTCTTTTATCATGTTCTCATCATGTGCTAAATAAATAATTATCACTATCTTGGGGCAGTAAAATTGATGCCAATCTAGAGTTTCTTCCCCATATGGGAATCTTCCAGCCAGAGGGTTATTCTCAATAAACCTAGAAGATAATAGGCTGGCAAAAACATATGTAGCTTTGGATTGAAAATATCACAAGCAACTTGTTCAAGTTTATTGATAGTCAGCCTTTAGATTTGCTCTGTGCAGTTTACTTTTATTTTTATTTTATTTTTTTGCTGTGGAAACCGAGGTTTGGGAATGATTGTAATATGTTACTTTCTTTTGTCCTTTTGATGGATGGGAGATTTCCAGTGATGGAGAAGCCAGATCTTAGGAATATGGGCTTACAATCCAAATCACTGGATTTCAGCAACAAATTATCCCCACAGGGGAATGTGACAAAAATTAGAGTTATAGGAATATGGGAAATTGAATCTTGCAGTATAAGCTGGTACTCAGTTTTGCCAGACACAGTGTAATTTATTATTTGCCCCTGGAGTTAAGAGCTGCAGGATTCATTCCAATACACTTCAATGTATTCCTCAGTGCACGAAGCCTGCAAAACCCAGAACATAAGTTTTGTTTAGCTGGATTACACTGTCCTCTCTTTGTGTAAATGTCATCTGATTTAAAAAAAAAATATGAGAGTTGGTGTTTTTTATGGCTCTGGCTGTTGGTTTTATATTTCATGAGGGAAATAAAACAAAAATGATGATAAATTGTGTAATAATTGTTCTTGCAGAGATCCACATGCTGAAGAGAATGAAGATCTTTAGATGGGGAAAATGGAGTTGCAGATTAATGGGCAAAACGGGGTCTTTTATGTTGTGGTTGTTTGAAAGAGATTTTCCAGAATGCTAATGTTGGCTTCTGTCTTTAAATCTAACCAGCAATGGGTAAAAACATTGATACCCAGACCATTTTTTAATATAATTAACTTTTTTTTAAATGGCCCACTTGGTAGCAATTGAGTTTTTAAATTATCTCTCTTGATGTTAGAGTGGGAAGGTGATTTTACTAAGGATAGGATAGCAACATTATAGAACTTAGAACTGGCAAATCCCGCTCCAATAGAAAATTCCTTTGGAAAATGTAGTCAAACTGTGACGCTTCTTTAAAATAGCCCTTCCCAACTTCAGTAGAAACTGGACTAAGTAGGGCCAGAAAAAGGATTCCACTTGGCCACAGATTGGGTCTAAGGATGCTTTCCTTTCCCAGATTTGATTTGGATAGAGAAGATACCTAGGAAGAATGGTTCTGATGGGGAAATTCCTACAGGTCAAGAGTTCCAGGCCTGTCAAGAATCCCAGGTATATATTCCTAGTGCTTCAGACAAATGCTTCTGAAATTGAGAAAAAAGCTTGTGTGAACATAATTCTGATTCCCTGCCCAGTAGTTTTGAAGGGAGCTGCTGAATTTTCCCCCAAGAGGTGTCTTTAGTATCCATTGCTTTGATCCAAAATGAAAATGATGTTATACTGTTGAGATACAAATTCTGCCCCTTATGCATATGTGTCTAATATCATTGCAGAGATACGCAAACAAATATAGGTAGGACTTGTATCATGTTAGTCTGATGCTACTTTCATCATTTGCCTCCTTTTCCACCCCCACTCACCAGCCAAGGCAGTACTGCCTCTTTCATGTTTTTAAAGATAATTGTCCCTATGTATCCAGAAGATGTGTCAAAACCTTGCACATTTCTCCTAATGCATGGAATGCAGGCAAAAGTATGTTGACTTCAAGTTAATCTCTAGATTCGAGACCCTGAATTGCATAGCATAATTTGAGTATACTTGAAATTAAACCTTGCTTTGACCTAAAATTTGATCAAACATTTTGGCATATTGTCAGCAGAGAACGATGTGACAAGGCTATAGCGTTTAGGCTGATAATCTAATTTGTACAGTATTGTTCTTATTGAGAAGGTCTAGTTCCAGAGGTGTAAAACTCATAGTGTCATGGTGTCATCGGGACTTTTTTCCCCTTTGCTAAACAGGGCAGGGGCATGGCCAGCGTGTGATACATCTGGCCTGTGGGCCGTGAGTTTGACAGCCCAGACCTAGTCAGATGATCTTAACATTCAGACCACGTGTTAGGACACACTATGCATATTTTTTTTCTCATTAAGACGTAGGAAATTCAAAAAGGAACCTTGTCCTGCAGATTTCAAGTTGCTTCAATAATCACTGTGAATATGAAGCAATATCAAAGAGACTGGATGAAAAAGAAGTTAATGCCCAGGAAATGAATCTGGAACAATATATTTCCATGATACCGAGTCAAGACAACATCTAGACCTAGTCCTTCCTGAAACCTAATCCTAAATCTCCTTTTTCTTGCAGATCCAACATAGAATTAAGGAGAAATTTCCTGACAGTGAGAATCAATAATCAGTGGAATAGCTTGTCTCCAGAAGTTGTGGGAGCTCTAACACTGGAGGTTTTCAAGAAGAAATTGAACAGCCATTTGTGAAGAGTTATTATATGTACTTATTATATATTAATAACCTGAGTATCCAACATGTTGGAAATAGATAAAGCACTTGTTTTATGAAATTTTAAATTAAATGGGAGAGAGAAAGAGATTCCAATAGATTAATATGCCTGGAATGCACTGCCTCACTCTGTTGTTACATCCTCTAACCCCCACTCCTTTAACCTCAAACTATCCACTATTGACCTCACCCCATTCCGAAAAGGTCTGTAAGGGGCGTGCATAAGTGCACCATTGTGCCTCCTGACCCTGTCCTATTGTCCCCATTTAATCGTACCTATTTTCTGTATACTTACTCATGTTTATACTTATACCTATTATTTTGTAAGCAATTGACAAATCAAATAAATAAATAAAATAAAATATAACAGATAATTCTATGAAGTATACTTTCCTGGAGTGTTACACCATCCAGAGTAACTTGTTGCAATGGGTGGCTATAGAAATCAAATGAGCAAACAAAATAAAAGAAAGAAGCCAATTTGTACAGACAAATCAAAATCAAAATAATTAGTGAATGATCAGAATATTGGACATTATTTGGAGGCTTTTGTTCTTTCCTATTTTCTGTTTAGCCACTTCTTAATGGAAAGAAAGAAAAAAAGAAAGAAAGAAAGAAAGAAAGAAAGAAAGAAAGAAAGAAAGAAAGAAAGAAAGAAAGAAAGAAAGAAAGAAACATATTTCTTTCAATTTATTATGGTGAAATACCAGGTATACTGAATGACTAGATTTACACACAAAGAGAAGAATAACAGAGTACTGTTTTAATTTACACAAGTAATCTGCACGTCTATTGTGCAGACGTTCATTTGTTCTCATATGCCTTCAATAGCAGACTACTCCCCTTCCCATTACATTACCCATTTCCGAAAATTGAGGTCAAAGACATTGTTCATACAGGTGGAGAGATTCCATTTCAAATCATTGACTTGTTCTTACAAAAGAAAAAAATCTAGAAGATGGGGTGTGAGGATCTTGCCTAAATTCCTTTGAAAATTTAGCATAAATACTATTTCCCTGGAATGGCTCCAATTTAATAAGACTTTAGAAAGCTTAAGGCCCATTTCTTTGAATTTCACCATTTAAGTATGGACTAGGGTAGCCTATTTTTGGATCATATCATGTTCCCAGGAACAAGTATTATTACCACATGGGAGCAGAATAATTGCCGCTGTTGTTGTTTTTTAATTGCTAATTGTATGAGGAGATTGTTCTACCAAATGGCAGTTGCAATGTGCTAGAGTAACAATATGATTAAGGTATTTATGAAGACTTTAAGGTTACATGTCAAAAACCTTGTGTCAAATGTGTTAGGTTCTGTGCATGGGTGCAAGGAGCGGAGACGAGGCAGTGAACAGTGAACTTCAACTCTTTATTAAGCATACTGAACAGAGCAATCACCTAGGGCAGCAGCAGCCCTTTTATAGGGTTGGCTGCTGTCCTATTAGTCAATGAAAAACATGGAAGTGTTAAACCCTTGAACCAATGAGAGTTGGCCCGTTAACAGCCAATCAGATTTCCCAGAAAGGACCAATCCGATGTCGCTATTATCGGCCAATCAGAAGTGCAGGATTAGAACCCTGCTTTTTACTTAAGGTTGTTAAAACTTTATTAAACGTCTTTATTAGTTCATAACACCTCTCCCCCCTAGGTTCTGTTTGAGGGATGCGGAAACGTAATCGCGTAGATATGCAGGTCGTTTCAATTGCCTATTAGATTTACGCTGTCCCACCAGTTCCTGTCTGTAGTCCGGTTCCGGTGGAACGTTTTTTGATTAATCTGGTACAGGCGGTTCCACATCCCCACAGGATGACTCGGCACCACTAATTCTGTCATCGTTGTCCTCCAGTTCCTGCAGGCTCGCCTCCGTTGAGGTATTTCTCTGTGGCGAGGCATACCCCCTTCCTGATTCTTCTTCATGGAACGCACCTGGCTGCTGACTTTCTTCGATTTCATCATCCAGCATCTCGAATTCGGTTCCCTCGACATCCCCTTCCCCCTCAATTTGAGGGTCACAGGAGTCGTGGGAACTGGGTTGCAATCTAGAGCGAAGCTAATCTATATGTCGTTTCCATATTTTCCTGTCCATTGTTTGTACACGGTACGATCTGGGCCCGGTGGCTTGGGTTACAGTTGCTTCGACCCACAACGGTTCGCTGGAAAGATTTTTAGCGAAGACTAAGTCGCCTACCTTGAATTCATAGCACTTTCCGCTAGATCCACAGGGTTTCTCTGGCGCGTAGGCTGGGTGGAGCCGGTTGAGGTGGGAGCGAAGCCTGCATCCCATCAACAGTTCAGCTGACATTTTGTTGGTTACGCTGTGTGGGGTGATGTGTTGGAGTAGGAGTATTCTGTTCAGTTTGTCGTCAATGTCCCCATGGTCCATCTTGTGGAGAGTTTTTTTAAGAAATTGGACCATGCGTTCAGCCCTGCCATTGGCCGCAGGGTGCGCCGGCGAGGTTAGCGCATGGCGGATGCCCCGGTCCACTAAGTATTGTTCAAACACCAGGGCAGTGAACTGGGGTTCGTTATCGGAGACTAAAACGTCTGGCAGTCCATGTGTTGCGAATAGTTTATTTAATTTGCGGATGACTGATTTCATTGTAGTAGTCTTCATCTTGTGGATTTCGAGCCAGTTGGAATAGACATCCACTGTTAGGAGGAACGTATGTCCCTTAGTAGGTCCCGCAAAGTCAATGTGGATGCGGGACTACGGCCCCCGGGGAGTTTCCCACTCCGTTGGAATCGCTCTAGGTGGGGCACTGCTGACTTCTTGGCATTTTAGACAAGTCTTCACCCAGGCTTCAATCTTGCTTATTGATACCCGGCCACCACACGTAGCTTCATGCAAGCGCTTTCATACGCACGATGCCGGGGTGACCATCATGCAATGCTTTTAAAACTGTTCGTTGTAACCGCTCTGGGACGATGACTCTGTCTCCTCATAGGATGCAGCCCTTCTGCAAGAAAAGCTCTGTTTGCCGGTTTCTGAAAGGGGCGAAGTCGTCAGAGGTTTGATCTGCTGGGCATCCTCGTTCGACCCAGCTGAGAACTCGCACCAGGACAGGATCTCATTTCGTTTCGATAGCGATGTCTCTGGCTGTTAGCGGAGGTGAATGAAGGGTTTCAATCTGGAGTGTCGTGAGGGTTGGAGCTGGGTCATCAACGGTTTCCGGAAGTGGGGCATGACTCAATGCGTCAGCGTGGGGAATGGTTTTCCCCGGGCGATGTTGCAATTTATAATTGTACGCAGCTAAGAACTCCAACCAACGAGTCATTCTAGGTGACAATATATAAGGGGTTGGTTTGTCTCCCGCAATAATCCCCAGCAAGGGCTTGTGATCGGTAATTATCGTGAAGGCTCGTCCATACACATATTCATGAAACCGTTTCACAGCAGATACAACAGCAAGAGCCTCTTTGTCAATTTGGCTATAGTTGCATTTAGCCCTCGATAAGATCCTTGAAAAATAAGCAATAGGGGCCTCACTACCGTTTGGTAACACATGGCTTAAAATGGCTCCTACTCCAAACAGTGACGCATCACATGTAATGGTTAAAGGCAAAGTCTCGTTATACCGCATTAAAACAGCATCGGAGGTTAGTAAGTTTTTCACTTGTTGGAATGCGTGCTCCTCTCGGTGTCACCAGACCCAAGTGGCTTTTTTGTCGAGCAGTCTATGTAGGGGCTCAGCTACGGTCACTTTCTGGGGCAAGAAGATGTTGTAAAAGTTAATGAGCCCTTGGAAAGCTTGGAGGTTTGTTCTGTTCTTAGGCCTTGGTGCATTTTTGATCGCTCTTAGTTTGCCCTCAGTGGGGTGAATTCCTTGCTTATCGAGGAGGTACCCCAAGAACTCTACTTTCTCTGTACACAGTTGACATTTATTTTTTTTAACCTGTAGGCCGGAGTCTTTAAATTTTTGGAGGACCATTCTAAGACGCTTCTCTAGTACTTCTCTATTAGGGGCTGCAATTAAAACATCATCAAAATATGGTACGACTCCCTTGATCCCTTGTAAAAGTCTCTCCATCAGACTTTGGAAAATCCCTGTGGCTACGCTCACTCCAAATTGGAGTCGGTTGCATTTAAAAGCGCCTCGGTGCGTAACGATAATCTGCACTTCCGTGGTTTTTTAATCTACGGGTAGTTGTTGGTACGCTTGCGCTAAATCCAATTTAGCGAAGATTTTTCCACCCCCCAGGGAATGAAGAAGGTGTTGAACCACTGGCACCGGGTAAGTGTTCTGTTGTAGGGCGTGATTAAGGGTGGCCCGGTAGTCCCCGCAAATTCTTAACGATCCATCCGGTTTGATGGGTGTTACAATTGGGGTTTCCCAACGGGCATGGTCAGTTGGTTCTAAAACACCCTGGGCTATTAATTTATCGAGCTGCTCGTCGATCTCCCAGGCCTCCCAGGTTCCAGAGGTCCGCGATGAAATCTGCGACAGTCTCTCCTTTCCATTGGTCCCTCTGATAAAACTCATATCTTTGGACAAGCGTTGGTACAGTGGGTGCATAGTGGGCCTGTAGAAGGGGCGCGAGGACGTCCCAGTCCATGGATTTCACCTCAGCCGGTTTCGCTAGTGCCTTGGCCATCTTAAAGATGGCAGGCCTGGAATGGGTCAGGAACACTGCTCGCTTTTTCTCTGTAGTTGCGTCTTTCAAGTTGTTGGTCTCCAGAAACATCTGGAACCGGTCCATGTACGAGTCCCAGTCTTCTTGTGCCGGGTCAAATGGAGCGGGTGGTATGGCGCCGCCAGACATGGTTTCCGTTGTCGATACGCCTTCAGCCACGTGCTCTGTTTGGTGCTCTGTAAGTGTTCAGTCAGCTCTGATGTCTCCGCATCCCACCTTCGTCGCCAGTGTTAGGTTCTGCGCATGGGTGCAAGGAACAGAGATGAGGCAATGAACAGTGAACTTCAACTCTTTATTAAGCATACTGAACAGAGCAATCACCTAGGGCAGCAGCAGCCCTTTTATAGGGTTGGCTGCTGTCCTATTAGTCAATGAAAAACATGGAAGTGTTAAACCCTTGAACCAATGAGAGTTGGCCCGTTAACAGCCAATCAGATTTCCCAGAAAGGACCAATCCGATGTCGCTATTATCGGCCAATCAGAAGTGCAGGATTAGAACCCTGCTTTTTACTTAAGGTTGTTGAAACTTTATTAAACGCCTTTATTAGTTCATAACATAATGAGTTGGAAAATTTACTAGTTTGCTTGTCCAATCTCCCCAGCTGATTAGCTAGACTTCTTGTTGTGGTCTAGGTGAAAAATTGCCAGATTACCCTGACTTCTGTGAATAAAAATATACTAAAACTAAAACAAAAAAAAATGAAAACAAAGGAGAATCCAGAAGCTGCAGATGTTTTGCAAACTCTGAGAAGTTTGGCACCAAGTTCTACATTTAATCCACATTTAATGCAATTATTGATGGAACTTGGATCACAATACAGAAAGGAAAATAAAAGGAAACGTTTAGCCTATGATAAGTATTGTGATAGGTCTGCAAAACACATTGGGGGGGGGGGGCGGTTGTGTATGCTTTGTAGGCTTACATTTTTGAAGCATTACTGTTAGACCTGGATTTTCTTTTTTATTTTCCTTTATGGGTTCTAGTGTTACCTTATTGTTCTGTACTGTAAACATTTCCATGTAGATATGGAAACAATCATTATTTCTGGCTTTATAAATGTTTGTAGTGTTTTGCTGATGTCATTTGCAGTTCCTAAGAATCGGTGTGCAAATATGTTTTCTTCCAACTTTGTGTCTCGGCCTGTCTATTCAGCTACATACCCAGCTATCTTTTAACATAGAAATGATCTGCTTTCCACAGTATATATGGTATAGGGTATTTAATACTGTATATACTGTGCAAAGTATATATTACTACCTATATTTAAATATATGTTATTTAAATACATACATACACAGTAAATAAATATGCAGTATTTATTAAATAAATACATACTAAATACATTAATTAATAAATCATAAATAAATCATAATCATAAATAATCCAGTCTGAATATCTGGCTGACAGTGTAATCAACAACACACAACAACAACAATGATAATAATACCTCAAACATCATCAAATGTCAACATCTAGCTATCCCAGGTCCTTGGGAAGAGCTCAATTGGTGGATAAAAATGCCAAATCCAGTCTGAAAATCTGATGAACAAATTAATATACAGTATTTAATATACTGCTAAATATATGCATATACCCACTCACCGATTCCTGCACACCTCACGTATTTGCCTCACAGTTCTATGCTGACACTGATTTTCCAAAGCAAGAAAAGCACCATATCTCCTAATCTGGCATCAGGGGTTGTTGTTGTTGTTTTTCAATATACTACAGGCAATCATGTGAATTGCTATTAAGAAAACTGGTGTGAGTGATCAGTTGAAATTTTAAAAATGATTTGCTTTAAAGGGCTGGGAAGAAGCACTAACATCAACCAAAGCATTAAGTGCCTAAAATATTATAAGGCAACTTTTAGGTTGATAGTGAAGTTTTGACCGTGTAAGCTACCATAGCCTTGTGAATTCCACCTATTGAAGTCTTAACATTATTAAAAATGGTTTCTGGATTGATCTGAGATCATTTGTCATGCCCCCCCTCAGAGCCTGAATCTGCGAAGGAGGATGAGCTGGAGCTGGAGCTGATGGAGATCGAGGGGGTGGCTTCATTGACTTCGGAAGAATGTGGGGAGGAGCAGGATGAGGCAGCCCAAGGCCCCTCAGGATGGCTTGTTAGCAGGGAGGAACAGGGGCAGGATAACCAAAAGAAGGCAAGCAGTAGAAATAAGGAGCGACAGAGATCAGGTGATGAGCAAGGACTGCGCTCTCCTGATCCCCGAGCACAGAGAGGGGAGAGAAGGCGGAAAAGCGCAGGCCAACCCAATGACTTGGGAGGAGAGCGCCCCACCTCTCTTCACAAGGCACACCTGGGGACTGAGATTTAAGGACAACCTACGGGGAAGGGTGTTTGTCAGGAACAAACACTGAATTTGTAAGTTTTGTGTGCCATTGCAGACATCTGGAGTTTGCAGGACTGCATTGCTTCTTTGTTGCTTCATGGACTCTTTGTTTGTTCCTTGCTTCATGGACTCATTTCCCTGTTCCTTTGCTTTGCTGGATTCATGCAGCCAGATGCTGCCATGTTTGTGTGTGTGCATATGCTTTGCTCTGGGGCTTGCCAAGAACATGGGAGCATTTGGGGGAAATTTGGAGCATTAAAGGGGAGTTTGAACTTGCTGCTGGCTATGTGGCCTTCATGCCTTGTCCAGGGTCATCACATCATTTCTAGATTATACCTGCACTACAATTTGCAACTAGCCCATGGAACAGTGACGATGGCCATGTGTTCCAAATGGTGTATCAAAACTACTACATATTCCTGATCAAGAACTGCATCCATGGTGCAACTTCCTAAAAACAACGAAACAATGGATAGATGCAGTGGTGGGATTCAATTTTTTTTTTATTACTGATTCTGTGGGCGTGGCTTGGTGGGTGTGGCAGGGGAAGGATACTATAAAATCTCCAGTCAGAGGTGGTGTTTGCCGGTTCTCCAAATTACCCAAAATTTCCACTACCAGTTCTCCAGAACTGGTCAGAACCTGCTGAATACCACCTCTAGATTGATGCATCCACACAGACAGGACTAAGAAAAAGTATCAAGGAGGAGCCACAACAGAATCCAGACTCTTTTTTCATATGCATCATAAGCATCACATGTTTAAAAATAATAACAATATTGCACTTGGAATACACAATCATAGACTACAACTGTCACAGCTGCCACCTTTTAAAAGCCCCTTACAGAGGTTGCTGATGGTGAAGTGAAAGAATGATGCAGTGCATAAACCAAAAGATTTAATTCCTCTAACCAAGTTTTGTGTAAAGTATTATCTGTAAGTAAAAGGGCGAAAGTTGCTGAATGCAGGGGAAACTCATGAAAATCTAAATATTTCAGGCAAAGTGAACCATACAGAGTTCTTGGAGACTTTGCAGAAGGCCACTGGCTTTATTAGTCACAGGGTTTGAGCTCAATGCCAATGAGATGAGAAAACAAACTCTTCAGGACTTTCCCCTCAGGACATTTTGTAACATGTACCTGATGAGACCTGATTAAGCGCCCAGAGACCTCATCCATTGAATCAGGTGGTTTTTGGTCTGAATCTACCTCTGAAAATATGTGCTGAGGAAAACTGAAACCTGATTCCACAAGGTGAAAGAAACAACATGTTGCCCTTTATGAAGAAAAAAAATGTTCCAAGCATAAAGGGGTCTGGTTTTTCATGAATTGTTCATCAGCATTGAAATGCATTCTTTCAGAAATTTTGATGAGTGTTCCAAAGGGCAAAAAATGCTTCATTTAAGAAAACAAAATAACAATTCCTCAGCACCAGCTGTGGGAAAACAAACTGAGGGAAATGAGAGGTCATTATGCATCACACATCTTAAAATCGTATACTTGAAGGAGATACAAGATAGCCTTAATGCTTGACATTAGGAGGTCCCAAGGAACACAATCATGCACAGGGATTTTTGCTTTTGTGAAAGTCCTCTTCTGATTAATACATAAACAGTTTAGCTGCTTCTTTTCAAAGTCCATTATTGTTCCTACATATTCATGTATATTCATGTAACATTTTTGTATTACCCCACTGATGAGTCTTTTTGGTCATTTCTTTTGTGTGAGTAAATGTATAGAGCAGCACTCACAGAACTTGGCAACCTTTAATATTTGTGAATTTCAACTGTCAGAATACTATAGCCAACAGGGCTGGCTGAGGCATTCTGGGAGTTAAAGTCCACAAGTATTGAAGTTGCTAAGTTTGGAGACCCTTGCTATAGAGGATTAAATGAGGTTATAACTCATGATGTTATATGCCCACCTGAGCTTTGGAAGTGAGGCATCTGGAAAAAGGTGAGCAATTTCTTGTAAGTAAGCAGACCATGCAATCAGAACTTTTGAATAGTCAAATTGTCTGGCTCCATTCATAAGAAATCATTTTTCCATACTGCCCCATTTCAAATAGTCACACTCAATGCAGAAATATCGAAGGATGAGTCTGAAAGGCATTTCAAAGGCAAGCACTCAAATACAAATTCATAAACATATTGTAGTAGTCTAGCTGAAAAACATCTAGATATTAAAAACAAATACTAGGGGTCAAAGCTGGCACAGTAACCATAGGTTTGTGAAACAGACAAAAGCTGGTAATGCTGGATTTTCTAGTACTTCTCAAATTAAAAACTAGTCTCTCTAGACTCAAGTCCCCTTACAGTGACTTTGTCCAAAACAGGTTAAACTCAATTTTTTCACAATCAGAGGACTATCAGCGTAACTTCTATGACAAGCCTGTTTTTCCTGTGGAAAAAAACTCACATTTAATACTTGAATTAGAGCAAGAAACTTTTCCACCATGCAATCATCAAGCAAGTCATGTTGCAGAGAACAGTTTTTATTTCAGATTACTTTATTGGGAAGTAATGATGACAGCAATAAAACATAACCTAAAGTTGTATAATATATTTTCCACAACACACTTCATCTGTTGTCAGCAGATAGGTTACGATGCAAACATCTATTGGGAGTGAAGTTCCATCAAGGAAAAAAAACCCGTATCAGTCACATTTATCTATGAGCATTATTTGAAAGTTAAATTATGCTGCAACGGTCGTCCTTCAATGCATTTCAAACAAATAGCACAAGTATTGCATTATAAAGCTATTCATTACAACCGCAGATGTCTGGTTCAGTAAATAAAAGAGAAGGATATTTGCTGTCCTGTGTGAAACTGTTGAGATATTGAACTGACTGTAGTGATTTTATGTTCTGTTGACTTCGGCATACCTGTTTCCTATCAAATCCCCATTAAATACATAAAGATTTGTCATGGAAGTATATGCCTTTAATTAATTCCAAGAGCCTTTATGAAGGGTCCCTTTCAGACATTAAAAGTATTTCAGCTACAAGATAAAGGTTCAGAAGGAAACAATATTATCTGATTTTTTTTTCACTTTCTTTCTCACTTTCTCAGTTGAATCTGAGATATAATAAAATGATAGTCCTAATTTGTCTTATGTGACCTGGGTGTATATTTCTCCTTTAATGTCTTCAAATTCTAAATTCCTGCTTCTTGGTTCCTTTCCCAGTGAAACGGATAACCGTAGGGTCTTTGTACGATATTGAGAAAGGGTATTTATGCAGGCAGGTGAGGTAGTTTTCACCAAAGCTAGGCCTCTTGAGGGATTTCAAAGCCCCTGGCCTAATGAAATCATTAATACTCCTTTTATAAGATGTCATCTAAAATCAGTGCAGTTAGATTAGCAACCTAGAATGGAAAGTTAGAGAAGAAATAAGGTTCCACCACAGAATTCATCACATCTGATGAAATACTTACTTGATTTGCCTGGATTGTTTTATTTTGCTTTGTTATGTTTTAATTTTGGCTTCCCGGATGTGCAATTTTCAGTCTAGGAGGGATTATGGCAGCCTCTGGTCTACCTTGTCTGGACTTGAAGACTAAGTAATACAGGGCCTGCTTAGCATTTGGGTTGGAGATTACCAGGGAATACAAAACTTTAGGCTATAATGGGAAATCAAAAAATATCCTGGATGAAGGCAATGTAAATTATTTCCATACTGCTGCTACCAAGGAAAATATACAGGCATGTCCATCAGGGGTCAAGCTCTGCTGAAGTCCCTTCTCCTATAATCTGTGGCAGAATGCATATTTTTGCACATAGATCATGCCAAATTCAATTACTGGCACATCCAGATAAAAGAAACAAAACCAGTTTGGGTGACAATAGTGGGCTACAGAGAAATCAACCTGGTAAAAGGCATATTTTGACGGTCATTATTACCAGTGGTCCAGTTCAAAGCTAGAGCAAATGTGTGCCAGTTTGCTTCTGGGTTCAATTCAAGCTGTTGGTTATCACCTTTAAAGCTTTTCATACAGTGGTGGGATTAAAAAAATTTTACTACTGGTTCTGTGGCCGTGGCTTGGTGGGCATGGCAAGGGAAGTATACTGTGAAATCTCCATTCCCTCCCCATTCCTGGGGAAAGGTTACTGCAAAATCCCATTCCTTCCCCATCCCACTAACCTGCTTTCCAGCTCCATTCTCCTGTGCAGGGCAACCAAAGAAGACTCAGCTGATCAGCTGGGACTCAGGAGGCAAAGAATAGATGGGTGCAGGGCCAGTTAGAGGTGGTATTTGGTGGTTCTCTGAACTATTCAAAATTTCCGCTACCGGTTCTCCAGAACTGGTATCTGATGAATACCACCTCTGCTTTTCATGGTATGGAACCAGGATACCTGAGGAACCATCCCATGCCAATGACATTGACTCATCCCACCTGGTTATAGAGCTGTGAAACTGAATTGGGTTGTTTTCTATTCAGTTGGCTCTGAAGACCCAGATTCAAAATATTTTAGTTAAAAAAAATCAGTTCGTCCACTGACTTTATGAGGTTTCTGCTATTCTATTGATCTTTCCTCTTCAAAGTGCTGACCAGTTCAAGTATCAAACTAGACTATGCTTTGCTTAATCATTACTTGGTGAATAAGACATAATAATTGGAGAGCTAAATAACCATAAACCATAAACTTGTACAGTATTTGCAGACCTCAAGGCAGTGGTGGGACCCAAAAATTTTTTGCAGTTCTGTGGGCAAAGCCTGGTGGACATGGTGTGGCTTCATAGGCGTGGCTTGGTTGGCGTGGCAGGGGAAGGATACTGAAAAATCCCCTTTGTCTCCCCGCCCCACTAACCTGCTTTCCAGCTCTGTTCTTCTTTGAGGGCAACAAAAGAAGGGAGGCAGAGAATAGATGGGGGCAGAGCCAGTCAGAGGTAGTATTTTCTGGTACTCCAAACTACTCAAAATTTCCACTACCGGTTCTCCAGAACTGGTCAGAACCTGCTGAATACCACTTCTGACTCAAGGCAATATTCATACAACTTGCATTTCCAAAATGAAACAAGTGACATTTTGGTACAGCACCAGGGGAAAACCCAGTTTTCAAAGATCATAAGAAGCTACAGCTGCGGAGGTGACCAAAAAGTCAGCTGCACAACTACGGCGAAGCTGCACTCCAGTACCACCACCAACAAGTGACATTTTATCCAAGTCTGAAGGACAGCTTGTGATGACGCACCACGAGGACCTCTCTTCATCGTCAGAAAGCGATAAAGAAGGGGTCCATCAACTGCGGTCCGACCGGGACCCTCGCCCGAAGCCCTTACGCCCTTGCGCTGGCTGTGGAGCAAACCATGCCAGGGCCGAATGCAAATTCCGCGACGCACTCTGCCATGAGTGCGGGAAATGAGGCCACATCAGCCGGGTCTGCCGCAGCTTACCAGGACCCAGCCAGGCCTCAAAAGGGGCCAACTATTGCCAATCGGCAGGAAACCGTCCTGTAAGGCGAGAACCAGTAAACCACTCCTACAGAAATCGCACTTTGCAAAAAGAAGAGGCTCACTATACTATCACTATAGGTCACGCCTCAGTCATGGACACTAAGAAAATTCAAGTCACGGTAGCCATTGAGAACCAGCCTTGCCACATGGAGGTCAACTCGGAATCGTCCCTCTTGATGGTGTCTTGGAAGACACTCAAGCAACTTATCCCCACAATCCAATGCCAAGACCTCCAATTTCAACGCCTTATCCTCAAGGACTACCAAGGAAATCGAATCCCTGTGGTCGGGTCCTGCCGAGTCCGAGTCTCCTTCAAAAAACATACAGCGTACTTACCTCTAACGATCATCGATAGAGATAGGCCTAGTCTATTAGGCCTCCAATGGTTCGTGCCACTGGGCATCGAGGTGGCCGGCATGAACCGAGTGGGTGGTTGTGAGTGGGAGGAAGACCTTGTTTCTGAGTTCAGCGACGTCTTCGCGGACCGTTTAGGCGAGTATAAGGGGACCCTCATTTAGTTTAGATCCAAAAGTAGCCCCAATTCGTTTGAAGCCCCGTCGAGTTCCATTCGCTCTTAAAGCTAAGATTGATGAACAACTCGATAAGTTAATTGCTCAAGGGGTGTTGAAGCTCATCAATCACTCTCCATGGGAAACCCCTATTGTAACGCCCATTGAGCCAGATGGGTCAATCCGGGTTTGTGGGGACTACCGGGCCACTTTGGACCACGTCCTATAGCAGAATGCATATCCAGTTCCGGTGGTGCAGCACCTCCTCCACTCCTCGGGGGGCGGAAAGGTTTTAGCTAAATTAGATTTAGCTCAAGCTTATCAACAACTACCAGTGGATGGAAAGACGGCTCAGGCCCAAACAATTGTAATGCACAGAGGTGCTTTTAAATGTACTCGATTGCAATTTGGGGTTAGTGTAGCCCCGGGGATATTCCAAAGCCTCATGGAAAGGTTGTTACAGGGAATCAAGGGCGTGGTTCCGTATTTTGATGACGTATTAATTGCAGCCCCCACCCAAAAAATCTTGCAGGATCATTTGAAAAGTGTTCTTAAAAAATTCCAAGAGGCAGGACTTAAGGTGAAAAAAAACAAATGTCACTTATATACTGACAGTGTTGAGTTTCTAGGGTATAGGATTGATAGCCAGGGCATCCACCCTACTGAAAGTAAATTAAAGGCGATAAAAAATGCCCCCAGGCCACATAACAAGACCAATCACCAGGCATTCTTAGGCCTCATTAATTTTTATAATGTATTTTTACCGCATAAGGCGACTGTTGCTGAACCGTTACACCGGTTATTAGATAAAAAAGCATTGTGGGTATGGGGTTACCGGGAAGAACAAGCGTTCCGGAATGTTAAAAAATTGCTCACATCTGACTCTGTACTTATGCAGTATAACGAGACTTTACCATTAGTTATAACCTGCGATGCCTCGCCTTTCGGGGTGGGCGCCATTTTGAGTCATGTACTGCCTAATGGGAACGAAGCCCCTGTTGCATACTTTTCGAAGACTCTTTCACATGCAGAGCGGAACTATGGACAAATTGATAAAGAAGCTCTCGCAATCGTTGCAGCTGTAAATAAATTTCATGAATATGTGTATGGAAGGACATTCACCATTATAACTGACCACAAACCATTGCTAGGGATAATAGCCGGGGACAAGCCAACCCCCTACATATTATCCCCTAGAATGACCCGATGGTCAGAATTCCTCGCTGCTTATAATTATCGCCTTCAATATCACCCAGGGAAAGCCATTCCCCACGCCGACGCATTAAGCCGAGCACCGCTCCCAGAGACTCTCGATGATCTGGCACCAACAGCAGCCACATTGCAGATCGAAACACTCAAATCACCGCCTATGACCGCCCGAGACATCGCGAGAAAAACCAAACGAGACCACACCCTAGCTCGAGTCCTAGGCTGGGTAGAACGCGGATGGCCATTGGACCAAGTCCCAGATGACTTCACGCCATTTAAAGCAAGACAGACTGAACTTTTTTCACAAAAAGGCTGTGTCATCTGGGGCGATAGAGTCGTTGTCCCAGAACGACTCCAGAAGACGCTACTACAAACCCTGCACGAGGGCCACCCCGGCATCGTGCGGATAAAAGCACTCGCACGAAGCTACGCATGGTGGCCGGGCATGGACCAGCAAATCGAGCAGTGGGTCAAAGCGTGTACCAGTTGCCAACAAGCCAGCAACGCCCCACCAAAAGCCATGCCTACTGAATGGGAAACGCCACGTGGACCCTGGTCCAGAATCCACCTGGATTTCGCGGGGCCAACCAAAGGATATACCTTCCTGCTGACAGTCGACGCATATTCCAATTGGTTAGAAGTTCATCGTATGACGGCCACAACTTCTGAGGCAGTGATTAAGATCCTAAAGAGACTCTTTGCAACCCACAGATTGCCTGATGTCCTGGTGTCCGATAACGGGCCACAGTTCACAGCATTGATGTTCGAGCAGTACCTCACTGACCACAGCATCCGCCATGCGCTCACCTCGCCTGCGCACCCTGCGACCAATGGCTGAGCGGAACGCATGGTCCAATTTGTTAAAAAGACTTTGCAAAAAATGGACTATGACAATATCGATGACAAAGTCAACCAAATTCTCTTTTTGCAACACATAACTCCACATAGCGTCACCGGCAGAACTCCCGCAGAACTACTGATGGGACGAAGACTCCGTTCCCACCTCGACCGGTTGCACCCTGCTTATGAACTGGAAAAGCCAATAGGATCCAGTGGCCACTGTCGCACGTTCCAGGTAGGAGACCGCGTTTACGCACGGAACTTATCAGGTCACCCGTTATGGATAGAGGCAACGGTAGTACGAGTGACCGGCCCCAAATCCTACGTAGTGAAATGCTGTGACAATAGACTGTGTAAACGGCATATCGACCAATTACGGTCACGACTCATAACGGCCAGTCAACAACTCCCCCATGACCAAACCGAGGGGGGGGAGGTACAGAAGAAGAAGATGACGTTCCAGGGAACCTGCTCGAAGAGAGCGACGAATCAAGTGAGAATCAAGAAATGGAGCAGGAAGGAGAATTATTTGCACCACAAGAAATTGCACCTGAGCAAGAAGCAGAGACACTGCCAAACAACAATCTACCTCAACAGGATTGCAATCAACCAGTCCAACAAAAATCCGAAAGACTTAAAAGACAACCATCCTACTTAAAGGATTATATAACTACACCATAATTAAGAAGCCAGGGGGAAGGGGTGTTATGTATGTACCATAGTTAATAAAGTATGAGCTTGGGGTAAAGTGCAGGGTTCTGGCCCTGCACTTCTGATTGGCTGTTAGGCGGCCAGATCGGATTGGCTAGTTCTTAGGAATCCAATTGGTCCTTAACAGAGGATTATTATTGGTTTAAAGTATTTGCGTTCATAGCTCGCTATTGGACAATTCTCACAAAGGTTGCCTATATAAGGCAGGGTTCACTGTTGTTGCTTAGAGAAGTCACTATGCTAATAAAGAGCTGAAAGTCACTTTTCAGAGGCTGTCTCCATTTACTCCGACCCATGTCCAAGTACATAACATTATATCTTACTTTTTTTTTTATTAAGGAATAATGCATATAAAATAATACTGCATGGCATTTTTAGACAAAGTAAGCAAGCTGCTTTACTTTCATTTTTTATGTGTTGATAAAAGTCAAAGCCAGAAATTGCATTAGTATGATGAACACAAAAAAAAAATTACATCAAATGAAAACTACACTCAATGGGGATGTTTATACTACTGTATCTCAGCCACCTCCTAACTGCTGGACATTTAGTCAGCACTAAGAAACAAATTATATATTTATAGCTATATTTTTCTTTCCAAATTAAATATTTTATACTGATGTCCTCCCATTTGGATTGAAACGTTCGTAAAAGAACTTTCCCCCCCTTTCCTTACTGAACACATTGTGCTGTAGAGCTTGTCTCTTTAGACACAAGGCTTAAAGAATTCAACCTGAATCAATTAGACTTTTAAAAGCTTATACAGAGGACAAGCTAGCCATCATTGTATCCAAGAGTCTGCTGAAAACTCTATGGTTGAATCCCAAGGAGACTGAGAGTAATAGCCTTCCTCCAGTGATTTAAGGGGTGCTTTAAGTAAATCAACATGCTTGCAGGTTTGCCTTGCCAACTTGCTCTCCTCAAACCTTACTTTAGATCAATCTATCAAAGTGCAAAATACCTCAAATGATAGCAGCCTTCCGGAGCTGTTTCAGTTATGGAGAGTGGAGTAATATCCATCAGGGGTGCCAAGAGTAACACTGGGGAGGAACTACAGAGGAAAAGGAGAAAGCCAAAGAGGAACATAATTCCTTTGTTGTCTTTCTCACCTCACTGTTGTCAGGAGAACTTCTACACACTTGTTAATTCAGTTACATTCTTAAAGAAAGGAGTTCCTCTCATTTCATAAGGCTCTGGAGACCTATCTGGTTCCACAGGCATTCTGGTCAGAAGGTTAAGTAAGCTCTGTTATAGATGGGAGTTTAAGACTGGAATGTATCATTTATCTCAAGCAGCATGGGTTATTTTTTTTAAAAAAAATTGTTGGGTTTTTAATCTCTGTACACTATTTTTTTGGTTTTTTTAAATTTGATTTGTCAATTGCTTACAAAATAATAGGTATAAGTATAAACAGAGTAAGAATACAGGAAATAAGCACGAATAAATGGGAACAATAGCACTGGGACGGGAGGCACAATGGTGCACTTATGCACACCCCTTACAGACCTCTTAGGAATCGGGCAAGGTCAATAGTAGATAGTTTAAGGTTAAAGGAGTAGGGATTAAGGGGTGTAACAACAGAGTCAGGTAGTGCATTCGAGGCAATCAAGTTTGAAGCGGTTTATGTTGAGTTTGTATCTGTTGTGTGCTCTTGTATTGTTGTGGTTGAAGCTGAAGTAGTCATTGACTGGTAGGACATTGTAGCAGATAATTTTGTGTGCTACCCTTAAGTCTAACCATAGGCGGCATAGTTCTATAAATACATCAAATCTTTTTAGGTTGTTCTATTCTCTATCCATTGATAAAACATATTCCATACCATGCAATATTCAGTTTCTTCTTTTTCTTTAATTTCCAGTGTCAATCTATTCATTTCTGCACATTCAAATATTTTTTTTCAATTATTTTTCCCTCTATTGGTATTTTATCACTTTTCCAATTTTGGGCAATGGCGGCATAGTTCAAGGTTTTCCAAGCCCAAAATTTCAAGCCTGGTGATATAGGGTATTCTGTTGCGAGCAGAGGAGTGTAGTACTCTTCTCGTGAAATACTTCTGGACTCACTTGATTGTGTTAATGTCCGATATACAGTGCGGATTCCAGACAGATGAGCTGTATTCAAGCATTGGTCTAGCAATCATTTTGTATTCCCTAGTTAGCAATTCTATACTTCCAGAGGAGAAGCTTCATAAGATTAGATTTACAACTCTTCATACTTGGAATCACTTCTGTGATATGGACAAACATACATCATAAATTACCTCAGTATGAGTAGTCCTCGACTTATGATCACAATTGAGCCCAACATTTCTATTACTAAGCATGACAGTTGTTAAGTGAATTTTGTCCCATTTTACAACCTTTCTTGCCACAGTTGTTAAGTTAGTAACATGGCTGTGAAGTGAATCTGGCTTCCCTATTGTCAGAAGATCACAAATGGTGATCATATGGACCCAGGACACTGTGACTGTCATAAATATGAGCCGGTTGCCAAGCAACTGAATTTTAATCACATGACTATGGGGATACTGCAATGGTTGTAAGTGTGGAAAATGGTCATAAGTCACTTTTTTCAATGCCATTGTGACTTCAAACGGTCACTAAATGAACTGTTATAAGTAATTTAAGATCAGCCAACAGTAGATGACATCAAAATAATAACAACACAACTGGATTCTCTACCCAAATAGGGGGGCAATATAAATTGCATGTCGAGTACCAGGAGAAAGATGAGTACCGGGACAAAATTTTTGCTTCAAAACATGTGAAGTACCAAATTTGATGAGTTTTGAAGCAGTCAAGCACCAAAGTGTGACTATAGGTAGCAGTTTGCTTCAATTTGGCAAGATTCTGTCTATAGATGCAGAACAATAAAAAAAAAGTTTGCTTGGAAGAATCATCACATTACAGTATCTTTCTTGACTATACAATGAGCTCTACATGGGACTATAAATACCCAAAGTCATTCAGAGTTGGGTGGCATATAATTAATAGCAATGTGTTTCTGTATTAATTTCTTTTACACTAGTCTAAATAATGGGATTTATAGTTACATATCTTTAAAGAGTATCAGATTAGGGGCGCTGTTCTAGGTTCAGTCTAAAATAGCTTCAGATAGCACTGAGGAAACATCTGGGCTGAATTGTGATACAGCTGCTTCCAGCCCAATTTGGCCAGGAGTGGGTTCCTTTCTTTCAGCTGAAATCCACATTTTTTATTTTTTTAATCTTCAGAAGAGCCTTAAATTCTTCTTTAAGGTCAATATCATTAAGTACAGAATGTGCATATGTAAAACCATGATAATACTGCTCTCCCAGAATCATGAAGCCCATGCAAGAATACATTCAGTCAATACCTAGGCATTTTTATTTTAAAGAATAATTAAAAGCATCTAGCCAACTTTTGCTGATGTTGAAAAAATAAGAGTACCTGGATGGAAAACCACCAGAGTGCCGGGAAAGTTTTTTTAAAAAAATTCTGCAAAAAAGCAATGGAAAACCACTTCCTTAACATTTCCCAAGACACTACAAGAATAAATCCATGCAAAATATTGTAAAAAGATTAAATATATCCCACTACATATATTGACAGCAGCAAGGATAGCATTCTCACAATGTTTGAAACAAAATAACACACCGTCAGAGGAATTAGTAATTCAAAAAATCTTAGATTGTGCTGAAATGGATAAACTTACATTAAAATTAAAGGATAAAGAAGAGTCAGAGCATTACAAAATTTGGGACAATTGATACAAATGGTTGAACAATAGAAATAAGGATAATAGAGATAAAAAATTGTAGACAAATGTATCTGAACATATATAAATGTATATATTTATATGAGATTGGTATAGGTAATAATGATGTCACTGTACCGTTAATGTTAAGATCAAGATTTGTAAAATTTGAAAAAGAGCAATAAAAAAATTTTCTTTGAAAATAAATCCATGCATTTAAGTTTCACTTAAAGAAGACTGAATCTTTCTTCAGCCCTGAAACAAAAATATATAAGCCGGCTCCTTAAATAAGAAGAATATTTAATGATGTTTTTTTAAAAAAAATTATCAGGAAAGATGTAAGTAATTTTAGCTAGCTAGGGCAAGCACTGTTTGCAAAAAAAAGAGAGAGAGACTCAAAAATAAGCATTTGAATCCCATCTAAATACAAACGGTCTTCTTTGCAGCTGTAGAAAATTTTCAGGAAAGTTTATCTATGGTCTGCTATTTCAGTACATCATGAATTTCTCTCCAGTCCCTAGATAAATTCCTTTCCTACCAAGGAATGGGACAACTCACTGTAGCCAATTCACCACGGTCAATCTACCACGACCAATTCACCATGGCCAACCAACTGTTATGTATGTACCATAGTTAATAAAGTATGAGCTTGAGGTTAAGTGCAGGGTTCTGGCCCTGCACTTCTGATTGGCTGTTAGGCGGCCAGATCGGATTGGCTAGTTCTTAGGAATCCAATTGGCCCTTAACAGAGGATTATTATTGGTTTAAAGTACTTGCGTTCATAGCTCGCTATTGGACAATTCTCACAAAGGTTGCCTATATAAGGCAGAGTTCACTGTTGTTGTTTTGAGAAGTCACTATGCTAATAAAGAGCTGAAAGTTCACATTCAAAGGCTGTCTCCATTTACTCCAACCCATGTCTAAGTACTTAACACCAACCATGGCCAACTTGACATTGCCAATTTGCCAGGGGAGAACTTGTTGCAGGACAATTCCATAATTCAATTTAATTATTTAAAAAAAAATTAATAAAGCATATTTTAATTTTTGTCATTCACATTTTATTTTGTCCCTCCTTTGGCATCCTTTCTTTAATGATTCTATTCCAATCTTTCTTCGATATTAGTGTAACTCTGGTCCCGTGGTGAGTTGTCCTGTGTTAAGGTGGCCGTGGTAAGTTGATTGTGGTAAGTTGACTATGGTGAGTTGCTATACATCTTGCCATCACTCTTACTGATTTTCTCCTGGGGGAAAAAAAATTAGGGTCTCCTCAGAAAATCTGCACACACTACAGATAAGCATTATGCATGACAAGTTTGCCTTGCATCCATCATAAATGTAAACCTTTTAAAAAATCATTTAGGTATAATTCTAAATGATAACCTTCTTCCCCTTTCCCTTGCTCCTACCTAGCAAACAAAATCCCAGTAATTAAATTTAGCAAATGTGTGCATAAGGGAGCAATTAAAATAATTAAGGAACCTCAAGGAAGCTCAACCAATAAATGTACATTAGATTGCTAAATTAGGCTTGTAATTAAGACATGCACACATATAAAGGAGATAAAACGATATATTGGAAATATAAGCAAAGATTGCTTACTCTATTTACATTGTAACAATGAAAAAAAAATCTCTTTCTTTGCTGCAGAACACTCTATCGCTGGATTAATTCCTGTCCTTTTTTACTCTCCAACACTTAAACATCTTCCTTCCTTGTGTTACTTTTTGCATGCACTGCTTTCTAATTCAAAGTATATTTTAAAAATGTTCCTCAAATTCATAGAAGATTACTTTTCAGAACATGTTTATGTTTCTTTTTATTAACTAGCTTGCTTTTCTGATTTTTTGAGGTGGATGTGCATTTTCCCCAGTCCTGGTATTTTAAATAACTGAATATGTCCAATGATATTTGCCAAAAATGCCCTTGGCCATGGAGTTAAGTAATGTTAAAGCTGAAACTGTCAGCTCTGAAAGTATCAGGATTTTTTTTGCAGAATCTATGTTCTCTTGTCAGGGATGACCTGTTTGCAACTCAGGGTACTGAAAACATAGAGGGGTTTTTTTAAAACTTAAATCTTTCTCATCGTGACTTTAAATTACTTGGGATTATACCTTTAAATGACTGGTCATCAAGAACTACAATTGGAGAGTTTGTTGTCATGGAAATAAAATTAAGGTATGTAAACTGTCTTGTGCTCCTGAAGAAAAGGCAATATAATAATATCAATTCATAGTGCATTTAATTTGGGCAACATTTTTTGTGGGGGGGTCAAGATGTGCTACTAGATATAACACTGACTTCATATTTTACATTCTGGAGATTCTTAAAATCCTGAAGCACAAAAGCATCGTCATGAAGACCTTGCTGCATCTGGTAGGAATTTTAAGTTCTGCTACATTAGTCCATGCTGAACTAGAAGGTATTTTGGAATGAAATTTGTACAGGTAGTCCTCATTTTGCAATGACAATTGGTTCCAGCAAAATGGTTGCGAAGTGGATCACAGGACTGAGAAAGATAAACTGTAAAGATCACAGGTTGCTCCTGTTTCATTCAGATATAGAACTCTCAAACAGCCACTCCAGCATGTATTGTCAAGGACAGAAAATTGGGATGAGCGCATGCGTTGGTCAGAAAATTATTGTTTTTTTGTATTACCATTTATTACCAGTATATTTGCAAAAGGTCACTATCTGAGGCAGCTTTTTTTCTTTATTTGCATCCTGCCTTTAACTGTTTTTACAAATAACTCAAGGCTACAAACAAACCTAATACTTCTTCTTCCTCCTAACCCTAACCTACAACAACAACCCTGTGAGGTGAGTTGGGCTGCAAGAGAGTGACTGGCCCAGTCACCCAGCTGAGTTTTATGGCTAAGATGGGACTTAACCTCACAGTCTCCTGCTTTCTAGACTGGTTCCTTAACCACTGGGTCAAACTAGCTCTCAAGTTGTTCATTTGTTAAAAGAGGACTAGATGTATTGATTCCTTACAAGAGATATGGGTGGTTCGTTTCCCGGTGGGAATTTCCCTCACAAAATATTTGATGGAATCTTATTAGGTGAAATCCCTGTCTTTCAACGGTTTGAGGTCCAGAGCCCAGAAACCTACAGGGGCCCCAAGTTTACTGCTACATCCTGTACTTGAAAACACCTCATGTTTTCCCTTCTTCTAACACAGGGATGTCAAACTCACAGCGTCACAGCAACGTCACATGACATACCAGGACTTTTTTACCCTTCACTAAACTGGGCATGGGCTTGGCCAGCATGTGATGCATCCGGCCCGTGGGCTGAGAATTTGACAGCCTTGTTCTAACAGGACCCTCTCCAGGACCCATTCACATATCCAAATTGTGCAATAAAGCCATCATTTACTTGTTTTTTTAAATAATGGCTGTGTTTAGGAAATGCCATAATCCAGGAGTGCATAGTTTTAGTAAGCTCAAGGCAGGATCACAGCAGGCTTTGCATGTTGTGTTGAGAGTTGCATTTCGTTAGTAGGTACAACCAGGAACCTATTTGTGAGCTGTTTTAGGGAATTTTATGAGTGGTTGAAGCCATACATTTTGGTCCCAAACATTTTTTTTAATCTACTCATTGAAAAAGAGAGGAACCTTACATCTGTTCTCATTTATTTTGTGGTACCTAGCAGAGCTAGCACTAGATTTATAGCCATTCACATTGCATAGTTCATCTGCATCTTTGTGAATGATTTGACAATCTTTTTTTCCATGGATTTCATAAACCAGAAATCATTAGGTAGGATCATATTCTCAGGGGAAGGGAGTCTCCCCATTTATTAGATCATAAAATTACTCTATTAAGAGGGTGGGGAAATGTAACATAAGTTATTTCATTTCAACAGACAATACGCTACGGAACAGCAGAAAGATTAAGGCTGCAATAAATGATCCTTCTGAGAAAATAACTTTTATCTCACCTGGAAAATATCACTTAGTTTTGATCTTAACTGTTTGGGCTGATTCAACTACAGGTAGCCTGTGGGAAATAGCGTAAACAGTGTACATTTTGCACGGAGCGTTTGTTCATACCTAATCCTGAGAAATAGCTCAGAGCTCAAATGTGTAACTCTCTATTTCAGCAGTACAAAGCTGCTTGTTGTCCCAAAGGTGCTTTTTCAAGAGTCAATTGTACTTCTTGGTTTTTCTTTGAAGACGTTTCGCTTCTCATCCAAAAAAGCTCCTTGGATGAGAAGGGAAACGTCTTCAAAAAAAAACAACCCAAGAAAGTCCAGTTGCCTCCCGAAAAAGCATCTATGGGACAACCATGACCCTGATGACCGGGAATCTCCATACACATAAAGCTGTTTGTTGTTCTTTTGAGGGCTGATGGAGAGTCATATAGGCTGAACAGTGTGGTTCTATGCTTCTCTAATAGCACATCATTGCTTCTGTCACAAAAGCTGCACTCAGCACTGATTCTGCATGCATGGCAGAGAACCCTATCCCAAAAAGGTTCTTGATTGTCCAGAGAAAGCTGTAATAACAGATAATAACAGATAATCAGAGTTGGAAGGGACCTTATAGGTCATCTAGTCCAACCCCCGCCCAAGTGGGAGACCCTACACCATTTCTGACAAATGGCAGTCCAATCTCTTCTTGAAAGTCTCAAGTGATGGTGCTCCCACAACTTCCAAGGCAAGGTGTTCCATTGGTTGATTGTTCTCACTGTCAGAAAGTTTCTTCTTTTTTCCAGGTTAAATCTCTCCTTGTTCAGTTTCCATCCATTATTCCTTGTCTGGCCTTCGGGTGCTTTAGAAAATAGCTTGACCCCTTCCTCTCTGTGGCAGCCCCTCAAATATTGGAAGACCGCTATCATATCTCCCCTGTTCCTTCTCTTTACCAGAGTAGCCAAGCCCAGTTCCTGTAACCATTCTTCATAGGTTTTAGTCTCCAGTCCCCTAATCATCCTGGTTACTCTTCTCTGTATTTTTCTAGAGTCTCAACATCTTTTTATAATTGGTGATCAAAACTGGATGCAGTACTCTAGGTGTTATGTATGTAAATAGTTGAAATAAAAGCGAGCTTGGGGTAAAGTGCAGGGTTCTGGCCCTGCACTTCTGATTGGTTGTTAAGCGGCTCGATCGGATTGGTTGGGTTCAGAGAATCCAATTGGCCCTTCACGAAGGACTCTTATTGGTTTTGGAGCTAGCGTTTTTCAGCTCCCTATTGGTTATTTCACATTAAGGATGCCTATATAAGGCAGAGTTGTTGTTATTAAAGACACAAGTCACTATGTAATAAAGAGCTGAAAGTTCACCAACTAAGACTGTCTCCATTCATTTAACCCATGCCTCAAACTATATCACTGGCGACGAGGATGGGATTTGGAGACATCTGATCTTAAGGAACTTGAAAGAAAAACAGAGCACGTGTTAAGACGGTGCCACCAACGGAAACCATGTCCAGCGGCATTGTACCACCCGCTCCGTTCGATCCAAACCAAGAGGATTGGGAATCCTACATGGATCGCTTCCAAATGTTCCTCGAAACGAACAACCTGAAGGACGCCACACCAGCCAAGAAGCGGGCGCTGTTCCTGATGTACTGCGGCCCGGCTGTCTTTAAAATGGTGAAAGCACTCGCGAAACCTCGAGAAGTGAAAGCAATGAGCTGGGACGACCTCGAACCTCTCCTGAGAGACCATTACGCGCCAACCGTACCTACTCTCGTGAGACGCCACGAGTTCTATCAAAGAAGCCAGCAAAAAGGAGAGAGTGTGGCTGACTTCGTGGCAGACCTCCGACACTTGGGAGGCCACTGTGGGTTCGCAGACTTAGATGAAGCACTGAGAGACTGCTTAATTCTGGGATTAGATGCGCTAGGTGTGCAAAGCAAGCTGATGGCGAAGGGCGACATCGGCCTTGTTGACGCCATCGCCGAAGCCACTGCTGCTGAGGCGACCAAAAAGTCCACGGCGCAACTACGGCGAAGCCGAAACCCAACGACCCCACAGACAGGCGACATCTTACCCAGTTCAGAAGGGCAGCCAGTGATAACGCACTACGAGGACCTCTCTTCGTCGTCAGAAAGCGACGAAGAAGGGGTCCATCGACTGCGGTCCGACCGGGACCCTCGCCCTAAACCCTCACGCTCTTGCACTGGTTGCAGGGCACACCACCCCAGGGCAGACTGCAAATTCCGCGACGCACTCTGCCATGAGTGCGGGAAACGAGGCCACATCAGTCAAGTCTGTCGCAGTTTACCGGGACCAAGTCAGGCCTCAAGGGGAACCAACTTTCGCGAATCGGCAGGAAACCGTCCTGTAAAGCGAGATCCAGCAAATCACTCCTACAGATATCGAGCGTTGCAGAAAGAAGAGGCTCACCATACTATCACTATAGGTCACACCTCAGCCATGGATGCTAAGAAGATTCGAATTACAGTAGCCATAGAGAACCAACCTTGCCACATGGAGGTTGATTCAGGATCGTCCCTCTCGATGGTGTCGTGGAAGACATTAAAGCAACTCATTCCTACCATCCAACGCCAAGACCTTCGAATGCAACGTCTCATCCTTAAAGACTACCAAGGGAATCGGATCCCTGTGGTTGGGTCTTGTCGAGTCCGCGTCTCGTTTAAAAAGCATACGGCATACTTACCTCTAACGATCATCGATAGGGACAGGCCTAGTTTGTTGGGCCTCCAATGGTTTGCGCCACTCGGCATCGAAGTAGCCGGCATGAACCGAGTCGGTGATTGCGAGTGGGAGGAGGACCTTATTTCTGAATTCAGCGATGTCTTTGCAGATCATCTGGGCGAGTATAAGGGGACCCCAATTTCATTTAGCCTCAACCCTAAGGTCGCCCCGATCCGTTTAAAGCCCCGTCAAGTTCCGTTCGCCCTTAAGGCCAAGATAGATGAACAACTTGACAAACTAATTAAACAAGGGGTACTGCAACCCATTGATCATTCTCCATGGGAAACTCCTATTGTAACCCCCATTAAACCAGATGGGTCAATCCGAATCTGTGGGGACTACCGGGCCACTCTAAACCACGCCCTCCAGCAGAACGCGTATCCAGTGCCGGTGGTACAGCACCTCCTTCATTCCCTGGGAGGCGGAAAGGTTTTTGCTAAATTAGATTTAGCTCAAGCCTATCAACAATTGCCCGTGGACGATAAAACAGCCCAAGCTCAAACGATAGTAACGCACAGAGGTGCTTTTAAATGTACCCGATTGCAATTCGGGGTAAGTGTAGCCCCGGGAATATTCCAAAGTTTAATGGAACGATTATTGCAGGGAATCAAGGGCGTGGTTCCATATTTTGATCACGTGTTAATTGCAGCTCCTAGTAAAAAAATTCTGCAGAATCGTTTAGAATGTGTCCTTAAAAAATTCCAAGAAGCGGGACTGAAAGTAAAAAGGGATAAATGTCATCTGTATACCGACAGTGTTGAATTTCTAGGTTATCGCATTGATAGTCAGGGTATTCACCCTACTGAGAGTAAATTAAGGGCGATAAAAAATGCTCCCAGACCCCGTAACAAAACAGATCTCCAGGCATTTTTAGGCCTTATCAATTTCTATAAAGTGTTTTTACTGCATAAGGCGACTGTGGCTGAACCGTTACACCGGTTATTAGATAAGAAAGCATTGTAGGTTTGGGGTTACCGGGAGGAAAAAGCGTTTCGAAATGTAAAAGATTTACTTACATCTGATTCTGTACTTATGCAATATAATGAAACATTACCATTGGTTATAACTTGTGATGCCTCACCATTTGGGGTGGGTGCCATTTTGAGCCACTTGCTGCCTAATGGAAACGAGGCCCCCGTTGCATACTTTTCGAAGACTCTTTCCCATGCAGAACGTAACTATGGACAAATAGATAAGGAAGCTCTTGCAATTGTGTCAGCCTTAAAAAAAATCCATGAGTATGTATATGGAAGGACATTTACCATTGTAACTGACCACAAACCTTTACTGGGGATAATCGCTGGGGACAAACCAACCCCCTATATATTGTCCCCAAGAATGACTCGTTGGTCAGAGTTCCTAGCTGCTTATAATTTCAATTGTTACATCGCCCGGGGAAAGCCATTCCCCATGCCGACGCACTCAGCAGAGCACCGCTACCAGAGACTCTTGACGATCCGGCACCAACAGTATCTGCAAATCGAGACGTTCAACTTGCCCCCGATGACCGCTCAAGATATCGCGAGAGAGACCAGATGAGACCACACCCTAGTTCGAGTCCTAGGCTGGGTAGAACGTGGATGGCCATTGGACCAGGTCCCAGATGACTTCGCGCCATTTAAAACAAGGCAGACTGAACTTTTTTCGCAAAAAGGCTGTGTCATCTGGGGCGATAGAGTCGTCGTTCCAGAACGACTCCAAAAGACGCTGTTACAAATTTTGCACAAAGGACATCCCGGGATTGTGCAGATGAAAGCACTCGCACGTAGCTACGCCTGGTGGCCAGGCATGAACCGACACATCGAGCAATGGGTTAAGGCCTGCACTAAGTGCCAACAAACCAGCAATGCACCGCCAAAAGCTGCACCAACCGAATGGGAGACGCCACATGGACCCTGGTCCAGAATCCACCTGGATTTCGCAGGGCCGATTAAAGGACATACATTGCTGTTGACTGTCGATGCATACTCTAATTTGTTAGAAATTCATCGAATGACCCATACAACCTCCAAAGCAGTCATTAAAGTCCTTAATAGACTCTTTGCAACTCATGGATTGCTGGACGTCCTGGTGTCCAATAACGGACCACAGTTTACAGCGCTAATGTTTGAACAGTACCTTGCTGATAATGGCATCCGCCATGCGCTCACCTCGCCGGCGCATCCTGCTACCAACGGCCAAGCGGAACGCATGGTCCAATTTGTAAAAAAGACTTTGCAAAAAGTGGACTATGATAATATTGATGAAAAAATAAACCGCATTCTACTTCTGCAACACATCACTCCGCACAGTGTAACTGGCAGAACTCCTGCAGAACTTCTCATGGGGCGAAAACTCCGTTCCCGCCTCGACCGACTGCACCCTGCTTACGAGCCAGAAAAGCCTGCAGGATCCAGCGGACGCTACCGTACCTTCAAGGTAGGCGACCCTGTTTATGCAAGAAATTTATCGGGCGATCTGGTTTGGATTGAAGCAACAATAATACGCAAGACTGGGCCCAAATCCTATATTGTAAGATGTGTTGATGAAAGACTGTGGAAACGACATATTGTCCAATTACGGTCACGACTCATATCGGCCAGCCAACAACTCCCCCATGACCAAACTGAGCGGGGGGAAGGAATGGAAGAAGACGACATTCCAGGGAACCTGTTCCAAGAAAGCGATGAATCAAGTGAAACTCAGGAAATGGAGCAGGAGGAAGAATCGTACGCTCCAAGGGAAATCACACCAGAACGAGAAGCTGAACCACTGCCAAACAGCATTCTACCTCAACAGGACTGCTTGCAGCCAGTCCAAAGAAAATCCGATAGACCCAAAAGACAACCGTCCTATTTGAAGGACTATATAGTCACACAATAATTGAGAAACCAGGGGGAAGGGGTGTTATGTATGTAAATAGTTGAAATAAAAGCGAGCTTGGGGTAAAGTGCAGGGTTCTGGCCCTGCACTTCTGATTGGTTGTTAAGCGGCTCGATCGGATTGGTTGGGTTCAGAGAATCCGATTGGCCCTTCACGAAGGACTCATTGGTTTTGGAGCTAGCGTTTTACAGCTCCCTATTGGTTATTTCACATTAAGGTTGCCTATATAAGGCAGAGTTGTTGTTATTAAAGACACAAGTCACTATGTAATAAAGAGCTGAAAGTTCACCAACTGAGACTGTCTCCATTCATTTAACCCATGCCTCAAACTATATCACTAGGTGTGGTCTTATTAAGCTTTATAGAGTGGTGTTAGTACCTGACTTGATCTTGATTGTATCCCTCTGTTAATGCAATTTAGGATTGCATTAGTTTTTTTGGCTGCTGCTGCACACTGCTGGCTCAGAGGATATCTCATACAAAGATACTTTGATATGTGGCTTATCTCATTGGACTTCCTTTCAACATGTTACAGCAAGCCATAATTTATTTACTCATGAGTTGTGGAAAACACATGTTCTTCAACTTATGACCCCAATGGAGACCAGGATTTCAGTTCCTAAGCTAAGAAAGTTGTTAAGTGAGTCATGCCCACTCTTTTGCCACAGTTGTTAAGCAAATCACTGCAGATGTTAAATGAATCATGCAGTCATTAAGTGAACCCAAGTAACTTTGCTTGCTGGACGCTAACTGGGAAGGTCACAAATGGTGATCACATGACCCCAAGATGCTGCAACTTTGTAAGTACAACTGTCTTGGAGGTGGTTAATAGATTTAGGAGAAGACCCCGACTCCAAAAGTTTACGCATTGGTCCCTTTTTATTTAGTTATTAGTTAATTTTAATTCTTAATTTTGAATGCGTTTATTGTTCTTATTGTTTTATATTGTGCTTTTCTACGGTAAAAGCTATGGTGAAACAATAGTTGGAATGCTGTACAGGTAGTCTTCAACTCACAACCTCAATGAAACTCAAAATTTGTGTTGCCACCACATATGATAGAAAGTACCTTGTCTTTTTTTACACTTCCAACATGCCAGATTCACGTTGGGATACATGACCCCAGGACACTGCAACTGTCATAAATGTGAGTCACTTGTTAAGCATCCAAGTGCAAATCACATGACCATGGGGATGCTACAACAGTCATAAGTGTGAAAAATAGACATAGGTCACTTTTTTCAGTGCCATTGTAACTCCAAGCAGTCAGTAAGCGAACTGTTGTAAATTGAGCTTTACCTGCATTACAAACTAACTCTGCCCACAGCCCCAAGTTCAATCCTGACCGGCTCAAGGTTGACTCAGCCTTCCATCCTTCCAAGGTGAGTAAATGAGCACCAAGATGAGCACTCTGTACAACCACTTAGAGAGGGCTGTAAAGCGCTATGAAGCAGTATATAAGTCTAAGTGCTAGTATTATTGTAAGCCACCCAAGGTCATTTGACAGTGAGATGGGGAGCATATAAATTTAATAAATAGATATTATCCTGGGTAGCTGCATTATTTATGAAAGAGAAAGACAGTTGCTTGGGAGTAATCATCAATCCTCAATGATTGTCCTTTTTTAAAGCTTTAGACAAGCATGTTTACACAGTTACATTTTCCTGAACTAATAAAAACTTTAGTGCAGAAGCAAGCAATCTGGTGTTCTCCAGATGCTTTGAATTATAGTTCCTTATGTTCAGGCCAGTGTGGCTAACGATCAGGGATATTGGCAGTTGTGGTCCAAACTATTTGGAGCAGACCAGTTGCTTACCATGCTGAAAAGGCAATAAGAGATTTAGAGACAAGGCTTTATGATCCGATGTTGCTTTTTGACAGATTGAGGGCACCACTACAGCTTACCTTTGCGCTCCTCTCAGATCACTTCGGTGCCTAGTACATGATGTTATCTCTGTTCAGCAGCTCAGCTGGCTTAATTCCAGCTCAGCCACAGTTCAACTGGAATCAAACAAACCTGGTTTTCCAGTTAAAAATACTGCTGCTCTAAAACACAGGCCATTTTCTATTGGCAGGCACTCCTGGCTGTAAGTGATCATTTCCACCTTTCCAGAAAGGTCCAGTTGATATAGCATCATGCTGTCTTTTCAATCCTGCCTTCAGAAAATAAGCAGAGGGATGGCACTTGGTGGGCACGGCACCTGGTGGTTTTCTAGATTCTTGATGCAGCCACTCCAATGTTTCAATTACCAAATAAAACAAGCGGAGTACAGCAGTAGTGGGTTCCTACTTATTCACTACCATTTTGGGAAATGATTGCATGCGTTCACACCCCCAACGCACCAAGAGGCTGAGGGGATGAAGAAATGAAAAGCTAGGAGCAACCCTCCCACCCACCCACCCATGCACTTGTCGCTTTTTTTAATCTTATCAGCTGATCGTCGGAGGAACAAGTTCGGCCAAACCAGTAGGTTTTTTACTACCGGTTTCGCTGAACCAGGCCGAATTGGTAACATATCACCACTGAAATATAGGCACCAAACCCTGGTCAAACTTCTTTTTTAAAAAAAAAACTTTCTCTAATTAGTCATTTGGAATTCCTGCTTTGTGAAAGATTCTGCACATTTTCAGTTACTGTGAATCCGTTTGAACCTCTTTTAGAGGGCAAGGAAATAAAGCCAGCAGTGGTGATTTGGGAGTGATGTGACCCGTCACATTTCTCCTTTGAACAGAGAAATAATTGAATCGGAGAGTCTCTCACATCACAAATCTAAAGAGACAACAGACCATTTGCCTTTCAAGCTGCTTGGGAAGACCATTTAATTCAGACTTTAAATTCTCCTGCATGTTATAGATGCAGCTGAAAAGTTCTAACTGCTCTTTTTACCCATCTCTTCTTTTAAACCTGGAAATAGGTTTCTATTCTATTTTAAAGCATTAGGAACTGATTGGCTACTGCTGAAGTGTGCTTCTGCATTAAATGAGAAAAACTGGAGGGAAAAATGTTCTTCCCCCTCACTTCCTGTCTGAATCCTTCATAATTGCTCACAAAAGTCATCAGGATTTGGCACCAACATAACCATTTTAGCTGGTTTTTTTTTTTTTCCCCTTCTTACTTCCTCCTACTTCTGTCTGACACTGCAAAATTGAGGCCATGCTACTTTAGTTATCTCCCTAATCAGAATTTGGAAAGTTTCCACAGCAGGGCTAAGGAAGGGGAAAAAACTCATTTAAACCTGTTGGGCACATTAGAACATCTGTGATGGATAAAAGCTCTAAACCTGCATTTCATTAATGGATAAAATACATCCAAGATGTGTTCACCTGCCCAACAATATTACACAACCACATATTTTCTGTTTCTAAATAATGAAGCCCACATCTATAAAATTCTAGGTGCCTGAATATAAATATTTCAGTGGTGTTACAAAGCTTCATAAGTGACTTGTATATTAAAATATCACATTTGCTGATTTATAGGACATGCCTTAGAGATATTTCTTAAAGCAGTGATGTATTTTCAAGGGGATACAAGTGCAGAAGAATCACTTGTTAGTGAAATGGGTGGCATATCAAATAAATAAACAAACAAACAAATAATTGTAGAATCTCCTCTCTAGAAAGGAACTGGGAAATGGATATTGTTGATGCTTTCCTGTAAGCCAAAACATGTACTTACACACCAGAGCTGCCTAGGTTAGATTATTATATGGTAAAGCAAAACTACACTACCCACATGTTATAAGATAGTCATGTTTTTCCATGGAAAAAAAAATTGTTTACAAGCCATCATTTTTCAAGAAATCCATAGCTATTGCACATGCATCCTGCATTGACCCTTTGCATTAGGAACTGGGTTTCTTTTTTCTTTTTTGTGAGTAAAAAGAAAACTTTTTCATGTACATTCCTAGTGGAAGAAAAAAATAGTTCCCTGATACATGGTAGCCATGCATAGTAGAGTTTACCTACCCTCAGTTTTTTCTCAGAATGACCTTGGAAGGAGGTATTTCCAACATAAAAATGATGATGATGATGATGCAGGGTAAGACACCCTGCGCCTCCTCCAGAAATATCCACACTTTAATCCAATTTTATTCCTCTGTAGTTGCAGACAAACAATTCTGATGGTAGTGCTCTAAAACCAACTTGGAAAATTTGAAGTAATTATTATTTTACTTCATCCTGTTATTCCGATTCCATTTGACCCATTGGCCATTAACAACAATAATAAATAAGTAAATAAATAAAACTAAAAACATAAATTGACACAAATGTGAATGATCAACAATTATAAACCTGGTGAAGAAGATGTGTCTCCTAAATGAAACCTTTCAGCCAAAGAATGAACTTCTAGAATTATTTCTAGACACTCATAATGGCTCCATTCTAGATCGGAATAACAGGTCTTAATGGACACAGAGGTACGTTTCTAACAAGGTAAGCAGATAATGAGGGGAAGGGGCTTTAAGGATTAATCTCAACTGAGAATTCTACAAATCATCCAAATCTAATTCAAATTCATGCCACAGAGTTGGCAAGGTTCTACAGTATTAAAATCTGAGATTAAAGGGAACAAGATTCAATTTGTAATACCTAATTTGACAATATAATAGAGAAGTATCAAACATGTCTACAGAGGCTTAATTTTTTAATTCTATTTTTTGGCAAAAATTAGATGAAAATAGCAGGAAGGCAGAACCTTGAAAGGCATTAATCTTACCAAGCTTCAGATAGTTTCTAGATTTCAGCACAATATATTTTTTGAAATAATCATCCCTTACTCTTTTTGAAACAAAGGATTTGGGGAAGACAGCAAAGGGTGTTTTGAGAACTTGCGCTGAACCGGGGCAGAACATGTTACATTCCAGTAACACAAACGTTTTCAGATCTTATTTAAAATGGTAGCTAGGTTCAATATTTAGAATCCATCAGCTTCTGAAAACCTGCTTTTCTGGGTCAATAGGTTTGCTGCTGTAACTCTTTAGCCAATTGAGCCATGGTGGTGCAGTGGTTAGAATGCTGACTGTCGGCAGTTCGGCCATTCAGTTCACACCAGGCTCAAGGCTGACTCAGCCTTCCATCCTTCCAAGGACTGTAAAATGAGGATTCAGATTGTTGGGGGAAATAGGCTGATTCTATAAACCACTTAAAGAGGGCTGTAAAACTTTGTGAAGTGGTATATAAGTCTAAGTGCTATTGCTATTAAAGTCACAGAAAACATCCCATTACATCTTCCAGCAGCATAGTCCCAACTTTGACTATATGTAGAAGGAAAACCAGAAGAGATCTTTAAAGCCAGAAGGACCAGAAAATCTACCGAATCTCTAAACTGCTCTATCTAAAGTAGATTGAAGTTGGGTGATTAATGTCTTGTACTAATCTAGTAATTTAATCTGAATATTTGATTTAAGAGTTATTCCATTAAATCTTCTTCAATGCCAAATCATCCCTTCAAAGTTTTGCATGGCCCTAATACTTACATCTTAAACTGCTTCAAGAGAACACTGGCCACTAGTACGGATCATCCTTGACTTATTACCACTTGAAATTTTTGTTGCTAAGTGAGATATTTATTAAGTGAATTTTGTCCCCTTTTACAACCTTTCTTGCCACAGTTGTTAAGAGAATCACTGCAGTTGTTAAATTAGTAACATGGTTGTTAAGTGAATCTGGCTTCCCCATTGACTTTACTTGTCAGAAGGTTGCAAAAAAATGACCCTGGAGTACTGCAGCCATGATTAATAGGAATCAGTTGCCAACTATCTGAATTTTGATCACAATACCATAGGATGATGCAATGATCATAAGTGTGAACAAGTCACCTTGTTCAGTGCCATTGTAACTTTGAAAAGTCACTAAACAAATTGTTGTAATTCGAGATGCATCACATGCTGGCCACACCCATGTCCAGTTTACCGAAGGAGGAAAAAGTCATGATACATCATGTGACACCGCCATGATGACACGAGATTGACACCCCTGGCCTAGGGGATGAAAAGTAATCCCTCAGCATCACCTGTAAGCCACCTAGAGTCACTGAGTAGGGGAGTTAGGCAACATCAAAAATTAATAAATACTAGTTGTATCATTGAAATAACAAGAGAAAACAAAGTCGCTGTTAAACAATAAATCAATAATAAACAATTCCCTCAAGGCCAAATCTCATTAGGTATTCAGGAAGAATATCATGGTTGATAGTTATCAAAAAAAAAAAGAACTCCAAGAAAATTTGAAAGACAACTATTGACTAGGGCTGAATTATTATTGTATTTAGTAGTTAAACTAGTTTTTTAAACTGATTGTGAACTGGCAACTAATGGAAGACTAGAAAGAAGAAAGAGCTATTTTACTTTCTACTTTTCTGATCATGATCAGGAATGGCTTCAAGTCCTTAAAAAAACACCTTAAGCAAACTTAAGCAGTGTATAAATGAAAATAAGATAGTTATTTGGTTGCAGAGTAATAACAATAGCACTTAGACTTATATATCGCTTCACAGTGCTTTACAGCCCTCTCTAAGCAATATTGCCCCCAACAATCTGGGTCCTCATTTCACTAACCTCGGAAGGATGGAAGGCTGAGTCCACCTTGAGCTGGTGAGAATTGAACTGCCAAACTTCAGTCAGTTAGCAGAAATAGCTTGCAGTACAGTATTCTAACCCCTGCATCACCACGTCAATAGAGAAAACTGAGTTCAAAATGGTAATATCAGCTGCTGTCTGCAGCTGGAGTTAGTCACCCCAAATCCATGCCCCTTCTAACACCTCCCACCTGTGTGGCAGTTAGAATATCCAAATACAGCTGATAGGATAATTATATTTTTGGCATGTTCCTGTGAAGCAAAAGCTCCATTTTTGAAAGCTATTTCTAGGAAATGAGAATGTCTTATATGAGAATGTCCCCAGCAGTAATCTCAGAATGCCAGAACTGATGAAGCTACTTGAATGAGAAGCATAACGCCTTCCTCAGGGAAAAAACCAGTCCTACTGCCTTTTGAAAAAGCACCTTGGAGACAACTACGATCTGGATGATTGAGATATGACTTACGACCTAGAATCTAGATGACTCCATAGATATTTCTCCAGGAATAGCTTTTTCCTGGCAAGGTAAAAAAAAAAAAAAAAAGCCTGATCCATTTTAACTGACCCAGTCAAGTGACTATAACATAACAGTTTTGCCTAAATTCCTATTTAAATAGCTAGGAAGCTTTTTCTTAGAGTCTTCTGACTGACGGGAAGAGAAGAGGAACCCTCTCCAGATTCAGGATTTTCCAGGGCTCAGGGAGAAAAAAAAATCAATCACATGCAAATGTATAATGTCATTAAATAAGCCATTAAACAACATTAGAGATTTCAGTATGGCTCCAAGCCTTGCCTGATCCCTTTCAAAGCTTATTTTTCCACAAAATTCTGTCCTCATTTCAAATGAGTTTATTTATTGCTCCTTGGATTACACTTACTTTTGGAATCCAGTCCTTTTTCACTTATCCCAACACACACACACACACACACACACACACACACACACACCACACACACACACACAGAAAGAGAGAGAGAGGTTTCTGTCGTGTCCTCGAAAATGATGCCAGGAGTCGGTGACTTCAAATCATGCTCTTTTATTAAAGTAGGAACCAAACTGGCGCTTTGCAAAAGGTTCGCGGCTTTTATTCTTTTAGCCGCGGCAGCCGCGGCCAATAGCACCGCTTTGAATCTCCCGCGATTCGAATTGACCAATCGCGGGAGATTCTTAGCGAGCCAATCGGCGCGGCTCGCCTGACCAATCAGAGTGCCCCACGCTTTGGCCAATCAAAGCGCGGGGATCTCAAGAATGCTAATTAAGGACAGAACACCCCTCCCCTCTTGGTTTAGTCCTTACATCGCGTAGTCACGTAGGTAGGCGGGGCTCCGTCTGAGCCTACTGGACCTGCGCAGCTCAGTCGTAGTTTGGATCCCGGCCAGTTCGGTCGGGATCTCTGTTGCTCCTGATGCTGTCGTGGGAACCGGCTGGTCAGTCGGGCCGGGCCGCTCTCCGTAGCTCCCTCCTGGGCCTCCCGGGTTGGTTGAGCTGCAGGTTTCACCGCTCCCGCTCGGTCTCCCCGGGTCAGTTGAGCTGGCCTGGCTGTCTCTTTCTGGCGAGGGGTCGTGCTGGCTGCTTTCCGGTAAGTATGGCTGGTTTATTCTTCTTTGGTTTTGGTCCCCTGGGTATTCCCTCCCCCCTTGGTTTGTGTTGTGGGGGTCGGTTTCGCCGGTTTGTGCGTCGGTAGTCTCTTGGTTGGTAGTCCTCGACCTTAATTGGTCGATGGGGCATTTCCAGGCTCGTCTGTCTGCTGTTTGTAGCCGGTACGAGTGTGGGCCTGTTATTTGTGTGATGAAGGCGAGTACCCATAGTGGGTCTCCCGTCAGGTTTCTTGCATATACGGGGTCGCTGGGTGCGAAGGTTCGGTGTTTGCTGTTTGAGTCTGGGGGCTTCTCCGGGTTATACGTGGGGTGTAACCTGTTGAGTGGGGACCTTAATTTCCTCCCCATTAATAGTTCGGCTGGGCTCTTATTCGTTGTGGTATTTGGAGTTATGTGTTGGGTGAAGAGTAGTTTGTTTATTTTCTCCTGGATCTCCCCATGGTCTATTTTCCAGATGGTTTTCTTAGTGAATTGCACCATCCGTTCCACCCTACCGTTTGCCGCCGGGTGCGCCGGTGCTGTCAGCGCGTGGCGGATGCCCCTTTCCGCTAGGAATTTTTCGAATTCCAGCGAGGTGAATTGGGGTCCGTTGTCGGAAACGACGACGTCTGGGAGGCCGTGCGTTGCAAACAGTTTGCAGAGTTCCTTGATCACGGCCTCTGTGGTTGTTGTTTTCATGTTGCTTACCTCCAGCCAGTTGGAGTAAGCGTCAACTGTTATGAGGAAGGTGTGTCCTTTTGTGGGCCCGGCGAAGTCTATATGGATCCTAGACCAAGGTCCCCTTGGGGTTTCCCACTCTAGGACGGGTGCTGTGGGTGGGCTTGGCCTAGTTTCCTGGCATCGTTGGCACCTTGCTACCCAGGTCTCAATTTGTTTGTCCATCCCTGGCCACCAAGCGTAACTTCTGGCCAGGGCTTTAGTCCTAACGATGCCAGGGTGCCCCTCGTGTAGTAGTTCCAGAACCTTCCCTTGTAGTTTTTCTGGAATGACCACCCTATCCCCCCATAGTATGCACCCTTTTAATAACGAGAGTTCCGTTTGCCGGTTTCGGAATGTTTTGACGGACTTGTTGTTGTCTCTTTCCGGCCACCCTTTCTCTACCCAATGCAACACCCGCGCCAGACGTTTGTCTTTATTAGTCTCTCAGGCAATGTCTGACGCGGTTATGGGCAGGTTGGGTAGAGTCTCTATGCTGAGGGTGGTCGTCGTGGGTGCTGGGTCGGTGTCAGGTTCCGGTAGCGGCGAGCGGTTTAAGGCGTCTGCATGGGAGATTGTCTTACCCGGTCTGTGTATGAGTCCGTAGTTGTAGGCCACCAGGAACTCGGACCACCTTGTCATTCGGGGAGACAGAATGTTCGGGGTGGCCCGGTTTCCTGCAAGGATTCCCAGCAGCGGTTTGTGGTCAGTTATGATGGTGAATGTCCGGCCATAGAGGTACTCGTGGAATCTTTTTACGGCGGCAATGATAGCCAGAGCCTCTTTGTCCAGCTGGCAATAGTTCCGCTCCGGTTTGGTGAGGGTCCTTGAAAAGAACGCGATGGGCGTTTCTTTTCCATCAGGGAGGGTATGGCTGAGGACAGCGCCGACGTCGAAGGGTGATGCGTCGCATGTGACGGCCAGAGGTAGGGTCTCGTTATACTGTATAAGGACAGCGTCCGAAGTGAGGAGGTCCTTTGTTCTTTGGAAGGTGGCTTGCTCACGTTTCCCCCAAGTCCAAGACGCCGCCTTGTCCAGGAGCCTATGCAAGGGCTCTGCCACCATCGCCTTTTGGGGCAGGAAAACATTGTAAAAGTTAAGTAGCCCCAGGAATGCCTGTAGTTCCGTCTTCAACTTGGGTGTGGGGGCTTCTTTGATGGCCTTGATTTTTTGGTTTGTGGGGTGAATACCGTGGCGGTCTAGGAGGTATCCTAGGAATTCAACCCATTCCGTGTATAATTGGCATTTCTCCCTCTTTACTTTGAGCCCAGTCTCTTTGAATTTGGTTAGGACCTCCCTTAGGCGACCCTCTAGTTCGGCTTGGTTGGGTGCCGACACTAGGATGTCGTCGAAGTAAGGTACCACCCCCTTGATGCCTTGCAATAGTCTTTCCATTAGGCTTTGGAATATTCCCGGTGCCACGCTGACTCCGAATTGGAGTCGGTTGCATTTAAATGCCCCCCGGTGGGTGACTATGGTTTGCGCTTCTGCCGTTTGCTCGTCGACTGGCAACTGTTGGTAAGCCTGGGCGAGGTCGAGCTTGGCGAAAACCTTGCCCCCTCCCAGTGAGTGCAGTAGGTGTTGCACTACTGGGACGGGGTAGGCGCTTTGTTGTAGCGCGCCATTTAGGGTGGCCTTATAGTCCCCACAGATCCTCACCGACCCATCGGGCTTGATCGGGGTGACTATGGGGGTCTCCCACCGGGCGTGGTCTATGGGCTGTAGGACCCCTTGCTTGACGAGCTTGTCAATTTGCTCGTCTATCTTGGGTTTAAGTGTGAATGGCACCCGCCTTGGTTTCAAGCGTTTTGGGGGGACATTAGGGTCTAGGCTGAATGATATAAGGGGCCCTCGGTACTTGCCTAGGGTTCCATCGAAGACCTCTTGGAATTCCCGGGCCAGTTGCTGCTCCCAGCTGTCGTCAGTGATGTGGTCAACTCTTGTGACTGCGATGCCGAGCGGGGCGAACCATTGCAGTCCCAGTAGGCTTGGGCGGTCACGGTCGATGATTGTCAGGGGAAGCCTTTCAGTGTGCCCTTTATATGTGATGTTGAAGTGTTTGGTTCCGACTACCGGAATGCGGTTTCCCTGGTAGTCCCTTACGATGAGTCTCTGGCTGTCTAGGTTCCTCCTTTGGATGGTAGGCACCAAGCGCTTTATTTCATGCCATGCTATCATGGAGAGGTAGGACCCGGAGTCCACCTCCATTTTGCATGACTGGCCCTCGATGCCTAGCTCCACGTGGACCTTCCGGGCGTCATTGGTTATGGCGTGGCCGATGGTGACCGTCTGATGGGTCTCCTCTCTTCGCCGGTTATCGCCGCCTCGTAGGGATCGTCCGTTCCAGTCCCATCTGTTGTCCGAGGGGCGATCTCTGGTCCGGGGTGGTGTGCTCTTTCTCCTCCGGTCGCTCTGGTCCCATCGGGCTGGGCTGCGGTTCTTTTTAAGGCAGCAGACCCAGGCAATGTGTCCCTTCTTGTCACAATGCCAGCAGATCGACTCGAAAAACCAGCATTCGGACCTGGGGTGGTCGCCTCCGCAACCGGCACAGTTGGTCCTCGACTTACGACCCCGCCGGTTCCATGGGTCGCGGCCTGTCTGGAGGCGATGAATGTCCTCCTCGTCATCGGAAGTGCCCGATGCCGAGTGGAAATCGCCCTGGTGGGTGGTCGTCTCAGGTTGGGCCTCGGCCGACCTTGCAGTGTTGTTGTTCCCACTGCGGTCCCCAGTGTTCGGTCTGCGCATGCGGTCAGCGGAGGTTCGGGTTGCTTCGGCGGCTGCGGCTGCGGTGAGGGTGTCTGCTAGGCTGATGTTGCCCTTGGCCATCAGCCGGCTCTGGAGGATGGGGTCTCACAAACCGAGCACGATTTTGTCTTGCAGGGCGTCGTTCAGGTTGTCGAATTCACAGAGCCCCCATAGGCGTCGTAGTTAGGCGACGAAGTCTCTGAAATTCTCACCCGACCGTTGGTCCCGACGGTAGAACTTGTTGCTTCGGATCAGGATAGGTACCTCTGGAGCATAGTGCCGCCGAAGTATTGGCTCGAGGACATCCCAGTCCATCGCGGTCGCATCGGCGGGTTTGGCAAGCACCTTGGCCATCTTGAATACCTCGGTCCCGCAGTGGGTCAGGAAGACAGTGCGCTTCATGGGGCCGGTGGCGTCCTTCAGATCGCTGCACTCAAGGAACATGCGGAATCGGTCGGAGTACGATTCCCAGTCCTCGGTGGCAGGGTTGAAGGGTGCGGGGGGTGCGATTTTCGCCATCGTGGTGGTTCGTCTGGCTTCTGTCGGACACGTGGTTCGGTTCAGGGTCTGGATCCCACCCTCGTCGCCAGTGTCGTGTCCTCGAAAATGATGCCAGGAGTCGGTGACTTCAAATCATGCTCTTTTATTAAAGTAGGAACCAAACTGGCGCTTTGCAAAAGGTTCGTGGCTTTTATTCTTTTAGCCGCGGCGGCCGCGGCCAATGGCATCGCTTTGAATCTCCCACAATTCGAATTGACCAATCGCGGGAGATTCTTAGCGAGCCAATCGGCGTGGCTCGCCTGACCAATCAGAGTGCCCCGCGCTTTGGCCAATCAAAGCGCGGGGATCTCAAGAATGCTAATTAAGGACAGAACAGTTTCTCTTTGCTGGGATACATGTCTCAAAAAATAAACATCATTTTAAGCAGATATTTTCAGAGTAAGGCCAGTTGTTTCTTGAGAGCTCTAATCTGTATCATGTCTCAGATTGCCAATTCTTGTCCACTACTGGTTGCTAGTCAGCTACTGGTTGCTAGACTGAAATCTTGTATTTTTATTATTATTATTATTATTCAATTACAAAAAGGATCAGGCATTTTCTTTCTTTTAGCTTTGCCTAAATGCTTGACTGAAGGAATAGAGAAAGGGGGTGATTATTACACCAAGAACCTTTACAAACCATCTCTGTTTCATCCAACTTGAGCAATATAGATTGTGTGGAAATTCCCAGTGAGGATGGAAAATGGGAGAAAGAGACCTCACATGTACTCTTAAAAATGTGTCTGTTGTTCTTTGTTCAATCCCCTCCTGTTCTAAAGTCTACAAGGAGTAGCATTGTCCTGTGATATATTTATGCTAATAAAAGTTTTAATTTTGCACTCCTGTGGGTACAATGAAACAGAAAATAAACATGCTATTAAAGTGTAAAACTGAATGGACTATTCCACCCAGCCACTGACTATCTCCATTATTTTTGGATCTTTTTGGAGGCTGCAGATCAGGGATGTCCAAACTTGGCAACTTTAAGACCTGTAGATTTCAACTCCCAGATTTCCCCAGCCAGCCATGCTATTAGTTTAGAGTTCATTGACAGCTATGCTGGCTGAGGAATTCTGGGGACTGAAGTCCACTAGTCTTCAGGTTGCCAAAGTTGGATACCTCCTGCTCCTTGGTACACTTTTGCAGCATGGCCTTAGTCCACTTTCAGCTCCTCATTTTCCAGCTGGACTCGGACAAGCACAAAAGTCTGTTTCACATGTATCTGCATGAATGCACTTTCAGCATTTGCACTGCCTGTCTGGGTCCTGAACCCCAAAGTAATAAATGTCCTGACACATGTGGCAGGCTCATGTCCAAAAGCCTCAACTGAAAGTGATTCCTAACCCATGACCCCTGCCTATTTATAAATATTTTCAAACATTTCCACACCCAGGAGATGAAGCAGGACCATGTGTTCTCTTCAGCAGACCATAAAATGAAAAGCAGCTTGGCAGCTTTGTGCAAATTCACAGGAAGACACAGTATCTCCCAATCTGGGGTGGGGTTGTTGTTGTTTTTTACATGTTTTTCAAGACAGAAAGATGAGGCTGCATTTTATTAGCATGCGCTCATGATCTTCTAAGGGCCTCCCATATCTGATAGGGCAGGGGTCTCCAACCTTGGCCCCTGGAAGCCTGGTGGACTTCAACTCCCAGAATTCCACAGCCAGCTGGCTGTGGAACTCTGGGAGTTGAAGTCCGCCAGGCTTCCAGGAGCCAAGGTTGGAGACCCCTGTGATAGGGGATTAGAAAAATATTTGGCTGACAGGGATTGCTGCATTGCTCCTCTTATTTAAGAGCAAGACAAAGAAGTAATGAAGTCATGGCAAAGTCATTCAGCTGGTTTAACGCAGTCCAGCTGCATTTGTAGGGTATTAAAGGCATTGTGCTCCTTTTTTCAACATGCAAACCATGTTCAGATGAGAATGGACTGCTTCCAATTTAAATTACAGTATATGAACACACAGAAATAGAAAGATTCCATTTCACAGGGTTTTTTCTCTTTTTACATTGGTCCCCAATTGTGTTCCTAACACGGATTTTTTTGATGTTTACTTAGTATTATTCTACTTAGAAACTCTGGGAAGAAAGAAAAGTCAACATTATTTATTTTTGAACTGAAGTGTGTTTTGTAAAGTAGCATTTGTATCTTTTTGTAATCCCTCCAATTGGCCTTCCAACCTGGGATTCTTTTATTGGCATCCTGTAAATCCTATCCTTCAACATGAATAACAAGACTTAAAGAGCAACCTAGGTATGATTTACAAAATGAAAAGATCTAACTATTGTTAATTATCTGTATAGACCAATTTTAAAGGGACTGGAATTCATAAGCAAAGGCAATTGAAATACATGGGGACTGGGCAGGTTATTTTTTTAAATGTATTTTCAAACTTTTAGACAGCATTGTATATTATCTAAAATAGCAATTGTCTTAGAGAGATTGGTTCCAACACTTATGGATTTGCTCCAGATGAATTTAGGCCATAAAGAGTGATGTGAATATAACACGGGGCTGAAATTCTTTGGCTTGGAGGTGTCTAAACTAACAATGCAATAGAAAGGAGAGAAAGAGATTACAGGCACCAGCAACTTCACCAGGTACCTTGGCATTTTAAAGGTGCTGATAAAAGTTGGGATCAATTACATCACTGTATTTAATGGATGCTGACATCACTGGTTAAATACCATGTGAAATACTACCAAGGCTATTCCTCTGCAGCTCCAGAAAGGATTCTTAGAGCTCTGGCTGTCAACAGGAAGTATAACATTAAAATAAGGAGCATCTTATATTCCCATCACTAAAGCATCTAGCCATGTTCCCAGATTGGGTAGCAAGAGAAATATTTTATTGCATTCAGGAAGAAAGAATAAACCATAAGGTAATTCAGGGCCTGAAGAAACCAGGCTAGAACACATAGAGAGTGGGAAATTGTTGGTATTTGCACAGGCTTTTATACAGTTGTTTCTCATTTCTCTTTATCCTCTTTGGCCTGCTAACTGAGCAGGGTTTGGATGGCAAGCCATCATCAAGTGTGCTTGGAAGGCAATAAAAAGTGTACAAAAGCCTAGGGCCATAGCAAACATCCATGCAAGCCCCACAGAATCAGGCCAGCACAGAAGGGAAGGAACAAGAGTGGTGTTGGATAAATAGGCAGGGTAATTTTATTTCGTTCCCCTCAAAAATGAAGAATGAATGAACTTGCCATCCTGCTGAGCAAATTCCCCAAATATGTTATGTTTAAAACTAACATAGAATTGTTGGCCAGCCTGCCATTAGTATCTGGCAACTTGGGGCAGCTGCTGAGATTCTGGCATATATCATAGGCATTGATGCCTCTCCTGGATACTAGCAGCTAGGAGCTTCTACTATTTTGCTTATTTGTTTAGCACATTTATATAGCCACCCATCTCATAACCAACTCTGGACAGGTGTGCATTTGAATTATAGTGCAATCCCAGGCACTGTGCAAAAGATTTAAAGCCACAGCCTGTAGCTCTTTGCTGCTATTAGGGAAGACCACAGGTGAAAGAGAAGGTTCATCCTTGTCAGCAATCATTTTTCTGAGGTCTTCGTCATCACTGGAGACTAACCCAAATGGCGGAGAGGAAGTAACATTACAGCATCATATTTAGACTTTCTGTTCAGCAAAAGACACGAGAGTCAAGACGATGACTGAGATATTGGCATCAAAGGAAGCCAATGACTATAATTTGACAATCAGTTATTACATTTAGTTGATATCAAATAAACCAGGGTTGCAGCTTCACCAGAAATATCACAACAGTTCAGTTTTGAAGACTGCCATAAATAATTCCCTTTTTTCTATTCTGTTATTTCTGGTCTGCTTCATCTGGGCTTGGAAATAGTGAACACAAGTCTTTTTAAGAGGTGAATTCCAACTCAATCTGGAAATTTACTGCCATCTGGTGGTGAAAGTTAAGATCACAATATTCCCACCTAGAAACTTTTAAGATGTACATATTGAACGAAAGAAATTGTAATTATTATTATTTCCTTCCTATTCAAAAGAAGGGCACTATAAACAGATATTTCTGTTTTAGCCTCCAAACCAAGATGGAAAAACCTGAATGCTGAAAGTAAAAGTCTCACTTACATATAGACTGTCACAATATACTGAGAAACATCTCCGGACTTTTTTCATTGGAAAAACAGAACATTTTATAAAAGAAAATCCCAGCAGTGCTTTGATGTCTTAAAAGCCTGAGACTTGATGCTAATATTATCGCAGGAGTTTTGACATTACATAATTATTCTCCATTACCAAATGGAGCTATGATGAACAGAATTTTCCTAGTATGATTTGATTGCTTATTGTACTCTACAACTATTATAAAGCATTGTACTGTTATGATTCTTGACTCTTGATGAATGTATCTTTTCTTTTATGTACACTGAGAGCATTTGCACCAAGACAAATTCCTTGTGTGTCCAATCACACCTGGCCAATAAAGAATTCTATCCATTTTATTTATTCTATCTATCTACTGTATATTCTATCTATCTATCTATCTATCTATCTATCTATCTATCTATCTATCTATCTATCATCTATCTATCTATCTATCTATCTATCTATCTATCTATCTATCTATCTATCTATTTATCTGTCTATTTTGGAATAGCTAAAGGATAGCCATTGTTGCCAGGTTTTAATGATATCTTTATGGAAGAATTTCAGAAGGCAGCTTTAGAATTCGATTCCCTACAGCCAAAGAGCTGGCTAACGCGCACATGCACACACACACAGATAGAGAGAGAGAGAGAGAGATTTGCCTGTTTGGCCGCGAGGAAAAAAGGAGTTGATTAAATTTCTCGACCACCCAAAGGATCAACATGAGGCTATAAAATTTACTGTGGAAGTTGAGAACAGTGTTAATTTGCCATTCTCAGACATTCCTAGAGCGAAAAGAATGATGGTCTTGTAGAAGAGATACTTACAGTCTGTTACCTTGACACTGCATCACACCAATACTTGCAATGACAACAACAAATGTGATCAAAGTTTTGGCTCAGAATTTGACCAGTCTTTTTTTTTCCCCCACTTCCCAAGCTGGATGGCAGACAGGGGTTTGGGGGGGGGAGTGTTAAACCTATAGCAAAAAGGTATGTAAAATCTTTCCATTTTATATCCTCTTTGGGAGGAGGGCAACTAGATCAGGTGACCTGTTTCTGGTTGAGAGTACAGTCAAGGTATGAACTTTGTTAAGTTCTGCGCATGGGCGCAAGGAACGGAGACGAGACGGTGAACAGTGAAGTTCAACTCTTTATTATACATTCTGAACAGAGCAAAACCCTAGAGCAAAAGCAGCCCTTTTATAGGCAAGCTGCTGCTCTAGTAACCAATAGGAAACGTGGAGTGTTAACCCCCTTAACCAATGAGAGTGACTCGTTAACAGCCAATCAGATTCTCCTGAACGGACCAATCCGATATCGCTATTATTGGCCAATCAGAAGTGCAGGGCTAGAACCCTGCTATTTTCTAAAGCTTTTGATAAACTTTATTTGAGTATTTTATTAGTTCACAACACTCCTTCCCCCCAGGTTCCGTTTGGGGGATGCGGTGATGTAATCTCTGAGGTAGGAAGGTTGCCTCGACTGTCTATTGGATTTACGCTGTCCCACCGGTTCTTGTCCGTAAGCCTGTTTTGGCAGGGCGTTTTTGGGCAAGTCGGGTGCTGGTGGTTCTTCGTTGGACGACTCGGTGCCGCTAGTGTTCTCGTCGTTGTCTTCTGGCCCTTGCGAGCTTGCCTCTGTTGCATTGTTCCTCTGTGGCAAGGCCACCCCCATCCTTGATCCTTCTTCACTTGTCACGCCCAATGGCTGACTTCTTTCGTTCCTGCTTTCCGCCATCTTGAATTCGGTTTCTTCAACATCCCCTCTCCTCTCAGTTTGGGAGTTACTGGAGTCGCGGAAACTAGGTTGTAGCCTCGAACGAAGCTGATCAATATGGCATTTCCACATTTTTCCATCGCAGGTTTTCACCCGGTACGACCTGGGTCCAGTGGCTTGAATAACAGTGGCCTCGATCCACACCAGTTTCTTAGGTTTCTGGCGAAAACTAAGTCGCCTATCTTGAACTCGTGGCATTTTCCGCTAGATCCACAGGGTTTCTCTGGCTCGTAAGACGGGTGAAGCTGGTCGAGATGGGAGCGGAGTGTGCGTCCCATCAATAGTTCCACTGGAGTCTTGTTGGTGACGCTGTACGGAGTGATGTGTTGGAGAAGGAGTATTCTATTTATCTTATCTTCAATGTCCCCATAGTCCATCTTGTAGAGGTTTTTTTTTTAACAAACTGTACCATGCGCTCGGCTCTTCCATTAGCCGCAAGGTGCGCTGGCAAAGTTAGCGCATGGCAAATACCGTGGTCCGCTAAGTATTGTTCAAAAGAAAGCACGGTAAACTGGGGCCCGTTGTTGGATACCAGAACATCTGGCAGTCCATGCGTCGTGAATAATCTGTTCAACTTCTGGATGACAGACTCGGTTGTAGTACTTTTCATTTCATGGATCTCGAGCCAGTTTGAGTAGGCATCCACTGTTAATAGGAACGTATGTCCCTTAATAGGTCCCGCAAAGTCAATATGAATGCGGGACCACGGTCCCCAAGGTGTTTCCCATTCTGTTGGAGTTGCTTTTGGTGGGGCATTGCTAACTTCCTGGCACTTATAACAAGTCTTTACCCAGCTTCAATTTGTTTGTCGATGCCCGGCCACCACGCGTAGCTTCGTGTGAGTGCTTTCATGCGCACGATGCCGGGGTGGCCTTCATGCAGTGTCTTTAGTATCGCTCGTTGTAACCGCTCTGGGACGACGATTCTATCCCCCCACAGGATGCAGCCCTTTTGCGAAAAAAGTTCCGTTTGTCGATTCTTGAAGGGAATGAAGTCGTCAGGGGTTTGATCTACTGGCCATCCTCGTTCAACCCAGCTAAGAACCCGCTTTAAGATAGGATCACATTTTGTTTTGATTGCGATATCTCTAGCGGTCAGTGGCAGTGAATGCAGCGTTTCAATCTGGAGCGTTGTAAGGGTTGGAGCTGGGTCATCGACGGTTTCCGGAAGTTGTGCATGGCTCAATGCATCAGCGTGGGGAATGGCTTTCCCCGGGCGGTGCTGCAGCTTATAATTGTACGCAGCCAAAAACTCTGACCAGCGAGTCATTCTAGGTGATAATATATAGGGGGTTGGCTTGTCTCCCGTTATAATCCCCAGCAAAGGTTTGTGGTCAGTAACAATAGTAAAAACTCGTCCATAAACATATTCATGAAACCGTTTGACAGCAGATACAACAGCAAGAGCCTCTTTATCGATTTGACTATAGTTATGTTCAGCCTTTGATAGAGTTCTTGAAAAATAGGCAATAGGGGCTTCACTACCATTTGGTAACACATGGCTCAAAATGGCTCCTACTCCAAAGGGTGACGCATCACATGTGATTGTTAAAGGCAAAGTCTCGTTATACTGCATTAAAACAGCATCTGAAGTTAATAGGTTTTTCACTTGTCGGAACGCGTGCTCCTCTCGGTGCCCCCAAACCCAGGTTGATTTTTTATCAAGAAACCGATGTAGGGGCTCGGCTACGGTTGCTTTGTGGGGCAGGAAGATGTTGTAAAAAATAATAAGCCCCAGGAAAGCTTGGAGATCAGTCTTGTTTCTGGGTCTTGGGGCATTCTTGATTGCCCTTAACTTGCTACTGGTGGGGTGAATGCCTTGTTTATCGATTAGGTACCCCAGGAACTCTACTTTATCTGTACACAGTTGACATTTATTTTTTTTAACTTTAAGGCCAGAGTCTTTAAATTTCTGGAGAACGAGTCTAAGACGCTCCTTTAGTATTTCTCTATTAGGGGCAGCAATTAAAATGTCATCAAAGTATGGTACGACCCCTTTTATTCCCTGTAACAGTCTCTCCAGCAAGCTCTGAAAGATCCCTGGGGCCACGCTAACTCCGAATTGGAGTCGGTTGCACTTAAAAGCGCCTCGGTGCGTAACAATCGTTTGTGCCTCTGCTGTTTTTTTATCTACAGGCAGTTGTTGGTACGCCTGTGCTAAATCCAATTTAGCAAAGACCTTTCCGCCCCCCAGGGAATGGAGGTGTTGTACCACCGGTACTGGGTAAGCGCTCTGTTGAAGGGCGTGATTCAGGGTGGCACAGTAGTCCCCACAAATCCTTAACGATCCATCCGGTTTGATGGGTGTTATGATTGGGGTTTCCCAAGGAGCGTGGTTGGTTGGTTCTAAAACACCCTGGGCAATTAATTTATCAAGCTGCTCATCAATCTTTGGTTTAAGGGCAAAGGGGACTCGATGAGGCTTAAGGCGGATGGGAGCCACTTCAGGGTTAAGGTTAAATATCAGGGTTCCCTTGTACTTGCCTAGTTTGTCTGCAAAGACATCCTAGAATTCCTGGATGAGGGCCTCCTCCCAGTCGTCGCTGCTGGTCTGGTGAATGCTGGCTACCTCAATCCCAAGTGGAGCGAACCATTGAAGGCCTAACAAACTAGGCTGATCATGGTTGACGACGGTCAATGGTAAGGATGCAGTACAATTTTTGAATGAGACCCGGACTAGGCTTGATCCAACAACCGGAATTCAGTTTCCTTGATAGTCCTTTAGAGTGATTCTTTGGGTTCTGAGGTCTTGCCGCCGGACGGCAGGGATCAATTGTTTCAGGGTCTTCCAGGAAACCATCGAGAGGGACGATCCTGAATCGACTTCCATCACGCAGGGCTGGTTTTCGATGGCGACCTTCACTTGGATTTTCTTTGCATCTAATGATGATGCGTGACCAATCGTGATGGTTTGGTGTGCCTCTTCTCGTTTCGTTGAATGGGCTAGTGGTTTATTTCTGTAGGAGTGGTTGTTCCATTGGTGGTTCGAATGTTCCCGATTCACAGGATGACTTCCTGTGGTTTGGCAATAGTTGGTCCCCTTCTGAAATGGGCTGGCTCCTATCTTTCTTCGACAGACCTTTCCAATGTGGCCTCTCTTCCCACAAATATGGCAGAGCGTGTTGAGGAATTTGCAGTCTGATCGTGGGTGGTTTGCCCCACAGCCTGCGCATTGATATTGCAGTTTCTGGTTACGCTGGTGGCGTTGGTCTCGTTCAGACCGGAGCCGGTTGACTTCTTCCTCATCACTTTCTGATGATGATTCAAGGTCCTCGTGGTGGGTTGCCGTTGCACGTCCCTCAAGGCGAGGTGAGGTTTCGCTCACAAGTTGGCGGAGCGGGGTGTTGGTGTGGCGCATTTGGCCGGCCGACTTCCTGGTTGCTTCTGCTGCAGTAGCGTCAGTGATGGTATCTGCAAGGCTGATGTCGCCTTTCGCCATCAGCTTGCTTTGCATGTGCGCTACATCTAATCCCAGAACTATTCGGTCTCTGAGAGCTTCTTCGAGGTCGGTGAACCCACAGAGGCCTCCCAGGTTCCGGAGATCCGCGATGAATTCTGCAACGCTTTCTCCTTTCTGCTGATCTCTCTGGTAAAATTCATGCCTTCGTACAAGCGTTGGTACAGTAAGTGCATAGTGGGCCCATAGAAGGGGCTTGAGGACGTCCTAGTCCATGGATTTCACCTCAGCCGATTTTGCCAGTGCCATGGCCATCTTGAAAATGGCAGGTCTGCAGTGAGTCAGGAATACCGCTCTCTTTTTCCCAGTAGTGGCATCCTTCAAGTTGTTAGTCTCCAGAAACATCTGGAACCGGTCCATGTATGAGTCCCAGTCTTCTTGTGCTGGGTCGAATGGAGCGGGTAGTATAGTGCCGCCGGTCATGGTTTCCGCCGTTGGTGTGCCTTCAGCCACGTGCTCTGTTTAGTGCTCTGTAGTGTTCAGTCAGCTCTGATGTCTCCGCATCCCACCTTCGTCGCCAGTGTTAGATTCTGCGCATGGGCGCAAGGAACAGAGACGAAATGGTGAACAGTGAACTTCAACTCTTTATTATACATTCTGAACAGAGTAAAGCCCTAGAGCAAAAGCAGCCCTTTTATAGGCAAGCTGCTGCTCTAGTAACCAATAGGAAACATGGAGTGTTAACCCCCTTAACCAATGAGAGTGACTCATTAACAGCCAATCAGATTCTCCTGAACGGACCAATCCGATATCGCTATTATTAGCCAATCAGAAGTGCAGGGCTAGAACCCTGCTATTTTCTAAAGCTTTTGATAAACTTTATTTGAGTATTTTATTAGTTCACAACAAACTTGTTATCTTCCCTCAGATAAATAGCTAAGAACCATTCCCAGCATTTCTGCTTTGACATCCAGTCTCCCATTTAGACCTGAGTTACAAGAGCCTTTCCCTGCACCCTGCATTTATAAAACCAAACTGACTGTGACATTGGTGCCTCTCTGGTTTATAAACTCTGTTCAGTGTTGCATTTTGAGCTAATCAGCCGTGCATTGAAACTCATGATATTTAGCTGTATTTAAAATCCTGTCATTTCTTCCATCACTTCCTTTCTTTTGCCCAGCAACCTAGTTATTTACTGCACAAAACCGTAACTAGGAAAGTGGGACTGGGCTTTCTATGGGTTCCTTAGAATGTTTTTCCCTTTGTTAAACGATGTTATTTAGCAAAACGATTTACAGGCAGAGAGTCAACTTTGGCTCTTTTATCGATCAGACAGAGAAGAGAATGAAACATCATTCTGAGATCTAACATGTTTTTTTTTTCCTTCTTCTTCTTAACTGTGTAGCTTAAACCTTCTTTAAGGATATACAGTAATCCTAATTGGTATTCGAAACTCCATCACTAAGCAAAACAATTAATTAAGTGAAACATGTGATCATGCTGCTGAGCAACAGCAGTTCCAGCAAATCCCTGTTGTAGTCATTAAGCAAATCACCCACAGTTGTAAAATGAGGCATGATGTGACCATGATGTGCAACCTCCTGCCAGCTTTTCCCTTGACTTTGCTCATTAGAAACTGACTGCAAATGGTGTTCCACAGGATACTGCACCCATCACAAACACAACGGTTGTCAAGCATGCAAATCACAATCACATGACTGGGGATGCTGTGATGGTTGTAGTCATTCTAAGTCACATTTTTCCAATCCCATTCTAACTTTGAACAGCTACACAAATGGTTAAGTGAAGGCTATTTGTACAGCAGTGGTGGGATTCAATTTTTTGTACTACCGGTTCTGTGGGCGTGGCTTGTGGACATGACAGGGAAAGGGTACTGTAAAATCCCCATTCCCTCCCCATCCCACTAACCTACTTTCCAGCTCCATTCTCCTGTGCAGGCCAACAAAAGAAGACCCAGCTGATCAGCTGAGACTCAGGAGGCAGAGAATAGATCAGGGGTGCCAGTCATAGGTGGGATTTGCTGCTTCTCCAGACTACTCAAAATTTCCACTACTGGCTCTCCAGAACCTGGCAGAAGTGGCTGAATGCCACCTCTGCTGTATAGGTTTGTAAGACAGACTTTTAGCTTAGTGTAGACCAGGGGTATCAAACTCACATTATCATGGGCCTCACGTGACATATCAGGACTTTTTCTCCCCTTCGCTAAACCAGGCATGGCCATGGCCAGTGCATGGCACATCTGGCCTGTGGGCTGGGGTTTGACAGTCCTGGTGTAGACATACCTCGTATGCTACTAAATATTTGAAGCACAACTATCTAGAATTAAGAAGTATTCTAAAGAGACTGGCCACCAATTTCCTCCTGTCACTGAGTCTGACAGCTGTCTTGTGTTTGAATAGTAAAACTTATAATCTTCCTGTTAAGTCTGGAGCATGGGTGCGAATAATGGAGATGAGCCAGTAGAAACAATGAACTTCAAACTCTTTATTTACATGGTGTGACAGCTCAAACTGGATGGCTGCTATATCCTTCCTTATATAGGCAACTTATTAACTATTCAACCAATAGCAATTTGGGAGCGCTAGCTCCGTTAACCAATGAGACTGGCCTGTTAATGGCCAATCAGATGCTCCTGAATGGACCAATCCGATCCTGCCATTAACAGCCAATCAGAAGTTCAGGGCCAGAACCCTGCACTTGACTTCAAGCTCAAGATAACTTTATTTGATATTATTCATTCACAACACCCCTTTCCCCTGGCTTCTGCTTATGGGGCGCGGATACATAGTCCTTGAGGTAGGACGGTTGTTTTATCAGTCTTTTTGATTTTCGCAAAGTGCATGGCAATTGGCTGCACTTCTGCTGAGGTAGATCGTTGTTTAACGACAGGGGTGCCTCTGGTTCAGAGTTCGCGTTTCCGTCATCACCAATATCTTCGGCCACTCCCTGAGGTGAACTCACTCCCATCCCTGGTTCCTGTTCCTGCGTTTCAGTTCTGTTATCAGTCCCTTCGAAAAGATTTTCCTCTAGTTGAAATTCGTCTTCCTCTGTATCTCCCCCCCCCACCCCAGTTTGGTCATAAGGGAGTTCGGAATTCGTGACTGCAGCCGTGATCGTAGTTGATCTATGTGGCGGTTCCAGAGTCTATCATCAGGGCACTGTACAAGGTATGATCTTGGGCCAGTTATGTGGATTACAGTCGCTTCTACCCACAGCGGATCGCCCGATAAGTTTTTAGCGAATACTAAATCGCCTACCTGGAAAGTACAGGCATCGGCCACTGGATCCAAGTGGTTTTTCCAGTTTTTCCAGTTCATAGGCTGGGTGTAACCGGTCAAGGTGGGAGCAGAGCTTTTGTCCCATTAGCAGCTCAGCGGGCATTTTGTTGGTGATGCTGTGAGCTGTGATGTGCTGTAGGAAAAGGATTCGGTTGATTTTTTCGTCAATGTTGGCGTAGTCTATCTTTTGTAGTGTTCTCTTGACAAATTGTACCATGCGCTCAGCCCTACCGTTGGACGCAGGGTGCGCAGGCGAAGTGAGTGCATGTCGGATACCGCTGTCAGCCAGGTACTGTTCAAAAGACAGCGCGGTAAATTGGGGCCCGTTGTCGGATACCAGAAGATCTGGTAATCCGTGGGTTGCAAACAGTCTTTCCAGTCTTTTGATGACTGCTTCGGTGGTCATGTTCCTCATTCGGTGAATCTCGAGCCAATTCGAGTAGGCGTCGACGGTTAGCAAGAATGTGTGGCCTTTGGTCGGCCCAGCAAAATCCAGATGGATGCGGGACCAGGGTCCCCGCGGTGTCTCCCACTCGGTTGGGGTTGCCTTTGGTGGAGCGTTGCTTACTTCTTGGCATCTCTGGCAAGTTTTAACCCACGATTCGATTTGTCTGTTTATACCTGGCCACCACACATTTTGTTTCTCGCGCGATGTCACGGGCAGTAAATGGCAGTGTATGGAGTGTCTTGATCTGCAATGTTGTCATTGTTGGTGTAGGATCGTTGATGGTTTCAGGGAGCGGTGCACAGCTCAACGCGTCGGCGTGGGGAATGGCTTTACCGGGGCGATATTGTAGCTGATAATTGTAGGCAGCCAAGAATTCTGACCAGCGGGTCATCCTGGGAGAAAGTATGTAGGAAATTGACTTATCCCCAGCGATTATCCCCAGCAATGGTTTGTGGTCAGTTACTATAGTAAAAGCCCAGCCGTACATGTACTCATGGAATCTTTCAACAGCCGATACGATTGCCAGGGCTTCTTTATCGATCTGGCTATAATTTTGCTTGGTTTTCGAGAGCGTTTTTGAAAAGTAAGCAACAGGGGCTTCGCTACCGTTAGGTAATACATGGCTCAAAATGGCGCCCACTCCAAAAGGCAATGCATCACATGTGATATTTAATGGTAAAGTCTCATTGTACTGCATTAGTACAGTGTCAGAAGTCAGTAGTCCTTTTACATAATGGAACGCCTGCTCTTCTCTATGACCCCATACCCAAATTGCTTTTTTATCTAGTAGGCGATGTAAAGGTTTAGTGACAGTCACCTTGTGCGGCAAGAATACGTTATAGAAATTGATGAGGCCTAAGAACGCCTGGAGATCGGCCTTGTTCCGGGGTCTGGGAGCGTTTTTTATTGCTCTCAATTTGCTATCAGTAGGGTGAATACCTTGACTGTCAATCAAGTACCCTAAGAATTCAACATGATCTGTACACAGCTTGCACTTATTTTTCTTCACTTTCAGGCCTGCTTCTTGGAATTTTTGTAAAACCAGTCTTAAACGATCCCGTAAAATATTTGGAGTGGGGGCAGCAATGAGCACATCGTCAAAGTAGAGGACAACGCCTTTGATCCCCTGCAATAGTCTCTCCATTAGGCTCTGAAAGATCCCCGGGGCTACACTGACTCTGAATTGAAGCCGCATACACTTAAAGGCACCTCGGTATGTTACGATAGTCTGTGCCTGTGCCATTTTTTCATCAACTGGCAGTTGCTGATAAGCCTGAGCTAAGTCTAGTTTAGCGAAGACTTTTCCACCCCCCAGGGAATGGAGGAGGTGTTGCACCACTGGCACCGGATATGGATTTTGCTGCAGGGCGTGGTTTAGGGTGGCTCGGTAGTCCCCACAAATGGAGCCGTCTGGCTTAATTGGTGTCACGATTGGCGTTTCCCCTGGGGAGTGGTCGGTTGGCTTAAAAACTCCCTGGGCTATCAACTTATCAAGCTGTTCGTCGATTTTCGGCTTTAGAGCGAACGGAACTCAACGAGGCTTCAGGTGGATGGGACCTATCTTTGGATTCAGGCTAAAGGATATCGGGGTCCCCTTGTACTCGCCTAGCTTTTCCTTGAAGACGTCCCTGAATTCGTGGACGAGGTCCTCCTCCCAGTCACTGCCACCGATTCGGTTAATGCCTGCCACTTCAATGCCGAGTGGTGCGAACCATTGCAGGCCTAACAGGCCAGGCCGGTCCTTGTCGATCACTGTCAGGGGTAAGTACGCTGTGCAGTTCTTGAACGCGACCCGAACTCTACTGGATCCTACGACTGGAATCCGGTTCCCCTGGTAGTCCCTTAACATGAGCCATTGGAATTGAAGGTCTTGGCGCCGGATAGTGGGGATGAGTTGCTTGAGGGTCTTCCAGGAGACCATTGAAAGAGACGATCCCGAGTCAACTTCCATTTGGCAAGGCTGATTTTCGATGTCCACTTTGACTCGAATTTTCTTAGCATCTAGTGAAGAGGCATGGCCGATAGTGAGTGTTTGGTGGGCCTCTTCCCATCTCATTAGGCGATTCATAGGTCGGTTTCTGTAGGAGTGGTTTGCTGGTTCTCGCCTTACAGGGCGATTCCTTGTCGATTGGCGGAGATTGGTACCCTTCAAGGTCTGGCTGGGTCCGAGGAGGGTTCTGCAGACCTGTCCAATATGGCCTCGTTTCCCGCACTCGTGGCAGAGCGCGTCGCGGAATTTGCAATCGGAACGGTAATGGTTGGCCCCGCAGCCAGCGCATGGTTGCTGGGACTTCGGGTGTCGGTCCCGGTCGGACTGCAGGTGATGGACCTCTTCTTCGTCGCTGTCTGACGACAAAGAGAGGTCCTCATGGTGGGTCATCTGAAGCTGTCCTTCTGACTTAGGTGAAACTTCGCTGGCTGGTTGGTGTGCTGCAGTGCGATTCCGGCGTAGTTGGGCAGCCAACTTCTTGGCCACCTCTGCTGCCGTAGCCTCAGCGATGGCATTGGCAAGGCTAATGTCACCTTTAGCCATTATTTTGCTCTGTACGTTTAGAGCGTCTAACCCGAGAACTATTCAGTCTCTCAAGGCCTCCTCTAGGTCGGCGAAATCGCAAAGGCCTCCCAAGTTCCGGAGGTCTGCAACGAAATCGGCAACGCTTTCTCCTTTCTGCTGGTTTCTTTGATAGAACTCATGTCGTCTTACGAGCGTTGGAACGGTCGGTGCATAGTGGGCCCTTAGTCGCGGTTCGAGGACGTCCTAGTCCATGGCCTTCACTTCAGCCGGTTTCGCTAATGCCTTAGCCATTTTGAATACTGTCGGGCCGCAGTGCGTTAGGAACACCGCCCGTTTCTTCCCGGTTGTGGCATCCTTCAGATTATTTGTTTCCAAAAACATTTGGAAACGGTCCATGTAGGACTCCCAGTCCTCTTGAGCTGGGTCGAATGAAGCAGGTGGTACTACGCTGCCAGACATGGTTCCGCCGTTGTGCATTTCAGCCATGTGCTAGGTTGTCTTCGTCGTTGTTTTAGTTGGCTCTGATGTCATCCAATCCCACCTTCGTCGCCAGTGTTAAGTCTGGAGCATGGGTGCGAATAATGGAGACGAGCCGGTAGAAACAGTGAACTTCCAACTCTTTATTTACATGGTGTAACAGCTCAAACTGGATGGCTGCTATAGCCTTCCTTATATAGGCAACTTATTAACTATTCAACCAATAGCAATTCAGGAGCACTAGCTCCGTTAACCAATGAGACTGGCCTGTTAATGGCCAATTAGATGCTCGTGAACGGACCAATCCGATCCTGCCATTAACAGCCACAGAAGTTCAGGGCCAGAACCCTGCACTTGACTTCAAGCTCAAGATAACTTTATTTGATATTATTCATTCACAACACTTCCATTGTCTTCAACCTCACCAAGAGGTCATTTGTGAAGGACAGGCTTAACCTAGAAAAACCTCTTCTTCTTAAAGTCCTGGACAATATTGCCCTCCTTCACTTTGTGGGCTTCAGGCCACTCTCCACCTAACAAGCCTTCAGGACAATAAATACCTCCCTGTCAATTATAACATTACTAGCCAACATTGCTCTTTATCTAACAGCCATCACATTCCTGAGCCATGTAAATTGCTAACTATTACATATCTTCATCAAGTTCTCTGAGAATCTTAAGGTCCTCATCCAAATGAAGGTGATTATACATGTCCAGGGATAATGTTACAGGATCCAATCTGGATTGGTCACCAAGACTAGAAGTTTAGTCTTCCATGTGTTCAGACTCATGCTAGAACTGACCTTCAGGAACTTGAACAAGAAAGACATTCCCTGTGGATGAGCTCCCGCACGAATCTGAAAGCTCAGAGGATGACAACTCTGATTTCAGTGACCAACTCAGATTGAATCCTGCAATATTAAGGCTGCCTCTTTGACGCCAATCCAACAGCCCTGCCTTTCCTGTTTGAGACTAAATTAAATCCTAATCTTAGTTTCTTTTATCATCTGCTGTATATAGCAGAGAGCTTCTGTTTTTTGTTTCTGAGTGGATAAGTAAACAGCCAGCAAGAAACCAAGTGAGTTTGCAAAATGATGAAGATGTATATTTGTAGAATCAGGAAAGGAAGAAGAAATAATGCCTGAAGATTCTTTGTCAGTCTCGGTGGTATCTTTACATTTTAGACAGTTTTGTTTTCTTGCTGAATGTTCAAATCTTTTGTCTAAACAGAAGGTATTAATTATATTGCTTTAAAAAATAAAAAAAGATGAGAGGGAAGCAGATGGCCTCAAGTCTGTGGGCAGATTTATATCGGTAGGAAGGGCAGAGAGGCACGTCTGCATGAAGGTGAAATGGGACCTTCAAATGCTGTCAGGACAGATGTTTTCGTTGGGTTTTTCCTTATTACAATATCCTGATTTATATATACTGTACTTCTCCAACTGCGTTCTTTCAGCACAATTTCTCTTTGCTGCACAAGTCAGCTTTACTTTCTTTTGTTTCTTCACTCAGACTGCATCTGCTGTCAAATTAAAACAGGTACTATAAGGATTTGTTTATTTCGCTGGTTTTATGTTTCTTATGCTGTTTATTTAAAATAATACATTATCAAGGCCAGGTAGTAACCATCAAAGAGTTGCTAAAGATCTTAAATGTCACATGCTTGTCCATTCACAAAAAAAATATAATATATGCCAGTGTTTGGCCCTTGTGCTTGAGTATTTGAAAGGACTATATATAGTTGATATAACATCAGTCTATTTTTAAAAAAGTAATCTATAAGGCATGTAGGGACTGATTTATATAAAGGCTTTTATTCCATTAAAATGATAACTGACTCACTCATGAGATACTCTGCAATCCATTCTTTAGATGCCATTTTTCTTCATTATTTTGGGGGTCCCCCCCCCCCCGGCTGTTTTTCTGACAATTCTTTTGAGAAATTGTGGCTTCACTATGATATTTCATAAAGTGTCCTTCATGCTTGTGTCATTATATCCTTTATGAGTAGAAGTGATTTCAAAGTCTGACCGGGTGCTTGAGCAGAATGATGGACTTTGCTACAGGAAGAGAAAGCCGATAAAATGAAGACATCTTCTTTTCAGAAGCTCAGTTGGATCCTGCAAAAGATGGTTTTGTTGAAGAAAAACTGCTAGAAAGCAAACTGTTCAGCTCAGATAAATTTTGGGATGGGGAAAAACCAGGAAGGAAGCGATTTTCAGACAGCAACGTAGCAATACTTCTCCAAATATGTCTGTGTCAAATACTATGAACAAAGGCTAATGGCAAAGATATTGATTGACTGACTGACAATATGAACTCATGGCAACTGATAACAATAATTGAAACCTGATATGAGATTTTAAAAATATAGTAAAACAAAAGTATCTGCAACAGGGGTGTCAAACTTGATCTCATTGAGGGCCGCATCAGGGTTGTGTTTGACCTTGAAGGGCCTGGGTGGGCATGGCAAGGGTGGGCGTGGCCAGCTCAACCTCACTCATGTCAGGGGCACCTGTGGTGGCCCGAGCGCTCTTCCAGCAAAAATGGGCTGCCGAGCTCCATTTTCAGCTGCAGCAGCTTACTGCAACCCTCTGCCAGTGAAAATGGAGCTCAGGACAGCTACCCACGACCCTCTCAAGCTCCGTTTTTGGCTGCAATGGCTTCCTGCAACCTTCTGCCAGGGAAAATGGAGCAGGGGGGCTGTTCGTGGCCCTCCTGAGCTCTGTTTGCATAGGCTGGTCCTTTGTTGTTTCCAGGGTGACCCCATGGGCCAGATTTAAGCACCCTGCTGGCCGGATCTGGCTCTTGGGCCTTGAGTTTGACACCCCTGATCTATAATAATGACATTAAAAAGGTTACAGTACAATCCAACCAGTTAACAGCATTACATAACATAATTACCGTTCATTGTTCACTGAACCAATTCACTATAATACAGTGACCCTACATCTGCTATAGAGGTGGTATTTAGCAGTTCTGACCAGTCCTGCAGAACCGGTAGCAGAAATTTTGAGTAGTTCAGAGAACCGGCAAATATCACCTCTGACTGGAGATTTTACAGTATCCTGTCCCCTGCCATGCCCACCAAGCCACGCCCACAGAACCGGTAATCAATGTTTTTTAATCCCACCACTGATCTGCTAGCAAATAAATGATCAAATCCATCTTTAATCTTTTAGAAAGCCATCACAGTGAAGGCAAGTCTGATATTCAAAGACTTAATCAAAAAATATTCAAAGATATTCAATTCCATAACAGGGAAACATTGTCTCCTGGCTTATTTTATATTAATGTGGGATTCTTGCAAGTTTTTCTCATGAGTAATATACTGGATAGATCACTTGTGGTTGAAAGTGATTCCAAAAGTACCTCAGCACAAAAGCATAGAGGACTTTATCATTCAAAAGCAGCACTTTAGATTATATTCAGAAGCATGTTGGCAACCAGTAGGGCTTTCAACACAAGTACAATGTTCTCTTGGCAGTTAACCAAGGTATACCTACCAAGAAATCAGCCATTTGTAGGATATTAGCTGATGGAGAGTGGACCCCAATGGCAATAAGTAAAAAGCCTTCTAGCTTGGAATCCGTTCAGGGAGGAAACATCTGAAGTCAAACCCTGAGTTCTATATCTGTCATTTCCCAAGGAAGGCAGACAGACTGGCGAGATTCTTGTAATATAGGTGAGCAGCAATAGAGTATCTACATGCGCCTATTCACAGAATGGTTCTGGTTGCTTGTGCCTGCCAATATTGCTATCAACGATGTCATTTACATTTCAAAAAACATTTATGTAAGAGTCCTCAAAAAATCAAATTATTACTTTTATCTTTACCAAGATTTTGCTTGAAAAGTAAAGATTCCACATTCATTGTAGTATCATTGTAGCCTTTTCATATTTTGCTCAGGTTTCTATGTATCTGAGAAGCAAATTGACCATAAAACAGTCCCTAGATGTCAGACTGACTTGCTTTCCTTCCTTCCTTCCTTCCTTCCTTCCTTCCTTCCTTCCTTCCTTCCTTCCTTCCTTCCTTCCTTCCTTCCTCCCTCCCTCCCTCCCTCCCTCCCTCCCTCTCTATCTCTCTCCATACCTTAATATACACATACATACATGCATAAATACATACATACATACTCATCATAAAAGCCAAAGATACAAACCATAGGCAAAAGGAGGATAAAATGGCCCTCTCAACAATGGAGCCATCTAAGCAAGTCTTCCCTTTGCTTGGGAACATTTTGCAAGGATTTACCACTTCAAAAAAAAAAGATATTAACAATGATTATTAAGATCAATATCTCCCAAAGAGGAAGTCCCACTCAAATTGTAAACCCATATTATCTTGAAAAGTTATCCACACAGGTTGATAAACCCTTATCTCCAAAATATGAGACAGATGCCCAACAAAAGATGCATTTGAAATTCTGCTCCATTGCAGCAGGCTTACACTGTGGTCTATTAACACCTGCCCCAGGATGGTCCTGTAAGTTGCTGTGGGTGCTTTGTCTCTTAGCATTTTCCAATCAGCTTCTCATGGGGAGGTGGGAGTTGTTTTAGAAGAGAGATAAGAAGCAAGTGGGATTGTGTGCAGTTTCATCTCTCCAAGCCATGAAATGGGAGCTGCAGTGTTTGTTAAAATTCATGTTCAGCCCAGATGAACTTCTTTTGCTTCCTGCAGCTCAAGATCACATTCCTCTTCTGCACAAATTCACAAGGAGGAAATCAGGAGGCCCTGATCTGTAAAAATCCTTGTCACAAAGTCATCCAATAGGCCTGGCAGTTGACTGAATGGTTGTATATTCTGCCATATCCTAGTGCACAAACACTTCACCGGAATTAAAGCTGTGAATAGACAGGTAATTAAATAGACCAATAGACCTTGCTTTCTTAGAAAACAATGGTATCAGCCAAGGCATTAACTCAGAGAAATTGGATTCCATTCTCACATCCCGGAGACACAGGCCTCCTGATGAAATTTTATTTGTGAAGCTTGGCAGGAAAAGCAACTTCTTTTAAGCCATTTGTCAGAAAACTGAAATCAATGGGTCACTAAATAAAAGGGATTGGCAGGCTACAAGCACTTTGCAAAGGGATCTCAGCTACTTCATTCTCATTATTTAAACCTAAGCAAAAAAAAAAAAGTAAGAACTAATCTTCTCCCCCAAAAATCTAGTCATTGATAGATATTCAGAATGCCTGGGGTAGAAACTGACTATAAAATGCTTTATTTGGCATGTTCTTCATTGTTCTTCTTTTGATGACCACGTCAGTGGTTGTGTTGCTCATTCGGTGAATCTCGAGCCAATTCAAGTAGGCGTCAATGGTTAGCAAAAACGTGTGGCCTTTGGTCGGCCCAGCAAAGTCCAGATGGATGCGGGACCAGGGTCCCCACGGCATCTCCCATTCGGTTGGGGTTGCCTTTGGTGGAGCATTGCTTACTTCTTGGCATCTCTTGCAAGTTTTAACCCATGATTTGATTTGTCTGTCTATGCCTGGCCACCACGCGTAGCTTCGTGCGAGGCCCTTCATGCGCACGATGCCAGGGTGGCCATCGTGCAAGGTTCTTAGCAGTGTCTGTTGGAGTCGTTCTGGGATAACGACTCTATCGCCCCAGATGACACAGCCCTTCTGCGAGAACAACTCTGTTTGATGACTTTTGAATGGTGCAAAGTCATCTGGTACTTGGTCCAATGGCCATCCGCATTCCACCCATGTGAGGACTCGTGCTAAGATGGGGTCGCGTTTTGTTTCTCTCGCGATGTCACGGGCAGTTAATGGTGGCGTGTGGAGTGTCTCGATCTGCAACGCTGTCATCGTTGGTGCAGGATCGTTGAAAGTTTCAGGGAGCGGTATATGGCTCAGCGCGTCGGCGTGGGGAATGGCTTTACCGGGACGATATTGTAGCCGATAATTGTAGGCAGTCAAGAATTCTGACCAGCGGGTCATTCTGGAAAAAAGTATGTAGGGAGTTGGCTTGTCCCCAGCGATGATCCCCAGCAATGGTTTGTGGTCAGTTACAATGGTGAAAACCCGGCCGTACACGTACTCATGAAATCTTTTAACAGCTGATACAACCGCCAGGGCTTCTTTATCGCTCTGGCTGTAATTTTGCTTGGTTTTCGAGAGCGTCTTTGAGAAGTAAACAACAGGGGCTTCGTTACCGTTAGGTAACACATGGCTCAAAATGGCACCCACTCCAAAAGGCGATGCATCACATGTAATGTTTATTGGCAAAGTCTCATTGTACTGCATTAGTACGGCGTCCGAAGTCAGTAGTTTTTTCATGTTACGGAACGCCTGCTCTTCTTTGTGACCCCATACCCAAATTGCTTTTTTATCTAATAGCCAATGTAAAGGTTCAGCGACAGTCGGCTTGTGCGGCAAGAATACATTATAGAAATTGATGAGGCCTAAGAACGCCTGGAGGTTGGTCTTGTTCTGGGGTCTGGGAGCGTTTTTTATTGCTCTCAATTTGCTATCGGTAGGGTGAATACCCTGACTGTCAATTAAGTACCCTAAGAATTCAACATGATCAGTACACAGTTTACACTTATTTTTTTTCAGGCCTGCTTCCTGGAATTTTCGTAATACCAGTCTTAAATGCTCCCGTAAGATTTTTGGAGTGGGGGCAGCAATGAGCACATCGTCAAAATAGGGGACAACATCCTTGATCCCCTGCAATAGTCTCTCCATTAGGCTCTGAAAGATCCCTGGGGCTACACTGACTCTGAATTGAAGCCGCGTACACTTAAAGGCACCTTGGTGTGTTACGATAGTCTGTGCCTGTGCCGTTTTTTCGTCAACTGGCAGTTGCTGATAAGCCTGAGCTAAGTCTAGTTTAGCGAAGACTTTTCCACCCCCCAGGGAATGGCGGAGATGTTGCACCACCGGCACCGGATATGGGTTCTGTTGCAGGGCATGGTTTAGGGTGGCTCGGTAGTCCCCACAAATTCTAATGGAGTCGTCCGGCTTAATTGGTGTTACAATTGACGTTTCCCATGGGGAGTGGTCAGTTGGCTTTAAAACTCCCTGGGCAATCAACTTATCAAGCTGCTTGTCGATTTTTGGCTTTAGAGTGAACGGAACTCGACGAGGCTTAAGGCGGATGGGAGCTATCTTTGGATTAAGGCTAAAGGATATCGGGGTCCCCTTGTACTCGCCTAGCTTTTCCTCGAAGACGTCCCTGAATTCGTGGGTGAGGTCTTCCTCCCAGTCACTGCCACCGATTCAGTTAATGCCTGCCACTTCAATGCCGAGTGGTGCGAACCATTGCAGGCCTAACAGACTAGGCCGGTCCTTATTGATCACCGTCAGGGGTAAGTACGCCGTGCAGTTCTTGAATGCAACCCGGACTCGACTGGATCCTGCGACTGGAATTCGATTCCCCTGGTAGTCCTTTAACACGAGCCATTGGAATTGAAGGTCTTGGCGCCGGATAGTGGGGATGAGTTGCTTGAGGGTCTTCCATGAGACCATTGAAAGAGACGATCCCGAGTCAACTTCCATTTGGCAAGGCCGATTTTCAATGTTCACGTTGACCCGAATTTTCTTAGAGTCTAATGAAGAGGCATGGCCAATAGTGAGTGTTTGGTGGGCCTCTTCCCATCTCGCTAGACGACTCACGGGTCAGTTTCTGTAGGAGCAGTTTACTGGTTCTCGCCTTACAGGGCGATTCCCTGTCGATTGGCGGAGATTGGTTCCTTTCGAGGTCTGGCTGGGTCCGAGGAGGGTTCTGCAGACCCATCTGATGTGGCCTCGTTTCCCGCACTTGTGGCAGAGCGCGTCGCGGAATTTGCAATCGGAGCGGTAATGGTTGGCCCCGCAGCCAGCGCACGGTTGCTGGGACTTCGGGTGTCGGTCCCGATCGGACCGCAGGCGATGGACCTCTTCTTCGTCGCTGTCTGATGATGAAGAGAGGCCCTCATGGTGGGCCGTCGGTAGCCGCCCTTCTGCATTAGGTGAAACTTCGCCAGCCGGTTGGTGTGTTGGAGCGCGATTTCGGCGTAGTTGGGCAGCCGACTTCTTGGTCGCCTCCGCTGCTGTAGCTTCAGCTATGGTGTCTTTAAGGGTGATGTCGCCTTTTGCCATTATTTTGCTCTGTACGTTTAGAGCGTCTAGCCCGTGGACTACTCGGTCTCTCAAGGCCTCTTCTAGGTCGGTGAAATTGCAAAGGACTCCCAAGTTCCGGAGGTCTGCAACGAAATCGGCGACGCTTTCTCCTTTCCGCTAGTTCCTTTGATAGAACTCGTGTCGTCTTACGAGCGTTGGAACGGTTGGTGCATAGTGGGCCCTTAGTAGCGGTTCGAGGATGTCCCAGTCCATGGCCTTCACTTCAGCCGGTTTCGCTAATGCCTTAGCCATTTTGAATCCCGTCGGGCCACAGTGCGTTAGGATTACCGCCCATTTCTTCCCGGTTGTGGCATCCTTCAGATTATTTGTTTCCAAAAACATTTGAAAACGATCCATGTAGGACTCCCAGTCCTCTTGAGCTGGATTGAACGGAGCAGGTGGTACTATGCCGCCGGACATGGTTCCGCCCTTGTGCTTAGTTGTCTTAGTTGGCTCTGATGTCATCCAATCCCATCCTCGTCGCTAGTGTTAAGTCTGGAGCATGGGTGCGAATGATGGAGACGAGCTGGTAGAAACAGTGAACTTCAAACTCTTTATTTACATATTGTGACAGCTCAGAAATAGAGGGCTGCTATAGCCTTCCTTATATAGGCAACTTATTAACTATTCAACCAATAGCCAACCTGGAGCGCTACCTCCGTTAACCAATGGGAATGGCCTGTTAATGGCCAATCAGATGCTTCTGAACGGACCAATCTGATTCTGCCATTAACAGCCAATCAGAAGTGCAGGGCCAGAACCCTGCACTTGACTTCAAGCTCAAGATAACTTTATTGGTATTATTCATTCACAACATTTCAGGCATAAGAAAACAGAAACAAGGCTGTTCAAATGAATTCAAGTTTATCCCATGCTAGTTCTCTATAAGAATCTGAACTACTAATGGCCAAAGCAAATTGGTCATAAGAGTCAACAGAATTTAAAGAGGGCTGGACCTGGATCTCTTACGGGCACAAAGGGATTCCAAACTGATGGTATGCTTGACACCTCCCTCAGGCTCAACCTGATAATCTCCTATACTGTGTTTCACCAAGTCCTAATTCAACTAGGACTTAGATGGAGTTCCATGAGAGATGGAGGTCAGAGTTCACTTGAACACCAGCCAATTTTCTATCACGGGTGCCTTTTGACTAGAGATCCATTTAACTAACAGGTTCCACATCCTGAAAAAGTTTCAGATATCTGCTCTAGCCTTCAGAAAGATGGAATCATATGACAGAAAGCAACAAACCTTGAATGAAAGCAACAGACCATGAATTGTCACTACCTCCAATAAGAGGGGAACTCAACAGCACTACTAAAAGAAACTGAAAAATTCTCAACCTGTTTTGAAGTTGAAATTTGAAACCAATTTCAGCACAGCATTAATGAAAATCTATTATTTCCTTTCCCCTTTCCAGGTATGTTTTAACCATGTCCTAAACAAGCCAGTTGAGGGTCTGACTTAGTTTTGTACAGTTCAAAAATAGTTTTATCAATTCACCAGCAGAGGGAAGCACACCCCAGCTAGAATGGTCAAGAAAACCACTGGCTGCATTGTCAGTGTATACACCCACATGTGTAATAGAACTGCACAACACTTTGGTTTCAGTTCTAGGAAGCTGCTTTGGCATATGTTGGAGCACAACAGTGTTATGCCTGTAATTGTTTAAAGTAAGCATCTCTTCCCAGAAGGAAAGTCTTTAAAAATGTAACACGCACACAAAAAAGGGAGGAATTAATTGAAAGTGGAATGAAGGGGAAAGAACAGCCTGTTTCTGAAAACTCTTACACTGGTCAGAAAGAGGATTGTGCATTTTCATCACTGATGTCAACTTGAGACTAAAGGATTGTGGAGGGACATGTAGATAAGTCCAAAGTATGTAAGATTACCTTACGTACATAAGAATATTATATAATTATATAATACATAAGAATATATTACATAAGAATACTTTATGCTGCCAGACTTGAAATTTTAGACCTAGACAACCTAGAACTCTGCTGCCTTCAGTCCAATCTAAGTATAGTACATAAAATTATATATTGCAATGTCTTACCTGTCAATGAATACTTCAGCTTTAACCATAACAATACAAGAGCACATAATAGATACAAACTCAAGGTAAACCGCACCAAACTTGATTGCAGGAAATATGACTTCAGCAACAGAGTGGTTAATGTCTGGAATACTCTACCTCAGTGGCCCCCAACCTTTTTTGTGGCACGGCCCAGTACTGGCATCACAAAATGATCCGCAGCCCAGTACTGGCATCAGCACGCATGGCAAGGTGAGCCAAGTGACCAGCCAGCCTGCTGTCCCCCGCTTCTCCCCGCCACCTTCAACTCCTCCTTTGTACTTTTGTTGATGGGCTTCGGGACGGCTTTGGGACGGTCGCTCGGCTCACCTTGCCTTGGGTGCTGAAAGAATCCTCGCGCCTTAGTTTTGTTCGAAGCCCCCCCCCCCCTTTGATGAAACTAAGGCACAAGGATTCCTTCAGGACCCAAACATCGCTTTTCAACTGGAAAAGCTCACCGGAAGCACTTTCTCATCAAAACAAGATGGCGGTGCCCAGCAAACCGGCGTCCCGGTAGAAAATGTTCCACAGACCGGTACCAGTCCGGGACCCGGTGGTTGGGGACTCCTGCTCTACCTGACTCTGTGGTTTCTTCCCCAACCCCCCCAAAACTTTAACCTTAGACTGTCTACTATTGACCTCACTCCTTTCGTAAGAGGTCTGTAGGGGGCGTGCATAAGTGCACCAACATGCCTACTGTCCCTGTCCTACTGTGTTGTTTTTTTTCTTATATATATCCATTTCATGTATCCATAACTATGTTTATATTTATACCTGTTATCTTATAATCACTTGACAAATAAATAAATAAATAAAAAGATTGGCGGAGGGGTAAGGGAGGTGTCAGACTTAGTATAGATCCACAATTCTGTATAAATTCCATATCTTTCAACCTGTGAAATCATTTCTGTAGAACAGAGGTGTCAAACTCGATTTCACTGAGGGCCTCATCAGAATTGTATTGGACCTCAGGGAGTGGGCGGTCGTGACCAGGGTGGGCATGACCAGCTCAATGTCACTCCTGTCGGGGGCCCTGCGGTGCCCGAGTGCTCTGCTAGCAAAAACAGGCTCCAAAGCTCTGTTTTCAGCTGCCACAGTGTCCTACAACCCTTTGCCAGTGAAAATGGAGCTCAGGAAGGCAGCCCTCCCGAGCTCCATTTTCACTGGCAGAGGGTTGCAGGACGCTGTGGCAAGCGAAACAGACCTTGGGAGCCTGTTTTCTCTGACAGAAGCACTGTCCTTCACTGTTTCCAGGGCAGCTCCACGGGACAGATCTAAGTACCCTGTGGGCCAGATCCAGCCCCCAGGCCTTAAGTTTGACACCCCTGCTGTAGAAGAATTTTGGGGGTATGCAGCTTCCAATTCCAGCTCTGCCTTGTACTAAGCAGGCATGCCCTCCCCTAATACAATTGCATAGCAACAACTTTCTGATAGTATCTGATACACTTTTGAAAAGTTCCCAGAAATACCCAGAGGCCTCCAATGACTCCTTATAATCACTACTTTTTTTACAAAAAACAAAAACAAAAAACTGAATCTAATCATTTGGTTCTGCAAATCCTCTGAGTTAAAGTTAACAGTTTAGCTCAGGGCTGCAATATTTTTGTAAAGCAAGTTCAAGTATAAATCACATTTGAATGTTGTAAAGAAGCTATCTTCTGCCCATGTGGCTTTTCATCTGATTTACTGCTGGGATTAGACATATTTTTGTACTCATCTACTATATGGTGCTTTGTATTCAACCGAGCACAGAGGCGCCTTTGTTTGGAAGCCCATGTGGCATGGTCCTGCACCAGCCAGGAAAACCTCTGAGAAACTTCTGAAAAACTTAAAAGGGCACGGTAAAGCAGCAGTATATCTATCTCCAACTCCTCAGAGGCAGCATTTCTGTCAAGCTAACTGTTCTTTTAGAAAATCTTTGCAGGCTTTTCAAATTTGAGAATGCATTGTCACAAACAAACAAACACAAGAAGAGAAAGATATATCTGGTTTTGGAGAATACATAGATGGAGAGGCTTTAGACACGGTGTGATTTTATCAGACAGAGCAGTGTTAAATCATGCTCAGAGATTTCTTAAAACTTGGAAGGATTTGAGAACAAACTAATATTTGCAATTTCTGAAGTTTGGGGTATACAAAGATTGAGGTCACCGGCTGGTTCAGTGTCAGGTACCATTAATATAGTGGTGTACTAGTTATACATCTGGGTCCTTGCCCAAACAAGTGATGTTATTGAAGTATTGTCTCAGTGTCTGGAAACCATATGGGTCAAGATGGAGAAGAACGAACTCAGGCTCAATTTTGATGAGACTGAGCAGCTGCACAAATTTAGGCCTCCTGGTTCTGGAGATCTTCTATATTTGACCACAGATGGGTTGCACTTGATGGTCATCACAGCTCCTCAAAGGGTAGTCAGCAGCTACAGTCAAGAGGACTTTTAAACAAGAAAATGTAGTGTACCAGATATTCCTTTTCCTGAACTGGGGGGCCATTTATATAGTCTTTCATGCCTTGTTCACTCACAAGTGGATTACTTGAACATGTTCTACATCAGGGTGTCAAACTTAAAGTCCAGAGGCCAGAGCTGGCCCTCAAGGCCGCCCTGGAAACAGCAAAGGACCAGCCCAAGGTGCCTCTGCCAGCGAAAACAGAGCTCGCAAGAGCCTCGTACAGCCCTCCCAAGCTCTGTTTTTGCTGGCAGAGGGTTGCAGGAGGACATAGCAGCAAAAATGGAGCTCGGGAGCCCATTTTCGCTGGCAGAGCACTTGGGCCACCGCAGGCACCCCTCAACATGAGTGATGTCATGCTGGCCATACCCATCCTGCCCCCCCCAAGGTCAAACCAACCCTGATGCAACCCTCAATGAAATCAAGTTTGACACCCTTGTTCTACATGGACCATCAGAAACTAGTTGGAAGTTACAGATTGGGTCACAATGCAGCCATATGGACAATGTTTGGGCATGCTTCTTATGCCTGTGTGATCCCACTGTTCTATGAGCTGCATGGATTCCTGGTTGACTTCCAACTGCAATTCAATGTGCTGGTCATCACTTTTAAGCCCTTCATTATTTAAGGAACTCTCTTGTTGTTTCTACTAATAAAAGTGGGTGTTGCTTTGGGTCCCATCAGTCCAGCAGTGTGGGATCTAGGAAGTGTGCTTTCTCTGTTAGGCTACCTGCTTGCTGGAATGATAGATCCCTCAGAGATCCGAATGCTCCCATTCTGATGACATTCAAGAAGCTACTTAAAACCTGACTATTGTCCCAGGCTCTGAGGCAGAATGAAGTTTGAGCCCTACTGGATCGTTTTCCTTTAGTTATATGATATTTGGAGAACTGTTCGCAGTTAATCTTTTGCATTTTATACTTTTAATTGGAAGCCATCCAGAGGCTTTAGGGAGGCAGCAAGCCTATAAATTGTATAAATAAATAAATTTAAAGGCCAATGTTCCTAACCTTTATGAGATGCACTAATGCTTCGACTGTTGCAAAACAGAGGAAAAAGCATATGCATTACAATAATCATATACACTATTTATTATTGTGTTTAAATATCATAAATAAATGCCTCTTAATTCTAATCCTGGCTTAAACATAAAGCCAGCTGGGTAACCTTGGGCCAGTCATTCACCTTCAACCTGGGAAGGAAGCAAAGGCAAACTATTACTGAAATACTGCTAAGAAAACTGCAGGGGTAAGCAATCCCGAGGTATCAAACAGACTTTCCTTCTTTCCTTCCTTCCTTCCTTCCTTCCTTCCTTCCTTCCTTCCTTCCTTCCTTCCTTCCTTCCTTCCATTCCTCTCTCTACAAGGTACTATAAGGTCCTTTCCAACTCTGATTATCTGTTATCTGTTATCTCTGCTATCTTTAGTTGTCTATCCACACATATACAAATATGTGGAGAGAGAAGCATATGAATATTTATTTCTATTTCTAAAAACAGAAATCAAAATGGCCAAATCTATTGTCACGATTTTCCAATGCACATTAATAACCAGAAGTGTTCTTCTGGTCCACATATCTATAATTTTTAATAATGCTACTTGCCATCAGAAAACAGGATGGTTCACAGAATGAACATTTAAAAGTATGTTACACTTTAATTGAAGCTGACATGGAAACTTCAGTTTGACTTTATGTGGGATGAGATGTTAGATTCTTAAATATTATCCAACTGGAAACCAATCCAGATGATCTTGTGTCTAAATCAGAGTACTCATGATTCAAAGGCAACATAACATAGACATATATTTGTGCCCATCACACTACTGATTTCCAAGGGTAATGCGAAGTGGAAAAAGGGGAAAACAAACATGAAGCCGAAGCAATTATAGGCATGACACAAGAAAAATAAATGGAAACATGACTAAGACTACTCAGAATTAGCAATATAAATTATCTCAGCCACAGGAAGAAGGAAAGGGGAAACAAAAAATCTTGGCAAAGATGCTTTATTTATTTATTCATTCATTCATTTGTTTATTTATTTATTTATTTGTTGATTTGATTTGATTTATATTGCTGCCTATTTGCCAATTGGCTGCAGAGGTACATCCAGCAGGCACCAGGAGCCAAAACTGACTCAAAGGAACCCACTGCCCTCATATTTAATATACCTCCCCATTTCTGTATATCATTGAAACCATCTCTGCTTCCACCACTGTATATGTCCATACATTACCTCAGATATTGATTATATATATTATGTTGTTTAAAGCTTTCACCGAGATGGTTTGGTCACCCAGAGAGAATGAAAGAGGGCTGAGGTGCAAAACCAGTCAAGGAAGAAAGAGTTAGACTGAAAATGCTGTTCTGTGTAATTGATATCCTTAGAAAGAGAAAGTTGGAAGTCTTGAAGAAAGATCAAAATGGAAAGTATCCATAATGGAGAATACAGTGGTGGTCCTCAACATACAACAGTTCATTTAGTGACCTTTCTAAGTTACAACGGCACTGAAAAAACTGACTTATAACTGGTTTTCACATTTGCAACCAGACGCTTTCCAATTGACTCATATTTATGATGATTGACTCATATTATGATGAGTGTCATGTGATAATCTTTTGCAACCTTCTGACAAGCAAAGTTAGTGGGGACACCAGATTCACATAACAGCTATATCACTAACTTAACAACTGCAGCGATTCACTTAACTTGGCAAAAAAGGTCGTAAAAGTCTCTTAATAACTGTCTCACGTAGCAAGAGAAATGTTGGGCTCAGTTGTAGTGATAAGTAGAGGACTACCTGTATTTGTAGCTCAGGGTTGAAATGAGAGGTCCTTGGTGCTCTCTGAGCTTGGTTGTTTTATTTTAGTGCAGGGGTGGGTTTCTACCAGTTCTGTCCACCTCTGTAGAATCGGTAGCTCTGAAGAGTAGCAGACATAGAACCGGTTCTATGTCTGCTGATGTTTTTGCCCACCTGCCCATCCGGGATCTTACTTGACCTTTATTTCCTGATTTTTTCAACTTCAGCTGCTGTGCGAGGCATGGCTGCAGTTTAAAAAGCAGGAAAAAAGTCATTTTTCAAAGGCTGCTTCTCGGCACGCAGTGTGCTGATGACAATTTACAGGCACACATGCGCAGCGTGCAAAAAAGGACATTGTAAATCAACAAACCTCATAAATCACCGAACCGGTAGTTAACCCTGTCGGATCCCACCCCTGTTGCAATGCCCTGATGATGTTACCTAATCTGGGTAATGAAACATCTGCAGGAAAACAACCAAGCTAGAAAACACCAAGGACCATTTAAAGCGGGGCTGTCAAACTCCCAGTCCAAGGGGCGGATGTGTCTCGTGCTGGCCATGCCCCCGCCAGGTTTAATGAAGGGGGGAATCCCAATATGTCACAGGATGCCACCATGACGACGTGAATTTCACACCCCTGACTTAAAGTATCCATTCATTATTGTCCCAATCTCTATTTGTTTTGTTGTATACATTTCCTAAGTAATCTATTCCCACTGGGTTGAACTTGCCATGATATGTTCACTGAGCATTTTCACCAAGACCAATTCCTTGCGTGTCCAATCACACTTGGCCCATAAAGAATTCTATTCTATTCTATATTTTTTCCAAATATTCTCAACTCTTGCTTCTATTTAATAAAACCTATCCCTCTACACAGACATTTCCACATCGTTCAATAAACACTACACTATTCTCTAGGACTCACAATTTTTCTACAAGAATTTTCACGTCTTCACATTTCTCCTTCCATTTTCCTATCTTCAGTTAAAGATATACGTATTGACAAAACACATAAATTACCTACTTACTCTACTTTCTTGCCATATATATTGGGAGTGATATATACAGTATATATATATCTGTATCACTCCCAATCATTCACTCCATTTTCTCTGTCAAAAAGAGCTTCATTATTTTTATACATTAATTTTGATATTCATTCTTCTTCTGGCATGATACAACCCAACATTCACTATAAATCATTCCAGTTCTCAGCCAAGAATGCAGCATTGTATTAAAAAAAAGTATATGTACATTCACGCCTGCAACTCATACATCTCTAATGTCACCATAAAACTTTTACCCCTAATACATTAAACAACCAGAGGGACATCACATATCCTTCTTTTATTCTATCATCAATAATGAACTATCCGTCTATTTAGTTTCATGCATGCTTCCATAATATGTCATTGTTAAAGCATTTCAAAGCCAATTTCCGACTTTATACTCCTGCAAAATGTTCCATACTTATATGTTTTTTTTTTTAAATCAACAAAGTTTAATAAACTTCTTTGCTATTGTCACACATTTCTCAATGACCGGCTGAAGAGCAAAAATTTGATATGCACATTCCTTGCTCAGAACAAAGCCAAGCTATACTCTAATTAAGTTCAATTTCTATTCATTATTTTGAGAGATAAATCTATCTTCTAAAGTTTTTCATACAGCATTTATTCTTTCTCTTTCCATTCTTCCTTTTATTTCCATGTTCATATTCCCCCTATGTTGATTTTTCACATAGCAAAAACCTGGTTTGTTCTACATTCAGAACTTCTCATTACTCTTATATCTTTCATTAATTTTCTAAGTCTCTAATTACAAATGATCAAGTTAATACAGTTATATTAATTCCTTTGCTAGGCATACATGTGAATAGACATATTTAAACCTAACCCTAACCTAAAACAAACACAGCTTTTCCTAAGTAGACATTCATCAAGCATTGATGAATGAAGCATGATAAATCTGCCTTATTAAGCATCACTGAATGTAATACATTTCTTCCATCTTTAGGGCACCTCAAGAAGAAGTATGCTCATTTCTCAATAATCAACCAAATTATTACCTGTTTACCAGTCTATGAACTGCTAGTGTCAGAAATCTATATAGTAGATTTTGTGGTTTGAGAATTAGATTGGGTTTGACTAGCTTTTTAAATATAGAGTTATTAACACTCAATACGAAATACAATTACTATGTTTTCGATGAAATTCAGAGAAGAGCATTTTAAGAATATTGGGGGTTTCTAATATGTTGATTAGTATTTTAAGTTTTTAAGTGTTTTTTGTTTAAAATTAGAAAGAGCCAGCTGAATTGTTATCTCTGTACTAAAGGAAAGTTGGAAGTCATTATTGTTATATTTATTTGATGTATAATTTTTGCCTCATAACTTTTCTTATGTTATTCCCCTTCTCTTTTTCCTTAGTTTGTTAGTTTGTATTTTAATGGTTGATGTTGGAATTAATAAAGATATAATTTAAAAAGATATCTATACACTATAGCAGTTACTTATTGTCGTGTCTGTCGGGAAAGAGACCAGGAGTCGGTGACTAGGTTTCAGCTCTTTATTGGTCCCCGGAACCGAACTGGGTTCCAAGGGAAAACTTTCGGCTTTTTATTTCCAAGCCGCCGCGGCCGCAGCCAATGGCACCACTTTGAATCTCCCGCGATTCGAATCCACCAATCGCGGGAGATTCTTAGCAGGCCAATCAGTCAGCTCGCCCAACCAATCAGATCGCCCCGCGCTTTGGCCAATCAAAACACGGGGCTTTCAAGAATGTAAATGAAGGTACAGAACACCCCTCCCCTCTTGGTTTGGTCCTACGTAACGTAGTCCCATAGGTAGGCGGGGCTCTGTACTTGTCTACTGGACCTGCGCAGGTCAGTCGTAGGTTGGTTCCCAGCCGGTTTGGTCGGGATCTCCGTGTCTCTCGGCCTCGTCGTTGGAACCGCCTGGTATGTCTTGCCGGGCCGCTCTTTGCAGCTCCCTCCCGGTCTACCCAGGTTGGTCGAGCTGCGGTTTTCGCCGATTATGTTTGGTCTTTCCGGGCTGGTCGAGCTGGCCTGGCTGTTTCTTCCTGGTGAGGTTTTGCGCTGGCTGCTTGCTGGTGAGTATGGCTGGTTTCTTTCTTCTGGGGTTTGGTGTCTGGGGTACTCCTTCCCCTCTAGGTTTGTACTGAGGGGGTTGGTTGTGTCTTTTGTAGCTGTCCTTGATCTTAATTGATCAATGTGGCATTTCCATGCTCGTCCGTCGGTTGTTTGTAAGCGGTACGAGCGTGGACCTGTCACCTGGGTTATGGTTGCTGGTATCCATAGTGGGTCTCCGGTTAGGTTCTTCGTGTAAACGGCATCGCCTGGTGCGAAGGATCGGTGTTTGCTGGTGGAGTCTGGGGGTTTCTCTGGGTTGTATGTGGGGGTGTAGTCTATCGAGTGGGGATCTTATTTTCCTCCCCATTAGTAGCTCTGCTGGGCTTTTATTTGTTGTAGTGTTCGGGGTTATGTGTTGTATAAAAAGCATTTTATTTATTTTGTCCTGGATCTCCCCGTGGTCTATTTTCTGGATGGTATTTTTTGTGAATTGAACCATCCATTCCGCCCTTCCGTTCGCCGCCGGATGCGCCAGGGCTGTCAGTGTGTGTCGTATGCCCCATTCCGCTAGGAATTTTTTGAATTCTAGCAAGGTGAATTGGGGCCCGTTGTCCAACACGAGGACGTCTGGGAGGCCGTGTGTCGCGAAGAGTTTGCAGAGTTCTTTGGTCACAGCCTCCATGGTGGTGGTTCTCATGTTGCTTACTTCCAGCCAGTTGGAGTAAGCGTCTATGGTTATTAAGAATGTGTGTCCCTTTGTGGGCCCGGCGAAGTCTATGTGGATCCTAGACCAAGGTCCCCTGGGGGTTTCCCACTCTAGAATTGGTGCCGTGGGTGAGCTTGGTCTAGTTTCCTGGCAACGTTGACACCTTGCTACCCAAGCCTCGATTTGTTTGTCCATCCCTGGCCACCAAGCGTAACTTCTGGCCAGGGCTTTTGTTCTAACAATGCCCCAGTGCCCCTCGTGTAACAACTCCAGTACCTTCCCTTGCAGTTTTTCCGGGATGACCGCCTTGTCCCCCCATAGTACACACCCTTTTAGTAGCGAGAGTTCTGTTTGCTGGTTCCGGAATGTTCTGAAAGTCTCGTCGTTGTCCTTTTCCGGCCATCCTTTCTCTACCCAATGCAACACCCGCGCCAGATGTTTGTCTTTATTAGTTTCTCGGGCAATGTCTGACGCGGTTATGGGTAGATCGGGCAGAGTCTCTATGCTGAGGGTGGTCGTCATGGGTGCTGGGTCAGTGTCTAATTTGGGTAGCGGTGAGCGGCTTAAAGCATCTGCATGGGTGATAGTCTTACCGGGTCGGTGTGTGAGCCGGTAATTGTAGGCGGCCAGGAATTCAGACCACCTTGTCATTCTAGGAGATAGAATGTTCGGGGTGGCCCTGTTCCCTGCGAGGATTCCCAACAGCGGCTTGTGGTCGGTGATGATGGTGAACGTCCAGCTGTAGAGGTATTCGTGAAACCTTTTCACTGTGGCGACGATAGCCAGGGCCTCTTTGTCCAGCTGACTGTAGTTCCGCTCCGGTTTGGTGAGGGTCCTTGAAAAGAATGCGATGGGTGCTTCTTTTCCATCGGGAAAAGTGTGGCTGAGGACGCCGCTGACGCCGAAGGGTGATGCGTCGCATGTAACTGCTAGTGGTAGGGTCTCGTTGTATTGGATGAGGACGGCATCTGAAGTGAGTAGGTCCTTGGTTTTCCTGAAGGCGGCTTCCTCACGTTTTCCCCAAGTCCAGGTAGCCGCCTTGTCCAAAAGCCTATGCAAAGGCTCCGCCGCAGTCGCCTTTTGGGGCAGGAACACATTATAAAAGTTAAGCAGTCCCAGAAACGCCTGCAGTTCCGTTTTTGACCTGGGTGTGGAGGCCTCTTTGATAGCTTTAATTTTGGTGTCGGTGGGGTGGATGCCATGCCGGTCTAGGAGGTACCCCAGGAATTCGACCCACTCTGTGTAAAGTTGGCACTTTTCCCTCTTTATCTTTAGCCCGGTTTCTTTGAATTTCATTCGCACCTCCCTTAGGCGACCCTTTAGTTCGGTCTGGTTGGCTGCCGATACTAGTACATCGTCGAAGTAGGGTACCACCCCCTTGATGCCTTGTAAGAGTCTCTTCATGAGGCTCTGGAAAATTCCAGGCACCACGCTGACTCTGAACTGGAGTCGGTTACATTGAAAGGCTCCCCGGTGGGTGACTATGGTTTGCGCCTCTGCGGTTTCCTCGTCGACCGGCAGTTGCTGGTATGCTTGGGCCAGGTCGAGTTTTGCAAAAACCTTGCCTCCCCCCAGTGGGTGTAGAAGATGCTGCACTACTGGGATGGGGTAAGCGCTTTGTTGCAAGGTGCTGTTTAGGGTAGCCTTATAGTCCCCACAGATTCTCACTGGCCCATCAGGCTCGACTGGGGTGACTATTGGGGTCTCCCACTGGGCATGGTCTATGGGTTGTAGGACCCCTTGCTTGACGAGCTTGTCAATTTGCTCATCAATTTTTGGCTTGAGTGCGAAAGGTACCCGCCTTGGTTTTAGGCGTCTCGGGGGAACGTTTGGGTCTAGGCTGAAAGATATAGGGGGCCCTCAGTACTTGCCTAGGGTGCCGTCGAATACTTCTTGGAAGTCCTGTGCCAGTTGCTGCTCTCAGTCGGCCTCGGCGATGTGGTCGATGCCCGTGACTTCGATGCCGAGCGGTGCGAACCATTGAAGTCCCAACAGGCTGGGTCAGTCTCGATCGACGATTGTGAGGGGAAGTTTTGCGGTGCATCCTTTAAATGTTACTCTAAATTGTCCTGTTCCGACTACCGGGATGCGGTTTCCCTGGTAGTCTTTACGGATTAGTCTCTAGTTCTCCAGTCCCCTCCTTTGGATGGTAGGCACCAAGCGTTTTATTTCCTGCCAGGCGACCATGGAGAGGTAGGACCCAGAGTCCACCTCCATCTTGCAAGGTTTGCCTTCGATGCCTACCTCCACGTAGACCTTGCGGGCGTCGGTGGTTGTTGCGTGGCCAATGATGACCGTCTGGTGCGTTTCTTCCCTCCGCCGGGTCTCGCCACCTCGTCGGGCTCATCCACTCCGGTCCCAACGGTTGTTGGCTGGGTGGTCTCTGGTTCTGGGCGGTGTGCTGTCCTGTCTCCACTCGCTGTGGTCCCACCGTCTGCGGCTGTAGGCTTTCTTAAGTCAGCAGACGCGGGCGATATGACCCTTTTTGTCACAGTGCCGGCAGACTGCATCGAAGAACCGGCATTCGGCTCTAGGGTGGTCGCCTCCACAACCGGCACATGCGGTCCCCGACTTACGAACCTGCCGGCTGCGCTGGTCGCGTCCTGCCTGTAGCCGGTGGATTTCCTCCTCCTCATCCGAAGTATCAGAGGTGGAGTGGAATTCGCCATGGTGGGTGGTCGTTTCAGGTTGGGCCTCGGTCGCCCGTACAGGGTGGTTGTTCGTGGTGCGGTCCCCGGCGTCCGGTCTCCGCATGCAGTTTGCTGACTGCCTGGTGGCTTCAGCTGCAGTGCCTTCGGTGATGGCATCGGTGAGGGTGATGTTGCCTTTGGCCATCAGTTGACTTTGTAGGATGGGGTCCCGAAGCCCGAGCATGACTCGGTCCCACAGGGCCTCGTCCATGTTGGAGAACCTGCATAGTCCTCCTAGGCCCCGCAGTTCTGCAACAAAGTCACTGAGGCTTTCGCCCGACCGTTGGTCCTGCTGATAAAACTCATGCCGTCGAATGAGGGTGGGCACGGCAGGAGCATAGTGCCTTCGTAGTAAGGGCTCGAGGTCATCCCAATCCATTGCAGTGATGTCAGCAGGTTTCGCTAGGACTTTCGCCATCTTGAACACTGCGGGCCCGCAGTGTGTCAGGAAGACGGCTCGTTTCTTTGGCCCGGTGGCGTCCTTCATGTCGCTGCATTCGAGAAACATGCGGAATCTGTCCATGTAAGATTCCCAGTCCTCGGTAGCGGGGTTGAAGGGTGCAAGCGGCGCGATGCTGGCCATCTCATCGGGTTTTCTGGCTTCCGTCGGATACGTGCTTATGGGGTTCAGGATCAAGATCCCATCCTCATCGCCAGTGTCGTGTCCGTCGGGAAAGAGACCAGGAGTCGGTGACTTGGTTTCAGCTCTTTATTGGTCCCCGGAACCGAACTGGGTTACAAGGGAAAGCTTTTTATTTCCAAGCCGCGGCGGCCGCGGCCAATGACACCACTTTGAATCTCCCACAATTCGAATCCACCAATCGCGGGAGATTCTTAGCGGGCCAATCAGCGCGGCTCATCCAACCTATCAGATCGCCCCGTGCTTTGGCCAATCAAAACGCGGGGCTTTCAAGAATGTAAATGAAGGTACAGAACACTTATGTTAATTTGCTTTAATCTGTTTAGAATTGACATATGTCTTCCATCAAGGATAGGCAACCCATGATCCTAGACCTGCATATGGGTCTTAATTTCATATGCAAGGCATGGCTTTGTCAACCAACCTGGGGCCCATGAAGGTGTGCACGTTGGATGTGGTTGATGGTGAAGACACTACTTCCTCCCTGTGCATAATTTGCTCCAGTGGTGGGGTTCAAATATTTTTTACTACCAGTTCTGTGGGCATGGCTTGGTGGGCGTGGCAGGGAGAAGGATACTGTAAAGTCTCCAATCAGAGGTGGTATTTGCCGATTCTCCAAACTACTCAAAATTTCCACTACTGGTTCTCCAGAACTGGTCAGAACCTTCTGAATACCACCTCTGCTTTGCTCCCTCCCTTTCCATTCTGTTTAGTTTTATTTTAATTAATGGGCAGCATATAAATTTGATAAATAAAAAAATAAAAATCTATTAAGACCTAAAGGACATTCGTCTCTCCTTTGCTTGCAGCCTGGAAGAACCAGTAGGGACGTCAAATACGGAATGAGCATCAATACAAACTCTGCTCCAATTCCCATCCAGGACATGCTTTAGCCCAGCCTACCCTGTGATTCCCTATTCCCTGAAAATATAGGGCCTTTCACAGGAAAATGTTTGTAAACTTATGATGAGTAAATGTTTCCTGTAAAAAAAAAAGTTGATCTTTGTAATGATGCCTGTATGCCATTTTAAAATTGACGTACTGAACCATGAACGTGAAGTAAATACAGCTCAAAGCTCTCTTTGTAGTGGGCCTGCTTTGGAGTTGAAAAAAAGAAATGTACAATGTGAATATTGAAAACAGAGAGAGGGGGAGGGGGAGAGGAAGGGAGGGATGGGGGAAGAGAGGGAGAGAATATTTCTTTTAGTATTGAGATAAGACTTGGAGAGAGAGTAAGCTGGTCAAAAATAGCTTTTCCTAAGGCTTGTTTGAATAGTTCCCAAGCAAGAATTAGGACAAGATCCAGATATTAGGATTTATTTGTGTAACTTGGACAATAGAACTTAAATTTGCCAGATGGTACTGCAAGTAGTTATTACACAAATCAGCATCTAGAGGGCTTCCATCTGTCAATGTTAACAACAGGAACAATATAGCTTAGGCCTAAGCTATTTACAGGACCACCTATATTCTTTACTTATGTTAAACAATAAGTAAACAATAAACTTCTAGCTGAGAAGAGGAAAAATCAGCTGATTCTCTCTTATTCACACACACACACAGAGAGAGAGAGAGAAACCCACATAGACCCACACAGAAACACACAAAAATGCACACACAGAGAGAGACCAGGACTAAAATGCCAAACCAGACCACAGCAGAGGTAGCATTCAGCAGGTTCTGATCAGTTCTGGAAAACCGGTACCGGAAATTTCACCTTGGCAAAGATCACCTCTGACTGGAGATTTTACAGTAGCCTTCCCCTGCCACACCCACCAAGCCATGCCCACAGAACCGGCAGTAAAAAAATATATAAAAATCCCACCACTGGACCGTAGCATATGATTTGTAATCCCAGAGCCTCCCACGCAAGGACACTCTGCACTACAGATTGTGAAAATCCAACTTCAGATAGATTTCTCTGAATACTCATTGGCTTCATTCACACCACACATGGAACCAACTACTTAAACCAGATGGGTTTGTACAATACACCAGGCTAAAAAGTGGTTTGCCTAGTTGCTGTGTCAGGATGTTGCACAATCATAGCCAGCAGGGCAATTGAAGACCTGGTTCTGAGAGCGGGCCTGGGGAACACACGGAGGGATGGAGCCCAAAAAATGGTTCGTGTGATGTGTTGTCACCAGGGTAGGGGGATTTTTATATTTTTTTATTAATTTATTATGTGATTATCCTTGTTAATTTTATTGTTTTATATATGAAGATTTATATTTCCTGTAAGCTGCCTTGAGTCACCAAGTACAAATAGGCGGCAATATAAATTTTCTAAAATAAATAAAGAATAACAATGCAGACTGAATTGAACCAAATTGCTGGAACTCTGCTCAGCTGCAGATGGCCACATGATAACATGACTGACGTCATATGTGTTATAGTTTATAGAGACGCCTTCATAATATAATGAAGGCCTGAAAATCACCTAACCAAATTTCATAACTAGGAGAACAGGGCCTCTTTATGTCCAGTCCATGTGCCAGTATCTGATGTCAAAGCAAACAATACACAAGGAACAGATTAAAAGAGACTGGATTCGTATTCTACTTCCTGAAGGCTTTCTCTGTTTTGCCCTATTCTTATTCTTTTATAATCACATGTGTTTTTCATAGTGATATCCAACATAAACTGCCATTAATAGTTCTCTTTCAATATATGTGTCCCTATCTCTCTTCTTCTTTCCTCCATTTTTACTATCTGTTCTGTCCTTAATTTGCATACTTGAAATCCCCGCGCTTTGATTGGCTAAAGCGCGGGGATTTCTGATTGGCCAGGCGAGCCGCGCTGATTGGCCCGATTGAAGTCTCCCGTGATTGGCTCACTCCAAGAGCGGGAGACTTGAATCGCTGCCATTGGCCGCGGCCGCCGCAGCGAAAAGGATAAAAGCCGCGGGCTTTTTCCTTTTCGCCGGTTCGGTTCACAACTGTCAAATAAAGAGCTTGAAACTTAGTCACCGACTCCTGGCTTCTTTTGCGGACACGACACTGGCGACGAGGGTGGGATCCCGACCCTGAACCGAACCCCGTGTCCAACAAGAGCCAGTTTCAGCACAGAGATGGCGAAAATCGCACCGCCCGCCCCCTTCAACCCCGCCACCGAGGACTGGGAATCGTTCTCAGACCGTTTCCGCATGTACCTCGAGTGCACCGGAATGAAGGACGCCCCGGGCCCGCTAAAACGCGCCGTCTTCCTCACCCATTGCGGAACCGAGGTCTTCCAGATGGCCAAGGCATTGGCCAAGCCGGCAGACGCAACCGCCATGGACTGGGACGTCCTCGAACCTATCCTGCGGCGCCATTACGCCCCCGAGGTCCCCATCCTGATCCGGCGCAACGAATTTTACCGCCGAGATCAGAAACCAGGCGAAAAACTGAGCGATTTCGTCGCCGAGTTGCGGCGCCTAGGAGGACTCTGTGAGTTTGAAGGTCTGAACAGCCTCCTAAGAGACCGATTCGTACTCGGCCTATGGGACCCTACACTCCAGAGCCAGCTTATGGCCAAGGGCGACATCAGCCTAGCAGACGCCCTCACCGCAGCCGCAGCCGCAGAAGCAACCCGCATTTCCGCTGACAGCATGCGAAAATCAGACGCGAAGGGCGGAAACAACAACCCGGCAAGGTCGGCCGACCCTAAAAGCGAATCAACTGCACACTACGGAGAATTCCAGTCTACGTCCAGCACGTCAGAAGACGAGGAGGACATACATCGCGTGCAGACGGGTCGCGGCGACCAACGGAACCGAAGAGGTCGTAGGTCGAGGACCAACTGTGCCGGGTGTGGCGGCGACCACCCCAGATCAGAATGCCGATTTTTTGACTCTATCTGTAGGCATTGTGAAAGACGGGGACACATCGCTCGAGTTTGCCACCAAAAGAAGACCCGCAGCCCGCCCAGATGGGAACATCACGACCGAAAGAAGGAAAGCCCCCCGCCCAGGACCAGAGATCGCCAATCGGACGGTCGGTGGGACCGAATCCAACGATCTTCAAGAGGCGGAGACAATCGGCGCAAGGAAGATACCCACCAGACGGTAACCATCGGCCACGCCATCTCCGACGGCGCCAGAAAGGTACACGTAGAAGTCCATATTGAAGGCCAACCATGGAAGATGGAGGTGGACTCCGGGTCCTACCTCTCCATGATTGCATGGCACGAGATAAAACGGCTAGTGCCCACCCTCCATAAGAGGAACATTAATGCCCAAAAAATCATTATAAAAGACTACCAGGGAAACCGCGTCCCGGTAGTGGGCACCAAGAACTTTAATGTAACTTACAAAGGCCGCACCGAACAACTCCCACTCACAATCGTCGATCGCGACCGCCCAAGCCTGCTGGGCCTACAATGGTTCGCCCCGCTTGACATCGCGCTGACAGGAGTCAACCACGTCGTCGACGACGGCTGGGAACAGCGGCTAGCCCAGGAGTTCTGGGAGGTCTTCGACGGAAGCCTGGGCAAGTACCAGGGGCCCCTTATCTCATTTGACCTAGACCCTAGGGTTCCCCCCAAGCGACTAAAACCTAGGAGGGTACCATTCGCCCTAAAACCTAAAATTGACGAGCAGATCGACAAGCTCGTCAAACAGGGGGTGTTGCAGCCGATAGACCATGCCCGATGGGAGACCCCTATAGTGACCCCAGTCAAGCCAGACGGGTCCGTGAGAATTTGTGGGGACTATAAGGCCACCCTAAATGGCGCGTTGCAACAAAGCGCCTACCCCGTCCCAATCGTGCAACACCTACTGCACTCACTGGGAGGGGGCAAGGTCTTTGCCAAGCTCGATCTCGCCCAGGCATATCAGCAGTTGCCGGTCGACGAAAAAACAGCGGAAGCCCAGACCATCGTTACCCATCGGGGGGCATTCAAATGTAACCGGCTCCAATTCGGAGTCAGCGTGGCACCAGGCATCTTTCAGAGCCTGATGGAACGTTTACTGCAGGGCATCAAGGGGGTGGTGCCCTATTTTGATGATGTATTAGTGGCGGCGCCAAACGAAGCCGAATTAGAAAACCGACTCAGGGAGGTCTTAACAAAATTTAAAAAGTAACGGGACTTAAAGTAAAACGAGAAAAATGCCAACTATGCACAGAGCGAGTGGAATTCTTGGGCTACCTTCTAGACCGGCATGGCATTCACCCTACAATTAAAAAAGTGAAAGCCATCAAAGAAGCCCCCACCCCAAGGTCTAAAACGGAACTACAGGCTTTCTTAGGCTTGCTGAATTTTTATAATGTTTTCCTACCCCAAAAGGCTACGGCGGCGGAGCCTTTGCATAGGCTCCTGGATAAGGCGGCAACCTGGACTTGGGGGAGACGAGAGCAAGCCGCCTTCCAAAAAACCAAAGACCTCCTCACCTCCGATGCCGTCCTGATTCAATTCAGCGAAACCTTGCCCTTGGTTGTCACTTGCGACGCATCACCTTTCGGCGTCGGCGCTGTCCTCAGCCATACTCTCCCCGACAAAAGAGAAGCACCCATCGCTTTCTTTTCCAGGACTCTAACTAAACCGGAGCGGAACTATAGCCAGCTGGACAAAGAAGCTTTGGCTATAGTTGCCGCCGTTAAGCGATTCCACGAATACCTTTATGGCCGCCCGTTTACCATTGTGACAGATCACAAGCTGTTGCTGGGCATCCTCGCAGGAAACCGAGCCACCCCGAACATTTTATCACCCCGGATGACAAGGTGGTCCGAGTTCCTGGCAGCCTACAGCTACGAACTGTTACACAAGCCAGGTAAGAAAATTTCGCACGCGGACGCTTTAAGCCGCTCGCCTTTACCAGACTCTGATCCTGACCCAGCACCAACAACAAACACCCTTAACATCGAAAATTTGCCCAACCTACCCATTACCGCGTCAGACATTGCCAGGGAAACTATCAAGGACAGGCGTCTGGCGCGAATTTTACATTGGGTGGAAAAAGGTTGGCCTGAAAGGGACAGTGACGAATCCGTTAAGACATTCAGAAACCGCCAGACTGAACTCTCACTACTCAAGGGATGTATTTTGTGGGGTGACAGGGTGGTCATCCCGGACAGGTTGCAAGGGAGGGTCTTAGAGATGCTGCACAAAGGGCATCCTGGCATCGTCAGAACTAAAGCCCTGGCCAGGAGTTACGCTTGGTGGCCAGGGATGGACAAGCAGATAGAGGCATGGGTAGCCAAATGCCAACGATGCCAGGAGACCAGACCCAGCCCACCCGCAGCACCCATCCTGGACTGGGAAACACCAAGGGGACCCTGGTCCAGAATCCATTTAGACTTTGCCGGTCCCACGAATGGACATACCTTTCTGATCACAGTTGACGCTTACTCCAACTGGTTGGAGGTAAGCGACATGAAATCCACTACCACGGAGGCCGTTATCAAAGAACTTTGCAAACTCTTTTCCACACACGGCCTCCCAGACGTCGTCGTCTCAGACAACGGGCCCCAGTTTACTTCCCTCGACTTCGAGAGGTTCCTGGCGGAGAGGGGCATCCGCCACGCATTAACAGCACCGGCGCATCCGGCGGCGAACGGTAGGGCGGAACGGATGGTACAATTTACCAAAAAAACCATCCGGAAAATGGACCATGGGGAGATCAACGACAAAATAAATAAACTCCTCTTTATACAACACATCACCCCGAACACCACTACCAACAAAAGCCCAGCCGAGTTGCTGATGGGTAGGAAGCTGAGGTCCCCGCTCGACAGGTTACACCCAACATATAACCCGGAGCGACCCCCAGACTCAAGTACAAAATACCGGACCTTTGCCCCCGGTGACTTAGTGTACGCGAAAAATCTGACGGGGGACCCCCTATGGATCCCAGCCGTCATCACTCAAATCACAGGTCCACGGTCGTACCGGCTCCAAACCACCGATGGGCGAGCCTGGAAACGACACATAGACCAGCTCAGGTCACGAACAGCAACGGACCTCAACCCCCAAAACACGAACCAAGGGGGGAGGGAATACCCGAATAAACAAACGCAAGAAAAAATAAACCAGCAGTACTTACCGGAACGCAGCCATCGCGATCCCCCACCGGAGAAGAACCACCTGGCCAGCTCAACCGACTCGGAGAAGCCAAGCGGGAGCGGCGAAACCCGTAGCTCAACCAACCCGGAAGGCCCAGGTGGGAGCCACGGAGAAAGAACCGGCCCGATCATCCAGCCGGTTCGCACAGAAGAGGGAGCAGCCAAAAACATGACCGCTCCGGCCGAAATCCAGCTTGCAACTGAGTTGCGCAGGTCAAGTAGGACTAGACGGAGCCCCGCCTACCTACGTGACTACGCAACGTGATGGACTATACCAAGAGGGGAGGGGTGTTCTGTCCTTAATTTGCATACTTGAAATCCCCGCGCTTTGATTGGCTAAAGCGCGGGGATTTCTGATTGGCCAGGCGAGCCGCGCTGATTGGCCCGATTGAAGTCTCCCGTGATTGGCTCACTCCAAGAGCGGGAGACTTGAATCGCTGCCATTGGCCGCGGCCGCCGCAGCGAAAAGGATAAAAGCCGCGGGCTTTTTCCTTTTCGCCGGTTCGGTTCACAACTGTTAAATAAAGAGCTTGAAACTTAGTCACCGACTCCTGGCTTCTTTTGCGGACACGACACTATCCATGCACTGTTTAGTTGGGAAATTAAATGACTCTGCGGTGTTCAGGAACAGATAGATCTGGACCAAGGGAGAACACAGACAATTTGTCTCTCTCGGAGTTTTCAAGGTCCTGTAATATCATCTGAGATTTATTTACAGGCCTATTTTCCAGTCTCTGTTGTACCCTGTAAATTAGCACTTCTATCAGCATAGGACAAGACAATACGCTAGAATAGAATAGAATAGAATAGAATAGAATAGAATAGAATAGAATAGAATAGAAGTTGGAAGGGACCTTGGAGGTCTTCTAGTCCAACCCCCTGCCTAGGCAGGAAACCCTACGCCACTTCAGACAACTGGTTATCCAACATCTTTTTTTAAACTTCCAGTGTTGGAGCATTCACCACTTCTGGAGGCAAGTTGTTCCACTGATTAATTCCTTTAACTGAAATGGTAACATAGATTTATATGATTTCACTACCTTCTACTGCAATGCAAATCCAACATTCTCAATTCCTTATACTTAGGGAGTGTTGAAAAATTACACCGAGTAATTTCCAGCCTATCTTGCCTCCAGGTCTCTTCCCATAAATCCTTAGACTGGTAGTCTTTGCTTAATGACCACGAAGCTAGCAATTATTCAAAGTTAGGACGGACCTTCCCGCAGCTACTTGTGATCCAGTGCCAAAGTTGTGACAGCCACAAGCCCACATTACCTCTCCCATGGTCATGTGATTGCATTTTGAGGACTTGGCAACTGACTCACATGTATGGTCATTTGGTGGTTCCTGCAGTCACATGATTGTGATTTGAAATGTTTGCTCCCAATTTCTGGTGTTTAATTCTGGAAAATGCCCATTGGAAAAAAATGGGTTTGCTTAATGGCTGCAGTGCTCGCTTAATGACCATCACAAAAATGTTGTAAAATGAGGCATAGTCAGATGGTGACCAGATCAATGACCCTCATGATTTAAGACCATAATTTAGGTAATCCTTGACTTATGCAAGTTAGATCACAGCAAACACACGCACCTCTCAGTTCAGCTAATAAAAAAATATACTAAATGTTTAAAGATCAGCCATGATCCAAAAAAAAAAAAAAATTAACTGGCAGAATGAAACAAAAGGCAGGCAAAAGGAAGCCAAAAAAAAAAAAAGACATGAACAACAAACAAGGCATAAGAAGAAACAACGGCTTAGATAATAGCTAATTATATCATTGTGTAGATGTATACATAATTGTATAAATTAATTGTATAAATGATACCTAATTGCATCATCTATAGTTAGTGTTAAGCCTGGTTTCCCCAACCAGGGTTAGGGAGACAAGCTAAACAGAATGTGCAGCTTAGTCAGATAGGCACACAGATAAATGAGTGAGCTAAGCTTGTATGTTTATTAACATACAGTAAAAATGATAGATACGCTTGTGCTATCAAATATATAGTTTATTCCATTATGAGTTCATCGCATAGTCAAAATAACAGTCCAATAGTCATGTATCATTTAGTCAGTCCATTCAGGGATATTCAGTTAGCAAAGTCCGTGTTGAATACCCTTTGTCAATTTACTTACAAGCCAGTCCTTTGTTGAGCAATGCAGTCTTGTGTCCTTGCAGTAATCAGGTATCATCAAAGCCAGAGAGATAGCAAGCTGTCGTCTTGCTTCTTTTAAAGTGCTTTCACAACCACTCCCTTAATTACTGTCCCACAGTTAAAGTTGCAGACACTTTAACATACAAACTATGATTACATATTATTATTTACCTAAACCAGTTAGGGTAAAACAATGTTATCCCTAACATTCTCCCCTTTTAGGTTAAATAATAATGTATCTATTTACATCTTTAAATCATATTTGTTACAACTCTCTTTAAACTTAATTACTCCTTGAGCTTTTGTAAATTGGTCTGCAATGTTTTCTTCCGTCATGCAGTATTCCAATTTAATTAGCCCATTCTTTACAGATTTTCTAACATTTAAGTATCTTAAATCAGTATGCTTTGATCTAGTTTTTACAGCAATACTAGTAGCTAACTTTATAGCTGCTTGGTTATCCTCGTACACAATAATGGAATATTTTACAGTTATACCCATGTCTAATAATAACTGTTTGTACAAAATCAAATCAGTGCATAATAATGACAGACATGAAAATTTCGCTTCCATTGTGGACAAGCTGATATGCTGTTGTCTGATTGACCTCCACCCTATTAGTGTCTTACCAAATAATATAGCCATCCCAGATGTTGATTTTTTAGTGTTTATGTCAGTTGCAAAACTTGCACCTGCATAGGCACTAAGACTCAAATCACCCTTTGGTTCTATATACAATGCATGGTTCATTGTTCCTTTAAGATATCTTAAAATTCTCTTTAATGATTGCCAATGACATTGTTGTGGATCTGAATTAAAACGTGCCAGCTGATTTACACTATAAGCTATATCAGGCCTAGACCAATTGCTTATATATGATAAGCTACCAATCAAAGATTGATATATGGACTTATCAAATTTGGGACTTTGATCATCAGTTTGGCAAACTTCCTGACTCATTGGAGTCTTTGCCGGTTTACAAAATTCCATTTTAAACGTTTTAATTAATTGGCAAATTTTATCTTCTTGAGATATCTTAAAACCATTTTTTGTTTTGTTAATTGTCAATCCTAGATACTTTTTAATTTCACCTAAATGCTTTAATTTTATCTTTTTGACTAATAATGATATAATCTCATTAGCTTCATTATTAGTCTTAGTTATCAAAGCAATATCATCTGTAAATAATAACAATAATGACACCGTTCCATTATTTTCTCTTTTAAATACACATGGATCTGCTAAACCAGATTTAAAACCTATATTGTTTAACTCTTTCACAATATATTGGTTCCACTCAAACCCAGATTGTTTCAATCCGTAAAGACTCTTTTTGAGTTTCCAACAATCATTACTATTTACTTTATTGTCTTTTATACCGACTGGTTTTCTTAAATATATAGTGTGCTGCAATGGTGCATGTAGATAAGCAGTTTCCACATCTAAATGGTTAATGACATAGTTTTTCTTAGCTGCCCACACTAATGCTGCTCTTAAAGATGTTGCTTTAAGACTTGGTGCAAAAACTTCATCATAATCAAATGTAGTTTGATTATATCCTTGAGCTACTAACCTAGCTTTATGGGTAATAGTCCCATCATTTCCAGTTTTTACTTTAAATATCCATTTGCACCCAATGGATTTTACTCCTGGAGGTAATTTAGCATCTTCATAAACTTTCATTACCTTTAATGAATTTAGTTCCTTTTCCATTGCCTTTTGCCAATTCTCCTGATCCTTAGCAGGATACATCCTAAGTTCATCTACACTAGTTGGAACTTTAGTTACTTGGCAAACTATACTTGCTTGATATCTCTCAGGTGGTCTAGTTACACGTGTAGTACGTTTAGGTATTACAGGACTTATAGGTGGACTTTCATTAATTAACTGTACTTGATTATCTAACTCTTCCTGATCAACTGTTTCCTCTTGTTCTGGTCCTATTTGCTCTTCTTGGATTTCTTCTTTAATTGGACTCTTCTTATAACTAGTCTGTTCTTTCTGCCTTTTGTAGGGTTCTACAATTACTTCATTATTTAAATCTTGCTCTAATCTATTCCATCCTACATGTTCTAGGAATTTAGCACTAGCACTGGTGTAAACTCTAGATGTACCTGGTTCTCAGAATCTATAAGATCTATGATTAGATGTATATCCTACAAAATACAATCTTTTAGCTCTATGCTGTCCTTTGTGTCTAAGTTGTGTAGGGATATGCACCCATGCTGGTGCTCCAAATGTGTGCATGTAACTTAAATCAGGTTTTGTACCATGCCACAGTGTGAATGGTAATTCACCTGTTGTTGAATTAACAACATTATTTAATATATGATTACCACACATTATTGCTTCTCCCCATAAATTGTCAGGTAATCCTGAATCAGACATCATAGTTCGTGCCATTGATTGTAATGTTTGGCCTCTTCTCTCTATAAAGGCATTATGTTGTGGCCTATATGGTGCAGACATTTTATGTTGAATACCTAACATTCTTAGTCTGTTCTGGAATTTATTATTTGTAAATTCCGTACCATTATCTGTTATAAGAGTTACTAATTTCTTTTTAGTTTTCCTTTCAGCAAATTTTATCCAATTAAAGAGATTTTGATACGTTTCAGTTTTGCTCTTCATTAAATAGCAAAACCCATATCTAGAATAATGGTCCATTATACTTAGTATGTAACGAGCTCCTCCTACACTTGGTTTTTTAGGACCTATTAAATCTGCAAATACTACCTCTAAAGGTTCTTTGGTAGTAAATCCATCAACTCTATTTGCCGGTGTAACCCTGGCTTTACTTTGATTGCAGATAGAACATTGCAAATACTTATTACAAGGTTTCAAACTTATTCCCTTAGATAATTCAACAGTTTTCTTAAGCATTTTAAAATTTAAATGCCCTAGCCTTCGATGTAACAAGTGAATACATTCATCATGAGGTTTCATATTTTCATAAACTGTGTTAGCCACCTTTAAACCATCATCATTTAACACATATAATTCACCTCTTAAAGATGCAGTAATTCTCTTATCTTCTTTCTCAATTATGCAGTTATCTCCCCTAAATGTAACTACATATCCTAGTTTAACCAAAATTCTAACTGAAATTAAATTAAACTTAAGTTGTGGTACATATAACATTTTTACATTCTCTTTTATAAAAGAACAATATGCTATACCTTGACCTTTAGCTTTCAGTTTCCAGCCATTGGCTAACGATATCTGCTTTGTACTCTTGGACATTTTAATAAAATTATTCTTATCATTTGTTATACAATGTGATGCTCCACTATCAACCACCCATAAATTATTTTTTACAGCTCCGTTACTATACATGGCTAACTCTAAATTTTTCTTTATCTTTTGATGACTTTTTGTATTCTGGCCAGCGTTCTGGCACTTTGCCTTTTTACAAAATCTTGCCAAATGTCCTCTTCCTCCACAATTAAAACACTTTTTAATTGCGTATGCAGTAGGAGTTTCATTATCTTGTTTTTGAGGTTGCTCCCTCCTTAATTCATCTCTTTCAAGCCTTCTTCTGGCCTCTTCAATCAATCTGCCAGTTATATCAGTTAAAGTTAGGCTTTCCTTTGGCAATATTTCAAGGGAAGTGACGTAGTTATCATAGGTTTCATCGAGGGAAGATAGAATTATATAGACTTGGTGTAGTTCAGAGAAAATAAGCTCTTTCTCGTGCAGTTCTTGAAAAATGCTTTGCATAGTTTTCAAATGACTCAGCATATCACCATTCTTACGGAGATGTGTACTGAAAAGTTTCCGTGTTAGATTTATGTGAGCACCAACATTATCTCGGACATAAATCCTCTTCAGCTTCTGCCAACACCCAACAGCTAATTTCTCTCCGTGGATATAAACAAGCTGGTTATCAGTTAAGGTTAAAGCAATAATGCAAATTGCTTGTTCATTTTTATGCATAAATTCTTCTATCTTTAATTTATCTTCCTCATCCTCTGGATCCCATTCTTCTACATTTGGTGGATTTTCAATTATGTTCCACAAACCTTCTCTTCGTAGAAGCAGACTACATTTCATAGACCATGATACATAGTTTGTTCCATCCAACTTGGATATCAGGGACAAACTTTGTAGATTGACTTGTGCCATGTTTTCTTATATGGATATAAAAATATAATTAATAAAACACAGCTGTCTGTTTACTGTAATGTATAACAACACAAACTCTCACTTTTACATAAATCTGTTTTATCCTAGTTAAACTGACTTTGCAGCCTCTGGGCCCATAACCAGTGTTAAGCCTGGTTTCCCCAACCAGGGTTAGGGAGACAAGCTAAACAGAATGTGCAGCTTAGTCAGATAGGCACACAGATAAATGAGTGAGCTAAGCTTGTATGTTTATTAACATACAGTAAAAATGATAGATACGCTTGTGCTATCAAATATATAGTTTATTCCATTATGAGTTCATCGCATAGTCAAAATAACAGTCCAATAGTCATGTATCATTTAGTCAGTCCATTCAGGGATATTCAGTTAGCAAAGTCTTTGTCAATTTACTTACAAGCCAGTCCTTTGTTGAGCAATGCAGTCTTGTGTCCTTGCAGTAATCAGGTATCATCAAAGCCAGAGAGATAGCAAGCTGTCGTCTTGCTTCTTTTAAAGTGCTTTCACAACCACTCCCTTAATTACTGTCCCACAGTTAAAGTTGCAGACACTTTAACATACAAACTATGATTACATATTATTATTTACCTAAACCAGTTAGGGTAAAACAATGTTATCCCTAACAGTTATATATCAAAAGACACAGAACTTTCCAGAATTACTGAAAACAATACTGTGAATGCTTAGCAGGGACAGTTTCAAAAGGAGTGGACTTAAATACTCATTTCAGTATTAACCCTTTCATTTATCCTGCAGCAAAATAGATGGAAAGCAGGACATCAGGTGATACCACTTCTATTCTGCACTGTTAAAGAAACGATTTGGTAGACTGGGATTACATCACCAAGAAAATACTGGTCTTATCTGGTAGATTTTTACCACCATATTATTTTCATCAACATTGCAGACCTATACTGAACACTTCAGATAATTCTCACTTAATGATTAGTCACTTAGCAACTGTTCAAGTCACAATTAACCCCCCCAAAAGGCACAACCTTATTACACTACCCCATAATCATGATTGCATTTTGGATGTTTGGCAACTAGTTCATATTTACAGCCATTTGCAGGGTCCCACAGTCACATAACTATCTTTTTCAACAGGTTTTGCCAGTTTCTGGCATTTATTTCCAGTTTCCAACAAAAAACACCCATTGGATAAAACAGATTAAGTTAACTGCCATATTTACTTAATGGTTGCTGCAAAAAAGATTGTAAAATAGGGCATGATCACATGCCAACTCCTTAACAACTGCAACAACTTACAACCATAATTCCAGGCTCAATTACTGATGTAAATTGAGAGCAGCCTGAAAAGTAATTATTCTATAGTACAATTCTCTATGGTATCCAAAGCAGGTTGACATGTTTGAGGCTTAGATAATGAGAACAAACATGGAAGAAATTCCTGAAATGCAGCTTCCAAGTGGTTCGGAATAATACAAGACAAAAGTAAGCTGGGCAAACATATTAATCCTCTAAACTTCCATTTATTGTAATATTTATATCAGCTTTTTTATCAGATAACAGATAATCAGAGTTGGAAGGGATCTTGTAGGTCATCTAGTCCAACCCCCCTGCCCAAGCAGGAGACCCTACACCATTTCTGACAGATGGGAGTCCAATCTCTTCTTGAAAGTCTTAAGTGATGGCGCTCCCACAACTTCCAAGGGCAAGCTGTTCCATTGGTTGATTGTTCTCACTGTCAGAAAATTTCTTCTTATTTCCAGGTTAAATCTCTCCTTGTTCAGTTTCCATCCATTATTCCTTGTCTGGCCTACAGGTGCTTTAGAAAATAGCTGGACCCCTTCCTCTCTGTGGCAGCCCTTCAAATATTGAAAGACTGCTATCATGTCTCCCCTGGTCCTTCTCTTCATTAGACTAGCCATGCCCAGTTCCTGTAACCGTTCTTCATGTTTTAGTTTCCAGTCCCCTAATCAACCTGTTTGCTCTTTTCTGCACTTTTTCTAGAGTCTCAACATCTTTTTTATAGAGTGGTGACTAAAACTGGATGCAGTACTCTAGATGTGGTCTTAGTAAGGTTTTATAGAGTGGCATTAGTACCTCCCTTGATCTCAATTGTATCCCTCTGTAAATGCAACTTTGGATTGCATTAGCTTTTTTGGCGGCGGCTGCACACTGCTGGCTCATATTTAGCTGGTTGTCCACTAAGACTCCAAGATCCCTATCGACTATAGATGTTCTGCCAACTATAAAAAATACCACATTTCCTGAAAAGTTGATTATCTGATGTACCACAACAAGCCTCTTGTTCAAACCAGCCATTCTTACCTACTATACTTCCTTCTTGCCAAGAAATAACATGATGTCATTTCTACAAATGAAGTGCAATCAACATCACATTTTTGTTCCCAAGTAATTTGATAAACAAGTGCTGTCCTGTTTTTCTCCCAAGGAAGGAGAAAGTTGGTTTCCCTCCTTTTCACTGTAAAAGAAAACATTTGTGCATGATTTCCAGAGAAGGTTTTGCTGACTGGTTGGAGGGAAACAGAATATTGCCATTTTAATTTGTTTTCTGTGGCTTCTTTCCAATGATCTCAGCCAAGATTTAATTCAGACAACACAGAGGGTATGGATGCAGTGTCATGTCCGCGAAATGACGCCAGGAGTCGGTGACTTAGTGCAAAGCTCTTTATTTGATTTGCTGGAACCGAACTGCCGAAAGGAAAAAAGCCCGCGGCTTTTATTTCTTTCGCTGCGGCGGCCGCGGCCAATAGCAGCACTTCGAATCTCCCACGTTCTGAACGGACCAATCGCGGGAGATTCTTAACGAGCCAATCGGCGCGGCTCGCCTGACCAATTGGAAAGCCCCGCGCTTTGGCCAATCAAAGCGCGGGGATTTCAAGTATGCTAATGAAGGACAGAACACCCCTCCCCTCTTGGTTCAGTCCTTACGTTGCGTAGTCACATAGGTAGGCGGGGCTCCGTCTGGTCCTACTTGACCTACGCAACTCAGTTGTAGGCTGGATCTCGGCCGGTTCGGTCGGGATCTTCGTTGCTCCTGCTGCTGCTGTGGGAACCGGCTGGTCGATCGGGCCGGTCCTTTCTCCGTAGCTCCCTCCTGGGCCTTCCGGGTTGGTTGAGCTACGGGTTTCGCTGCTTCCGCTCGGTCTTTCCGGGTCGGTCGAGCTGGCTTGGCTGTTTTTTTCTGACAAGGGGTCGTGATGGCTGCGTTCCGGTGAGTACCGCTGGTTTATTTTTCCTTGGATTCGGTCCCCTGGGTATTCCCTCCCCCCTTGGCTTGCGTTACGGGGGTTGGGTTCGCTTGCGGTCCGCGACCTAAGTTGGTCGATGTGGCGTTTCCACGCTCGTCCGTCTGCTGTTTGTAGCCGGTACGAGTGTGGGCCTGTTGTTTGGGTGATGACGGCTGGGATCCATAGAGGGTCTCCCATCAGGTTTTTTGCATATACGGGGTCCCCGGGTGCGAACGTTTGGTTTTTGGTGCTTGAGTCTGGGGGCCTCTCCGGGTTATACGTAGGGTGTAACCTGTCGAGTGGGGACCTTAGCTTTCTACCCATTAGTAGTTCGGCTGGGCTTTTGTTGGTTGTGGTATTCGGGGTTATGTGTTGGGTAAAGAGTAGTCTGTTGATTTTCTCTTGGATCTCCCCGTGGTCTATTTTCCGGATGGTCTTTTTAGTGAATTGGACCATCCGTTCCACCCTACCGTTCGCCGCCGGGTGCGCCGGTGCTGTTAGTGCGTGGCGGATGCCCCTTTCCGCTAGGAATTTTTCGAATTCCAGCGAGGTAAACTGGAGCCCGTTGTCGGAGACGACGACGTCTGGGAGGCCGTGTGTTGCAAAGAGTTTGCAGAGTTCTTTGGTTACGGCCTCCGAGGTTGTTGTCTTCATGTTGCTTACCTCCAGCCAGTTGGAGTAAGCGTCAACTGCTATGAGGAAGGTGTGTCCATTTGTGGGCCCGGCGAAGTCTATATGGATTCTGGACCAAGGTCCCCTTGGGGTTTCCCACTCTAGGACGGGTGCTGTGGGTGGGCTGGGCCTTGTTTCCTGGCATCGTTGGCACCTAGCTACCCAGGCCTCTATTTGTTTGTCCATCCCTGGCCACCAAGCGTAACTTCTGGCCAGGGCTTTAGTCCTTACGATGCCAGGGTGCCCCTCGTGCAGCATTTCTAAAACCTTCCCCTGTAGCTTTTCCGGAATGACCACCCTGTCTCCCCATAGTATGCACCCTTTTAACAACGAGAGTTCCGTTTGGCGGTTTCGAAACGTTTTGACGGACTCGTCGTTGTCCCTTTCCGGCCACCCTTTCTCCACCCAATGCAACACCCGCGCCAGACGCCTGTCTTTATTAGTCTCTCGGGCAATGTCTGATGCAGTTATGGGCAGGTTGGGTAGAGTCTCTATGCTGAGGGTGGTCGTCGTGGGTGCTGGGTCGGTGTCGGGTTCCGGTAGCAGCGAGCGGCTTAAGGCGTCTGCATGGGAGATCGTCTTACCCGGTCTGTGTATGAGTTCGTAGTTGTAGGCCGCCAGGAACTCGGACCACCTTGTCATTCGGGGAGACAGAATGTTCGGGGTGGCCCGGTTCCCTGCAAGGATTCCCAGCAACGGCTTGTGGTCCGTTATGATGGTGAAGGTCCGGCCGTAGAGGTATTCGTGGAATCGTTTTATGGCGGCAACTATAGCCAGAGCCTCTTTGTCCAGTTGGCTATAGTTCCGCTCTGGTTTGGTGAGGGTCCTTGAAAAGAACGCGATGGGTGCTTCTTTTCTGTCAGGAAGGGTATGGCTGAGGACAGCGCCGACGCCGAAGGGTGATGCATCGCATGTGACAGCCAGAGGCAGGGTCTCGTTGAATTGTATGAGGACGGCGTCGGAGGTGAGGAGGTCCTTTGTTTTTTGGAAGGCGGCTTGCTCCTGTTTCCCCCAAGTCCAGGTCGCCGCCTTGTCCAGGAGCCTATGCAAGGGCTCCGCCGCCGTCGCCTTTTGGGGTAGGAAAACATTGTAAAAGTTCAGTAACCCCAAGAATGCTTGTAGTTCAGTCTTTGATTTAGGGGTGGGGGCTTCTTTGATGGCCTTGATTTTTTTGCTTGTGGGGTGAATGCCGTGCCAGTCTAGGAGGTAGCCCAAGAATTCCACTCGTTCCGTGCAAAGCTGGCATTTTTCCCTCTTTACTTTCAGTCCCGTCTCTTTAAATTTAGTTAGGACCTCTCTTAGTCGACCTTCTAGTTTGGCTTGGTTGGGTGCCGACACTAGGACGTCATCAAAATAAGGTACCACCCCCTTGATACCTTGCAATAGCCTCTCCATTAGGCTCTGAAATATGCCCGGTGCCACGCTGACTCCGAATTGGAGTCGGTTGCATTTGAATGCTCCCCGGTGGGTGACAATGGTTTGTGCTTCTGCCGTTTGCTCGTCGACCGGCAACTGTTGGTATGCCTGGGCGAGATCGAGCTTGGCGAAAACCTTGCCCCCTCCCAGTGAGTGCAGTAGGTGTTGCACTATTGGGACGGGGTAGGCACTTTGTTGCAGCGCGCCATTTAGGGTGGCCTTATAGTCCCCACAGATTCTCACCGACCCGTCGGGCTTGATCGGGGTGACTATGGGGGTCTCCCACCGGGCGTGGTCTATGGGCTGCAGTACCCCCTGTTTGACGAGCTTATCAATTTGTTCGTCTATTTTGGGTTTCAGTGCGAATGGCACCCGCCTTGGTTTCAGGCGTTTGGGGGGGACGTTAGGGTCTAGGTCGAACGAGATAAGGGGCCCTCGGTACTTGCCCAGGTTTCCGTCGAAGACCTCTTGGAACTCCTGGGCTAGTTGCTGTTCCCAGCCGTCGTCGGTGACGTGGTTGACTCCCGTGAGGGCGATGTCGAGCGGGGCGAACCATTGCAGTCCCAGTAGGCTTGGGCGGTCGCGGTCGACGATCGTTAGGGGGAGTTGTTCGGTGCGCCCCTTATATGTTATGTCAAAACTTTTGGTGCCGACTACCGGGATGCGGTTTCCCTGGTAGTCCTTCACAATGAGTCTCTGGTTGTCTACGTTCCTCCTTTGGAGGGTAGGCACCAACCGCTTTATCTCGTGCCATGCAATCATGGAGAGGTAGGACCCGGAATCCACCTCCATTTTGCACGGCTGGCCCTCGATGCGTACCTCGAAGTGGATTTTCCGGGCGTCGTTGGTGATGGCGTGGCCGATGGTGACCGTCTGGTGGGTCTCCTCTCTCCGCCGGTTGTCGCCGCCTTGCGAGGGTCGTCCGTTCCGGTCCCATCGGCTGTCCGAGTGGCGATCTCTGGTCCGGGGTGGTGTGCTCTCCCTCCTCCGGTCGCTCTGGTCCCATCGAGCCGGACTGCGGTTTTTCTTCAGGCGGCAAACCCGGGCGATGTGCCCCTTTTTGTCGCAATGCCAGCAGATGGAATTGAAAAACCGGCATTCCGACCTGGGGTGGTCGCCGCCGCAACCGGCACAGTTGGTCCTTGACTTACGACCTCTCCGGTTCCGTTGGTCGCGCCCTGTCTGGAGTCGATGGATGTCTTCCTCGTCTTCGGACGTGCTGGATGCCGAGTGGAAATCGCCCTGGTGTGTTGTCGTCTCGGTTTTTGGTTCGGTCGACCTTGCTGGGTTGTTGTTTCCGCCGCGGTTCCTCATGTCCGGTCTGTGCATGCTATCGGCGGAAGTTCGGGTTGCTTCTGCGGCTGTGGCTGCGGTGAGGGTGTCTGCTAAACTGATGTCGCCCTTAGCCATCAGCCGGCTCTGGAGGGCGGGGTCCCACAGACCGAGCACGATTCGGTCTCTCAGGGCGTTGTTTAATTATCAAATTCACAGAGCCCCCCTAGGCGCTGCAGCTCGGCAACGAAGTCGCTGACTCTCTCACCCGATCTCTGGTCCCGCCGGTAGAACTCGTTGCGCCGGATCAGGATGGGTACCTCTGGAGCATAGTGTCGCCGAAGGATGGGTTCAAGGACATCCCAGTCCATGGCGGTTGCATCGGCGGCCTTGGCCAACGCTTTGGCCATCTGGAAGACCTCGGTCCCGCAGTGGGTGAGGAAGACGGCGCGTTTCAGCGGGCCCGAGGCGTCCTTCATGCCGGTGCACTCGAGGTACATGCGGAATCGGTCGGAGAACGATTCCCAGTCCTCGGTGGCGGGGTTGAAGGGGGCGGGCGGTGCGATTTTCGCCATCTCGGTGCTTCGTCTGGCTTCCGTCAGACATGTGGTTCGGTTCAGGGTCTGGATCCCATCCTCGTCGCCAGTGTCGTGTCCGCGAAATGACGCCAGGAGTCGGTGACTTAGTGCAAAGCTCTTTATTTGATTTGCTGGAACCGAACTGCTGAAAGGAAAAAAGCCCGCGGCTTTTATTCCTTTCACTGCGGCGGCCGCAGCCAATGGCAGCGCTTCAAATCTCCCGCGTTCCGAACGGACCAATCGCGGGAGATTCTTAACGAGCCAATCGGCGCGGCTCGCCTGACCAATTGGAAAGCCCCGCGCTTTGGCCAATCAAAGCGCGGGGATTTCAAGTATGCTAATGAAGGACAGAACAGATGCAATGAGGAGGAGGATCAGTCACTCAGGTTGGAAAATTGGTCTTTGCTGAAGCTCTACTCTGAATGGAGAACATAATCCGAAGCACAGGAGTTCTCATAGATGTTGTACTTTCTGGGAAGAGTGGGTGACAGCAGCCTGGCATCATGAAAGTCTGGAGCAATAAAAACAAGTATAGTTTTAGTTAACCATTCACTAAGGCTAGACTATGATTGTATTTCTCATATCTTTCAAGTCAGGTCACACCTTGTGTATCAGGCTAAGAAAACCACTTCCTGTTGCAATCTCAGACTCTGAGGCCTTATTAAGGCCTTAAAATGATTTGGAGAAGTTCTACTTGATGGAACGCCCCTTTGAAGATTTGTGATGCTGTATGAACTGTTTCCCTTTCTCCTACCTAGGTGGGAATGCATGAGCCACGAAGGACATGATACAGCATCATTCTGTCCTTCCAATGTTCTTTATTTATTTTATTTATTTATTTTAGTTGTCAAGCATGTATTAGATAACAGATATAAGTATAATATGATTATTAATACATGGAATGGGTAAGAATAAAAGGAAACATTAGGACAGGGACGGTAGGCACGTTGGAGCACTTTTGCATGTCCCTTAAAGACCTCTTAGGAATGGGGTGAGGTCAACAATAGATAGTCTAAGGTTAAAGTTTTTGGGGTTTGAGGAAGAAATCACAGAGTCAGGTAGCGTATTCCAGGCATTGACCGCTCTGTTGCTGAAGTCGTATTTCCTGCAATCAAGTTTAATGTGCTTTACCTTGAGTTTGTATCTATTGTGTGCTCGTGTATTGTTGTGGTTGAAGTAGTCATTGGCAGGTAGGACATTGCAATGGATAGTTTTATGTGCTACGCTTAGGTTGGACCGAAGTCAGCATAGTTCTAAGTTGTCTAAGCCTAAAATTTCAAGTCTGGTGGCATAAGGTATTCTGTTCTCCTTGATTCAGTCCTGAGTCACTTCGTAGTTGGAACAGGAACAGATTATAGAACAGGATAGCCCAGAAAGAAGCTTTCAAGATCACTCTCCCAGTTTTGCTCTCTCTTAAAGATGACTCAGGAAAAGACAGGGAAATCCAAAAGATGAAAATGATATTCCTCAGAGTTCCTCAAATGAAACCAAAAGGGTTTGTTGTTGTTGTTGTTGTTGTTGTTTTTGTATATACACCGAGCTATTGTTTGCTGTATTCATGATTTAGTCAAGAAACCAAATTGGCTGAGTTCACATATACAGCAATGCTAAGCCATCCACTCCAATCTGCCAACCATAATAGCTGGATCTGCAGGCTCTGAAGCTTTTACTGTATTCAGTGTGAATGTGGTTGAAGAAAGTTGAATGGTGAGTGAGGAAGCGAAAACACCAGTCTCCAGTGGAACAGATTGCCTTCAGAAGTTGTGAGTGCTGCATTACTGCAGGTTTTCAAGAAAAGAGTGGACAACCATTTATCCAGGGTGGTATAAGGTCTCCTGCCTTGGGCAGGGAGCTGGATTAGAAGACCTCTAAGATCCCTTCCAGCTCTATGATTCTAGGATTCCCTGAAAGTAAGCCACAATTCCTGATTACATATACCTGTAGATTGAGGACTGGCTAAGCTTAAAAGGTGGTTAGATAGTGGCATCAATGCAATAAACATGAATTTGGACCAACTTGTGGTGACAATGAAGGGCTCTGTTCCATGGGATTGCAAAGAGTCACACATGATTTAGCAACTGACCCACAACAAAGCTTAAAGGCTGTTCTATTGAAAGGGCAAGTGTAGGGATTGGAGAAGAAGATGGAAGAAGCAGGCACTAGAAACAATGACAAAGAGAAGCCTTCAGAGGAAATGGTGGGAATTCCCTTATCAAGGCCCATAGAAACAGATTCCCTAACTATTCTATGCTGTCTGTTTGGGATCTGGCTCATTTGTCAGGCACTAATTACAACTGGCCAGAGTTTAATAAAGGCTTCTTGCTGTGGCTGGGGTACCAATGGAGTCTACTGGTGTAAAGCAAGACACCAAGCCTCAAATTACTGCTGTTTGTCCAATGGTGGGATTCAAAAAATTTTACTACCCGTTCTGTGGGCATGGTTTGGTGGGCGTGGCAGGGGAAGGATACTGTAAAATCTCCATTCCCTCCCCACTCCTGGGGGAAGGTTATTGAAAAATCCCATTCCTTTCCCACCCCACTAACCTGCTTTCCAGCTCTGTTCTCCTGTGCAGGGCAACAAAAGAAGACCCAGCTGATCAACTGGGATTCGGAGGCAGAGAGTAGATGGGGGTAGGGCCAGTCAGAGGTGGTATTTACCGGTTCTCCAAACTACTCAAAATTTCCGCTACCAGTTCTCCAGAACTGGTCAGAACCTGCTGAAATCACCTCTGTGTTTGTCCCATTTTCTCCCTCGATCTGAATATTTTTATGTTTGAAAATGTTATGCTTGATCTGGCTTGCAGACACTCCAAAGAGACTATCTTGCTTTCTACCCTTGCCCTGAATGCTTAAGAGTCTGTGAAGAATAAGTGCTGTAGGTTTTCTATATCTTTGGAGTTCAGTGTTTGGCTGCTGTTACTCATGAGTCAGCTCTCCACCTTTCTGTTTAGAAGGGACTTTGCCAAGACTTAGGGATGAATTTAATGAATTTGTATTGCTATGGAATAAGCTCCAGCTATTTAAAAATTCATAATTGTGTTGTAGTAATTTTGTTTCCTTTCATTTTTTTGTAACTGGGAGTATCTGAACTTGCCTTCTAAATATCAGGATGTATCTCCAGTTTTAGGTCACTGCAAACTGTAAAATTAGCATGCACTCTACATATGAACATGCCAAGGAAATAGTTAAACAGAATATGCACACATTTGTAGATATCATTTATCATGAGATCTATTTAAAAATCCATTATCTATGGAGATATGATAAAAGTGAAGTCACTCAGGTTAAAATGCATTCAGGTTCTGATTGTGCCTACATACAAAGTGCATAAATCACTCCTTATCGCCTTTTGCAACTAACCTTCAAAGTTCATGACAAATGTGCCTAAAAAATGTTGCTCTTAAGATTTCTGTAACTACTTAACATGTTTTATTACCAAAGTCTCCAGGGACATATTAGGTAACTTTATATTTCAGTTCATAAACTTTAGGGGAGGAAGCGACAGGCTACTCTCCCATTTTGGCTCTGTTCCATTGTTCCAAACCAGAAGGTTTCAGGAGCCATCAGTTTCCTTCAAGTAGGGGAACATTATTTCACAAAAGGGAAACACCTCCTGACGCTCAGATACTTGGTGCTAGAATAGCTCTTACTCCTTGCCTTCCTCCCAGCTAGAGCCAGAACCAGTCACACTAGAAAGAAACACTAGAGGCATGGCTGCCCGTGTCCCCTCACCTTTAGGCAGTCTCTTTCGGGCGATGGAAGCTCCCCAAGTGCAGTCACCAGCCACTTTGATCGGCCAGTAGAAGCGGCCTCACAGCGAGGGGAGTGTGTGTGTACGCTCGCCCCAAGGCCGCTTTTACTGGCCAATCGAAGTGCACTTGAGGAGCTTCCATCGCCCAAAAGAGACTGCCCGAAGGTGAGGGGACATGGGCAGCCTTGCCACACCCCAAAGTGGCTGGGGACTCTGCCTTCAAGGGAGCTTTCATCTGCCAATAGAAGCGGCCTCACGGTGACGGGAGTGTGTGTGTGCGCTCGCCCTGAGGCCGCTTCTACCGGCCGATTGAAGTGGCTGGTGACTGCACTTGGGGAGCTTCCATCACCTGAAAGAGACTGCCTAAAGGAGAGGGGATACGGGCAGCCACACCACGCCCTGAAGTAGCCTGGGATTCTGCCTCCGTGGAGCTTCTATCTGCTATCGGGGTATTCTAGCCTAGGCTACCTGCAGGGCACTCCTAAAGGCAAGTTTTCTCTCCCCCCACCCTTCCCCCTCATTTCTCTTCACCTCGTGTAGTTCTAATGAAATGGCGGGGAAACGCATGGTTTAAATAGGCCTAAATTTTGGGGGCGGGGCTTAATTTCACCTCATGCTTAGAAATCATGCTGGGCCTTCCTATTGGTGGAGGCCGTATTGTTGGAGAAACACAGTAATACCTTTGTTCAATCTACAATAATTACATGTTGTAGATCATAGGCCTTCAGCCTGGCATCCTTCAAAGAATCAACAATCCAGATTCTGAAGTGGTTAATTATGAATCTCATTGTAGCAGTCAGTTTAAATGAAACAGTTGCAGCAGGAAAGTAGAACTGGGACTTTATGCTATTGTAAAGGTAATAATTTAATTACATCAAATCAGACATGCCATTTATCTCATTAAATGAGAAGGGGGAAAAATGTATTTGACATTTATGACAGATGCCAAGCATAATTGTGAAAAAGCCAGTTCTGCAGAAATCAAATAGTGCTTTCCTCAGAAGAAACCAAGACAAAGGAAGGATCCGCTTCAAAACACTTGATCTAATGGAGGCGGAATGCTGCAAGCAAAATCAGGACTGTTCTATTTGCTTTAAGCAATTGTGGTAATTCGTGTTCAACAAGTCTTGGATTGCCATCATGTGCCCGCAGATGAAATCCTCCTTGTACAACTAATCCCTGGGTAAATGCAGAGAGCTCAGTAAATCCCCTAAAGTTGGTTAGCCAATGAACAACAAACAGACAATTTGGGAAAAGGTGAGGGGTGTTGTTATTCAAAATTATAGCAATATAAGCATGTTAAAGATTTCATGGATTATTCGGTTCTACTGCATTCTATTCTTAAAACAAGACTTTTTATCTTTTCTGGGGGGGAAAGAGAGAAAAACTTCACCTGATCCCCCTCTGGGTGGATCTTTTACCTGTGATTTATAAAACATTTTCAGTTTCCAAAACCAGTTAGACTGCTAGCAGGTACTCAATATTTAACATTTTCAAAAGATGCAGAGAATGAGGCCAGGAGAAACCTGTCCCCTGGCTCTCAAGCGTTATTATTAAAATTGCAATATTTCAGCAATGACTGATACAGAACTGGATTGAGGGGGGTTGGAAATATGGGAACTATGTGAAAGCAACACTGACATAGCTGTTTCAGCGAAATTTCTTTATTTTAACAATAAGTTGCATTCAGTTCATTGAGAAGATGTCCCTGCATAGTGTTGTATCAAAATGGTACAGCATTGCTAAAAAACGTTTTGAATTCCACCTTGTCTTCTTAGGCTACCATTGGTCTGAAAAAGTTAACTCACAAATACCACATACTTTACACAGTATTTTATTTCTTTGTAATTTCATTTCCTTCATGTAGTTTTATCGTTTTGTGTACCATTGTCTTAGGACATCATCTCTTCATTCTTTCTGTCAGACTCAGCCAGCCTTCCCTCCCTCGTCTGTTCATCTTCTGCTTCTCTGGCCATTCCCAACTCTTTCTTCAAGTGATTTACAGGAAAATATAGATATGAGGGAACAAGCTGGCAATGGAAAAATCTTGTTTGATCCCACTTGGCATTTCTGCTTTCATCTGGTTTGCTCTAGAGCAGGGGTTGGCAATCTTAAACACTCAAACAGCCATTTGAACCTGTTTCCCAAAGAAAAGAAAACACTGGGAGCCACAAAACCCTTTTGACATCTAAAATGTAGATAACACTGCATTTTTTACTTTTATGCTATGTATTTATGCTAAACCAGTCTCGCCATCAGTGAAAGCAAATGAATCTGCTCACATACTCTTATATATGGGCTATATTGAAGAGGTAAGACAATGGTAGAAGGAAAGGATTTCTTTATTTAGCCCTGAACAAAAGACTGCCGCTGTTCTTTTTACAGACTGCTGTCCACAAATTCAGCCACTGACGGCTGTTCATTTTCCCGCCTGGAAAATGAACCAGTGGGGGAAGTCTGACATCACTGACTTTTCCCATTGAATATCTAACATCCCTCCCTTCCTGGAAGAAGCATTCATCCAATCAGCTCTCACTCACAGTCTTAATCACATAAGTAGGAGGGACTCCTGTGAGTGCGACTGGACCTTCACAGTTCACTCCCCCCCCCAGCAGTGGCAATCTGACTAGTTGGGTCTCTTATCATTCCAGAGCCAGCCTCAGGGTTTTTTTTGGGGGGGGGGGGAGCTGGCTCCAATGGAACAGAGGTCTCTGAGTTCCTTTGCTGGATTTCCTCCCCTTCAGCTAAATTACCCTGTGGTGTACTTGAGTTTGAGTCCCATCCTAGAGTGGGGAGGCTTGTGGTTTCAGTATTTTTATTTGTTAGGGTTGGTCTTACCTCTCTATGTTGTGTTTCTGTTTCTGAGGTTTTCTGGTCATTCAGATTCTGTTCCAATCATCCCCGGAGTTGGTCTATGTGTCAGCTCCATATTTTCCCATCTTCTAGTTCTACTCTATAAGATCAGGGGCTTGTGACTTGCACTATTCATGCAGGGACCCATGGTGGCCCCCCTGCATAGTTGTGAGCATAGACCGATTGACCTATGTTCAAATATCTGCATTTACTTGTCAAATCTGTGGGTGTGCTTGGATTGTAGTATTGGTGTAATCTGTCTAGCTCTGATCTTAACTTCCACCCCATTAAAAGTTCTGCTGGACTTCTGTGTGTGGTGGCTGAAGGTGTGATATGTTGTATCATTAAGAATTTGTCTATTTTCATTTGCCAATCCCCTGGTCCCATTCTTGCTAAGGTTTCCTTGGCTCTCTCTGCCAGCCCGTTATTCTGGGCATGTCCAGGTGCTAATGATGCATGGTGGATTCCCTGTTCAGCTAGGAAACATTCAAAATTGGGGGCTATTATCTGATACCACAACATCTGGTAACCCATGTGTGGCAAACAATTTCCTCAATACCTTAATCACAGCATCTGCTGTGGTGGTTTTCATGATTGTTACTTCCACCCACTTTGAATATGTGTTACAACAAGAAAAAGAACAGGAAAAGGTGACATTGCAGATTATAATACAAGGAATTCAACACATACAAGCAAGAACAGAGAATATTGAAAAGAGAATAGAAAAAACTGATGAAAAGGTGGAGAATATTCAACAAATGATGATGAAGTATGATGAGAAATTCAATTCAAAGAATTGAAGAAGATAAACAAAGAGATAAGAAGATTGGAGATACTGATGGCAGATTAACAGTGGTTGAACAAGATAAAAGTGGGAAGCTGAGATGGGAGATGGATAGATCAGAATTTTATCTCAAATTTCAAAACATAGAGGAAGAAAAGGGACAAAACTTAGCTGAGATAATGATAGAAATCTTGGCTGAAGCTCTGGAAATAACCAAAGAGAAGATGATGGGTGGAATAGACAAGTTTTTTTGAGTCTTCACAAGATATGCAATGAGGAATAGCTTACCAAAAGAAGTTCACATCAGATTTACAAAGAAAGCCATTAAAACACAAATATTGCAGGTGGCAAGAGAGAAAACATTGAAATATAAAGATAAGGAGATTGTGGTCCTAAAACAAGTACCCAGAAGAGTGAGAAAGATAAGAAGAGAATACCGATTCCTGACTAAAATTCTACGTAAAAAAGAAGTGAATTATAGATGGCTGATTCCAGAAGGTTTAATGTTCACATGGCAAGAACAGAGACACAGAATTGACTCAATTGAGAAAGCTGAATTATTTTATACTGAATACTTTGGAAGGAGAGAAGAGGAGACAGAAAAAAGAAATGTCACTAATTGAATTCCAAGAGGATTGCCAAATAGCGACTGAAAAAGAAGGTGCAGTAGGCAGAAAGGTGGAAATTAAGGAACAACGTGAACCAAGATCTACAAGAGCTGCCAAACCTACTTATAAAGTATAACCATGGAAGAGAAAAAACTGATTACAATTTACATAAACAGACTTAATTCAGCTGTTAAAAGAAGGAAAACTTTCCATAAATTATATATGGGCTATATTGAAGAGGCAGGACAATGGTAGAAGGAAAGGATATCTTTATTTAACTAACACATACCATTAAATGTTCTGTTCTGAAACTTTTCTTTTCTTGGATTTATCTATGGTTGGCCTACCAGGGGTTGAAAAGCTCAATAAATCGTGTGCTGGTGAGTGTTGCAAATTGGTGATTGTGACACATATTTTGAGTGACAGGGAGCCACAGCCAAGGATTAAAGAGCTTCTAGAGGGATCACTTGGCAAACAACATAGGAGGGATAAATATGTCAGTGGGGATAGAATACAACTCAGACATACAAGCTGACAATGAACAACAGCCTAATCAAGGAATCACCATGAACAATTATAAATTGATCAGACAAATCTAAGAAAGTTATTTTCTTTTTATGCCTCCTCTATTTTTCTAGTGGTTAAGCCACTAGTATATAAAATGAGAGCAAACCCCACTCCCTACTAGCATTGATGATGTAACTTAATTACATCAAATTAATGAAATATCTGCAAGAAAGCAACCCAGCTCAGAGAGCACTGAGGAGGATCACACAGTGAACAGATAAGGCCACCAAAACAAGACTCAAGGAAGATAAGGTAGAACAACTATAAATTGATCAGACAAATATAAGAAAATTATTTTCCTTCTATGCATCATATATTTTTCTGAATAACAGTGAAATTAAAAAGAAAGTCAAGGATAAAGTAAAGATAAAGGTTCCCCTCACATATATATGCTAGTCATTTTTGGCTCTAGGGGGCAGTGTTACAAAACTGAAGAGCTAGCACTGTCCAAAGACATCTCCATGGTCATGTGGCCAGCATGTCTAAATGCCGAAGGCGCACGGAACACTGTTACCTTCCCACCAAAGTGGCTCCTATTTTTCTATTTGCATTTTTACATGCTTTTGAACTGCTAGGTTGACAGAAGCTGGGAGAAGTAACAGGAGCTCACTCCATTATGCAGTGCTAGGGATTTGAACTGCCAAACTGCTGACCTTTCTGATCAACAAGCTCAGCATCTTAGCACTGAGCCACCGCGTCCCTTCAAGTCTAGGATAATACAGTACTAATATCAGACATGTGAATAGAATAGGTTTCTTGAAAAACCCTAACTGATGGGGAAATGAAAGTAAAGTAAAATGCAAACCTCAGTTCACCCACATTTGCTGAGGTAAAATAGAAACTATGATGTTGGTCCATTTAATCAATCTAACAGGCACTCACATTATGTAGTATATTGCCAAGGGAAGTATCTTTAAGATACCATGAATGCAATATATGCCTGACTCAACAGCTACTAAGACAGCAGCAGAACTTTGGTTTTAAATCAGGTAAGCTCATGAAGTTAATATTTCAAATGAAAAACGCAGCACCTCCAGATGTTGGTATAAATATAACTGATACTATGGCGGAGCCAGTTCTAGAAATCACAAACTCATTATTTTTGCCCTTAATCTTGCTCATCTGCTCTTTGTTTGTTTTATAAAACTTCAGTTTTAAGGAAGAATAAATTTATTCTGATTTTTTTTTTAACCAAGTAAAATAAAATCGCATGAAACTGTCATGAATAGGGTTTGGGTTTCTTGCACTTCATTTAATCTCCAGACTAAAAGTTATTGCAATGCCCTGGCTTGTACTGTGCAAATTGTCATGGTTTGCAAGCATCCTGGCTTTGTCAATTAAATCCTAAGAAAAGTCACATTGATGCTTAAAAAAATCAGATGCCACTGGCAATCCAAAGGACTAAATAGTAATGGAAAATATAAACCTCCAATACATGTAGTCCTTGGCTTACAACCATTCATTTAGTGACCATTCAAAGTTACAATGGCTCTGAAAAAAGTGAATTATGACCATTTTTCTTATAACCATTGCCGTTTCTCCATGGTCATGTAATCAAAAGTCAGATGCTTGACAACTTGTTCATATTTATGACAGTTGCAGTGTCCTAGAACCATGTGATCCCTTTTTGTGACCTTCCGAGAAACAAAGTCAATGGGGATGCCAGATTCACTTAACAACCATGTTACTAACTCAACAACTACAGTGATTCAATTAAGAGCTGCCAAGAAAGGTCTCAAAATGGGGCAAAATTCACTGAACAAATATCTCTCTTAGCAACAGAAATAGTAGGCTCAATTGTGGTTGTAAGGTGAGGACTACCTATGCTGACAATTTGCAAATGCTAACGCAATCTCAAACATACGAAGAAAATAACTCAAAATAAATATCAAAGTATTTCATGAATGTAAAAAAAAAAATTCAAGAGAAGGAAGCTTGTGGGAAAGTAACACTTTGCAAGAGTGTTATTAAATATAGTTATTAAATATATATTATGTCCAGAGTCCAACTCTTTAACAATTCATCTGAGGTAGTAACGTAGATCTGAATCATTGGGATCAAAGAGCTTTTCAAGGGACTTCCGGTTTGCGTGGCTTCGGGGCAGCAGGAATTCGCGACAGCTCGCGATTCCTGCTGGCTAGCTGTCGAGGTACCCCCGATCCAGATGGGTCAGGGGGTTAAGGCTGCTCTGTAGGGACAGCTGAAGATAGAGGGGAGCCGGTTAGGGAGGTGGGGGCATCACAGACCCCCCCCTTCTCCGGAAAAACCCCTTTTTCCCAAGGCGGTGGAGCGGCGGTCAGCAATGGCCGCCACGAAGATGCCAGCAACCGGGTAAGAACTGTGCTGGAGGAAGTGTGAAAAGTGAAAGTTCTGTCTGAGCCGGGTCAAGTAACAACTTTTAAATTGCCTGGAATTGAGCTGCTTGTTGCTGGAGGATACATTGTTTCCCTAAGAAGATAGAAAGCGGCGGAGAAGCTGTCAAAGGGAACTTTCTTTTTTTTATTTTTGTTTACTCTCCCATCCCACGGAAAAAGCAGAAATATTTGGATATATTAGACATTGAAAGTGGATTGCTTTGAAAGCTAAGCTAAGAGACAAAGGGATTTTTGGACATTGAAAAATTTAAGAAATTGGAAAATTTTTGCTGGAGGTATGGATTTTTGATTATTTAAAATTGTTATTGCAAGTGGGAAGGGAGAAAAAAAAAATTGGAGCAGAAACTGAAAAAGGAGGAGACTGTCTAGAATGTCTTGGTGGATCCCAAAAGAAGATATATGGTAATTGGACCTCTTTGATTAAAAATTAATTTAGAAAGAGAAAGAGAAGAAGGAAGAAAAGTATTAACTTTTGGAACTTTTTTCTTTTTTTTAATTGCTTTTGATTGTCCTGGATTAAAAATACTTGTGGTTGTTTTGGAAAAAGTTTTCCCTTTTCATAATGGCATTGTCTGTGGATGAACTAGAGATTGACTATCAAAAATATAAAAAAGAAGATACTTTGGGCGCTTTGTTCCAATTCTTAGAAATGGTGTTATGTTCTGTTGAAAAGTTGATTATGCAGCAGAAGGACTGGGACAAGGAAGAAGAGGAAGAAGAAGCCATCTTTGATGAACAATGGGTTCCTTCCGGAGAGGAGGAGAAAAAGGATAAGAAAAAGGGGTTTTTAAGAATTATAAAAACAACCAAAAGAGAGAAAAATGAGCGAAAAGATGGAGGCAAGGTTAGAAAGCAAAGGAAAAGGAGCAAGAAAAGCGAAGAGAAAAAGCAAAGGGGTAGAAAGGGCAAGGAGAAGAATAAGCAAGAGAGAAAAGGGGGGAGGAGAAGCCTTAATGGGGGGAAGCAAGATTTAAAAAAAAAAAGTTTAATTAGAGACAATGGGTGAATTTAATTTAGATTAAAAGAGGGATTCTGGAGGGTATATAAGAGTGTGTTTTTATATGTATATTTAGAATAAAAAATTTATTATGTAATTTTAGAATCTTTTAAACAGAATCCCAAGAAAGATTTATATGTAGTATTTTTAAGTTAGGTAATGAGTTATAGATGTAACTCCAATTGTTGTACAGGAGAAGTATAGTAAAAGAAAAAAGATGAATGGATGTTTGGAAATAGAACAGACAAAGAATGTTGTTGAAAATGGTAATAATGGAAGGATATATATGCTTTTCTTTTGATTTTGTATATTGATAAAAGGCAATAAAATTTTAATTGATAAATAATTTGGATGGAAAAGAGAAGTAGGGACAAGATATGAAGTTAATATTATATGAAATATTAATATTATAATCTTGAAATGTTATGTTTTATTGGTCTATCATTATTTTTTTTTTTTAGAAAAGAATTTATAAGCTGTTATGCCTTGATTTTGTGTGCATTGTTTTTAGAAAACTGATAAAAATGGTTTTTATATACATATATAAAAAAAAAAATGATAATAAGATATGGAAGGAGATTTAGGTTGAATATGATGTTTGAATTTGTGTCTGTGTAAAGAGTTTTAACCCGGGAACAGACAACCTTCAGAAAAGATCTTTTAGTTTTGTCTATGTTTTATGTTTTGTGTTTGTATGTTTGTGTATTATGCTTATGATAAAACTAACAAAATTTGTTTTTTATTAAAAAAAAAAAAAGGAAAAAAGAATCAATAAAACCTTGGAGGAATGTTAGATGAGAATAATTTAAACAAGCCAGAAAGAAAAGAATATGATGACTATAAAATGGATAAATATGGAAGAGAAATGAAATAATGAGAAATTTGATGAAAGATATTTGTGTGTCCATATGGGGATGGGATAAATTGGAATTATGCTGTATAAAAATATTGTTTTGTTTGACTTGTAAGGACTTACAATATTAAGAGGTTTTATGTGTTTATGTATTTACTGGTTAATTATGTGTTGTTTTATCTTTAAAATTAATAAAAATTTGTTTCAAAAAAAAAAAAAAGCTTTTCAAGAGCTTTTACAGAAGCAGCATTCTAATGTGATAAATTCTCAAATTTATTTGAGATGAAAATGCGGGCGATAAATAAGATCCTTTGCATTGCCAATGGAAATGTTAATAAGCAGGGGAAAGGATCCTAATGTAACTGAACATTCTTGGATCTGTATTACTGTAAATGGTCAATGAAACACCTCATTCATTTTTTAATGTTTATTCTCCACCTCCAAATGTGTGGATTTCTTTGAATTTAATAGTTTGCCATATTGTTTATTGGCTGGGTGTTCTTTACAAGCAGCAAGCCAAAAAGGGATGCCAAAGGAAGCAAATTATTTTCAGAAAAAAATATATTTTCAATATATTTTCACACTACGGCTTAGATAAGAAGGCACCTTCAGCTCCTCGGTTATTAATGAACCTGAACAATGGATACAGTACTTGTTTAGTTTTCATTGGGCAAGAATCTGCTGTGAAGCAATGTAATATAATATGCACTTCCCAGAGCCAAGGTACACTCGTAAGCAATACATGAAATATTCTGATATCTAAAGGAGGCTCATCCACTTCACTTCTCTTAGACTTCTATTATCACTCTTTAAAAAATAATACTAAGGGAGATTGGTTCTGAAAATTAAACAAGTGTGGGATTCATGGACTGTCTAAAGACAATTCTTGATCAAGCAAATACAAAACACAATAAAAAAAATAAAGCCATAATGCAGTAGAAGTAGCAAACTATAAAATGTTTTCAGAAAACATTCAGTATATGCTAACCCACCCACATTTTTAACACGCGCAGATTAGAGCTGAAGGCAGGTAGGTTTATGAAAACAAGTCCTCCCTTTTGCTTTGCAAGTGTGGGTGTGTTATGTACATTGGCAAAAAGATCCAAAGAGTTAGCTCTTGCACTCTGCTTATTTTTTTTTTCTCAAACCCTCACTGGTTTTATAGAAACCGCTCCCCTCTCCTACTAAGACACTGTAAATCTGTGTCTCTTTCATACCAACTTACTTTTTCCAGAGATAGCTTTACCATTTACTTAATTCATAACAGGGCAGTAGTCAATTAATTTTAGGAACATTACGATTTGAGTAGGCTTTTCCCCAGAAAGCTAGATGGAACAATTAAAAACGAGCATAGAAGAACAACTTCTTTATTGGAGAAAAACTCAGAAACCAAAAAAATTCCACTGCTTGTTACAGTTGAAACACAAGTTTTATTTGAACAGCAATCAATGTTGATTTTTGCACTTCTTTTCCCCAGCTGCTTTAAGTAGAAGCAACGTTCTTCAGGGCAAAATAGATTGCTACCATCTGTTCTTGTGTGAGAATGACCAGATCCAATATCAGCCTGTTTGCTTTTGAACATAGTGAGAATTAGCTCTCACATATTTAATGATTGGCTGAATTCAGCATTCAAATTGTTCCTAGTATGCATGGATGCTCTCTGGTTTACTCCTAAAATAGGCTTGCAGGCTTTTGAAATTGAAAATTTCTACTGAATTTGAAAAGAACGTTAAGATAGCAGAAACAAATATTAAGAGTTGAAGGCACAAATTTCTGTATTGTGTTTTTTTTCTTCTTTTACTCTTCTATTATTTACTTCTGATGACTCCATATGGCATTTACTTTTTGTTACCAACTGTCTTTATTTCTAAAGGTGTGACATTGCAGTTAATAATTTATATATTATACTGAACAACATCCAGGGGCCCTCTTTGTAAGAGATGGTCAGTCTAGAAACATGAAATATAAACAAATAAACAAATATCTATCTGTCAATTATAATTTTACTATTCCCATTTCTCAGGCTACAGCTTCCCATTTAACTTCAAGATAAAAAAAAAAGCACAAGTATTATGAATCATGTGTATTTAACTTCAAAATAAACAAAAACACAGGTATTATGAATCCTTTTTAAACAATAATAATGCCAATATAGATATAACCAGTAGTGTGCTACATCTGTCAAAAAAGCCAACGCAGTCCTAGGCTGCATTAGCAAAGGGATAGAATCAAGAAATGTTAGTACTGCTTTATAATGCCTTAATAAGACCACATTTGGAATACAAAGAGCAGTTGCAGGAACTGAGTATGTCTAGTTTAATTAAAAGAAGAATTAGGGGGTGACACGATAGCAGTGTTCCAATATCTGAGGGGCTGCCACAAAGAAGAGAAGGTCAAGCTAGTCTCTAAAGCACCAGAAGGCAGGACAAGAAGCAAAGGATGAAAACTAGTCAAGGAGACAACCAACCTAGAACTAGGGAGTCCTTTCCTGGCACTGAGTACAATGAATCAGTGGAACGATTTGCCTTCAGAAGTAGTAGGTGCTCCAACACTGAAAGTTTTTAAGAAGACATTGGACAATTATTCCAAGATCCCTTCCAACTGTGTTATTCTCTTAAAAAATTATTGAGGTCCATTTGGCTGGAGACCTCTGCATTCTCCAAAGCCTTGCTCTTCCTAGTTCTGTTGGCTATTGGTTTGTTCATCTGCCCCTTTGGAGAATGTACATTGTGACAAGTGTGAGGAAACGGAGCAGGACTGTCTAATATCCCTGAAATGAGGATGAGGATGATGTCAGTTGATAATGTTTGGGCAGCATGTCTATGGAGATACTCAATCATCCAGGTCATGGTTGTCCCAAAAGTGCTTTTTCAAGAGGCAACTGGACTTTTCTTTGAAGATATTTTGCTTCTCATCCAAAAAGCTTCTTCAGCTCTGACTGGATGGTGGGGAATGGAAGGATTTATACTCCTTGAAGACAGCTGGTCATTTGCATTCTTTTAGAGAGTTGTTGAGGCCACCTAGAGGTTTGTCTGTGTCATCAGGGTTACCTGAGTGCTGCAATGGGGTGTAGAGCCTTCTTGAAACTGTTGGAGAGCTGAAGAAGCTTCTTGGATGAGAAGCAAAATGTCTTGAAAGAAAAACCAGAAAATCCAGTTGCCTCTTGAAAAGCACTTTTGGGTTTGAGCAGCATGTTAGCAGGGGAGAGGAAAGGGGAGTATAAAAATCTCCATGTGAAAATGTGTTTATATCTTTAGAAACATGCTTATTAGTGATTCCTACACTACATAGGTCCATGATGATAATAGCTGTAATGCTTTCTAACAATACAGCAGTAATCATATTTATTGTCTTTACAGACCATGTAAAGGGTTAAATTTAGAGCTGAAATTTTATTTATTTTAGAAAACAATAGATTTGTTTAGGTTAGTAGACTGGCTATCAATCACAGCCTTCCAAGGAAAGGTAACCTATTCATTAAAGGCTGCAATAAAACATGGATGATTGGTTGCAAAAGCTGATGGAGTCAGCAGAGGTGGCAAAATCAACTGCTTTAATTGAAGAAAATAATACAACTAACTTTGTTTCCACTTGGAAACTGTTTCTAGACTTTTGCTTAAGGTGAAAAAAAATGATTTTTTTTCTGATTACCAGTTTGCTGTTATAAAAATGTCTAATATGTACTACGTAAACATTAAAAGTTGAGGCTGTATATTATAATTTTATTCTACTATGCTGAAACAAGTTGGAAGTCAATGTTTTTCTTTCTTTTTCCCTATTACCCTATACTTTTTCCTCCCTTACTTTGCCATTATTCTCATTTTGCTTTGTATTTTATATTTAGATAAACTAATAAAAAAATTAAAATTTGAAAAAAGCTGCAATAAAAATAAGCATGTGAAATCTGTCATTCCTTACCAAATTTAATTAGAACTGTGGAAGGCAAAAGGGCAAAACCAGATCTGATTAAAGACCTATTGAATTCATCCTTTCCCAATTTAGCATCCTTCAGAAGATATAACTCTCTTGTTGGCTGCTAATCCTAAAAGTTGCAGTACCAAAATGTGGAAAATATCAGGTTGGAAAAGGATGATCACTTGGAAGTTTCCAGGAAATGTACAAGCAGAAAGTAAAGGAACCATTCCTTTACTGCCACAAACAACTAGTAGTAGTAGGAGAAACATTAGATTAGAATATTAATGCTTAGCTTCAGTGGCTAATAGATCTTTCTAATTAATTTCTCTAATCCCTTTTTTAATGCTATCTAACTGGTAGTGAAAAACTTTTAATTACACATTTTGGTGATCAAATATTTCATCTTCCCAATTCTCTATTCCAGCCAAATGCAATACTTGAACCTGAATTCTAGCAATATTAAACAAGAGAGAAATAAATATTGTAGTCATTTCTAATGCCTTACAGGTTGTAGGAAAAATTTGCTACCTGAAGAATCTCTAGGAGAAATAAATGTCCAGTATGTATGAGCACAAATTTTTTATTCATTCCATGGCCAATGACAGCTTCAAAATCAAATGTTTTTGAAAACAATTAGTGTATCTCAGCACTATATCCATTTTCTCAATTAAGGTGATTCAGGAGCAAGAGAAAATCAATAAAAAGCACTGCATAAGCTTTATTTATTTTCACTACCTTCATACAAATCATAGATATTGATTTTCAACTCTCCAAGAGTTGCTTAAAAAGAAGGATCATCTTTACCTGTATCTAAAGATGTACATAACTCTTAAACAATTAGGGAAAGTTCAGCTTCCACCTTCCTTTATTGCTTTATGTATGGTAGTTATGGCTGAAAGTTGAGAGTTCACTAGAATCTGATCTATGACTTCTTATCTTCATTTGATGGGACTTTCACTCTACTTCCACTTCTATTGCCTTGTTTGCCTTTGATGATGAGAAAGGAGGTTTTGTCAATATATGCCAGTCTTCCCCATCTTAGCACTGGAATCCTTCTCCATAACTGAAGATTTTCAGGCTATGGGAAAGTAACTTATTCCTTTAAATAACCAAATGAAGCAAATAAAGACATACAAAGAATGAAATTAGAGATGATCTATTCAGAGAAAGTGAATTAAAAAAAACACATCTCATTACAATTAATTTTGTAAACATTTCAATAATAAACTGAGTATTGTGAAATATAATTTTGAAGTTAGTCTTCATTAAATGGTATTGGAAGATTGGCAATGACATAAATACTGCACATCCATCAAAAGCAATGAGGCAATTTGTTGATACACAGAACAACACATTATGAAAGTGAGCAATGGATTTTAGTTGGCAAACGACAAAATATCCTACCCTATTTGTGAAGATTTTCCAGATTGTCACTTTTATTGCAATAGAATATGTGGATATGGATTGGGCTGATATAAACAGTTCCTTCAATCCTACATTTTAATTGCAATTCACTTCATTTCACTCAACATTTCATTTCAGCTGGTTGTCATCAAAGTTGTTTTGAGTATGCATGAAAGTAGGAAATGATACATGAGTGCTACTACCAAGAAGACAGGAATGAGTTTTAATGGAAATTTTTCTTTTTCTTTTTTAATGAAAGGGATCTAAGGGAAAGAATATAATTGACCATTATGCATAAATGATAAAAATGCAGGGCAAGCATATATGTTCATTTACCTTATTAGAGTATTTACTACTAATGGAGAAAGAGAAGAAATTTCAAAACATACAAATTGGGTAGGAGGATAGTCAATAATATAAATGAATGTTTCTTTGAAGTAGTGAAACTGGTCATTTATAAGAGTGCTTCTGATCACTTTGTTATATGGAAGTGATAAATTGATTTTAAGAACAACTTAAATGCTGATTGCAGTGTGTATGAATTGCTTAGGGAAAAAATGTAAAGCAAAAAATAGGTCAAGAGGGTGTTTATTCAATGAGTATGAATAAATATGGTTTGAATATAAAAGTGTAGTAAATATGAATTATAAACTATAGGAGATGATCAGGCTGAGCCTGAGGGAGGGGTCAAACACGTCTTAAGTCATGAGTCCCTGTGCGCCCACAAGAGATCTAAGTCCAGCCCACTTTGAATTCCTCTGTTATCTCCCTCTCATTTCCTTGACTGTTAGTTGATCAGATTCACAAAGAGAGCTTAAGTTGCAATAAATCCTAATTTCCCCAGCACTTGACATAAACTAAGTCTCAAGTATAAATGAAGCATGCTGAAATGCTTTAGTCATACAGTGAAAATGAGGATCATATTAAACAACAGCAAATATATGAAAAAAGAGTGAATGACTTAAGAGGAAGGAGAAGACCAGAAACCTCACAGGAACTGATGAGATTCTCAAAAAAGAGGACAGAATTTTAAAAAATACAAGAATAGTCCATGAAGGGTGTATGATGAAAGCACAGTTTGCAAAGATAGAAAGGTATTGTGGATTTAATTTATTTCTTTTTCTTATGTCATACCTTTTTCTTTATTCTCTTTATTTTTCACTCCTTTTTTGCACTACGTATAATACTGACTCCCTGAAACATGCTGGATATGTATTTAAATAGTAAGATTGATTTTATAGTAATGATAATTAACTTTAATTGTAACTTTTTCTTTATTACAGGTGGTTATTCGGTTGCATTATTTGTTTTACCTGTTAATAAAAAGATAGGCTGCAAATGTTTTCATAATTTAATAGAAAGCTATTGAAGTGAACATACTCAGGCTACAAAAGTATGTTATATGTAAAGCAAAATACATCTCTACAGTTGGAAAAATGAATTCAGATCAAGTGTCAATGAATGAACTTTTTGGGGTTATTGTTGAGTAGTACAGCTTATTTTGCCTTCTGTTACATTTTGCTCTTTTCACTGAACAGCATATTTAAAATAGTTATATTTTTATGGAATCCTCCATCAACCTTAATTCATTCAGAATTTTAACTTTCTTGACACCTAATCTTATACCAATACTTCATCATGGTTCCAGAAACCAGATTCTTCTATCAATACCATTTGCACAGCCAGCTGTTTGTTTTAAATCTTATAGCCTTTTGAGAGCAAAAAAAAAATGTTCTCAGCAGCAGCTGTGTTTGAATTGAGTTACAGCCAGACTATTTTATTTTATTGAAGGCATTATAAAATGTCATTAAGTTTTATAAGTTCATGAAGAATTTATAAAAATAAAACTTGTCTTCTATACAATCCTTATTTTTTTATAACATTGGTAGTGTTCTCTTTGGATGCCATTGCCGTTTGTATTTTTGAAAAACATTACATTTTAACTTTACTCAATATCTCCTAATATCTCCCTCCCGCTCTCTTTGAATTCACATATTAAGGCTGAAAGATTCAAGGCTTTTTTTAACAGAATGTGTTTCACAGGCTGAGAAATGAATTTATTTGAATTTACTAGAAATAAATGCTTCTAGTTAAGCTATCGCCTATTGTAACTTTTGCCCAATGTAAACTCTGAACAGATATTTACAGTTGAACCTATTAAGCTTATGATACAATATTTTCACAAATAAATACTGGAATGTGGTCACATACATTAACATTTGAACCATCAAATATTTATGGGTGATGAGAGCAAGATAGATGATGAAAATACAGGTGTACACTTTGTATTTGTAAATTGGGAGAAAGTTGGAAAACAGTAACTTTATGAGGGTGCTCTCAAATTGAGAAAATTTTAAGGTATTCCTCCTTGATTTAGTAGTGCCTTCAAAGTTTATGTTTTTTCTTTCTTCCAATTTAGTTTTTGCTTGCAACCGCCTCTCGCTGCACTGTCCTTTGAGATATTACTTCAAAATATTATAGCTCCTGTTACCAACAAAGTCCAAGACAAACATAACTTCATTGCTAGGTCAGAAACAGCTGATGGAATCCAGCTTTTCTTCACAAAGGACTGAGTATTTTGTGGTTATATAAGATGAATTAAGACCTGGACAGCCAAAAGTCCAGTTTGAAGGGTAGAAGTTGGGGGCGGGGGAAGGCCCTCCAAAGTAAAAATGAAAAATATTAAGGAATTTAGAGAAGCGGGTCCTAGTTTAAATAGAAAGTATCCATTCAATTCTTCCTGTATATGAGATCTGGTTTGGGTGAAGGGATTTAATCCAGGATTTCAAGATTTAACTTTCTAGGCAGATGCTCCAAACTTCATTACTATGACTTACCATACAAAGTCCCAGGCAACACCCAAAATTATATTCTTTTTAACCAAATTACTAATGGAATTATCCAACACTTTCCTTCTGCAATTAGCACACTATAAGTCTCCCTAAAATTTAGCATCAGATCAGTAACATAAAGAATCTGTTTCATCCATGGAAGTTCTAAATCAGGAATTGGAAATAGCTTTTCAGCAACTCAAGGTTACACCATTTCTTGTTACCGTTATCACTGTATTAATTCTTACAATAAGATTACTCTGTGTGCACAGTCCATTTAACTAAACTGCTATACATTAACCAGCTACAATTAAAATGCTATATATAAGCTAATTGTCATCCCTTTCACAGAGGCCAAGTCAAGAAGCCGATACCACAAGAAGTAGCAAAACTCATTTTTATTCTTAAATTTTATCACAAAATCTCAAAAGCCTGACTGAAATTCTCTTTTCTCTCATTCCCTTTACCAAAGCAGCTGAGTATTTTCAAATTTCTTCCTCAGTCACTCCTCCTTTCTAAGTCTAAGCTAGTATTTATTAAATTGCTGTTGAGTTCCTTCTTGGAGGCCATTTTTTTTACTCCTGTACACTGTTTATTTTAATAATTCATAAATGCATGACCTCATAGCACATGAGGGACATGCTATCTCATATAAGCTAGCACATTACGGAGTATAGATGTGCACAATTATTTTCTTTGCTGAAAGAATCTAAGCCAAAGATTCTTTGGGGAACAGATATGTTGGACAGTACATCAAACCACTTGATGGGAAAGTTGACAAACAGCTAGTTTGATTTGTTCTGCCAACATAAAATAGAGACTATGGAACTATTTCTGAAGGATAACAGAATTATGTTGCAGAAGATTCTAGTTATTGCAATGCTTAAGAATGATGAAGGAAACAAGACAAACTAGGAGGGAAAAATGTAACTCTGTATATATGGATATTAGCGATTTCAGCTTTGCTTTTTATAATAATTTTATTAAAATTCCAGTTAAAAAGACAACTAATACAAGCTTAAAAAAATAAAAGAATTAAAAAAATAAGTGCAGAAAAGAAGAAAATAGAAAGATGAAAAATAATAAAGAAAAAGAAGTACCGTATATACTCGAGTATAAGTTGACCCGAATATAAGCCGAGGCACCTAATTTAACCACAAAAAACTGGGAAAACTTATTGACTCGAGTATAAGCCGAGGGTGGGAAATGCAGCAGCTACTGGTAAATTTCAAAAATAAAAATAGATACCAATAAAAACTTTCACTAGGACAGTTGAGAATAAGTTTGATGTTCACAATTTCCTCTTTGAAAGAGACCAGTAAATAGGGAACAAGAAGATGAAGAAAAAGAAGTGTGTTTTTTCACACTTTTCACACTGCAGTGAACAAAAAAGGCATCATAGGAACAGGCTTATTCTCAGTCCAAAGGTTTGTTTCTGATTTCTTCCCTGATTTAAGGGAAATTTGGGAAACGATCTCACTATCATGAAAGGTTTAATTGATTCACTAACCCCATGGCTGCCAACTCTCACGCAATCAGCGTGAGACTCACGCAATTCAACCAATTTTGACTGTCTCACTCTGATAAACGAAATCTCACGCTAAACCCCCAAAATGGAATGTACAAAAATAAATATATCTCTACATTCTCTGATATTCCGAATATCGATATGCCCAAGCCCAAAGTTTCGAGAAGTGAAGCCTCCGATCCTGGGCAGCTTCAGAGGGCGAACAGAGCATGTGCGAGAGGACGTTGCCCGCATTGATTTCTGTACTGGGGTGAGGAGAGAATTCCACGCTGCAGGAAGCGGTTGCTCCTTTCCGCTCTAGGATGTCACAACTCTCTGGGCTTAACCCTTGCGCTGCACTCTGCTCTGGCAGGCGGAGATGAGAGAGACGAACTCTCTATTCCCCATGAAGTACGACTACAGGGCATCCCTGGGCCTTTCTCGAGAGCTGAGCTCCCATCATCCCCTCCCCGCACCCGTCTGGTCTCAAGGCCGCTGGGATTGGGGCGCAAAGGCGCGTCCCTCTCCGGCCTCCCTCTCGCAAGGGGAGCTGCCGTGGCTGGCCTCTTGCGCGCCTCGGCTTCTCTCGCTCCCCAGCCTGATGGGAAGTCCCTGGAGAGGGAGGGGGAAGAGGGGGGGAGGGCTCCTTCCCGGGTACATTGTGTCCCTCCCCCCGCCCTTTGCACCTAGATATGCGCCCCCCCCCAGCCTCCCCTGGGTCCAAGAGGCTGCAAGAGGGTCTGGCAGGGAGGAGCCTCTCCAGGAAGGGGGTTCCGCCAGAGGGCAGGCTGGAGTGGGGCGGGGGGGCTCGCAAGGAGGGGGGGTTCCTGTCCCCTCCGAGCCCCAATCGCAGCCGGTGCAGGAGTTTCTCTCATTTTAGGCTTCTTTCCCCACTTGATGCCAGGAACGTTTGGATGCTCTTTGGGAGCCCCTGGGAAGGAATCTCGCCTTGAGGGGTCTCCCCACAAATGCCAAGCAAAGGGGGGGGAGTGGCCACTGTCCTCTCCTCTCCTCCCCCAGACAATCCAGGACTTCCCTGCAGGGGAGCAGCTGATGGCAGCATTGCTGGGGGTCCCATGCACAGACTGGGAGGGGGGCGTTTGGGGAGTGAAGGACACCAGCCTCCCCCCCCATTCTGTGTGTGTGTGTGTGTGTGTGTGTGTGTCCATCTGCCTGCCTGGCCCTTTCCGACCCTTCAGCTGGACTGTGAGGCTGGTGGGTCCAAGACTCAGCCTGGATCCCCCTCCCCTCCGCAGGTGGGAGGCCCAGAGGGTGGGAGAGGGCTGGGAAGGGCCGTTTCTGCCCAGCCCCAGAACCCTGGCAAGGCCCCCTCCACCCCCGGGGCCATGTGAGGGAGGCTTCTGTGGCCCTGAAGAGGCAGCCTGGAGGGGCCGGATCCCAGGCACTTGGGACGCCCCTCTCAGCCAGGGACCCTGGAGGAGGAGGAGAGCCAGAGCAGCCCAAAGGGACGGAGCAGATGGGCAGAGGCCCAAGAATGTGGACCCTTTCCGGCCAAGATGGTCAGTGAACTGCATTATTAATATCTTACAAATCCGGTTCAAGTACATTGGTGCTGCTTGCATGTATGTATGTATGTATATGTCCAAATCATGACTAAAGTATGCATCAGATTGCACCATTTAAAATGTAAAATTGTCAAAGCTCCCTACCGTGGAAGGGGGGACACCCCCCTTCCACACCATCCCCCCCTCGGTCACTCCGCTCCCTCGCAGTGTCTCACTCCGAACTATCACTCAAGGTTGGCAGCCCTGTAACCCAAAAGATGATGATGATGACAGTGGGAGGCAGGAGTCACTCTCTCCCTTGCAAGAAAAAAGCAAGAGCCGTTCTTATGATCTCTCCCTCTCTCTCTCTCCCCGTAATACAGTCAAGTCCTTTCCAGCACGCGATCTGCCTTCGCCACTTTGCACCTTGCAAATGCAAAATCCTGGGGTTTTTGCATTTGCAAGGTGCAAAGCGGCGGGGGCGGATCCCGTGTGCTGGAAAGGGCTTGACTGTATTACGGGAAGAGAGAGAGGGAGAGATCATAAGAACGGCTCTTGCTTTTTTCTTGCAAGGGGGAGAGTGACTCCTGCCTCCCACTGTCGTCAACATCTTCTTTTGGGTTAGTGAATCAATTAATTTGGGAAATGATCTCACTATCAGAAAACAACGTGAGCCGCCACCACCACCTCCTCCTCCCCCTCCTCCCGAGTGGACTGAAAGCAGCTGGAGCTGAGGAAACGAAGCTGAGTGGAGCGACCTCGGCTCGCGTTGTTTTCTCAGCCTAGAGCTCAGAAAACAACACGAGCCACCGCCACCACCTCCTCCCCCTCCTCCCGAGTGGACTGAAAGCAGCTGGAGCTGAGGAAACGAAGCTGAGTGGAGCTGAAGCAACCTCGGCTCACGTTGTTTTCTCAGCCTAGAGAAAGGGAAAGAGGGCTCCAAGGGTGAGTCTCCCCCTCAGTTTCCCCTGAAGGATCTTCTGTCACTTTTGCCTTCTCCCTACATCTTCCCTCTGTTAAAATCCCACCACACACACACACACTTATTTTCAGTCGGATAGATTTCGTGTCTGAGCATTCTCACATGGCGGTGGGTCTTCCACCCCCCTAAAAACAGTTAAAAAAAGAAAAAACAATATATCCTCAAGCAAGAACTTTTCTGCTTCCGATTACCCCCATGCTTAAAAGTTGCAAAGGAAACACGGAAGCAGGGAAGCGGCTGCCCAGCTTCGGAGCTCCACACCATTTTTTTCAGAGGGGAATCTGACTCGAGTATAAGCCGAGGGGGGTTTTTTCAGCACAAAAAATGTGCTGAAAAACTTGGCTTATACTCAAGTATATACGGTATATAAAGAAACAATCTTCCCTTTCAGCACATGTTTAAACAATTTTAACAATATTTCCTTCTCTTAAAAGAGAACACATTATCTCTTCCTTCCTATAACTCATCCATAAGCAAATCCTTAAAGCCTTGAGCAATTTAAAATGCTTCGAGGTATTATGGAGGGCATGCATATTATCCACGTGCCAAACTCACTGACATAAGGAAGAAGATCAAAAACCAGCACTGAGAAGACCATATTCCTGATACTTACCCACTTTCTTACATAAGTAGGGAACCCAAAGTTCTGCCTCCAAAAAACTGTAACAGTAATAGCGATTCTTGTTCAGTTTTGCAATAACATGCACTGATTTTAGAGTCAATAAAATTCAAGATTAAAAAAAATTGGATACAAGTATATGTTATAGCTGTCCAGAATATGATAGGGAGAATAACCCAATGAAGTATATATGAAATGTGTTATGAATAATTTATGTAACAGAGCTTACATAAATTTTTATAGCTTATTTCATCCAGATGCTCCTTTACCATTGACCTCCTTGTAGCATGGTTTTATTCTTGTTAAATCAGATGGGTATGTAATTGTCTTCTTGGGCAGAGAAAAATTTTCAAGTCAAGGTAAATTTAATGCACCATCCCATCTCTGAAATAAATATTGTACAAAAAACATTTTTCTGCTCTTGATGATCACTGGGCTGGAAGCTTCAGAAATTAAAAAGGTCAGCAGGATATTTTAATTCCAGAGATTCAATAAAATAAATTATTTTTTTTTTTGAAGCAAATTTTTATTAATTTTAAAGATAAAACAACACATCATTAACCATTAAATACATAAATACATAAAACCTCTTAACATTATAGATCCTTACAAATCGAATAAAACATTATTTTTATACAACATAATTCCAATTTATCCCATCTCCATATGGACACACAAATATCTTTCAGCAAATTTCTCATTATTTCTCTTTACTCCTATTCAATTTCATTTCTCTTCCATATTTATCCATTTTATAGTCATCATATTCATTTCTTTCTGGCTTGTTTAAATTATTCTCATCTAACATTCCTCCAAGGTTTTATTGATTCTTTTTTCCTTTTTTTTATAAAAAACAAATTTTGTTAGTTTTACCAAAAACACAATACACGAACATACAAAACACAAAACATAAACAAAACTAAAAGATCTTTTCTGAAGGTTGTCTGTTCCCGGGTTAAAACTCTTCACACAGACACAAATTCAAACATCATATTCATCCCATATATCCTTCCATATCTTATTATCATTTTCTTTTTTATATATATATATAAAAACCATTTTTATCAGTTTTATAAAAACAATGCACAAAGAGTCAAGGCCTAACAGCTTATAAATTCTTTTCTAGGAAAAAATAATAATAAAAGACCAATAAGGCATAACATTTCCAAATTATAATATCAATACTTCATATAGTATTAACTTCATATCTTATCCCTACTTCTCCTTTCCATCCAAATTATTTCTTATTAATTAAAATTTTATTGCCTTTTATCAATATACAAAATCCAAAAAAAAGCATATATATCCTTCCATATCTTATTACCATTTTCAACAACATTCTTTGTCTGTTCTATTTCCAATTATCCATTCATCTTTTTTTTTTTTCTTTTACTATACTTCTCCTGTACACCAATTGGAGTAACATCTATAACTCATTACCCTAACTTAAAAATACTACGTATAGCAATTTTTCTTGGGATTCTGTTTAAAAGATTCTAAGATTACATAATAAATTTTATATTCTAAATACACATATCACAAACCTATGTACCCTCCAGAATCCCTCCTTTAATCTAAATTAAATTCACCCATTGTCTCTAAACTTTTTTTCTTTAGGTCTTGCTTCCCCCCGTTAAGGCTTCTCCTCCCCCCCTTTCTCTCTTGCTTATTCTTCTCCTTGCCCTTTTTATCCCTTTGCTTTTTCTCTTTGCTTTTGCTCCTTTTCCTTTGCTTTCTAACCTTGCCTCCACCTTTTCGCTCATTTTTCTCTCTTTTGGTTGTTTTTATAGTTCTTAAAATCCCCTTTTTCTTATCCTTTTTCTCCTCCTCTCCGGAAGGGACCCATTGTTCATCAAAGATGGCTTCTTCTTCCTCTTCTTCCTTGTCCCAGTCCTTCTGCTGCGTAATCAACTTTTCATAAGTACATAACGCCAGGGAAGCGGCCATTTCTAAGAATTGAAACAAAGTGCCCAAAGTATCTTCTTTTTTATATTTTTGATATTCAATCTCTAGTTCATCCACAAACGATGCCATTATGAAAAGGGAAACTTTTTCCAAAACAACCACAAGTATTTTTAATCAAAGACAATCAAAAGCAATTTAAAAAAAAAAAAAAGTTCCAAAAGTTAATACTTTTCTTCCTTCTTCTCTTTCTCTTTCTGGGGTTAATTTTTAATCAAAGAGGTCCAATTACCATATATCTTCCTTTGGGATTCTAGGCAATCTCCTCCTTTTTCAGCTTCTGCTCCAATTTTTTTTTTTCTCCCTTCCCACTTGCAATGTCAATTTTAAATAATCAGAAATCCATACCTCCATCAAGGGTTTTCCAATTTCTTAAATTTTTCAATGTCCAAAAATCCTTTTGTCTCTTAGCTTCAACTTTCAAAGCAATCCACTTTCAATGTCCAATATATCCAAATATTTCTGCTGTTTCCATGGGGTGGGAGAATAAAGAAAAAAAAAAAGTTCCCTTTAACAGCTTCTCCGCCGCTTTTCGCTCTTCTTAGAGATACAATGTATCCTCCAGCAATTCAAACAGCTCAATTCCAGGCAATTTAAAAGATGTTACTTGACCCGGCTCAGACAGAACTTTCACTCTTCACACGTCCTCCAGCACAATCTTACCCGGTTGCTGGCTTCTTCGTGGCGGCCATTGCTGACTGCCGCTCCACCGCCTTGGGAAAAAGGGGTTTTCCCGGAGAAGGGGGGGGTCTGCGACACCCCCACCTCCCTATCCGACTCCCCTCTCTCTTCAGCTGTCCCTACAGGGCAGCCATATCCCCCTGACCCATCTGGATCGGGGGTACCTCGACGGCTAGCACAGCAGGAATCGCGAGCTGTCGCGAATTCCTGCTGCCCCGAAGCCACGCGAAACCGGAAAAGAGATTCAATAAAATAAATTATTGGAGGTATGAAAATGTTGACAGTTATTTGAATCTGAGCATGATGTATTCTTAGAGCTGAATCACAACATTAACTTATAGGTAATCCTTGACTTACAACCACAATTGGGACCAGAAGTTTTGTTGCTAACCAAGGCAGTTGTTAAGTGAGTCACGCCGAATTTTATGACCTTTTGAAAAAAAATCATTGTTAAGCAAATCATAGCAGTTGTCAAGTGATTCATGCGGTCATTAAATAAATGCAGCTTCCCCTGCTGACTTTGCTTTGTCAGAAGCTGGCTGGGAAAGTCGCAATTGGTGATCATGTGATCCTGGGAAGCGCAACTGTCATAAATACATGCCAGTTGCCAAGTACCCAAATTTTGTACATGTGACCATTGGGATGCTGCAAATGGTCATAACTGGGAAGACTGGTTGTAAGTCACTTTTTTCAGGGCTGATATAATTTTGAATGGTTGCTAAAGGGATGGTTATAAGTTGAGGACTGCCTATATTTGACCCCATGCCAAATATATATTGGTAGAAGAGGCTGGCTGCCAGTAATCACAATCACTGACTGTATTGAGCTATATTTTTTTTTTATAAACTTCACAAATGCTGTAACCTTGGCCAATTTCTTTGGAAGAGCCTCCATTAAATTTAGTGGCACATATAAAAATACATGGAATTGCTTTATTATGCACTGCAACCATTTTTTGAGATACTAGGATTATGCTTAATATTTTAAAATGATTTTATCTGTTTTTACTAGCTTTAAGTTCATGCATTTCTCTTTCTTCTTGTTTCTGTCCTCTTTCTATATATAAACAATAGCTAGCCATCTTCAGCAATTAATCCCCTAGAAAATTATTTAATGTACTCATTTCCAGAATAACAGTTAGGTTTGTATCAAGCATAGTGCAGTTATTATTATATTTTTCTGTACCAAAAAGTTATGATGATGTTCTGTTATTAACAGTTGCAGTGCATTATGCATTTATTCATAAGCAAGAATAAGAAAGAAAAATTTCTTATGCATAAATGTTGCTTGCAATGAATGTATTTAATGAGAAGCATTTCTCTCTGCACTCGGTGACATTCAGTAAATGATCTAGCAGCAGGCTTTTAAATTAATTAGCTAATTAGATAGATTCTATAAGTACTTTCAAATGTAGCAATTATTACTTTTTTTATTCCTTCCTGCTTGGATAGAGATAGTAGTTAACCCCATGTAATGTACTAAAGTTTTATTCTACATAACCCAAAATATAGAAATATTCATAAATGTCACCACCGAGGTCCTTAAAGCAGAGAACATGCAGATTGGATTGTATGGAAGTCACTGTGCTTACAACCATATGCATAAGTATTTGTCCAGAAGAAGTTGAAATCAGCTGTGCAGCTTCAGTGGGACAAGACTTATTGGGAATACAGGTAGTCCTCGACTTACAACAGTTAACTTAGTGATTATTTGAAGTTACAACAACACTGAAGAAAGTGACTTATAATCATTGTTCACATTTACAACCATTGCAGCATTCCTCATAATCAGGGATGGGATCCGACCAGTGTAACCACCGGTTCGGTGATTTTATGTTTTGTGCTTTGCGCACATGTGCACCTGACATGCACTGTGCACGCATGTATATCGTCGTCAGCTAGCTGCCTAGACAGTTGAGCAGCGCTGCGCGTGGATGCACAGCAGTTGAAAAAGGACTTTTTTCCTGCTTTTTCAACCGTAGCTATGTTGCGCAAAGCAGCTGCGGTTGAAAACTCAGGAAATAAAGGTCAGGTAAGAGCCCGGGTGGGCAGGTGGGCCAAAACAGCAGCAAACATAGAACCAGTTCTATGTATGCTCTCTGTTTGCTGCTCTTCAGAGCAACCAGTTCTACAGAAGTGGACAGAACCGGTTGAATCCCACCCCTGCTGATTATCATGTGATCAAAAGTGAGACACTTGGCAACTGAGTCATATTTAGGGTGGTTGCCTTGTCCTCAGAGTTATTTGATCACCTTTTGTAACCTTCTGACAAGCAAGGTCAATGGGGAAACCAGACTTAACATCCCTCTTATTAACTTAACAACCATACTGATTCACTTAACAATTGTGCCAAGAAAGGTGATAAAATGGGGCAAAACTCATTTAATAAATGTCTCACTTAGCAACAGAAAGTTTGGGCTCAATTGTAGTCATACGTCAAAGACTACCTGCACTAGAGTACTGTGCATTCTTTATTTTGGGGTTCATAAACAGGTTTGGTTTTTTTCCCTCCAGTACCTGCCAGAACAATTAAGTTAGCTTTGGTACACTGTATGTGGTTCTTATGAGGATTCTGTGGAAACAGTGCCACACCTTAGAGATTCTGTGGTGTTCTAGAGAAGCATGGAGATGGTATCTTCTATCTTCCTTCTTTTTATTGCCCCTGGATGGAACAAAAACTCTAAACAATTTATTTCTTCTATCTCTGCTTCTTCAAATCCTGCAGCACCATCTCCATCTTCAAAAATGAAGAGGGTCAACAGTCTTATTTTATGTTTTCATCTTCGAAACAAATGAAAGCAATCTGCTACAATCCATCTTAACTGTTATTTGGGATGATTTTCCTCCCATTTTAAACCCAAAGTCACAACTAGAAATTATAATTTTCAGCAGAAAATCTTCAGGCTATTATCCTTTAATACAGTTTAAATTTGGATAAGGATTTCCATTTAAATAATCGAAATTACTTTAGCCTCATTCTGTTGTACTTCCATGTGAAATACAGATTATAAAGATATATATAGAAATGGTTCCTAAAGAACAAAGTTTTCTTTACATTCTTTTTATTAAATTTAAACAACCATTAAAATACAAACCAATATAAAGGAGAAAAGGGAAAGGGAATTAAAGGGTAAAGTTAAAAAGTGACAAAGAAATACATAAATAAAAAAATGATCCCCAACCTTTTCCAACACAGAGAAAAGAATACAGTCTCACTCTAAATTTAATTAAATGACAATAATACTTAAAAATTCTTTAAAAACTAATAATCAATTTTAAAAACTAATAATCAATTTTAAAAACCCAATATTGATACTATGTTCTTAATTCAACTTTAGTCTAATGCATAATAACTTATCAACTATCAACAAATCATAACCACAAAAATAAAAATCCACAATATTTCTCTAATCAAATCAGATTTCTCTAATCAAAATCAAATCTTCATTTTTCTCCTTTTCCTGTAGGAAAACTAACAGTGGTTTCCAAGCCGCAAGAAATTTAATCAAGTTATTGTCTCTAATCAAAGGTGAAGAACAAAGCTTTTAACGGTTGAAGTGTTCTTTGTGTGAGAGTGTTCACGGAAACTGGAATCTGATCTGATCTAAGCAATGATTAGTAAAGCAGGTATTATAACAGAAAGGTGGATGGTTTACAGGAAATGCACATGAGATTAGCCTCCAGCTAATTATATCAGGAGAGAGTTAAGGAGCATGCAATCTGTTTGTGCCTAGAAAGAATAGGAGGAGGAAGTTGATCATTGCAAATTCTTAAGAGAAAGAGCAGGCAAAGTTATAGACAAAGAGGAGACGCAGAGTAAATTCTTAACTCTGGATATAAGATTGTCCCCTTATGTTGATTAGATATTGAAGAGTCAGTGTCATTGGATCCATTTCCTCAAACAAAAACAAGGTTTTAACTATTTGTGAGACTGCATGTTGTATCTTCCATATTTACTATGCACGCGATGGATATTAATATGAAGTAGTTTTCCTATCTCCATACTTCTTGGTATGTTCAGGGATGACTCCTACCTGTGATGAGAACTTTTCAGTGATCAGATTATCTCCTTCCATGAAGGAGACTTCCTTTCTCATTTATTGAAGTGATTGGTCAGTTCAGTAGGGGACATGACCATCCTGCCTTCATTATGCTTTCAGTGCCAATGTGAAGTAGGACAGCTCATATACCATTCAAGTACAGCAGAAAGCCAGCACCAAATTCAAACAAAAAACGGCTGCTAAGCCTGACACACAAGATTAAAAAGAACCCAATACACAAGCCTGAGGTTGGCAGATGAGATTCTGCCGAAATGTCGCTATAATAAAAGTACAAATATTAAGACATGGGAAAATACCCGAAGAAACCTAAATTATAATATATGTGTGTATGTATGTATGTATGTATGTATGTATATGTATATGTATATGTATATGTATATGTATATGTATATGTATATGTATATGTATATATGTATATATTTATATATGTATATATGTATATATGTATATATGTACATATGTATATATGTATATATGTTTTCTTAAGTTTTCGCAGGTACTTACATGTATGATATTCAGCTTTGTTCGGGTATTTTCCTACATCATTGTAGTTGTGCTTTTAAAGTTGTAGCAACGTTTCGGCAGAATCACATCTGCCATCATCAGGCTTCAACACAGTACAGAAGCCTGATGATGGCAGATGAGATTCTGCTGAAACGTTGCTACAACTTTAAAAGCACAACTACAATGACGTGGGAAAATACCCGAACAAAGCTGAATACCACATATGTATATATATGTTTTCTGAGGTTCTCGCGGGTATGTGGATCTTTGGTTATTCGGGTTTTCTCCCGCGTAAAATTGGAAGTATCTAGGTGACGTTTACTCTGAGAAGCACAAAGCTGAAGACACAAGCCTGAAGATGATGAATGAGACTTCATCGAAACGTCGCCTAGATACTTCCAATTTTATGCGGGAGAAAACCCGAATAACCAAAGATCCACATATATATATATATATCTGGCATTCAGCTTTGTTCGGGTATTTTCCCACGTCATAGTAGTGGTGCTTTTAAAGTTGTAGCAACGTTTCAGCAGAATCTCATCTGCCATCATCAGGCTTCTGTATAGTGTTTGTCTGTGAGTCAGACTTTTACAGTGGTTTCAGATTTAAATTTGGGGCAGCCTATTGCTGTGTCAGAATGGTTTTTTTCTTCCTCCTGATTGGTTGAGAGTCTTGGTCTGTATTTATTGGTCTTGGAGTTTGCTGTGTTCTGCTACTAATATCTTCTGTCTGTTTTTTTTGGGGGGGGGCTCTTTTTGTATCTTGATTGGCTGGCAACATTGTGTTACTTTATTGGAGGCCTTTAGTGCAGCTTGGCTTCGGGTAAATGGACGGCTATCATTAGTTAGGAAGCTGGGTTTCATCTGGGTGCCTGGTTGGGGTGTGTTTGAGCTGGAGGTATCAGGGGGGATCTGTTTGTGCCCAGGTGTTTGCCTGGCTTGTGGTGTGGAGATTTTTTTGTTTGTGAGTGCAGGCTTCCAAATGATTGACAGCCTGGTGGAATCATCTCTTCTGTTCATGCTTTCTGGTCTTTTTTCAATCTCTATGGCTTCTCTGATGATTCTGTGGCTGGGATTTTCTATGGTGGCTAGGGTTTTGGTGCCATTGAAGTTGATGTTATGACCTGTGGCTTCCATGTGTTGGACGAGTGAGGAAGTGTGTTCCAGCTTTTTGACTGCATTTTTGTGTTCATCCAGGCGGGTGCTTATTCTTCTATTGGTCTGTCCAATGTATGTGGCCGGGCATGATGCACAGGGGACTTCATATATGCCTTGGTTTTCCAGGTCAATTTTGTCTTTGGGGTTCCTGAGGATGGCTGCTATTTTTCTGTCTGTTTTGAAGGCAGTCTTGATGTGGTGTCTGTATAGAATCTTACTAATTTTGTCTGTAGTGCCTCTTATGTAGGGCAGGACAGCTGTTCCATAGGTCTGTTCATCTTCTGGGTCTCTATTATGTCTCAGTGTGTTTTTTTGGATCAAGTTGGTGATTTTGCTTTTGTGGAAGCTGTCAATATTTGGCTGTCAATATTTTAGTCAGGGTGCATAGTTCAGTCTTAATATGTGTTTTGTCTGCCAGGCGTTTGGTTCTAGTAATTAGTGTTTTAGCCACGGAGTTTATCTGTGCTGGGTGGTGGTGGGATTGGGCGTTGAGGTAGCGGTTGGTGGGTGTTTTCTTCTGGTATATGGTGTGTCCTAGTGTGCCATCTGTTTTTTTGTAGATTAGACATCTAGGAATGGTAGTTGTTTGTTTGCTTCAGTTTCCATGGTGAACTTGATTTTGGGGTGTGCGCTGTTTAGGTGTGTTAGGAAATTGTTTAGGTTTTCTTGTCCATGGGGCCAAATCACAAATGTGTCATCGATATATCTTAACCATAGTTTGGGTTTGAGTATGGCATTAGCCAGGGCTCTGGATTCGAATTCTTCCATGAACAGGTTTGCAATGACAGGTGACAGTGGTGATCCCATGGGGGCTCCTTCAATTTGTTTGTATCTTTGTCCTTTGTATATGAAATATGTGTTGGTTAAGCAGTGTTCTGTTAGTTCTATGAGCTGTTTAGCTGGTTGGTATTTATTTTTGATGATTTCGAGGGTCTCTTTTATCGGGACTTGCAGTAAAGGCCTCCAATAAAGTAACACATTGTTGCCAGTCAATCAAGATACAAAAAGAGCCAAAAAACAGACAGAAGATATTAGAAACACCAATCAAGCAGAACACAGCAAACTCCAAGACCAATAAACACAGACCAAGACTCCCAACCAATCAGGTTGAAGCAAAAACCATTCTGGCACAGCAATATGCTGCCCCAAATTTAAATATGAAACCACTGTAAAAGTCTGACTCACAGATGAACACTATACAGAACCCTGATGATGGCAGATGAGATTCTGCTGAAACGTTGCTACAACTTTAAAAGCACAACTACTATGACGTGGGAAAATACCCGAACTAAGCTGAATGCCATACATGTAAGTACCCGCGAAAACTTAAGAAAAATATATATATATATATATATATATATATATATATATATATATATATATATATATATATCTTTGGTTATTCAGGTTTTCTCCCCGTAAGATTGGAAGTATCTAGGCAATGTTTCGATGAAGTCTCATTCATCATCTTCAGGCTTGGTCTTCAGCTCTGTGCTTCTCAGAGTGATGTGAGCTTGCAGCTGCTTCTTCCTTTTAACTGCTAGTGGGGGTGTGCAGTTAAGCTCACATCACTCTGAGAAGCACAGAGCTGAAGACCAAGCCTGAAGATGATGAATGAGACTTTATCGAAACGTTGCCTAGATACTTCCAATCTTACGCAGGAGAAAACCCAAATAACCAAAGATCCATACACACACACACACACACACACACACATATATTTTATGCGAGTGTGTGTGTGTGTGTGTGTGTGTGTGTACCATTTTTCCCAGAAAATAAGACCTTGTCTTTTTTTTTTTTTTGCCACCAAAAAAAGTACCTGTTTTTTTTCATCCACTGACTAACCTCACTTGCCTGCATCACCTCCTTTTTGCTGTCAGTGGCCTTCAGGAACTTCTTCTGCGGCCAGCAAGGCTTTCCTGAAGGCCTCTAACAGCCAGTAACAGCCAATAACAGAGTTTTGAATTTTAATAGAGTTTTAATAGCCAATAACAGAGTTTTGAATTGATCCAGAGCTTTGTTATCAGCTATAGAGGCATATCCCCATCCCTACCCTAACTTAATTTTTACTTGTGCATTCTGGAGTGGGTGGGATCTTAATTAGGGGTTATTTTGGAGGTAGGTCTTATATTGGGTGCATGTGTAAAATTCAAGCTAGGACTTTTATTTCAGGGTAGATTGTATTTTAGGGGAAACAGGATGCATACATAGTACACACACACATATACACACAGACACATATATACATATAATATACACACACACACACACACACATTATATATACATATATATTTCATACACACACACACATCCATGCATACACAAGTAATACATGAGCCTTGAATCTAGAAAAGTAAAATATAGAAAATTGGTTTCTACTGACTCCATCCATCTAGCTCAGTGATGTTGACACCAAATAGCAGTGATTCTCCATGCTCTGAGACAGGAGTATCTCTCATGCTCTACATCAGTGATGGGGAATCTATGGCACATATGTCAAAGGCAATACGTTACATTCTGGTTGATGCACCAACATGTCAGCAACTGTTCACTTTTGTGCAGTTTGCAGAGGCTGCAGAGGCTGGGGAAGAGCATTTTCTGAAGCTGCTTCAAGAATGGAGGCCTCATGCAACTGGAACAGCCCGGGGTAGACTGCAGGGGCATGTTCATAGAAAGCTTGAAAGTAAGCAGCAGGCAACCGATCCTGGAAAGCACTGGGATATGGGAATAATCACATGTTGGGGAACAGTGCAAGATGGCCTTTTGGAGTTTTCGCATTTGCATTAGGCCTGAAATTGAAGTTGAGGCCTCTATTTTACGCCAAACCTGGGTGTTGCCTAAGTATGAGGAAGATAGAGAATTGTTACTCTTTTGTTTGGGATGTGTGTGAGTGTGAGACACCCCAGCAAAGTCTACTTAGGCATTTTCTGAATTTTGGATATGTTAAGCCCAAAATTCATCACCATCAATACCTTCATATTAAAATAGAATAAGCAATGTGGCAGCTATGATTCACAGTAACTTTTTTGTTGTCTACTAATTTCTCTGTTCCCTCACCTAGTATTTAGACATTTAAAAAGAAATCAGAAACTGGCATGCTGCAAAGCAATAACCCACCTTCATTTACCGAAGAGCTCCTTTAAAATAACTATTACAAATGACAAGGGATGAAATTATATAGGACTAAGTTGAAATAACCAAAACATACAGTACTTTGGCTTGCATGATGAGTGAATACAGTAATTATCTCTTCAGATTGCTCATATAAGTTATAGGGAAGACATTGTAAAACAAGAAAATATAAAAGTACAGATATACAATATTTGTGTATGTTAATTTATACCCAAAGTTTTAACTCAATGATATTAATTACAATTTAAATTTTAAAAAAACCAAGTCTCACTATAACAGAGAAATGCCAACTGTGCCTTGGCGATTTGAAGATTCTGGCCTTTCCCCTTTGCTTGGTTTTTAACTTTTAAACAAGAGAAGAATCAAAGAGTTCTTCAAATTGTTGTTATAAACTTTTAGTTGAAGAATAAAATATATTCCTTTGCATTCCCAAAATAATCAAAGAAATAATTATTTTTTCAAACTACAGTTTATCTGGATTTGACAGAATGAAACTTATTTATTTTACCAGATTCTTTGCAAGTCACGATCATTGTGCTCTACCCTGAGATTAATGTACTTAATTTGTTCTCAGAATAACACAAATGAGAGCAGATTTTTATCTGTAAGAGGTATGCTGTCCAAAGTCATCAGTGAGCTTCCAATTTAAACTGGCTCTTCCAAATAAAAAGAATTCCAACACTACTAACACTAAATCACCCTAGGTCCCATAATGTTAATATAATCAGTTTGTAATCATGTATTCCATAATTTTCTTTTTGGACATAAAGAGTTATAAATTGACAGCAGCATTTCTCGGAGTTGAATCTAAGATCTTTGGGAGTCCTATCCAGCCTTCACATCTTAGATTTTGCATCTATGTACCTCTGCTATAAAAACTACAGAGCTTATATGAAATATAGGTAAATTACTTCCAACCTTAAAATTTAGTGTTGCCAATTACTCTTCTTCTAAACTTCATTTTCCATCTGCCTCACTACTTAACTCCTAAATATAGTCACTAACAGATTATGTGCCCCCCCAAAAGAGTAAGAATTATCTTACCTGATTAGATCACAATTTCACAGATGTTCTTGTATTTCTTCTTGGTAGTAGGGAATAATAAAATCCATATTATACAACTGCTGTATATGCCATTTCCTCATAACTTGAGTAATCTTCTAAAAATTGTGAATGCTGTTTTCTCAGAGTGTTTTGGAGATGGATATAAACAAACACCTTATTTATTAGAAAATAAATAGACAGGCAAAAGATGTATTTACACCTTTTTTTAATCCATCCTCGAAAGGAACATTCCTTGCATTTTCAATGATATCTAGTGGAATTCATATTGATTTTTCTTTCTCTGACCAAAACAAACTGCTGATTTACAGTATTTCTCTGACCAAAACAAACTGCTGATTTACAGTATTTTTCCATACAGTAATAGATATTACACAAATTCAGTTATTTCAACTTTCAAGACTTTAATTTATGAAAATTATCAGGAGTTGTGGTAGGATCATACTAATGGTCTAATATTTACTAATACTAAGTTCAATTCCCAGGATCCATAGCATTTAAAATAATAGAAATCCCTCAAATATTATGAGATTGTAGAGTTTCTACATAAGATTTCTCAAAAAAAAAATTACCAACTTTTATATGGCTTCAGTAGAGAACTTTGTAATATAATTGTATAGTAAGAGAGTTTGAACAATTTGTCAACCCATGAGGAAGAGGCAAGACTCTCCTATAGAGAAAATATATATAATCATATTTTAAATTGGTTAATTTCATATACCAAAAATACATGTTTTCATTTTAATATATGGCATACAATAGGCTATTTGATCTATTTTCACAGAAGGCCAAAATTCCAAGTACAGGTTTATATAACCAGGCATATATGAAGAATAAGGAGAGTTTTTAATAGCCATCTACATGGTAGTTGAGTGAGAAAGGCCTTCAATTCTCAAAATTACCTTTGCAGGGATCTGGTTGACTTCAGTAGATAAGGAAGAAATAGTGAACATTATTGAGTTGCCCTGTGTTAGAAAAAGGCAACCAAAGGATATAACTCAATTTAGCCATGGAAAATATTTTATTTTTGACATTTATCAGTGACTGGAAAACCCTTATTGACTCTTTGCATAAGAAAGAAAATGATTTTGTGACTTATGATTTGATGATTAGAAAGAATAGGTTATAAAAAGGAGTTATGATGAAGTTTTGCAGACAGAGATTTGATTAGAATTTTATGTATCACTGTCAAGAGAAAGATTACGAGTTACATCACTCTTCCTCTCTGTATATTAACTATCTATCTATTATCTATCTATCATCTATCTATCTTTTCTGTTCCTTTTTCTTTTATCTATCTTTTCTATTGTTTCATATATGCTTTATTTTTTTCTTTTCCTTTGAATGCATTTCTCATTATCTATGTAAAGTCTTTAATAAAAACTATTTTTAAAATGGAAGATATTTTATGACACCATAATATTTTACAGCAAGGGATACTGCACAATTAAAATATAAAAATAACAGCACATTAAAATACTAGCATAAATTAGCATATATTACTAAATTAGAGAAAAGAACTTTTGATTGGTAGCAAGAGGCTGATAGTATTGGAACTGATGGGTTATTGGGGGAGGAATTCCTCAAAGTAGTACCCTGAAATGGCTCCCTTTGTGACAGCTACATTTGATGACAAGTTGTAGGGATACCACTAGAAAATTCTGCAAAAATGCTTGAATACCTCCAGTTGCTCTGAGTCATGAACTGAACAGGATTTAAATATAAACATCATCCTGTGAATTCTGCTCTAATATAGACTAACTGGGATGCATAAAGCCTTTTGCTTCAGTTTGAAGAAACTGAAGATTTCAAATTGCCCCCAGACATAAATCTCCTTCAACATAAAACCCTAGTCATAACATTCCTCCAACATAAAAATCATCAGACTAATACATTTTGTCCAGGATTTGAATTTCTATTCTCAGGCTATACATGGTAAAACTGGCATATAATCTTAGACCAATAAACATTATTAACATAGAACTAAAACATAGAACTAATATAGAACTTGAAACTGATCTTTTAGATAGTGCAAATTCTGTCCAGAATTCTTTTATATGTTGCCCTCAACTTACAACAGTTTATTTAGTGACTGTTCAAAGTGACAATGGCACTGAAAAAGTAACAATTTTTCAGTTACCTTTGCAGCATTCCCATGATCATGTAATCAAAATTCAGATGCTTGGCTTGATGCACCCATATCTACTGAGACAAGGAAAAATCATCACCTATGAATATATATTAAATGATAAAGAGGAATTTCAATCTAGACAAGATCTGAAAAATCAAGGAATTGATGTGGAATGGTGGGCCTATTTGCAACTCCAATCGATATACTTAAGGGACAAGAAAGAGTGGGAAATTAGTAGAACTAAGACAAAATGAAATGAAATACTATTAGGAATCGATGAGAAGATGATAAAAAAACTCTATCAAGTTTTATTGGAATTTAAATTGGAAGAAGAAAAAATAACGGAAACAATGGTGGTATGGATGAAAAATTTTGGTTATAGTATCAATTTATTTATAGATGGCACATAACTCCATCAAGATTGGCAATAATGTATTCAAAACTATCCCCCACATGCTGGAAATGTAATAAAGAAAAAGGAACTTATTACCATTTGTGATGGAGCTGCAAAGAGGCCCAAAAATATTGGCAAGAATTACAGAAATGGCTAGAAGAAATATGTGGGATGAAAATAAAATATAGACCAGAGTTATTTCTGTTAAGGATTAATACGAGGACATATGACAAGGAAAATATGCATTTAATAATCCATATAATTACTGTAGCAAGTTTGGTGTACACACAGCAATGGAAAAGTAAAGATACTCCAAATGAATTTGAAATAATTAGGAAAATTATATTATTATCTACACTGTTACTGATATTAGTCTCTGATTCAATAATCTAAGTAATCATTCAATATTCTAATTTAATATTTGTTGAAAAACTAATGTATATATCAGTACTTACTTTTGAGTAAATGTTAAGTATAGAATATGCATCTCATGTCACCTATGATGTTATTTCCTTTAAACCAGAAGGAGGTATCAAAGGGCCACCAATCCTCAATGGATTTTCATGCTCAGTTGTTGAAATTTGGGATGAGATATCCAATTTTTGGCACTCTGTTTTCTGCTTTAGTTGTCGTCTTAATGAAGTTCAAAACAGAAACATAAGGATATCATATTTGTTAAAAGATCCAATATCCTTGAAAAAACGGGGCCCCAAAATTTGACTCAACCTCTTGATATTTCTAGTGAATCTTAAGATTAAAAAAAAAAAATGATAATCCAAATCAAAGCATGAAGTGTCACACTCTACCAAAGGGGGAAAATAGTCTTAAATAATACCAAGTTTCACAAGTTCATCATTCAAAATATTCACATTTATAGGTTATGATAATATTGATTGATTTAAATTTTGTTCCAGATATTTAATTTGCATATATAATGAAGAGGTATCATTAATTGTCTTAAGATGACAAAGATTTTTTTGCTATGTTGAGTTATTGTCATCCCACAGCAGCAACTATCATTCATCTTATGAAAGTCTTTTCTACTGAATGCACTCAATTCATGCATCATACTAAACAATAGTTTGATTTATTTATTTTTTAAAGAAGAAAGATTCATGATCTCATCCATTTCATCTTTATAACCACAAGTTGTTTTGTATATGAGTCTGTATTTAGCTAAGCTAAAAACAAACGAATTAGTGACATAGCATGATGCATGAGCCAAGAGTTGAAGGAAACTGCAGGATTGTTCTGTATAGTTCTTGACTAGCATAAATCAAGTGGATTCAAACATTATTTCCTACCAATATACAATATCACCTTCAACTATCATCTCCAAGAGTTAAGATGTTGGAGGGTCCTTGGTGCTTTCTGAGCTTGCTTGTTTTCTTATAGACAATTCATTACCCAAACTAGGTAACGTGCTAGTAAGGAATGGGATTTACTGTCAGTTTATATGCTAGTGGCTTGCCCTGTCAATGTTGGTGAGGGTGGTCTTAAAGTCTAGTTGATTGGGCTGTTTACTATTGACAATCATATAATCTTTAAGACCACCCCCACCAACACTGACAGGGCAACTCACCAGAATATAAACTGAGAGCAAATCCTCTCTTTATTAGCACTGATGATGTTATCTAGTTAGGTAATGAAATGTCTGCAAAAAAACAAACAAGCTCAGAGAGCACCAAGGACCCCTAATTTCAACCCTGAGCTACAAATATTCTCCTTTATTAGTTACGAAGTTATTTAAAATAAAGCAATGTATTTTGCCCAGAAATGGGTACTGCCATACTTCTTCAATAAATTTGTAAAGATTGCATACATTTTCCAAATATCTCAACATTAGCTGATTGTCAATTCCTTGTCACCCCTCATATTTTCAAAATGGAGAAATATGTAAACTGAATTAAATTAATTCATTGACTGGCAGCTCAATCAGTGGCAAGCCCCATTAAGTCCAATGTATATGATTTGATTTGATTGATTGATTTGCTGCCCATCTTGCTTCTGGCTTATTAACCTTAAAAGACAATAAAACCATGAACAATAAATACTGTTAATTTACATTCATAAATTACAATTTAAAATACGGGGAGGAAAGAATCAGGATGCATGGGGGGAGAGGGGGAGGCCTTCTCTTAATCCATCAACCTTCTCCAGAGTGATACACCCTCATTGGGCCCCAAGCCAAATTGCAGAGCCAGGTCTTCAGGCCCTTACGGAAGGTCAGCCAGGTCTCACCTTCGGGGAACAAGATCTTTCAGATGGCAAGAACCATGGCAGAAAACCCTCTTCTCCTGGGACCCGACAATTGAAATTCCTTAACTGATGGGATCCGCAACATGCCCCTTCTGCCAACATCGGTCGGACAGGACAGGCCCATTGAGGTGAGATGGTTCCTCAGATAGCATGGACTCATGCCATTCAGAGTATATGAGTTCTAAATATACTAACAGGCAACTCTACATTTCATTCAAAACTATTTTCCATCTACTTAAATTACATGAATTGGAAGCTGTTGTTATCACTGCATTAGACTACACAAATATCCTTCTGCGGAAAGAAAATGAATATTAATCTGCATTTATAATACATTAAGTCCCTTACATAATCTGTAAAATAAAGTAATTAGAGGCAGCTCATTTAAAGGTTACTTGTAAATTTGCTGTAAAAAAAATCCAGCGCTTGAGCTAGCTTGGAACATTTACCCTGAACGTACAAGAAATTTATCTAGAGAAATATAAACATAGAAAGAGGACCATTAATCCATTTGGCGTGAATGTATGGCAAATGTAAAATATGAAATGTAATTATTTCTTTTTATGTAATGTGAAAAAAGGGAGTAGGAAGAAGATGTTTCCAATCATTGCCCTGAGAACACTTGGGAACATTTAATGGGTCCTCTTCCATGAGCTCAGATAAAGAAACTCAATACCTTGTAATCTGTTCATGTTCAAGAACATAAGGTGATGTTGAAGAATTTCCAGCTAGGTTGGAGAGAGAGTTCAAGCAAGAGCCAAACTTGGTGCCATTGTGCAACTGCAAACTGCATAAGCTGGACCTACCCCAACCCCCAAGGGGTTGTTCCCAGGGGAGAGGAAAGAATAAATCCTTGTAAAATAAGTGTTAAACAACAAAACTACTGACTGATGCTATTCACCAGTGGCTATGGTTGCTTACACCTCTTATGCAGGCTAGGAACTCTGGGAATTCTAGTCCAAAATCACTGGAGGACATCAGATTAGGAAAGACTGGTGTGTGTAGTCTGTGATGTGGTGTTGTTCAAAATGTGTACATAATAAAAACAAAACATTTCCAGTTCAACAGCTTGTGGAAGATAAAATAAAGTATTATATTGACTGCTATAAATTTCTTAATCCTTGAAGAACTTAAAGCACTTCCTTTAGGAAAACATCAAGATTATTTTCTCCTGTCCTCCTAAAAACATTGCATTACATGTCTTTTCTGTAATTAGCTTCTGTGTACTACCAAGTCCTTACATATATCAAATTCATGATACCAGTTTGCTTGTGAGAATAGTTTTGGACTCCAATTGCCTATACCCAGACATGTTCCATTAAACTCTTCTATCAGTGAAATTAGGGCCAGCAAAGAGTTAAACTGTAGAGCTGCTAATAAACGGTTAATAGCTACTGCTCCAAAGTTTTTCTTTTTAGGAGAAGGATTTGACATGTGGAAATTACCCTTCTTTGAGAGCTAGTTTAAATTTGCATGAACAAAACTGTACTCGTAATCAAGATCAAATTATTTTTAAACTTTGTTTTGGCCCTAAGCAGCATGATTGTAGAGAATTAACGGACTTAAAAACAAACAAACACAGTAGCAATTAGGGGCTGCTACTGCAATGCTATGGGCTGCAAAAACTCATGAACTCTCTAATCAATCTTCTGACATACTACTACAACTTTCATTGTCATGACCTTTAACTGGGCAAAACAGAGCATCATAAGGGCAACAAATTTTGAACCAAAGTTAATTCAAATGGGCTAATTTACTGGGATCCATGCTGGGATCCATTTCTCTCAAAAGAATGACATTTGGGACGTTGTGGCTACTTCAATGTTGCTAGACTGCTACAGTCACATGTTCCATATTTTCAATATTGCATAACAATTTCCCAACCACTCACACAATCCCTTGTTCCCTCCCCCACCAAGCAGCAACAACTTACCTGCCTGATGGGAAGGGGAGTGGAGAGAATGGAAAAGATGAGAAAGAGGGAGGGGAAAATGAAAGGAAAGGAAGAACAAGAGGGACAAAGAGAGGGACAAAGAAATGTCTATGGTATCCTTCTTGGTCCACGCTGCTCTCTCAACCTGCATCTCTCTCTCATGTGCCTTCCTTGACATGTGTGGCATCTCTTGTGAATGCCTACGCACCTTTTCTGACCCACATAGTATCTCTTAGCCATTTACCTGCCTGCTAGCCACAGACTTACATCTTCCTGCTAGCTTCCCTACTGACTTCCTCTCTGCAAACTTCCCACAAGCCAAGTAAATGGCAGAGCTGGCAGGAATTGGAGGGAGGGAGGGAGAAAGGAAGGCGGGAGGGAAGATTTCTGAAGCTCCCTGCTAGTTTCCCACAAGGAAACTTAATGGAGAAGTGGCAGGAGATAGATCCCACTGCTTTTTGCCTGCCTATGGCCATTTTGTTTCTCTGTTTAGTATAATAAACATCTCTGATCCTTTGCTTTTTACAATGCTATATGTAAGTACCGTATGTGTTCTATGACCATGTTTGACTACTATTTAATGTTCTAAAAATTGAGCTACTTTGTCTAAAAAAGAAAAAGGATACAGAAAAACTTAACTCTTTGCAACAATCTAATAAGGGCCTGAATTTTCTAAATCTAAATATGGCAGCCTACTTCCTATTCAAAAATGGGTTCCAAAGGGTATTGCATCTATATCAGCTTCTATTTACTGCATTTGAGGATGAGCATATCAAGCATTCTAATGAATTTAAGGCATTACTTAAGGTATACTAGACAACCATTGCTGTAATGCTTCTGGGCTGCTCATAGGAGTAAGGTGTACCATGTTGTAGTGATTCCATGCCGTGATGTATGGCATTTGGCAGAGCTTGGTTCTTTCCAATTTTGTTTAAAATCAACATGAGGCCTTGTATCATTGAATATGCAGTTGATAGCCTGTTATTGATCTCTATTCTAAGCCAAGCAGGAGGTGCAATGGAAGTCTTAATGTGATACTATACAGTACATGGAAGATACCAAAATATGCATAGGGAAAAACAAGCTCAGACTTAACCCAAGCAAAAGAATGGAGCTGTTAATTCAAAACTTCATCTATTCTAGGATTATAACAGCGTTTACTAAACTTGGAGTTACATTCCCCTGGGGAAAAAGTCTTTCAGTCCGCATACATTCCTGGATTTTCAGCTACTGCTCAGTTACAGCTAATGCCTTTCCTGGAAAAGGAAGTTATGGCCTTTCCTGGAAAAGGAAGCATTATAGATATTTAGAGTCCTTTATAGGTTGGATTATTGTCATTTACAGGCCATCTCTCAAAGAAACTACTGTACTTTGTTCAACTTGGAGGTCTTTTTGAAAATTATCTAGAAAGTTCAAGTGGTACACAGCGTGGCTGCTTATAACAAACTTGTTATTCTCATGTTACATATTTGTTATGGAAGCTGCACTTTGTTATGGAAACTGCTATTTCACATCCTCACTGGAGCTGCTACTGGTTTATGAATGCAGTTCAAGGTGGGTAGTAAATACCCAAATGGCCATTATTTAGTTTGGAATCTGATTGCAAGAGACCACCAATTCCACATCTTCAAGTCCTGTCTTTGCAGGGATGCCATAATTAGGGATAACAAAGTTGGGCAGTTTCCATTGCTGCCCAAACTTTTGGCATTTAGAAAAGCTGCCAAGCTGTTGTTAAAAGTCTATAGGGATTTATATAACAATGGATTTCCTCTGTGGTTTGCCATTAAAATGTTATTAAGAACGATATTCTTTATGATGTTAGAGATAAAGTTTATTATTTTGTTTCTGCACCATATTATTATTTTAATCTTTCTGCTTTATTACAGCATTGTTGTTCATTTATATGCAAATGAAGTGGCCTATAAGCATGAGGCAGGGAGGGAAGAAAGAAACTAATTAACCAATTACTGGCTTTATTCATAAAGACCAAAACAGACTCTATATAACACAGCACCCAAATAACTTGTCCAGGAGAAGACTTGCAGAAACTACAGAGTTTTACTTTGGCGCTAGTTCTATCAGCAAGCAACAAAGAAACCACAAAGTCACACTGAAATAGCAATTAAACTGTGGATTTGGGAGACTGGAAGTGTGAACTGCAGCCTTTTCTATGTAAATTGAAAACAAAATACAAAAAAATAGTAATACTACAAATACAATGTAGTATTCTAGATATATGGGAGGCAGGGAATGTAGCAGGTCCTCTCTCCTAAGGAGCTACATCAGCCAGAAGCAGACAAAGGGCCTTCTCTGTGGCGGCTCCCTTAGTTTGAAACATCATCCCTGCAGAGATAAGATTGCCCCCTACTTTGATACTCTTTCACAAGGCCCTGAAGACCTGCTTTTGCCTAAGGGCCTGAGGAACCCAGAATGGAATGGAGCCCATCAAGTGGCTTGTTTAATTGACCCCAGGAGGGTGGGAATTTACTACTTTTATTGTTTGTATATTGAGTTTTTATTTTGGTAAGTCGCCCAGTCACTGAGAATGAGTGGGCAGCCATATAAACTTTGTTAAATAAAAAAATATTAACAACACAATTGAATCCAGAATTTGTTACATAAGGCGATTGATAAGTGAATTGTGCCCAATTTTACAATATTTTTTACCATGGTTGTTAAGCAAATCATTGAAGTTGTTAAGTGATTTGGTCATTAACTGAATCTGGCTTCCTGTATTGATTTGGCTGCCAAAAGTTGGCTGGGAAGGTCGCAAGTGGTGATCCCATTACTGCAGGATGCTGCAACAGTTGTAAATACATGCCAGTTGCCCACCACTCAAATGTTAATACATGACTGGGGGATGCTGTGTCAATTGTAAGTACAGTGACAGGCCACAAGTCACTTTTCTCAGTGCTGTTGTAACTTTAAATGGCCACTACACAAATGGTTGTAAATTGAGGACTATCTGTACAAGAGAGGGAATTTCTAATCTCAAACTTACAACAAAGTACAATAGTAGCCACCTTCAAATGTGTCAAGACTTGAAAGTGGACAAGAATGGGTTTTATATGCTGGCCAATCCTAATCTCTCTATGTACAAACTTAGAACTGGAAGATCTGTACAGTATTCATATTTACATCTTGGACCTCTGTTTGCATCACGCTGAGTGCAACTTTTCTTCACAATGTGAGTTGAATGCACAGAGATCAGGAAGAGCAGGAAGCAGGCTGAAAATGCGGTTCAGTTCTCTGTCCATTTTCAAGTCTTCTCACATGTTCAAGCTAACAGCTTTTGAAGTTCAAAAATCCTAAATCCATACCAAGTAAATGATAATTATGTTGATTTAGAAGGGAACTTATATGAAGTCATGCACTGTGATAAATATTTACTAGCTGAATGTCTAGCCTCTGAGGAATAAAGGCTACGCGAGGTTAAACTTTTTCAATACCCTTTGAAAACAGAGTTGCTATTAATTCATAACCTATACTGGCTGATCATATTTCTGTTGTTTTGCCATAGTACTGTAGGTTAAAAATATTTCTGAAATGAAAATCAGTTAACACACAGCCTTTTGTGACCTGGTGCCCTTCTTATGTGTGATAGCAGCTATTTTAAAAGAAAAAATGCAATGGGTGCCAGGTTGGAAAAATCTGGTATATAGCAAAAAGGAAGAGAAGAAAAATACAGTTAAGAGGACACAAGAACAATTAAAACTTACAGGACAACATACGTTCCTGTCTGTGAATTTTCCTACCCTAATAAACTAGCTGTTGGAATAAAAAGGGATTGGATTTGGAATGTATCTGACCTCCCAAGACAATTTTTAAAAGGATTTTAGTAGGCATACACACATAGGTTTCAAAAATCCAGATGATGACTAGATAACAATAGCACTTAGAGTTATATACCCCTTCAGAGGGCTTTACAGCCCTCTCTAAATGGTTTACAGAGTCAGCCTATTGCCCCCAACAATCTTGGTCCTCAGTTCACTGAGTTCGGAAGGATGGAAGCTTGAGTCAACCATGAGCTGGTGAGGATGGCAAGGAACTATCTTTCTCTTTCTGCTGTCATGTGGTGGTTATCCAGGAACTTGCAGCCCAATTTATTAGTCACATTCTGAAAGCAAGAACGCCTCCTGCGGAGAAATATTCAAAAGAGGCAGAGTAGTTAAACAAAACAGTATCATTGTAAAACCTTTCTATAAGCCCCTATGAAAAACAGCCCCATGGCTTACTTCATTAGCCACCAAAATAGTAAACAGAATGAGCATGCTCACACTCTCCTGGTTCATTTCCAAATAATAACAATCTGACCAGGCAATGAATGAAAACTCTGTCCTAAACACAGACTTGAGATATAATTGAACAGAACAAAGGAAATAGACTTACCTCAAGAATCGGACTAATTGTCGTGGGGGTCTGGGATAATTTGTACCAATGGTTTGTTTTTCAATTCAGTAAATGTCATGACTAACTCTATAACTAATGCGTTTATAGCATTATAATATAACTAATTAATACATTAATATATTACAATACAACCCAGTGCTTCCAGGTGTACCTACTCTAAGGTTCTAGGCCTGCTGAATATCTAAAATGTAATAATATGTAATCACATTGACACAATTTCAGTTGAATTAAGTTAATAATCATATGAATTTGCTCAATTTCACATATGTTTTTATCCTTACTTGTGTGTACCTTTATGTGCATAACACCCTCAGAAACCGAGTATGAAACATGCAATCTGCAAAAGGTACTCATTCCTAGTAAGTAGGACTGCACAAATTAATTAATCTATTGGAAAGATATTATGTCATCTACAGACTACAACTTCAAAATGTTCAAGATTGTCATAGATCATACCTGTAATTAGACAAAATTCGTACAAAAATAAAATGTTGCAATATTCAAAACTATCATGCTTTACACATTTTTTTTTCTTGTGGGTTTTGTGGAAAAAAGAAAGATGGAAGCACATTTTACAAATGCTGAAAACTGCTTCTGCATAATATACAGGACAGAATTCTGCTGAACCTTGGCTCACCTTGAGATTCTTGAAAAGGATTTTGTTGCAGTGGTTGAAAACAGTATTATTTCAACTGCTTTCATTTTGTGAAAGGACCCAGTTATACAAAGCCCATGAATCATAGAAGAAACTTCAGAAGTAGCTCATCCTTTGTATGGGAAAGGTCCAAGACTTTGATCATCAGTCACCTGTGCAAATTACAATTCCTAAATTAAGTGACAAGGGTTTTTTTGGAAAGCAGAAGTTATATAGTAATAAAAAGACATACTGTAATACACAGTCATAGATTACTGTATATACAGTTTATTGCAGATAGTGATTTCAATGTTTGCATATTTCACTATTTCTAACACACTGGTCCAGGAAACAAAAGACTAGTGTTAAATATAGGTAGTCCTTGACTTAACAACAGTTTATTTAGTGATTTTGCAAAGTTACAACGGCACTGAAAAAAAAAGATTTATTTTTCACAGTTATGACCTCTGCAGTGTCCTTATAATCATGTGATCTAAATTCAGATGCTTGGCAATTGGTTCATATTTATGACTGTTGCTGTCCCAAGGTCATGTGATCACCTTTTGTGACAAGCAAAGTCAATGGGGAAGCCAGATTCACTCAAGCACTTCATTACTAATTTAACAACTGCGGTGATTCACTTAACAACTGTGACAAGGAAGGTCGTAAAAGGGGGCAAAACTCACGTAACAAACGTCTCAGTTAACAACAGAAATTTGGGGTTCCATTGTGGTTATAAGTCGAGGATTACCTGTACTAGTCTGCCTGCTCTAATCCTCAAAATAATGCTATCCTGCCATTTAGTTTTTCATAGTTTGGGGTAGTTTCCATGCATAAACTGAACCATTCATGTCAGATCTTGGACATCATATAATATACAATCTTTTCAAGACACAGCTGAAAACTAGACAGTTTAGTTAATGACCTAATATAGAAGCAATGGGATTGAATATGTTTCACAAGCATCTTATCATTTGCATGGAATAAAAGTGCCACTCATTTCAGTGGTAATGACCAATTAAAATTGTTCTTTATTAAAGAGCTGTGGCGGTATTAGTGGTTAGAATGCAGTATTGCAGGCTACTTTTACCCACACTGCTAAAGGTTGACTCAGCCTTCCATCCTTCTGAGGTCAGTAAATTAGGACCCAGATTCTTATGCTGATATTGTAAACCACTCAGTGCTGTAAAGCACTATGGAGTGATATGTAAGTCTAAGTGCTATTGCTATTAAATGTCCCCGCCCCCCCCCCCAAAAAAAACCTTCTAAGAATTAAATTAACCACCAGATGTCATGGACTTTCCATTGCTCTTCAAAAATAAATACGCTGCAGCAGTGCACAAGTGAAGCTTTTCAAATGACATTCATTTCTTTGTGTTTCAGCATGAGTTCGCAATCCTATGTTTGGGTTATTTAAATTATTAAGTTAGCATTGTAGGTCAATGGAATTGTATGACAATGAATTCTAAACATTGCTGGAAACAGAGACACATTCATTCTTCTTTTCTAACAAGTGCAAATACTGAAAGTGAAAAAAGTACACATCTCTGAAAATGACAGTGCTTTGTACACATACACATCCCGCCCCTGCGGATTACACATACACACACAAGAAAGAATGACTATTTCACTATAGTGGGGAAGGCTACAAAGCAATTATCTAGTTCTTTCATGTATTGGTAGGATATACACAAGATCTTCCTATCAAATATTGAAAATACACCATGGACATTGGGCTTTTATTACTAATATGCTGTTAGATATTTTTGGAAGTTGAAATCCACCCTTCTCCTAGAAAAATGAAATATTTTAGGATATACTAAAAAGGCAGGATATTTCCCTTAAAAGAGAAGTAAAAACTCAGAGAGGCAGCAACTCAGTCACCCCCACCTTTGTTAATGGTCATTAAGGCCTGGGCCAGTCCATTCTACATAACAAAGATCTGCCTCTTTCAGGCAGAGCCATTTAATTGCCCTTCATTGCACCCACCAAGTTTCAACCAAACTTAGCACACAAACAACCTACAAAACTAGCTATGACCTCTGACAGCAACCAATCAGGATACACTTCCTGTGCCCCAGGAAGTTCAAAGCCAGAGAGGGTATAAAACCCAGGGACTCTCAGCATCTCTTCCCTTTTCTTTGCCCAAGAACTCCGAGGCGTGTGATCCTGTCCACCATTAAACCATTTTTCCAAACAGCCTCCATGTTTCCAGTGTCTTTTTCCTCACTTGGAACTGAACCCAGAAGGATATTTCTTCCAACAATATAATATGATTGTCATACATATGTTTATGCTTTCGTTACAAATGTATAAATTATTTATAAATTATTTTCAAATGGTCAAAACAGGAAATTTAAACAAGGCATTTCCTGCAGATATTTGTAAGACTCACTTTCAAAATACTTTTACAATATAATCCTACATAGCAGTGATGGCTAACCTTTTCGTTGTTGCGTGCCGAAAGTGTGTGTGTTCACATACACACGCATACCTGCACCAACAACGCAATACATGCATGCGCTCCCTCCACCATATATCTGGAAAAATTAACCAAGAAAAAAATTATAACCAGCCACACGAGCAAAGAGATCCAACACACGATCATCCCAAGAGAAAAATCTTCCAGATGCCCCAAAATATACGGCCTCCCAAAAATACACAAAGAAGGCATACCTCTCAGACCCATAGTCAGCTCCAGAGGAGCACCACTACAAAAGCTAGCTAAGCACTTAGCAAAACAGTTACAGCCCCATGCTGAAACAGCAGCTTTACATGTACAAAATTCATACCACTTCTTGGAACAAGAAGATCTGCTTGTAAGTTTCGACGTGGTTTCACTATTCACTCAAGTCCCGATAAAAGAAACTCTTGAAATCATCAAAAATAAATACCAACCAGCTAAACACCTCATGGAACTAGCAGAACACTGCTTAACCAACACTTATTTCATATACAAAGGACAAAGATACAAGCAAATTGAAGGAGCCCCTATGGGATCACCACTGTCATCCGACATTGCAAACCTGTTCATGGAAGAATTCGAATCCAGAGCCTGGGGTACCCACCCACAAACCCAAACTATGGTTAGATACATCAATGACACATTGGTGATTTGGCCCCATGGAAAAGAAAACCTAAACAATTTCCTAACACACCTAAACAGCACACACCCCAAAATCAAGTTCACCATGGAAACAGAAACAAACAAACAACTATCATTCCTAGATGTACTAATCTACAACAAAACAGATGGCACACTAGGACACACCATATACCAGAAGAAAACACAAACTAACCGCTACCTCAACGCCCAATCCCACCACCACCCAGCACAGATAAACTCCATGGCCAAAACACTAATCGCCAGAACCAAACATCTGGCAGACAAGACACACATAAAGACTGAACTATGCACCCTGACTAAAGTACTGACAGCTAACGGCTTCCACAAAAGCAAAATCACCGGCTTGATCCAGAAAAACACACTGAGACATAATGGAGACCTAGAAGATGAACAGACCTATGGAACAGCTGTCCTGCCCTAAATAAGAGGTACTACAAACAAAATCAGTAAGATACCACACAGGCATTACATCAAGACTGCCTTCAAAACAGACAGAAAAATAGCAGCCATCCTTAGAAACCCCAAAGATAAAATTGACCTGGAAAACCAAGGCATATATGAAGTCCCCTGTGCATCATGCCCGGCCACATACATTGGACAGACCAATAGAAGAATAAGCACCCTCCTGGATGAACCAAAAATGCAGTAAAAAAGCTGGAACACACTTCCTCACTAGTCCAACACATGAAAGCCACAGGTCATAGCATCAACTTCAATGGCACCAAACCCCTAACCACAATAGAAAACCCCAGCCACAGAATTATTAGAGAAGCCATAGAGATTGAAAAAAGACCCGAAAGCATGAATAGAAGAGATGATTCCACCAGACTGTCAATTATTTGGAAGCCTGCACTCACAAACAAAAAAATATCCACACCACAAGCCAGGCAAACACTTGGGCACAAACAGATCCCCCCGATACCTCCAGCTCAAACACACCCCAACCAGGCACCCAGATGAAACCTAGCTTCCTAAAAAATGATAGCCATCCGTTTACTCGGAGCCAAACTGCACTAAAAGCCTCCAATACAGGAACACAATGTTGCCAGCCAATCAAGACAAAAAAAGCCACAAAACAGACAGAAGATATAAGAAACACCAATCAAGCAGAACACAGCAAACTCCAAGACCAATAAACACAGACCAAGATTCCCAACCAATCAGGATGAAGAAAAAACAATTCTGGCACAGCAGTAGGCTAGCCCCAAATTTAAAACAGAAACAACTATAAAAGCCTGACTCACAGACAAACTCAACACAGAAGCCTAATGATGGCAGATGAGATTCTGTCGAAAAGTTGCTACAACTTTAAAAGCACAACTATAATGACATGGGAAAATAAACAAAGCTGAATACCATACATGTAAGTACCCGCGAAAACTTAAGAAAACAAATATATACACACACATACACGAGTGGGATTCAAAATTTTTAACAACTGGTTCTGTGAGTGTGGCTTAGTTGGTGGATGTGGCTTGGTGGTCATGTGACCGGATGGACATGGCTTGGTGGTCATGTTATTGACCAACTCAATATCACTCACATCAAGGCACTTATCTCCTCGCCTGGCCTCTCATGACTGTGGGGATGCTGCAACAGTCGTAAATGTGAAAAATGGTCATAAGTCACTTTTTTCAGTGCCATTGTAACGTTGAATGGTCACTCCACAGAAACAAAGTACCAGCAAAGGAGGGAAAAATAACTCCAGAGAAGTTCCTGAGACAGGAAATCTAGTCCTGCCAAGAATGTAATAAGGTTTAACGGAGAGCAACACCAGAATGTTTCCTTCCTGTCTTTCTTACAGGATTAGGCCAGTAATTTCTTCTAACAACTGGTTCTCCGAACTGCTTAGAATGTTAACAACCAGTTCTAACGAACAGGTGCGAACTGGTAGAATCCCACCCCTGCCACACATCAATTAATATATGTATTTAAAAAACTCACTCAACACATTTTAATTTTAGAAAACTGCAAATACACACACACACTCACACACATATACATACCATGGATATATAATTTAATTTTAGCTTGCACAACCACTTCTCCATGTAATGGAGGATATTTCTGAGACAAAAAAAAATGCACTTTATGATGTTGTAATATCTTGGTAAATAAATTAAGGATTAGACTTAGATGTTTGATATCATATTTTATGACCTTTATTCCAAATAGCAATTTCAACCATACTTTGTGTAAAATATTGTTTCTTAAAATTAGTCTGAAGGGGGTGAATTACTATCTGAGTCATTTCTAAAATAATTTCTAATTTATTAGACTCTGATTGAAACATTAATACTTTTGACTGATAGAAACCTATAAACTTTTAATATCTCACCTGCTTTCTTGTAACTAATTTTAAAAAATCTCCATATTACGTAGGAAAAAAGTAGAATTGGAGGTAGTACCCATTAGTAATCAAATCACTGGCCTAAGGACAATAGGAATCAATACTGATAATTTACAGATTCAAAATGTATGTGTAACCAGATCAATTGGTCAATATAAATACATATTCTTGAACTTCCTATTTTAAAAATATCCACTTTACATTTTTTCTGATAATTTTTCTAGCGATTTTGTATCTTAGGTACAAGTCTAGAGTTCCCCTGCTGGATTATAGCTTTATAATAAAAAAGACGATATATTGTTAAATTATAAGGAATTATTGTGTTAGTTGTGAATGTATTTATTTTAAGTACTTGTCCTAGTTCTGATCAATTTTTCTTCATCAAATTTCTCCTATTTTTCTGAAATGTGCCCTTTGGCATGTAACTGAAAGGTCAACATAGACTGACTGAGTTTTTAATTTATTTCTTTTCCTGTACTAAGATCCCAGCACATCCCTGAACTGCACGAGATAAGTAGAATCTTGGAGGGCATAGAAACCTCTTGGGAAAGGATATTTTATATACTGTAAGCTACTGAGGCTGGAAACATAACAGTGACCATGCTGAGTAAGTTCACGTGCCACACACCTTGGTTGGCTGGTTAGTATTCAGTGCATTTTCATACTGATATTCTTTTCAAGCATCTATTTATTAATTACAACAATTTGTATGCCACTTCATCAAAGAATATAGTGGCTTATATTTCATATAAAATCATATACTAAACCATATACTCAAACTATAACTGAACAGAATACCAGCCACTTTGCCAAAGAGTTGCTTCCAGCCATAGGAAGGCTATTTATCTCCAGAGTTGCATGAACCATCAAAATTTGTATGGATCACCACCAAAGGAAAAGTTTTTCCAGAGTGAGGCGGCTGGAATTTGCCACAGCCAATTCACCCTGGCTGTCTCACCATGTTCAACTTATCCTGGTCAACTTGCACCAGTTTACTTACTACAGGACAATTTGCCACAGTTAACTCACCGTAGGATAACTTGCGGATAATTCAATGCAGGATAACTCGAGAAAGGGACAAGTAGAATTGCAGCTTGCCCCAACCTCGAGGATTTCTAACTGGAGAAGTTTCAAACCTAAATGAAGACAAGACCCACAGCAGTTCACTTCTCCCTTTCTTGAGTTATCAAGCATTGAATTGTCCTGTGGCAAGTCAGCCAGGGAAAGTCAGAACAGGATAAGATGACTGGGGAGAGTTGACTGGGGAAAGTTGGCACTGTGAATTGTCCTAGACCCTAAGGAGCCTGCCTCTGGATCCCTTCCCTTCAATAACTTGAGGTATAGGAGAATCAGAGGTGGGCTTCAAATAATTTAACAACTGTTTCTCTGCCCGGTTGCTGGGTGGATGAGGCCTAGTCACCACCAAGCAAAAATGGGCCATGTGGGGCCTGCACTGTGCCCCCGTGCCCCGTTTTCAACCTAGTAGCCTCCCTGTACCACCCTGGGAATGAAAATGGACCACAGGGGGGGCTATTTTCACCCTAATCGGGCTCTGGAGGCTCTCTGGAGGCCAGAAATGGACCTTTTTCCAGCCTTCTGGAGTCTCTGGGAGGCCCGTTTTTTGCCCTCCCTGAGCCTTCACACGGGCCCTGCACTTACCTGTGATCCAAAACAGGTATATGGGGACTATGTTGGGAAGGGAAGGGCAGGGTGGGGGTGGGGCATCCAGTCATTGGGACTACTGGTTCACTGAACCATATGTAAAATGAACACCCGGTTTGGCCGAACTAGCACATACCGGCTGAAGCCCACCCTGGGGAGAATCCTCAGCATATCCTATCAGTCAGATGAGCAGGTTCTACTTAGAACAAACAGGCAGCAAGGATCTGGGTCATGAACACAGGTTGGGCCTACAAGCTAAGTGGCAACCAGTGCAGTTCACAGAGTCATAGTCTTCTAGAGTGACTCTGAGCAGTGTTCAAATCCTCAGATTGAGCACCTGCTCTTTTAGGGGAAATGCTATCTATGTACAGCAGAAGTTGGAGTTAAGATGGAACCAGAGAACTTCTGGACAAGTGGCAATCTTATCTTGTTGAGATACTTTCTAAGTCTGATCTTTTCCATCCAGTTCTTCACAGCTTCTAGACATTGGACCAAGTCTTGCATCATCTCTCCAGTTCTGGAGGTATATAGTGATAGAGACGGACGATAGATAGATAGATAGATAGATAGATAGATAGATAGATAGATAGATAGATAGATAGATAGACCCTCATCTGAAACTAATAGATGAGACCTCCGAACAGTTTAATGAGTTTAATATTTAAATAATTAATTGAACCATTGGTATATGCACACAAAGATACTCCACAAAAGGAAAAGTTTCTAGTTAGGAAAGAACCTTGTATAGTAATATACCACGGAATATATGTACAAGTCTATATAGAATTCTGGAGCTAATAAGGGTATGGGAGAGAACAGGAACCTAATCAGGATTAAATGTGATTGATGACTGTCAGTTGTGCTTCAGTGTAAGCTGAACCAAAAGGTAGCTAGCTTCATTTCAGTCCAGTATGCTGACCGAATCCTGCAATGTGACTTGTTCTGTATTTTACGCAGAAAATTGGGTTAACAGAGAACATCACGGTGACTAATTGCTGTAGTCAACGTGAAGGGATATGATCCAGTTTCTTCACAAGGTTATCTGTCGCTTCAGGTTGTGGCCAAACAGATAAAGCTGCTATCTGAGCGCCCTTGACATTTTTTTTTTTTTTTTGGTGCTTGTGTGGGGGGTTAGTGATGGCGGCGGCCAGCTACACTGCATTGATAATCGCTGAACCTCAACCCATTTCCATGGGTTTCCAATTCCGCTTTCACCAACTTCTCCATTTTTTAATCGCCTCCAAGGCAAGGGAGTCGGATCCGCACGGTTTTTCCCGCCGGCAATTTCGAAGGTTTGCCCGCTTCGCGCTTTTATCTCGTTTCCGTTTTTGTTTTGTTTTTTTCAAGGTAGGAAAGTCTGCAATGCAGGAGGGGCGCATCGCATCGGCGCCGCGTCTAGCATTTTAGGAAGAAAAGAGACCCTGCCGTCGTGCAGCTTTTTTCTTTCTTTCTTTCTTTCTTTTTCTCTCCACCCCGCTTTCTCCCCGCAAATTGATTTCTTCAACGCTCGAGAAGCCCAAGCAGTTAGGAGCAAGATATGTTTTGCATGCTGCCGGCCGGGCGAAATTGCACATGCTTTTTGCTCGGGCAAAGGTGTTTTACACCCGGCGATAAACGGTCTTAACTCTTTCCTGACCCTCTTTCCGACGGCACTCGGGAGAACCGAGGACGTGCCGCAGCTCTCAGCCTTTTGGTTTTTTTCCCCCTTCAGGCCGGTCATAGAGATTTCGGCCGCCAGCATTTGCCGAGAGCGAGTCTTCCTAGGCCGGAGAAGGACTCATTCTCGCGTTACGCTTAATAGAGTCGTTCGCTCCCACCACCAAACCCCCCCCCCCTTTGCAGGGTTTTCGGCATTGGTCGCTCCCGCTGACAGTGGGTAGTTTGCAGACGCTCCCTCAGTTCCGGCGAGGTTGTTTTGTTGGGGGTTTTCCGCCCCTACTCTCCCGGGCGGGCAGGCAGACGTTTCCCTGCTCGGCCCGGGGCTGCCTCGCGCCGCAGTCGGAAGAGGGAAGGGAACGCCGCGTCCGGTTGGCTTTCCGCTGCGGAGGCAGCTGCCTGAGCTCGGACCCTCAAAGCGCCGCCGCTCCCGCGTTGCTCCATGTCCGGCCTCCCCGCTACTTCGGCGGGGAGGCCAACCCCCGGCCCCCGCTTAGCGAGAGAAAGAGAACGCAAGATGGACGAGGAAGGGGGGGAAGGGAGGGTGGATAGGTGGGGAGTCCGCCTCGCCGCGGCGACGCCAGGAAAGCTGGTAAGAAGCTTTTGCTCCCCCCACCCCCGTCCGCCCTGTTTTCCGAAAAGGACCAAGCAGCATCCACGAGCTCCGACAAGAAGAGAAGGAGGAGCCTTTTCCGCCGCCGCCGCCGGAGCTCGCGCCGTGTGAGGGCCCCGCGGTCTATCCTGGTGTTGCTTGGCGCATGTGGGGAGGGAGCTGCTGACTCCTCCCTTCTTCCCTCCCGGTTCTCGTGCCCCCGCCGCTGCTGCCCCCCCCGCCCCCTCCGGTTGTGCGGTCTGCTGGCGTGCTGAGTCGGTCGGTCGCAATGGAAAACCCAGCAGTTTCCTTTTCCTCGCCAGCTTTGACGAGCGAGCGCCTCTCCCGTTGGAAAAGCCCTGGAATAGGTAGGTTAATTTGCTCCTTTCGCCCGCCCGCCCGCGTGTTTGCCTGCCTGCATTTGCTGCCGGGTGGGGAGCGGCGTTGTCTTCCTTCCTTCTTTCTCCGTTTACCTCGCTTTTCTCGGAGAAGCGGGCAGACGACCCGCTTTGTCCTTTTTGGCTTTTTGCGGGACACTTTGGCAAAGTCGTCTCGCTCCTTGGTTTTTGGCGGGATCGCTGGAGGCGAGGCGCTGTGGCGGCTTCTCTCCTCGCTCGCCCGACCCTTTCGTCACCTGCTGCTTTTGCTCTTTCTCCTCCTTTGAGCAAAGAGAGGACCTCGGTACCTGGGATAATTCATTCTATCGGATGGTGTGGTTGAGGCAAGGCTGAGGCGTTATTTTTTTTCCCCTTTGCACAAAAAGTGTTTTCCTTTCCCCCTCCTTCCCTTGGCCATAGATACAGAGCAGGTTGCCACACCTGCTTCCTCCCTCTTCCTTTCCCCTCATTTTTATCGATATTTTTTTTAAAGCTTGGCGGTGCTTCTTCCCCGCTTTGGAGAGGTGGCTGATCCTCCGTGCTAATAATCACTGTTTGCTGTCGGGTTTCCTTTGCTTGCCTTGTTTAAGACTTGAGAGGATACAGGATCCAAGGTGACAGTCTTGCAGGTTGCGTCTCAGTTGTTGAATGGATCAGGAGGCGCCTCTGTGCCTGTTGCTTGCAGACGGGCGACCTTTAGTGTCAATGTTAGTGCTATTTTTCCTCCAGTCTGTATTGTTGCAGACAGCTGTTATTTATTCCTTCTGAAAGGAAAGGAGCTTTTCTCACCCCCTCCCTATCGCATTAGCAGTGACCCCCCCACCCCCATTTTTAGAGGATAAAAGCACTCTTTTAAGGGGCTAGAAATGCTGAGGAATAGAAATGCTTGGGAGTAAAGAGAAGCAACAACAACAAAACCACTTGTTGGCCTTTCTTTTATATATATACCCCATTTTTCTTTGGCCTTGTTCTGTGCTCCTTCACCAAGGTAGTTCAGGTCATACAGTATTTTCCCTCCCCGGAAATAATGGTAGGATATTGAGTTTGGGGGCTAAAGTATTAGCATTGAAAATGTGAGCAAAAATGTTATAACTGGTGTTGGTGCTTTGAGGACCTCTGTTGACTGATCAGTGTAGCCTCGTGGCTTATATTTTTTGTGGAGAGTAGCATATTAAGAAAATGCAGCAATACAGCAATGTTGACATGTCAGTGTTGCATTTACATTTCATGATCTTTCAATCAATCTTTATTATGGTCAGTACAGACCAGAAAATAAAAGCATTAAAGGATAATTAAAAATAAAAGGCATAATATATTGGAGTTGGTTGTGGATTAACAGTGGTCAATTAAAGTTTGACTAATTTTACATACAGCACAGCAGAATTTCACCACATTCAAAGAAACTACTCCATACTGATCTGATAATAACAGTAGTTGCATATAAAAAAGATCAGTGTTTCCTGGATATTTTATCAGGTAAAGTGTTATAAATTAAATCCATGAGTCCATATACAAGATGCAGTATAGCAGGACATGAACTATAGTTTCATGTTATTATTTAGCTTGTCAGGCATGATAATAATGTGGCTGGTATCATACCAAAGAGTTTTCATGATATAGTTAATATTTATGCTAAAAATACAGAGAATAGAATCTGAAATCTTTTGATTAAAATTCCCAGCCTGGTCTAGAAAGCTGCCATTTTTTGCATTATTAATACCAATAATACGTTTGTACTGAATTGAAAAAAGATCTAATCTGCGGAGAAATCAGATCTCATTTTGCAAAAATGGCAGTAAAACAAAGTAGGAAGGGCAAATGTACTTACAATAATCACCTATAATGATGCTATTATCGTGTGCAAAGATTGCCAAAGAAGGTTTATTGTGGTTGTGTAAGAAATGATCTACAGCAGGTGCCTGCACTCTGAGTAAAGAGGAATTTGTCTATATAAACTATATATATATGTATATGTATCATATATATATATATATGGTATTCATTAAGAAAACAAACTTTATATATATACATATATATATATGTATGTATGTATGTGTATATATGTATGTATGTATATATACATGTGTGTATGTATATATATATATATATATATATATATATACGTATGTATGTGTGTGTGTATTTTCTTAAGTTTTTGTGCGTACTTACATGTATGCTATTCAGCTTTGTTTGGGTATTTTCCCACGTAATTTAGTTGTGCTTTTAAAGTTGTAGCAACATTTCGGCAGAATCTCATCTGCCATCATCAGGCTTCTGTATTGTGTTCGTGGAGGAACACAATATTCTGCCGAAACATTGCTACAACTTTAAAGGCACAACTACAATGATGTGGGAAAATACCTGAACAAAGCTGAATACTATATATATATATATATGTGTGTGTGTGTGTGTGTGTGTGTGTGTGTGTGTGTGTATGTATGTATGTATATGTATGTATTTCCGAGAGAGTTTATTACAGATATATGTGTAATAAAATTCTTGTATTTGGGGGGGAGTCTTATGAGGCCTCATTACTATCCTGGGCCACATTTGACACATGGGCCTCAGGTTGAACATGTCTGAAAGGTTAAGTTGTACCACTAAAATCAGAAAGACATGTAAGTATTGATAACCCATTTTTACAGAAAAGTAATTTAAACTTCATCCCAAAGTTGTTCTGAAGTCATGTTTATAGCATCCTCAAAAATGTTTAATGTTATTTTTTGTCAACATGTTACAGTTGGTATTACCAAAGTTATTTGATCAATTGTCCATTTGGGAATGTATGATGTAGCTTATTGATTCAGGCTGGCCCTAGTCCTCAGAAACTGGCTGGGAATTATAGACCCAGCATATCTGAGATTTAAAAAAACTTTGAATATACAATTTCCCACTGATATATGCAGGAGTTGTGATCGCCTATAAGAAGTATTAGCCCATACATATACTATGGTCCTGTTGAGGTTAAATAACAATAGTGCTTAATATGCAGGTATATATAGAAATGTGATGGATTTGTCTCTTGACATATTTTTAAAAGTAACAAATTTATAGAAAATGTATATTTTATAAGCACTCATTATCACACTTGTTTTAATAAGATTCATTTTACACTACAAGTAATCCTTGAATTATGACCACAGCTGAGCCAAAATTTCTGTTGCTAAGCAAGACACTTGTCCATTTTATGACCTTTCTTGCCACAGTAAAGTCAGTAACTGCAGTTGTTCACTTAATAACAGAGTTGCTAAGTGATTTTGATTTCCCGATTGACTTTGCTTATCCAAGATCAAAAAAGTTATCGTATAGCCCTGGGATACTACAATTCTCAAGTTGCCAAGTGGCCGATTTTGATCACTTGACTATAAAGATGCTGCAATGGTTGTAAATGAGAAATGCTTATCAGTCACTTATTTTGGTGTTGTTATAACTTTGAGCAGTCACTAAATGAACAGTTGTAAGTTGAGGACTACCTGTATCAACTTATTCTAACCCCATTTCTTTCTGTTATGAGAGTCCACTGACTTCCTTCCCATTGCAGTGAGTAGGAGGAAGATTATGTACATCAGCACAAATTCTTTTTTTTTTTTTTAATCTCAGTGTAGTTTTGTTTCTTTGAGTGGTGGCGGCTTTATAGATACTTGTATAGAAATTTTTATGGAATTGCTCTTTTAACTTTATGAAGCTGCCCAGACATTGTTGATTTAAGAGGCAACTGGACCTTTTGTTTTTCCTTGAAGACTTTTCACTTCTCATCTAAGAAGCTTCTTCAGCTCTGACCTGGTCTGAGAAGTGAAAGGAAAAGGAAAAACAAAAAATCCAGTTACCTTTTGAAAAAGCACTTTCAGGATTAGGGACCCCAGGTTGCTACAGAGCCAATCAAGTAATTGTAATGACTGTGCGGGAAGTTGGGGAGCTTATAGACTTGTAGATTTTAATTTTGTAAGCAGCTTGGAATCACTGTGTGAGTTGGGCACCCATTTAAATTTGTTTAATAAATGAATACATTGATTACTGAGAGATTACAATATGTGAAGCATATTGACCTAGTAAATAAATATATAAGACTTTTGGTTTCAGGAGCAGTATTTTTAGAAGAAAAGAATCCTTTAATCAATGTAGTTTTCATTAAATAAAATGTTAAACATCAGTAAGATAGGATCTAGAATATTTTAATAAGTATGATATTGGCTTCTATCCAGAAGCATGATCGCATATGTTGATATAGATTAGTAGTGAGATTTCATCTCCCATTTAATAGGTAATAAATATCTATGCACTTCCTTATGAGATCCATGCATATGTTGGAAGAAATATCCCAGTGCAGTTCCAAGCCAGGAGAAAGACACTTGAGACAAAATGGAGTCTGGAGACTGATTGGAAAGAGGGTCCATTTATTGATGAACAGAAGCACTTTTTTGTGGTTCTGGTGCAGCTGACCACATGGAATTGAGAGTGGGGGGTATTTATACCTTCTCTCCTTTTTTAGTGTTTCCTAAAGTATTTCATTCTTCTGAGAGAGGGGTAGGTGCTAACTTTCTACACATAATTTGTTACTTAGGACAAACTGTACAGATCCAAAGGAGTATTTGGGAATTTGAAAGCATTGGTCTTCTCTTCTGAAGTAGAAGAATAAAATCTCTTTAACTATGGAGAAAAGCTTCTCTGATTTTTCTTCCTACTTTGGGGAAGTTCAATAATTAACAAGCAGTGAGAAGCAGCCTTCCTTGCTGGTTAATTTCCAAGCATGCTGAGTCTCTAGTTACAGCCTCCTTAAGCCTTGCTCTATTCTGGCTATGATTTACATAGGCTTCATTTAAAACTTCCAGTAGAAGTACTTGATTTCATTTTGGTATGACTCTTACATTTGCTCGTCATAAACTTACTACATCAATTTTAAATAATGTAATTATAAATACAGTAATTTGATTGCTGTGAATCTTTAATGGTACACTAAGCAATAGAAACCATGGCTTGATGTATAATATGGATAGGATCAGACAAGATATTCTTAGTAATTGGCTCTTAAAAATACTATTGTTATTTGTCCTGCTGTGATTTTCAGGGAAGCCTTCAGCTTTACATATAGTAACAACTGGTTTATATAATAGACACTTCTGTATATTAATAACATATTCAGCAATACTGAAACTTTCCATTTCTGTATTGCTTAGTAATTTGTGTGTATGAAATGTAACTACATAATTGACCAAATATACTTGGTAGCTAGACAGGGAAATTGGGTTGTGATAGCACAGTGATGAAGAATTAACAAATGATCAAGCCTTTACTTAATTTCCTCATTTGTTTCCTGAGAAGAGAGGCCATTAAAAATTGCTGTGAGGAAAATAGCTTCACGGATTTTAGACTTCATTTTTTGCCCTTCCCGTTTTTGTCAAGTTTAATTTTTTTAAATATACAATTCAAGAAATCACTGCTCTTATAATGACTAATTTGAGGTGTGTGCAAACAGTAGGAAAATGTTGTATCTCCTCATGCAGTTAACAGTGATGGTAAATATACATTTGACATAGTTTCCTGTAATTTTCTCTGATTATCATAGATGGTTTGCCAGTTAAGGTAATTTCACTACCATATGTCAAGTAATAGGTAAGCAGAAAGGGAATATATTCTTTTCTCTTTCAGTCATATCTCTGGCTTGTTATTATTAAATCTATCTAATTTCTTTTAAATTCTGCTTCCTATCTATAAAAAAGACCAATGTTTTGATAGCTTGCAAATAAATTTGCAGATTATTTCAATGACTATAGTTGGTCCATTAAAGAGTACATTAATTTAGAATTTTATGGTATTTTAGTAGCATGATATTTGTATTTAGGAGAAATAAGCTGGTCAAAATGCTTATCTGCTGCTATATGGTAATGGTAGCCTTTTGTAATATAGACATTAGATTTCAAGTTTCTGAATTCTCACCAATGTCCATGCTGACTGGGAGATTCTGGGACTTGAATTTCAATGTCAAGGTCTGGAAAAGCTCTGTTTTGATTAGACCTAGGTTCATCTTATTTGTCATTCAGCTGTTAATTATATAGGCCAGATATTTCCAAATTACAATATTTGGAACAGTCTAGATATTCCTTATTACTTTGAAGCCTATTTACTCAGAAAAAAATCCCCCTTAGAGATGTTATGCCACAGTATTGTTGAAAGAGAAATCGCTACTTATTTTACTCAGCCTATCTAAAATTAGCACTGTACATTGAACTGTATAATATCTGAAGTAGCCTTTTGAAGATACTGTATTACAACACTGTTTCTACTGTCTAAGAATGGTACAGATTTCTGTATCTGGGACATATGGTTTCCAAAATTGAAACAATAAGCAATATGTTATTATAGAGTCCAGACAGACTGAGAGCTAACATGGAATAAAGCTGGGTTTCTCTGAAGCTGACTGAGAAGGAAGAACAGATTTATCAGTTCATTGCCTTTTATCCAGTGCTCTGTGTTTGTGTTGTATTTGTTTAATTAAATTTTATTTATTTGTTTATTCAATTTCTATGGCCGCCCCACTCAACCAAGTGACTCTGAGTGGCTTACAGTTCTAAAAATATAAAACTATGAAAACATTAAAATAAACCATCCACAAAATAAATACAAACAGCAGCTGTGATAATCAATCAACTTATAGTAAAGCCAAGTAACTGGGCCTTTAATGTGTTCCAAGTCTCAGGTCCCAATACATAGCCACGTTTTTAAAGCTTTACAAAAAGCCAACAGGGTTGGGGTATTCTAATCTCTGAGGAGAGAATATTCCACAAGGCAGGGGATACATGTAAATGTATAGTTATTATATTTTTTAACCTACAGAATTACTCTGGGAATGTGTCATGAACCAGAGAAATTAGCTCAGCTAATATGATGTCTATTTATATGCAGAACCTATAATGGCCTCATGGTTCAAGTTAGAGTACGTTTCACATTCTAAATTTGAAGCTAATTGTTAACTGGTTGTTTTTCTGTTATCTTTGTCCTCAGTTTGTGGCAAGTGTTTAGTTGACTTCATTATTGGCAACTCTAGGGAAAGACTAAAAAGTTGATATAAACTTCCTATCTATATGTTCAATAATATTTATTTTATTATTCTAAAGCAGTTTTCGTAAACTGGAAATCTTCAGATAACCTCATCTCTGATATTGACTGCCGGTTTCCCTAAAATATAAATGATAACAAAGAAAAACATGATCCCAATTCATTTAGTGGCATTCCTGTTGCTTTAACATGAAGAGAGTGTTAACTGACTAAGGTTTCATGCACAAATGCCAGTTATGGTGCCAAAAGAGACATGTTTTGGCATCTATTATCCAGGTGGGTGTTTTGTCTTGGAGGATTCCCTTAAGAAATCAAAAACTAAAACAGCATTTAGGAATGGCAAAACAGTTGTCTCAATATGCATATGAGTCTACCCGTGGAACTTTTACAAATTTGTTTAGGTGTCTTCATTGGCAGGAGAATCAAACGACAATGAGCTGTTCTTTCGGTATACTCTCTTTCCTCAAGATTTGATTTTATCCTTGTGGCTGCTTGTAAATACATCAGCCATGGAATATTTGAACCTTCAGTAAGTAGTGTTTTTAGTGTATTTGTAGAATCTAAGTAAATTATACCTGCATATGTAATTATATTTTTTCTTGCTATAATTATCTTTGACATGAAAAACATTTGAAGGAGAAGCTGGAGGTAAATTGATAGGCTTACTATTCCCTTTGCAGAATTCCATACTTTTACAAAAAGTTGTGTAATAATATGTCCTCTTAAGTTTTTTTTTCTTCCTGTGTAACTCTCTTAACATAAGTACCTATGAAGTGCATTGGCTAAGCCAGCTTCAAAAATTTTCATTCTGCTATTTGGAAACTTCATCTACTTGTTATTGTGGTAGGCAGCTTGTTTTATACTATATAAAGTTTGGAAGGGCGAGGCTACTTCTCTCTGTGTACAAAGGTTTGTTTGACTCTTCTTCTGCTCCATATGAATTTGCAGGTAGACCTTGCTTAACGAAGATGATTGGGACCGGAATTTTCATTGTTAACCACAGTGCTCCTAAAGTGTGATGTCATTTGATTACACTGCTTAGCTGTGGCGATCTGGCAGTCATTGTTAAGCAAGAATTGCTGGTTGTTAAGCAACAACCTCACATGACTGTGATTTGTTGCATCCTGCTGTTTTCCAACAAGCAAAATCAGTGGGAAGGCGGTAGGAAGTCACAAGTCCCAGGCAGATGGTGTGAATGGTATAGAGATATCTGAGCAGGGGAGAGGTGCTGCTACACAGACAGGAGAGTTTTGACATATGGCCAGGTGGGTGCGCATGCACTATAGAATGCAAATAAAGGATATGTCAGGCTGGCATCTCCTACAAAATATGAGATCCCTGCAGTAGTGGGGCTCAGGGCAACTTGCAACCTTCCCTGCAGGCTTACCCATTGACTTTGCTCATGGGAAGATAGCAGAGAAGGTTGCCAATGATGATAATATGAATCCAGGACACTGCAATCCTTTTAACTGCAAGCTGATTGCCAAGCGCCTGAATTGCAATCAGGTGTTTGCAGGGGTTCTATGATATTTGAAACTTTGAGGGCCAGTTTTAAGTACCACTCATTTAACACCATCACAATTTCAGATGGTTGCTGAATGAGTTTTTGTTAACCAAGGACTACCGGTACTGACAGTTTCTTGTCATTCATGTAAAATTCTCTCTGAAATTCTGATTGGTGTCATTTGAAATAGTCTCCCTTGGGTAGTACATTTATGTTGGATTATTGAAAAAGATGTTAACCAAGAAACCTTTAGGTTCCTCCATCTCTCAAGCTCGCTCTATGAATTTATTGCTTCTTTATCACCTTGTAATTTTTCTGCCAATATTTCTAATGCAGTGATGAATGTTAATAAAGGAGTGAATTGATATCTTTGCCCTGTTTCTCTACTAGTTTCATGCCCATTTGGATTTCATGTCATGGTGTCCTGATTTCTAGTCCGGTCTCATTTTTGAAAAATATTTGAGTGATTCATTTACTTTTGTTTGGTGCATGATGAAAGGAAACAAAACACAAGATACTAAGACTGCTGTCTCTTAATCATTTAAATCAGAATTAACAAGACAATTTGTCTTGTTCTTCAAAGAAGGTTGAAGAAAATTATAATTAAATGGATCACTTAAAATATGTTTGAGAAGACATGTTGCTTCTGTTATGAATAGCACATCTTAACAACTTTATAATTTTTAAACAGTTATATATTTTTGCTCAAAGAGGGGTTTTCTGATTGAGTAGAGAAAGTGGCTAGAGCAGTTTTCCATCTCAGTGTTCTGTTGTTCTGTTGAGGCTGTGGTTGCAGTTCGTGTCCCTCAGGAATTTTTTAACAATATCACTATGGTTATTATGCCCAAGACATTTTATATTTGCTTTGAATATAAACTAACAAGGAGGAAGTTGATTCAATAAAGTGAGGTTATTTAATTGTATTCTGCCAGTTGGTGTTCTCTGCTACTTTATCCACTTCTGCCTTAAATAAAACAACATTTGAATGGTGAGACACATGCTTTAAATAAAACTATTTATGTGGTTCTGTTTTGAGAGGAGATAGGTGTAGAATCTGTTTCAGAAATTAGAGCCCAATAAATGTGCAGAAATTATCAGCTTTATTTAGTGAAAAGACAAATAGCTGCCTATTTTAAACACAATGGGCCTTGCACATAGTAATAAAAACAATAAATACTGTATATAAAACCATTACAGAAACCTCTGGTACTTTCCAACTTTTCTATACCCCAAACACAGGTGGGGGAAAGCCAGCTCTTCAAGACTTTCCAGAAGGCTGGGAACTCCAAGGAAAGGTGTTCCAAATTAATTAACTGTAAATAATCAAGTAAACATACTGTAGATATCTACATCGATTTGACCTAGGATTTTTTTCCTGACCAGAAAAGGGATAGTTACTTAGGTGTGGAAGAAAAACTAGAATATATCCATAATAGTATTTTCCACTTTGTGGAAAAACAGAACTTTTTTTTTTCTTTTCTGTTTCTATAGTCATTTCTGAAAACTAGAGCTTTCAGTTATACTGAATTATAGTTACCAAACAGCATCTAATTCTTCTCTACAAATAGCATGAGATAGTTTGGTAATTATAAAAAATGTTATTTGGTTCTCTCAAATTCTAGCCCATTGTTTTTGAAAGACTTATTGTTGAGAGCTACTGGCTTTAAAACAACATTGGAAGAACTAGTTAATCATGTTACATTCTTCTTAGATCATAAGTGTTAACAGGAGAGTGCTTGGAGGCATACCAGGTGTTCTGAGAGTTATACTTTACCTGCACTTGCCAATGAAATAAAAGATAGTAAGCATGGATCTTTGTCAACTTGAATACCAAATGTGATCTTTATTTTAATGAAATATTAAAAACATGAACAATGCTGGCACTTTGGCTGGATTTTAATTACTTTTTTCTGGAGAAGATTGCCAAGCGTAAACACATTCCTCATTCCTGTTAGAAATTAGAACCTCAGATCTTAATACTGTATAAGTTAATATACAGAAATTAATGGAAATATTTTTTTTTCTGTGTGCGTCCCTAACTAGGCTTTAAAAGTTCTTTTGAATGGGGTGCAAAGTATCTATTAGGGGAAAGTGATTCTAACTCTTCTATAAATTTAAGATTAAAACCAAAGTTTTCAGGATCCATTCCAGCTTTGAATGCTAGAAAAAGTTCTCCTGAGAGCCAGTCGGATCATCCAGAGAGTGGGAGGTGCTTCAGTCTGCGTTGTTGAAGGCTGAGCTTAATTACTGAGGAATGCTCCGCCCTCCGTCACGTGGCTCCCTTGCATTCCCCAGTTTACGCTCAGCCTTCGTGAGAGTAGGCTGTGTACTTCACCACTCTTTGGCCAATTCAAGAGCTCTTTATTCATCAGGTTTGATTATCATTGCCCCGGTTCTCCTTAGCCTCTAAGCGCATTGGGATAGTGATTAAACAGGGGAGCGTGTTTCTTCGCCCCGGGAAGCTGCACAGCGGGCGGCTTCCACGCTCCGGTGCCAATCCCCCCCTCAATTCGATCCTCTTCCTGCCGCTTTTCTACACTGCACTCGTAGCGGCTTTATTTGATCGCGCTGTAATAGCGCAGCTGGTGTCCCCCCCCACCGTAAATGCCGATTGCCCCAGGAAGGGGCAAAAATCACCTGGCTGCCTCTCTCGGTCCCTAGACGTGCCGGAGAGGCTGATTTTAGCCCTGAGCAGCCTTTGAGTAAGGGAGCGTGGGCGGCTGCCATTTTGAGCGCCGCCGCGCCGCTTTTAGAGGCCTCATTGAGCTGCGAAGGGACTAGCTCTAATTATAGGCCTTCCAACCTGTGAGAGCTATCAGATATTTAGGGGAATTGGCAAACTTGTTAGCTTTCCGCAGCACGCTCAGGGCAGGAAATAGCAGCCTATCCCTCCCGGTTGTTGCCTGGGAGCTCCAGCTGCCCGAGGCCTCACTCTAGCCTCAGGCGTTTTATTTGGCATATTGGCAATATTAACAGCAATTCCTGGGGTCACTCCTTCCTGGGAGCTCCAACCACATCTTGGATTAAATATTGTAAATAATAATAATACTAATAGCAATATTTATCATTACATAGATATCTAAATATATTTAGATATACAAATATATATATATATATATATATATATATATGTATATATATATATATATATATATATATACACACACACACACACACACACACACACACAAACACTATACAGAAGCCTGATGATGGCAGATGAGATTCTGCTGAAACGTTGCTACAACTTTAAAAGCACCACTACCATGACGTGGGAAAATACCCGAACAAAGCTGAATGCCAAACATGTAAGTACCCGCGAAAAGAATATATATATATATATATATATATATATAGATAGATAGATAGATAGATAGATAGATAGATAGATAGATAGATATACGTATTTGCATATATATATATTTACATCTTATCAATAAAATTTTTTGGCTATTTCACGTTGCCAACACTGGTTGGATTATATATCTTGATTGTACGCTTAGGTATAAAGATATTAATAATTACATTAGTTTATATACAATTAAAATTCCAAAAGAGGGTGTGGGCCAGCGAAAGGACACCCAGCTTTTGTTATAGGTCGAACCCTTGGCGAGCCAACCGCCTTTACATTTGTATTACAGTCCTTTCCTCTACAATGGCAGATGACAATTCCACTAAAGGCCCTTCTTTGAAGGCCAGTTCTAAATCCTACCACCTGCGCAAACAGGCTAAGGAAGCCTCTAAAGAAACTTCCAAAGCTTCTCAGAGGGACGCTCTAAGACGTCATAGGGCACTGGAGAAAAAATTTGACAAGGCGATCTAGAGAGACACAACAGATATTTCCAGCCCCCCCACCCTCTACCTCCAGACACCCCCCCTCCTCCAGATTGCTCTTCCCTCTCCAGGCGCAGCCCATCTCAGGGACACCAGGTTCCCGGACCAATGACCAGGCGGACGCCGGAAGCAACATTTACGGCCACAGCCATTGGTCTGCGCCATGAGGAGGTCGCCACAGTTGAGATCCCTGCGCACATGCAGGCATGGATGGAACGGGCTATTCGCCAGGGGATTGCAGAGGGCCTGCAACAGATGTCCAGGTCTGGTCCTCTTTCGATGGCGCCCGAACACGACTCGCCATCAGTCAGGTCTTCGCCTAGATCGGACCCCACTCTTGGTCAGGTACCTTTCCAGGGGGGCAGTCCTCTCCCAGAAAGGGATCTGGAGGAGGCAATGGAGGACCTAGATCGGTTCGGGGAGGAGGAGGAATTGGAATTGGAGGTCTATGCACCAAGGGGAGCCCCTATCGGAGATAGACACTATGGAGGGGGACATGACCGAGGACGAGGGCCTCACCCCAGATCAACCCACCTTTGTGGGTCTTTTCAAGCCGCACATGTTTAAATCGCTTCTATTTAAGGCCAGGAACATTTCTGGCCTGTCTGTACAGTCCTCCTCGGCTCTCCCTTCCCCAGCAGAGGGACAGGAGGACGCCATCTTTAGGCAGCCCGTGGTGGAAGCAGAGGTGATCCCGGCCCCGCCCATTTTACATGACTTAGTCTCAAACCAGTTAGACTCCACAAGGCCCCCCCCCGCCCCATACAGCCAGGACAGGAAGTTTTTTAACCTTGAGTCGAGCTTCTGCAACCTGCTTAACACTCCCGAGGTAGATGAGCCCATTGTTGGTTTGGCATCCTCGTCCTTCCCCAGTGATCCCCTGGAGGTCCTGAAGCCCAAGGACAAGAGGTCCGAGCTTGCTTTACGTAGGGCTCACCAAGTGGACACCTGGGCCATTAGATCGGCCACTGCCGCTTCCTTCTTCACCAGGTCTTCGATCCGGTGGCTCCGTCAACTGAGGCAGCATGTCCCCCCCTCTAACACAAGGGCACACCAGGACATAGCAAAATTGACGGCTGTGGCAGAATTCTCGGCCGACGCCACATACCACGCGGTTAAGTTCTCTGCCCGAGCAATATCCTCTCATGTTGCAGCTCGCCGCCTGCTCTGGCTCAAGCACTGGCAGGCAGACGTAAAAAACAAGGTTAAGCTGGCCACCGCCCCCATAAAAGGGGACAAATTATTCGGCACCGTCCTGGAGCCATTTCTATCAGAAACCAGAAGCAAGAAAAAATTTCTTTCCCCCCTTTTCTGTAGGTCAGAGTCAAGAGCATAGCCCTTTCGGAGAGGTTCCTCACGACCTTTCTACCAGTTTCCTTTCCCGCCCAGGTACCCGAGACCCCCCTCCTTCCGGCCTTTCCAGCCCCAGGATAGAGCCGATCCGGGTGACAGGAGCAGGAGGGGCGGCAGCTACAGGCGCCCCTTCAGGGGTTCAGGAGGGAAGCCCTTCCGGCGCAATAGATAGACCCCGTCCACCCTTCCCCATCGGTGGACGCCTCAAGCATTTCGCCGACCAGTGGGACTCTTCCACCTCCGATGCCTGGGTCAGGGAGACCATCAGACTGGGTCTCGCGCTTGAATTTCAGCACGTCCCCCCTGAATTTTTTATGGCATCCCCCCCTCCAAGGATCTTACCAAACGCAACCTAATGGATTCAGCTATCCTCCATCTCCTCTCCATACAGGCCATACAACCTGTACCACCATCCCAGTGGAGGCAGGGGTTTTACTCTCACTTCTTCGTGGTCCCCAAATCCTCAGGGGGATGGAGGGCTATTCTAGACCTGAAACGCCTTAACTGTTACCTGACCTACCGCAGGTTTAAGATGCACACCCTATAATCCATTCTACTAGGCATCAGGCAGGGGGACTGGCTATCCTCCATAGACCGTTCAGAGGCGTACCTTCACATCCCAATCCGGCCCTCCCATTCCAAATTCCTCAGGTTCTGCTACAACCATTGCCACTTCCAATATGTGGCACTTCCCTTTGGATTGGCCTCTGCCCCGAGAACCTTCACTAAGGTCCTAGTGGCCCACCTCAAGGACCTCCCGGTTCATCTCTACTGTTACCTGGATGACATCCTCATCCTGTCTCACTTCAGACCCCAAGCAGAAAAGGATATCAGAGCTACTCTTTCTGTCCTCCAAGATCATGGGTTCCTAGTAAACTGGCAAAAGAGCCATCTGTTACCATCTACACGGATCACCCACTTGGGGTCCGTCATTGACTCGGTTCAGGGAAAGGTTTTCCTTTCCTCTGAGAGATTCCGTAGCATCCAGGAGATTGTCAAACATATCAGACGATCAAGAAAGGTAACACTTTTAGAATTGTTTAAATGGTCTCATGTATTTCCATTGTTCCCTGGGCCCGTTTACACACTAGATCCCTACAATGGTTCCTGCTCCCGTTCCAAAGGACTGGCAGAAGCAATTCAAAGGCCGCGGTCAAGGTGCCTTCAAGGGTCTTCACGTCTCCTCTGGTGGACCAGTCCCGCCATCCACAAGGGACACTGCTTCAAGGAACCCCAACGCCTCATCCTCACCACAGACGCCAGCCTGTCCGGATGGGGCACTCACATCCACTCGCTCTCGACACAGGGCAAATGGTCACAGGTAGAATGCACAGGAAGTATAAACTGGTTAGAACTTCGTGCCATCCACCTGGCCCTGCGCAACTTCCTTCCCCACGTATGTGGGCAGCATGTCCTGATACTCACGGACAACGTCACTGCCAAGGCTCATGTCAACCGACAAGGGGGCACCCAGTCCATAAGTTTGATGAGAGAGGCTGAGCGCCTCTGCCGTTGGGCAGAGTGCAGTCTCCTCTCCCTCAAAGCCGAGCATATCTTAGGGGTCTCAAACACCCAAGCAGATTGGCTGAGCAGGACCACGGTGGACCAGTCCGAGTGGTGCATTCACCCGTCACTGTTCAGGGAAGCGACCGTGATGTTCGGTCTCCCGTCAGTAGACCTCTTCGCATCCCACTCAACACCCAACTCCCCAGGTTTTTCTCGAGGTATCCCTCCCACGGGGCCAAGAATCACAACGCCCTCCATTGCCCCTGGTCCCCAGAGTCATCAAGAAGCTCATCTCCGAGAAAGCAGAGCTGATTTTAGTGGCACCCTACTGGCCCAGGCACCCATGGTTTGCGGACCTCCGCTATCTATCGGTGGCCCCCCCCTTGGAAAATTCCCCCTCACAGGATATCCCTTTCCCAGGGGCCCCTCCAACACCCGGACCCTCAGTGGCTCCAGTTAGCCGTTTGGAGGTTGAACGGGAATGTCTAAGGAAGGAGCAGTTCTCTGACCAGGTTATTGATACCATTTTAGCTGCCCTCAACAACCCAAATATACAACTTGGAATAGCTTCTGCAAGTGGTGCCATAATTTCCAGATCAACCCTCTTTCACCCTCCATTGCTCAAGTTTTGGAATTCCTCCAAGAAGATCTGAGGAAGGGACTCTCTCCGAACACCCTGAGGCGTCAGGTAGCAGCCCTTTCAACTGTGATTATTTGCGACAATCTGGGTACCCTATCCCTCCACCCTTGCATTAGGGCATTCTTTAGGGGAGCAACTAACTTGTGTCCCCCAACTGTACACAGATACCCTACCTGGGACCTCAACAAGGTCCTGACGTCCCTTACTAAACATCTCTTTGAGCCTCTCAGGGAATCCTCACTCCAGTTCCTAACTTTCAAAGTTGTATTCCTGGTGGCCATTACTTCGACTCGCCGAATATCGGAGATAGCCGCCTTGTCGGTGAGGAAAGACCTTTGCATCTTCCATGCCGACCGGGTGGTTCTACGGCCGGACCCTACCTTCTTGCCTAAGGTCAATTCAGCCTTCCACAGGGCAGAGGAACTCACACTTTCGAACTTCTGCCCCAATCCCTTGCGGGAAAGGGAGAAGCTTTGGCACACCCTGGACGTAAGACGGGCCCTCCGCATTTACATTAAACGTACCCAGCCCTTTAGGAAGTCTGAATCCTTATTCCTTTCCTTTCAACCTAAATCCTTAGGACACAAAGTGTCCCCGGCAACCATCGGCCGCTGGGTTAGAGCTACTATTTCCAAAGCTTACTTGTCCCAGGCTCTGCCGGTGCCCAGCGGCATAACGGCATACTCCACCAGAAGTGCAGCCACCTTGGCAGCTTGGGCCACCCAGGCTCCAATTGCTGATATTTGTCGGGCGGCCACCTGGGCCTCCCCATCTCCCTTCATTAGGCATTATAACATCGACATATTTGCCTCGGCGGAGGCTTCGTTTGGGAGACGAGTTCTCCAGCGAGTCCTCAAGGAACCGCAGGGACTTCAGAACCAGACGGAGTCCCTCCCGTAGGACAGCCAAGTTTTGGTATGTCCCACTCTCTGGATGATCCGAACGGCTCTAAGGAGAATGGGCGTTGGTCCTTACCTGACACGCCATTTCTCTTGAGCTGTGAGGATCATCCAGCCCCACCCTTTTAAGTTCACCATCTGGTGGGGTCTTGTTTCGGCCAAGGAACTGCTTAGCATAGTAAGATGAGAGCACGATCTTCTCTTCACTCTCGTCTTCGCGTAAACTGGGGAATGCAAGGGAGCCACGTGACGGAGGGTGGAGCATTCCTCAGTAATTAAGCTCAGCCTTCAACAATGCAGACTGAAGCACCTCCCACTCTCTGTATGATCCTCCCAGCTCCAGAGAAATGGCCTGTCAGGTAAGGACCAACGCCCAATTTTTAAAATATAAATGGAAGCACAGAACATCTAAACATGATCACTAGAATTTCTGAGTACAAGTAGCCTACACATACATGAAAAGAAGGCAGGCATAGAAAGTGGTTGAGGAGCATATTAGTAAATGAAGTGCAGCTGTATATATTGATTAAGTGAAAGTGCCTGGGCTGTTTCAACATTTTCAGTGACTTAACCCATAGCAGGTTTCACATAGCTAAGGCATAATTTCTGTTAATTTGACACACCTAAGCCAACCTCTCTCTCCTGGAACACAGCCGATACCAATTTTATTTTTATTAATTTCCAAAAGTGTATTCAGAATTCTAATTCCTAACTGAAGCTTTCCAGAATTGTATGTGTCCATGTATTTAATATATCTCAACACACTTTTCTCCCTTGTAAGGCTACAACAGGTCAGGAATGGGTTGCTCTTGTCCTAGCTGCTTGGATTGAGTCTGTCTAAAAGGTTGATTCACCTAGCTCTGCTCACCCTGGGTGGCTCCTCCCAGCTTTCGACTCAGTCCTCAACCAGGATGGATGCAATTCACTGCCTCTGCTGCCTTCAAATTCAAAAGGTAGGCTTCTATTTTGAAAATCATCTCAAATTGAAAAAAATCAGCAAAAAAAGCCTTGAAGCTCAGTATAAGGCAGCTCCAACTCTCAGCTGGTTATTGGAGCTGTACTACAGCTGAGAGCTGCCCTGTCCCCCAGAGCAGCCAGTGAGGGCTGCGGGGCCATTTTCAGGCCTCCGCGGTGAAGGGGAAGCCACTGTATCTTAGCACTTTAGGAGCTGCGAGGCTAATTACGAGCCTCTGCGGTGAAGAGAAGAGCTGCTATTCAAGCGGTTAGGGTTTCAGCTGCCACTGATTTGGGAGCAGCCAAAGGCCGGGGAACCCCCATCGGGGTTCGTCGGTGAAGCAGGAAGCCTCGTGGCTACAGGTGCCCATTTTGAACCACCTCATGGCCGCTGGTGGCCATTTTGGAAGTCTTCCAGGTCTGAGATGGCCATTTTGAAGAGGCTAGGCCTGCTCCTCCACCACTCCAGCACCTGGCCAGCACTAGGCTAACGATCTCTCATCGTTGCTAGGCCTGAAGACAATGAAGGGTAGGCGCTGTTTAATTTATTTCATCCTGGTGGGGACCTATCCCTATCTCCGAGGTAGACCAGGGCTCCCAGGCTTCAGGCCAGGCCTAGTCTATATTCAATAGCCCATTAGGCCCCAATGGATATGAGTCCCAGTATTAGGTGTTAAAGCCTCCTATTGAAGTTGCATAGGGCTTGAAGAAGAGTGGTTCTTGGAGATTAGGGATAAGTAAGAAGATATCCCCTGGATTTTAAAAAACTCTTTGTGTGTTCTCCTCCTTGTACAGGACTGTTAGTCCAGAAGGCCTTCTGATTTCAAGATGGCAGATGCCCCTAGAGGCAACAGGGTCTCCAGAGCAGCAAGATCCCATAAGGCAGCTCCATCTGCTTCAAGCAGCAATGGAAAGCAGCCAGCTAAGAAGACCTCTTAAGGCGGAGGAGAAGGATGCTTCCAGGCGCCAGAGGTCCATAAAGAAGCATGTTGCAAGATGCAAAAGGCCTCTGGGGCAAGATCTTCAGAAAAAAAAAATCTTCTCCTGCTTTGCCTCACAGTTGACCTTCAGGAACAGGAACCTGGACCTTCCTCCAGAACCATAACCCAAACTTGGTCCCCTGATGAAGGGGGGCCTCTCCTCATCCCTCAGATGAGGGAAGTCATTTGGTGTCCCTCTTGGAGGTTTCAGTGCAGTTTCTTGGCAAGAGCGTGAATGCAGTAGGCCTGGAGCGGAAGACTCTTTAATGCCCACTATTACTGGTCTTAGATCTGCCAAGCCTTCTGACCCAGATGACCTGGTTAATGTACAGTCTGATTGATAGGGCTATCAGGAAGGGTATCTCTGAAGGTATGCACAGGTTTGCCTGGCATTCTTCAGCAGCTTCTGAGGTTTCGGTGCAACCTTCCTGGGATCAAGAGGCTCTACTATCAGATAGGGGTTCCTTGATTCAGGAACATGTGTTTTCTATATCGACCTATGCTCCATCTGTTGCTGCTGTGCATTCTTTGATTGGCAAACCAGACAAGATAGAGTCTGATATGTCTGAGGATGAGGGCTTTTCCCCTGAAATCTCAAGAGTTCGCAGGTGGTTTCAAGCATACATTATTCACTCCTTTGCTATTCAAAGCAGGAACTCAGCCAATCTGATGCGGATGAAGAGGAGGCCGCTGCTCAGCTTCCTACGGAGTCAAATGTTCTCTTCAATGAACTGATGGTGAGAAAGGAGGTGATCCCATCTCTTAGGTTTTTTTCTGAAGGTTAAAATGCGCCCATCTCTCTGATAAAGTGGGCAGGACCATTCAGGCCTCCAGGAGACCTTCTACCATGCGCATCTATGATGCTACCTGGCAAGCCTTCTCCCGTTGGTGCTCCAAATCACACATCCAACCTTTGGAGGCCTCTGTAGCAAAACTTTTTGAAGTTTTTTTTACAGGCTGAGCTGGATAAGGGTCTTTTTCCCAACACCTTTCATCGTCAGGTAGTGGCCATTCCTTCGGTGAGGACATGTGGCAAATTGGAGTCATTAGCACATCATCCTGTGGTCCATATGTTCCTCAGAGGGGCGAGCAGTCTGCGCCCACCTATTGCGCACAGGTATTGTACGTGGGATCTATGTAAGATGTTGCAGTCCCTGACCTAGGTTCCATTTGAACTTCTAAGATTGGCCAGTCTGCACCCTTTTACTTTGAAGGTAGCCTTCTTGATGGCTATCACTTTGGCCAGAAGAGTGTCGGGATTGGTCGCGCTGTCTCTCTCAGCTCGCCCAGACGTATGTATTTTTCACCCTCTCTGGATAGTTTTGAGGATGGATCCAGCATTTATCCCCAAAGTCAACACCTTGTTCCACACATCTCAAGAGCTGGTTCTTCCAGATTTCTGTCCAAAATCCTGTATATGACATGGAGAAAGCCTGGCACACCCTAGATGTGCATAGGGCGCTATAAATCTATCTCAAAAGGAATTTCAGAATTCCGCAAAACAGAATCCTTTTTTCTGTTCCTTCCAACCTGCTATGTTGCGGGTGGGGGAGAAGTAACTCCATCCACGATCAGCAGGTGACTTAAGTCGTGCATATCCAAAGCATACTTGAGTCGTTCCCTCCTGGTACTCAGAGGCATTACAGCTCTTTCCACTTGCAGTGCTGCGACAACTGCGGCCTGGACAACGCAGGCGTCCATTGAAGAGGTCTGCAAGGCAGACATATGGACATCATCTCCTTTCATTCACCATTACCATCCGGACATCTTTACTTTAGTAGATGCGGCGTTTGGCAGAAGGGTTCTGCAGAGGGTTGTCACGGAGCATGGAGGCCGGGACTAATCTTGGACCCTCCCGAGGACAATCCAGCTTTGCTATGTACCATTTCTGGCCTGTTGTAGCCTTATAAGGGAGAATGAGTGTTGGTGTACCTGAACGCCATTTCTCCTTGTAAGCGAGACAAGTCAGCCCCACCCTGATGGAACTGGTCTGTAATAGGGGCAGGTGGGAGGGGGACCCAATAACGGTCTCTATTTGTCTTTTTCAGAGGTAGCCCTGTCTGTCATGATGCATTCGCCGAAAGCTGGGAGGAGCCACCCAGAGTGGGCAGAGCTAGGCTAATCAGCCTTTTAGACAGACTCAGTCCAAGCAGTTAGGACAAGAGCAACCCATTCTTGACCTATCTCGCCTACAAGGAGAAATGGCATTCAGGTACACCAACACCCATTCTATGCAAATACAGCTCACATTTATTGTTATAAATATATGCATGTGTGGGTACACTAAATTAAAACAATGCAGAAACAGTAAAGTTTTTTTAAAAAATTGGGGTAGGGGGACTAAAAAGACAATTATTCACATAGGTAAAACCTAAGTAAAAATATTAGTTTTCAGTAGAAGGCTAAAAGTTGTCATAGGAGACACCCATAAGTTCTTTCCAGATGGCAAGCACTAGCACACAGAATAGCCATGTGGGAATAACTACTGGACAAGTTGGCAGGATAATTTATTTTGTTGGGGAATTACCCACAAAATCTGTAACAAAGTATGCAATCTGTGTAGATACCTTGTGGGCTGCAGCAATCATCTTAATATGACTTAAAGTACTTTACTGATGCTTTGTTCGCTGAACATTGAAGTATTTTATAACACTGAGTTAAAACAATTACAGTGAAGGAACATCACTGCTGACTTTGCAGTGATAACTGGATCACAATAAACTTGGCTGCTTCAGAAACCTTGCAGAGATACAACAAATGCAGAGCTGCCACTCACAATGTGGAAGATAGTTAAAAGGTTGCTTTAAAGACCTGTGGAAACTGCTGATTACATGTACCCTGCAGTTCTCTCTGTCATTATGTGCTCTCAGATCTCTTCAGTTAGAAGAAATGAACTCTCTAGTATGTGGCCATCACAATTAAGAACTTGACATTAAATTTGGTACTGTTGCATTATGCTTAATTAACATGAACTTTAATATACACTGCACTCACTTATTTAGAACTCTGCATAAATATACTATTTTTCTTCTCTTTTTTTTTTTTACAAGCATAGTGGGGAAGAATAGTATAATTGTAGAAGATAAATTATACTTATAAACTTGTGTGAGATTCAGAATTAAAAGAACATGAGATTTCATTTCTCAAAAAAAGAGAAAATTGTGGGGGAAAAGTCAGGTTTACTTAAATTTGAGATATATGTTGTGTAAAACCAGTAACAGAATTTTGTGTCATCCAGAGTTTTGGCTTAGTTTTCTCCACAAAAGAAAAAGCTACCCGGTAAGCCAAATGTGTTGTAGCCATTGCCAAAATCTTGTAGGGTGGTAAAATATCTAATCTTGGAGTACAAACTCTGAGATAACCACGCCTTTCATTCTGATAAATATAAGATGAAGATTTAGTTGTTCAGAAAGAGATGCTTTAAAGATAAGACTGGCATTTCATACTATTATGATACATAATGCTTGGATTTGTACCTTTGCCAAATCATGATGTGTTCAGTTGAGACTTATTACATAAAGCACAATTATTAAAATGCATCATAAACCATAGTTTGAAAATCACAATTCATAGAGTATACTTGGTGACAAAAACTACATTGCATTTTTCAGTGACTGTAAACCTGTCTATAGATTAATTTTTTTAATTCATAGAGACAGACTTATGCTTTACAGCATATTTTTGTCACTGCTTCAGAAACAGCCAGAGCATTCGTTTGTTCTGTCTCATTTACCAGCTAACAATAGTTCACAGTATAGATCTAAAATAATCATAAAAATTTGATAATTGTTCGATAACATTTTATAATCTTTATAGATTACTATGATCCATGGCTGGTAAATATTCATAGCTCCAATCTTAAAATATTCGAGCAGTAATTTTAAGTAATATATTAAGTAATATATTGGGTGGTTATGGAAGCTTGGATATAAAAATGTTTTTTAGCTTCTTAAGCAAACTAAGAATGGAATAGTCTGAACTTCTGAGGAGAGGGAAATCCATAAATACAGTGATGCTACTAAGAAAGCTGTCCTTTCTAGTCATTTTCATGTGAGCCTCTTTATGGCTTGGTGGGATTCAAAGCATTAAAGGATTTATGTATCAAACACCTTGAATTTGAACAAGAACAAAATGGGAAGCTATTATAGTATTGATAGAACACATGTTATATGCTGTCATTGAGAAACATTCAACAGAAGTCTGGATGACACATTCTGGACCCAGTGCAACTTCTAAATTTCTTTCAAGGATAACCTGCTTTACAGTTATTTAATCAGTAGATAGCCCTTACATGCACAATAATAGCCTGATTAGACCTAACTAAGAAGAGGTGTAGTTGGAAGTCATAAAGAGGTTAGGACTTCTCTGCCCTAATCAAATTTCTCCAACTACTAATTTGTCTGATTTCAGTTTCAAGTTTTATAGCTTCTCCTGCCATAATTCAGGATCAACCAGGAGTCAGCCAAAGACGTATTGATCAGGAGTAGACTTGAGTGATCATCTACCTATAGGTGGTATTCAGTCTCATAATCTCTGAAAATAACTTCTAGCAACTTTATACAGACGATAGAAAACATGGGGGATACACTTAAAGTTGTGAAATCCTGTAATTAAAAAGTTGTAAAGTAGAATGATAATTACCTGAACTACAATCTAAAGCCTTTTGTCCAGGAAGGAGTAGAACTTCAAGAGATGTATTTCCAACCCCTAATTTGGAATACCATGGAGATGGTATCAAAAGTTGCATAGAGATTGAAAAGTAAATTACATGTCACATAAGCAATGCCTTCTTACATTGTCATATCACCATGTGGCTGTCGGATGAGATCATTCCTCACCCAGAAGAAAATGCAGGAAATGGTTAGTTTAAAATGTTTTTATTTGGTTCTGAAAGGCACCAGCCCTTTCTGTAATTTTATGATGTACCTAAAAAGAAAAAAAAGTTCTCTAAAATTAGTAAATATGTAGGACTGCTAAGTTGATTTAATAAAATTAAGACATGCAATGAATGCATTTCTTTATTTGCAGTACAATATACAAAAATCTGCACTACAGAAGATTAATAATAAATTAATAAAACCGATACTAAAACAAGATTCTTCAATCCATAATTTTGAAATATTCTGATTCGTAAAAATTTTTTCCAACATCCTTACGCATTAGCTGAGAAGCATAAATTCCCAATTCTTCTGATATTTAAATTCCATTGAACATCTGATCATCAACAATAGTTACAAATATGTGGGACTTATTACTAATCATTCCATGACATTGTTAAATCATTGTCCAATTATTTTGCAGTGTACATGATGCTATTTGTTGCCTATGTTGAGTTATTGTAAGTAATTTCCTGTTTCTAAACTATTTTACTGCCCAGCTATTAATTTTCTGCAGCAGGATCTGGTTTTTGAAACATAAGTAACAGAGAAAACCTTACCTAGAAGAGTTTCAAACACAGAAACACAGTAAACTGGGTTGATGTTATAGTACATTAGCAAATGTATGTGTCTATGAATATACAGAATATTTAAACAATTACAACAAAAACTCCAAGCTTAATTGTGATTAAGGGAGGACTACCAGGGGAAAGAATATTTTTTGCTGTACCAGTGTTTATTAAAGTGCTATCCCCTAATTCTTGTTGGGATTCTAGACTCCACCACAAACTGCAGCTACAATTCCAGTTGGCAGGCATTAATGTAAGGAAAACATGGGTGGTGGTGTAGGTATCTCAAAGAGTTTTTCAGCCACTCCCATCACAGACTACTCTTAAGTGTCATACAGTTCCTTCCTCTGCAACTCAGATTGTATCAGAAACCAAAATGGTATGTCTAGAAGTGAGAATAGATAACCAGGAAACCAACCATACTTTCAACCACTAATTCCTTAAAGAGTTTCCTAATGACAAAGGGAAAGGGGCTTTTTATGCCAGAATGTTACTACAAAGGAAAGACTGCATTAAAAGCCATCTTGTCACTGTGCAAGTGATAGGTTTTTAGCTATTGGGCATGGAAAGAGCCTACTGTACTTGACTTGCAATAAAGGTCACCCCGCAAATATTCAAACATGCAGAGTGTTAAAGGCGATGTCCAGCAACTTAAATTACTTATCCTTGTATTAATTATCAAGGCCTATAATATCCTTTAACAGAGGACTCTGGTTTTTATCTCTTTCCTCCAAACTATCTGGAATTGCTTTTTATAAAGGAACACTACAGATCTGTGCCCCCACCCCATTAGAAGGTTAGCAGCCCTTTTGAGAAATCAAGCAGCAGTCCCAAGTTTTTCTTTTGAAAACCCATCAGTGTCACATACTGGTTTTGCAAGAGAGGAACGACTTGAATGTGCAATTGGGTAACACGTACATATTATGTAAGCAAACTGTGCAACCAAAATAAGATATCTTGATGCTTACCAAGGGAACAGACACTACAGGGAATATTAAAAATGGGTGTGCATGTCTTGCTGTATACGGTAATGTGCTGTAATGCTGTTTTGGTAAATTGGGCAACAACCATTTTGTGTCGTGGAGGTCTTTTTCTTGCTATCTATTTGTTTACGATATTTTTGTATTGAGTTGGCAGCTGCTTCTGGGCTGCTGCTATTGTTTTTCTTGTTCTAATATATCAGGGATGCAAAGGCAATTTCAAACTGTGGAATGGTTTGGGGGAGGGGAAGTGAAATTTTATATGTGTACTTCACAGTTGAAATATTACAGCTGGCAAGATAAATTTCAGATTCCAAAATTACGTAAAAGCACTATTGGAGGAGAATACATTGAAATGTATGTTTAACTCCAGGCGGTTTCTGAAATAATTTCTGTTTACCCAGAAACAATTTGGTGGAGGAGGGGGGAAAATGCATATTTCCATCTTGGTCTTGTTTTTAAAGAAGAAATATCCTGAAGTCAGCAGTTTTGTATAGTTCAACTTTCCTTTTTTTTTTTGAAACAAATTTTTATTAGTTTTAAAGATAAAACAACACATCATTAACCATTGAATATCATAAACACATAAAACCTCTTAACATTGTAAGTCCTTACAAGTCAAACAAAACATTATTTTTATACAGCATAATTCCAATTTATCCCATCCCCATATGGACACGCAAATATCTTTCAGCAAATTTCTCATTATTTCTCTTTACTCCTATTCAATTTCATTTCTCTTCCATATTTATCCATTTTATAGTCATCATATTCTTTTCTTTCTGGCTTGTTTAAATTATTCTCATCTAACATTCCTCCAAGGTTTTATTGATTCTTTTTCCCTTTTTTTTTTATAAAAAACAAATTTTGTTAGTTTTATCATAAGCACAATACACAAGACATACAAACACAAAACATAGACAAAACTAAAAGATCTTTTCTGAAGGTTCTCTGTTCTCGGGTTAAAACTCTTTACACAGACACAAATTCAAACATCATATTCAACCCATATCTCCTTCCATATCTTATTATCATTTTCTTTTTTATATATATATATAAAAACCATTTTTATCAGTTTTCTAAAAACAATGCACAAAAAATCAAGGCATAACAGCTTATAAATTCTTTTCTGAAAAAAAAATAATAATGATAAACCAATAAGACATAACATTTCCAAATTATAGTATCAATATTTCATATAATATTAACTTCATATCTTGTCCCTACTTCTCTTTTCCATCCAAATTATTTGTCAATTAAAATTTTATTGCCTTTTATCAATATACAAAATCAAAAAAAAAAAAAGCATATATATCCTTCCATATCTTATTACCATTTTCAACAACATTCTTTGTCTGTTCTATTTCCAATCATCCATTCATCTTTTTTCTTTTACTATACTTCTCCTGTACACCAATTGGAGTAACATCTATAACTCATTACCTAACTTAAAAATACTACATATAGCAATCTTTCTTAGGATTCTGTTTAAAAGATTCTAAGATTACATACTAAGTTTTATGTTCTAAATATACATATAAAAACACACTCTTATATACCCTCCAGAATCCCTCTTTTAATCTAAATTAAATTCACCCATTGTCTCTAAATAAACTTTTTTTCTTTAAGTCTTGCTTCCCCCCATTAAGGCTTCTTCTCCCCCTCTTTCTCTCTTGCTTATTCTTCTCCTTGCCCTTTCTACCCCTTTGCTTTTTCTCTTCGCTTTTCTTGTTCCTTTTCCTTTGCTTTCTAACCTTGCCTCCATCTTTTCGCTCATTTTTCTCTCTTTTGGTTGTTTTTATAATTCTTAAAAACCCCTTTTTCTTATCCTTTTTCTCCTCCTCTCCGGAAGGGACCCATTGTTCATCAAAGATGGCTTCTTCTTCCTCTTCTTCCTTGTCCCAGTCCTTCTGCTGCGTAATCAACTTTTCAAAGGAACATAACGCCATTTCTAAGAATTGAAACAAAGCGCCCAAAGTATCTTCTTTTTTATATTTTTGATATTCAATCTCTAGTTCATCCACAGACGATGCCATTATGAAAAGGGAAACTTTTTCCAAAACAACCACAAGTATTTTTAATCAAAGACAATCAAAAGCAATTAAAAAAAGAAAAAAAAAAGTTCCAAAAGTTAATACTTTTCTTCCTTCTTCTCTTTCTCTTTCTGAGTTAATTTTTAATCAAAGAGGTCCAATTACCATACGTCTTCTTTTGGGATCCACAAAGACGTTCTAGACAGTCTCCTCCTTTTTCAGTTTCTGCTCCAATTTTTTTTTCTCCCTTCCCACTTGCAATAACAATTTTAAATAATCAAAAATCCATACCTCCAGCAGAGATTTTCCAATTTCTTAAATTTTTCAATGTCCAAAAATCCCTTTGTCTCTTAGCTTAGCTTTCAAAGCAATCCACTTTCAATGTCTAATATATCCAAATATTTCTGCTTTTTCCATGGGGTGGGAGAGTAAAAAAAAATAAAAAAAAGTTCCCTTTAACAGCTTCTCCGCCGCTTTTCGCTCTTCTTAGGGATACAATGTATCCTCCAGCAACAAGCAGCTCAATTCCAGGCAATTTGAAAGTTGTTACTTGACCCGGCTCAGACAGAACTTTCACTCTTCACACTTCCTCCAGCACAGTTCTTACCCGGTTGCTGGCTTCTTCGTGGCGGCCATTGCTGACCGCCGCTCCACCGCCTTGGGAAAAAGGGGTTTTCTCGGAGAAAGGGGGGGTCTGCGATGCCCCCACCTCCCTTTCCGACTCCCCTCTATCTTCAGCTGTCCCTACAGGGCAGCCATATCCCCCTGACCCATCTGGATCGGGGGTACCTCGACGGCTAGCACAGCAGGAATCGCGAGCTGTCGCGAATTCCTGCTGCCCCGAAGCCACGCAAACCGGAAGTTCCTAGTTCAACTTTCCTTTTGATGTTCTTTCCCCATGGGGGTAAAAGTTTTTATTCTGTGTCTCATTTTGATGGTATAGACTTCTTTATTTTTTCCTATGAGCTATACCTTCTAAATTAACAAATGGTCACACCTACCCACTTATGTCTTAAAGAACGCTTTTTAAATAATGTTTCTGTTTCATTGTACAGCAGTGTGATTATAAGAAAAAGAGATTATGTATAATTTAAGGTAACTAAGCTTTTACGAATGTAAGTGAAATGGAATAAGATATCTGATCCCTAGTAAATACTTACAAGAATAAATATATGTAAAATGTGACATGTTATTTTAGCTAGATTGAAAAACAAAGAATCTGGTGTATAGATGGAGTATTGTAAGTTTATTTTAAAAGTATTATTTTATGGGTTTAGAAAATTTTGTTACATTAAAAAAACCTATTATGACTCTTAATGTTGGTGGAAATACGATAGTCTCTATTAATTTTTTTATGAGGATTTTAACTTCATATAAGAAACAAACATTTTAGAGCCAAAAATACAGACTTAACCATCATTCATCACAAATCTCATTTAATCATAGGATTCAAGCAAGGCTTGTCTTCTGAGAACAAAGCTAACATACCAGGAAGAAAAAAGGAAAAATTGATCTTGTACAGATGGTCCTTGAGTTATAACTGCATTTGAGACTGGGATTCCAACTGCTAAGTAATGAAGTTATAAAGTGCATTATCATGTGAGCACTTAATGATTCATTCATAATGTTAGAATACTGCAGAACAGAATAGAATAACAGTTAGAAGGGACCTTGGAGGTCTTCTAGTCCAACCCCCTGCTCAGGCAGGAAACCCTATACCATTTCAGACAAATGGTTGTCCAATCTCTTCTTAAAAACTTCCAGTGTTGGAGCATTCAGAACTTCTGGAGGCAAGTTGTTCCACTGATTAATTGTTCTGTCAGGAGATTTCTCCTTAGTTTTAGGTTATTTCTCTCCTTGAGTAGTTTCCACCCATTGCTTCTTGTCCTGCCTTCAGGTGCTTTGGAGTAGGAGTCGCCAAACTTTTGGACCTCAGGGACCACCAAACTCATAATTTTAAATCCTGTGCACCAGAGAGCCTGGGAAAAGCCCCCAAAAAGTCTGCGGGAAAATTCCCCACCTTGTTTTCCTACCAATCAATCATTCTTTATTTGGGATCGTAGGATACCTTCTCCCGCTCCATTCTGAGGGGGAGAGAGTGAGAGAGAGAGACGTTTGGCTCCATGGAAGGAAAGCAGCAGAAGCAGCAGGAGTCTTTTTTTCTCTCCCCCAAACTCCACCAGAAATGAGTCTTTGTGAGACTTGTCGTGCCAGTGCAGCCTCTCGTAGCAGGAGACCTTGCAGGGTCCCAAAGACTCATTTCTGGGGGAGAGAAAGAAAGACTTTTGCTGCTTTCCTTGTGTGCAGCCAAAAGCAGAAGAAAGAAAGAAACAGAAAGAAGCAGAAAGAAGTGGCCAGGCCAGGTGTGTGGGGCGAGTGGGGCAAGTTCCCCCTTCTACCCTTTCCCCTCCTCCCCTCACTACCTTGTATGGTTCGCAATGCAAGTGACGCAAACCTTGTGGCCATGTGGGCAGCACAACCTTGTGTTCCTGCACAGCCCGGATTAATTGCTTTGGGGGTGACATTTATCTGTGGACCACCAAAATTTTCTCCCAGACTACCAGTGGTTCCCAGCCCACTGGTTGATGACCACTACTTTGGAGAATAAGTTGACTCTTCTTTGTGGCAGCCCCTGAGATAATGGAACACTGCTATCATGTTATCCTAGTCCTTCTTTTCATTGAATTAGACATACCCAATTCCAGCTGATGACAACCAGGACTGCCTGGATACTGTCGCTAAGTGATGCAGTTGTAAAGCACCATCATGTGATTGTATCCCTTAGTGACAACAATCTAGCCAATCATGGTTATTATAGCATTAAGTGCCATTAAGTGGAAAACAAGGGCCATTAAGGGCCATTAAGTGGAAAACAAAGGAAGTCCCCAGGTAAGGACAGTGGAGGTGCTGTGGGGGGAGGTTCCTTAGAGGCCAAAAACAGACTCAGTTAAGTTGGGGGAGTGGGGTGCTGTGATGTGGCACAAAGTCAGGAAGGCTGGGGAAAGACGGGGGGGGAGGGGGGGAGAGAGATACAAGAAAATAGGGCATGGGATGCATGCATGCAAATGTGTGAGCATAGGGTAGCCCAGGAAGGACAATGCTGGAGGGTAGGTGAATGGATGGATAAATGGAACTGTCGAAAGGTCAGGGAAATGGAGTACAGGATGCATTACATACATACCTGAGTGCAAGTAGACCAGAATGGAGGGTGCAGTATGCATGCAAGCAGAGATGAGAGGGCAGGTGTGCATGTGAGTGAAGAAAGGCCAGCAGCTGGGGAAGGGGGAGACTTAGTTCGTGTGATTTATGACCTTCCCTGCTGGCTTCCCCATTGACTTTGTGGGGTGCTGCAGTAGCCAGAATTTTGAAGACTGGTCATAAGTTCCTTCATTCAGGGCAGTTGTAACTTCAAACAGTCTTTGAATGAATTATAATTTGAGATCTATCTGTCTTATATCTGAACTGCTTCTGTACTTCAGTACTACTCTTCAGTACTTCAAAATGAATGAAATTATCATTCCTTACAGTAAGTGGATCAAAAGAACAAAAGTTTGTGTAATGTTAAATAATAATACAAAACTCTGTAAAAATAATGGAAGATCAGTTAACTGTATTGTATGCTTGCAATTAAACTGAGATGTGTGTAAAAAGATATAATAGATATATTGTCTGTGTGCTTGTATTTCTAAACCACTATCTTGAATTACTGAAATGAAGATTTATTTTTATACTAGTATATCTTTCTCTGCAGTATGTAAATTCCTCCTGTTTCCATTGGTTATTTTCTTTGTAATGTAATTTATGTTGCTATTTTAAGCAAAAATTCTGTTGAGAGTACTCAATAGAAAATACCACTTTATGCCAACCAAAATCTGTTCTTATACATGGATTATAAATGCCAAATCCAGCTTCCTTTCTTTCCTGTTCTTAAATTCCTCTTTCAGATTGAAAAAATGAAAGACTGTCAAAGGTTAGTCAAGGTCTTTTTATACTAAATTGGAAGGGATTAGATAGGATTACAAAATCTTTATCATATTGAGCTACCCATGACATCAGAGTGAAAGGAAGAAGTTCCTTTCCTGGGTAGCAACTCTCAAGGTAGCCAGTTGTGTGTTACAACACTCCTACTCTTTGGTTTGTTTTTGTATGTTGTATTATCTTTTGGATGGGGGAAAGTGCCTGTTTTTAGGGTAAAGTTCTTTTGCACAGTCATAATCCATAGAAATAACCAGGCATAATGTTTACTCAAGTTTAGAAGTTGTTTATCTTGCTACAGCAAATGCTCATAATGAGAATTAACAGGGTGTTCAGAAATATATGAATATAATACCATGTTTCTCCCCCGCCAATAGGAAGTCCCAGCATGTTTTCTAGGCATAAGGTGGAATTAAGCCCCTACCCCCAAATTTAAGCCTATTTTAAAACATGCGAAATGGGGGGGAAGGGCGGGGGAAAACGTCATGGTGGAGGGTTCCCTACCCCCGCCAAGTGCCTTTGCTGCAGACCTGGGTATGATGCTGGTTGCAGGCCGGGTTGGCGGCCGGGCGGCGTTGGCGTGGATGCCATGTTCGAACTGCTGCCGTTGGGCAAGATGCAGAGGCTGGAGTCCATGCTGAACATCGCGGCATAGCGGTAGCGGAGAAGTGGCCCTTCCAGTAGGTGGAGGAATGGCTCAAGCGCATTCCTCCACTGGCAGCATTTCAGCCGCTTCTCGGGCAGGGGAGCCGCCTCCATAGCTTCCATGGTTCCCGCCGGTGTTGGCACCTCTCTCGCCAACACTGTCTCCAACAACAGCGGCAGCAGCGGCAGGACAGACCCCGCTGATGATAAGAACCTGCCCTCCCACAGAGGCATCGCTTTGCTTCCCGCCCCAGAGCTTTGGGTCATGGTCTTGTCCTCTGTACAGATGGGTGCTGTCCTCTTGCTCCAGCCGCCTGAACCCCCCCGTGGACCTTTTCCCCCTCTTTAAGTTTTCTTTACTCTCATTCCCTCCGTCAGTTCCCTAAGAATACAGACTGGCTGGGCAGCTTCCACCCCACTCCTCCCGATAGTTTTAACACGGGAACCATCCATTTTGCCCTTCGAGAAGAGGCAAACTTTCCAATCCAAACAGAAAAGAAAGCGAATCATCCTACACACCCTTAGCACCAAGCTTCTCAGAGGATTCTCCCAAAGGATTCACCCCCTGAAATGCACTCCCCTCCTTTGGGGTGAATCCTCTGGGAAGCTTGGCAGGGAAAGAAGGAGGGAGGGAGGGAGAGAGGGAAGCGTGTCTTTAGGATTTGCCAGGAGAAATCCAGGAGGTGGATTTCCATCCTATTTCTGTCCTTCAAGGAGATGAAGGTGGGGAGTTTAAGCATTTAAGGGGGTGCTAAGGATCTGTAGGATGATTCCCTTTCTCTTAAGTTTGGATTGGAAGGTTCATTCATTCACTCTTAGCACTCCCTTAAATGGAAGAAGTAACCACTCCTCACCATCATCTCCTTGAAGGACAGAAATAGGATGGAAATCAGGCAGGCAGTTCTCGTCGGCAGCAGGGTCTGTCCTGCTGCTGTTGCCTCTGTTGGAGACTGTGCTGGCGAGAGAGGCGCCAGCACTGACGGGAACTGTGGAAGCTACGGGGCCGGCTCCCCCGCCCAAGAAGCGACTGAAATGCTGCCGGTGAAGGAATGCGCAGCACTCCAAATGCGGCAGCTGCATGGGCAGAAGGGAAAGCAACGGCAGCGAAGGAAGCAGCAGCGGTGGGCACCGAAGGTCTCGTGATGAAAAGTGCCCCGAGGCCGACATCCACGCCATTGCCGCCCACCCACTGCCACGTCCTGCAGCAAAGGTGCTTGGCAGGGGTAGGGAGCATTCCGCCATGATCAGCCATTAGGAGCGGCTGGTGGCGAGGCGTGGCTGCCTGGGGGGCACTCTAGGCGAGGGTGCAGGGGGGGGGAGAAATTAAGTCACCCCCGAAAAGACGACCTAGCCATTTTTTGAGGGGGTCAAAAGAAAATAAGGCCCAGCCTTATTTTCTGAGAAACATGGTATTAAGTAATCTGAATTCTTGTCACAAGAAATGAGGGTTTTTTAAAAAAAATTATTCCCTTTCTGCTCTGATTATATGCTACTTCGGGTGTGTGCCAGGTGACCCTAAATGTGAAAAACAGAATTTCAAGGGACTCTAAATATGAATAATAAATATGAATAATAACTATGTTATTCATATTTAGAGTCCCTTGGAATTCTTTTCCGTATTCTTTTTTTCCTCTTACTTTAATGTGTAGTTGAACTTACAAATTCAACATTTTAAAGTGAACCAGCAAATTAGGAATTAATTCTAGGCCTGATCCCAACTATAGCATTATTATTCTATTGTTTGTAGCATTTTCAACATCCCAGTACAAAAGAGGTTTTTTTTCTTTTTTCTTTATGTCTCCATCACTGTCCACGTTAAGCAGTTCTGACTGTACCAAAATGCAACAGTCAGATGCCCATATGTAAGGTAATTCCATTCAGGAAGTGATGTATTTTCCCAATTTCTGAACTTTTTATAGCTGAATGATAAGTTGCTTAATATTCTCAAAATCTATTTAATTATCTTTCTCTGGTTTCAGAGTTACATTGTTGTATTTTGGCAATAGTAAACTGTCATGCCCCTGTTGGAATCTGACTCGGAGGAGGAAGCCGAACAGCTGACAGGGAGTGGGAGTGTGGTCCGATGGCTGTGGAAGAAACGGGGGAAGGGCAAAATCTGGCTGGGCAGAGCAGGGGAGAGGTAGAACAAGGGAGAGGTAGAACAAGGGAGAGGGAATTCAGAGGAAAACCCAGGCCCACCCTTTCTTCATCCTAGGGCACACAGGGAGGAATGGAGAAGAGAGCAACGTGGGTTGCGTAGCTTACCGGGGAGAAAAGGGCCCTGATTCCCTTCATTAGCTGCAGCTTGGGAACACAGTTGGGAGCAAACATGACTTTTATCTTGTATCGTCATGGCTTATCTCTGTTCCTGGCATCTTTCCAACTGTGTGAGTTTTGCTGTGCTTTCACGTTTGAAATTCCTGCTCCTGCCCTGCCAAACTAATTACTTCAGTTTGGTTTGTTAGGATTTTAAGTTAGTTTGTGTGTACCTTGTTTTGGACTGAATTTTCTACAGTCAAAATCTGTTCCTGGGAGAGTTTTTCTCCAGGCTGAAGGACATTGGGGACAAAGTTGGTGATAATATAGGGACTCTTATTGCTTATCTGACTTTGAGTTTGTGCTACACCCCAGGTTATCACAGTAAACTCTGCGTTTAAATGGGAAATAATCAGGTGGGATTTTACAAATTTGGCCTGGTTTGGATGAACCGTTAGTTATGGCAACGATTTGGCCCTGCCCTTTTCTGTCCTTTATTTCTGGGGTTTTCAGCTCAGCTGCTTGGTACAGCATAGTGGATTGCTGCTTCTCAGCTGATTTACTCACTGGGACTGCAGCAGAAGGTAAGTTTTAGAGCTGAAAAAGCAGCGTTTTTCAAATGCTGTGTGTGCACAAAGCACACACTCACCGAACCGGTTGTTACACTGGTTGAATCTCACCCCTGGAAATAATTTTAATCCAGTCATTAAGATTTGAACAATTTTGAAAGGCAGATTTATGTAATAAGGTTGAAAGAAGTGCTATAGCCATAGCTTGTAGCCATTTTTTGAATAAAATTTAATATTCTACAAAAGCACTTTTGAAAGTTGGTTTTATGTCATGCTTTAAGAGGGTTGATGTTAAGCAACACAGATTTTAAAAAGTCTAGGCTACTTGTTCATTTAAGAACAGATAAATGTTGCTTATTTTAAAACCTTACCTCCACATATTAAAAACATCAGAATTCCAAAAAGAGGAAAAGGATTATCTCTACAACCTTTCAGCACAACAAATATCTATTAAAAAGTGCCAAGCTATACAATCTATTGTAAAAGTACCACTACAATCTATGAGAAGGATAACACAACAGGCAGCACTCTCATGGGGGAAGCTCCCAGCACCTCTTGTGTCTGTCCTGTTAGCGAAATGGAGAGTGGAATGGCCTAGTCAGACCTCACTGGCCTGGAAGAAGCTCAAGTTCTCAAGTCCCAATGAGGAAGAGAAGATGACAAAGAGACCATTCAGCAAAAAAGAGAGGCTGCAGCAAAGATGACCCCCAAAAAGATTTCCAAATCAGAGCTCAGAGCTGAGAAGAGAAGGCATGCTGCTTTGGAAAAACAGTTTGCTAAGACACTGGAACAGATAAGAAACCAGATCCAACAGACTTCTCAGGGGAAGTACAGGTTTGGCCAGGGATTATGACTAGGGTGGGGGAGGCTGAATCTAGCTCTGCCAGCCATCTTTTAGCTCGGTTTCCAGAGAGGGTGGAGAAAGAAATTTTACCCCAGGATTTAACGAGGTCTCGGCCCAACTTCAGACAAACTGCCTGGGGCCCAGGTCCCTTTTATTCCCTAGGCCAGGTTATTCAAGGAGGCCTTAGGCCTAGACCTGAGGCGACATACCCCGACCGCTGCAGGCTTGTGTCCAGTGGATCCCACAGGAAGCAGGCCTGAGGATATCAGAAAATGGTCTCAGTGGCCATCAGACAGGGTCTCGCTGAGGGGCTTCAGCAATTCCTCCGCCCATCAGGGGGAGATCAGTCTTTGGTTCCTGGTTACTCCCAAGGTGTCCCTCCAACTCGGAGTGGTTTTCCCAGACAACAACAGTTCAGTTACCCATTTACCCAATCTGATTGGGGTGAGGATGAGGAGAGAGATTACTCTTAAGGCCTTTCATCACAGTTGTTTCTCCATGTCAGAGGAGGAAGAAGGGAAGATCCGGGATCTGTTTATCTGAAGAAGAGAGGCTTAGATCTGATCAACACCCCTCAACAGCGGTCTTTAAACCTCTGTTCAAACTGCTCCTGCATAAGGCCCTAGCACCACCCAATTAAGTCCTGAAGGAGGTGGCTCCTGAACCCCAAAAAGCTTCCTCTAACCACAGTGACTCTTTTCTCAAAACCAGTGGTCCATACATAGGTACTTCCATCCCATCTGTTGTTTCTGGATTTGGACAAGGAGCAGTGCACCTCCCTGGGGCAGGGCCTTGGCTTTCATCACACGACAGGTGTTTTTACAACGTGGGCCCTTCCTTGGTCAATGCATTCCTGGTTCCAGCTGTGATGCTCCAGTGGTTGCCTCGTTTTCAACTTCAGGCATCCATCCCACTGAGCCAGAGGATGTGCTCAAGGCGGAGGACAAGAGGTCAAAGCAAAGTCTCAAGCGCACCCACTAGGCTGCGGCTTGGGTGGTCCAGGCCTCCACAGCAGCCTCGTTTTTTATGACAGCATCTCTCTGATGGCTATGCCAACTGCATATCACCAATTTTAGGTCTCATCAGGACCTTAATAAAATCATGGCAGTGGCGGTATTCACAGCGGACGCTACACTGAATTCGGCCAAATTTGCGTCACGGGCCATGGCATCATTGATGGTGGCTAGGAGGCTCCTCTGACTGCAAAATTGGCAGTCTGATTCTCACCGGAAATGGAAGCTGGCCTCTGTTCCATGCACCAGAGAAAAGCTATTCGGCAATGTCCTGGAGCCATACTTGGTGGAAACCAGAGACAAGAGAAAGTTTCTCTTCTCGGTGAGGAAGAAGTCAGAGTGTCATCCTGCACTGTACTACTGCCTTCTTCCTTCTATCTTGAGTCTTCCCCTTGTTTTTCCAGGGGCCAGAGAACGTTCCCTCCTCGTCAGGAACAACAATCTGAGGCTGCGGGTAGGTAGCAGCAGACCACCAATAAACAGCTCTTTTGAGGAGGAGGAGGAGGAGGAGGTTCTTTCCAATGCTCTAAGTTTCTCACCACCCATTAGAGGTCTTTTGGCATTCTTCGCCTCCAGATGGGACGAGTCAATATCGGATGCCTGGGTGCTCAGGATGGTGAGGTCAGGTCTTCGGCTGGAGTTCCTCTCCCCACCCCTAAGTCTGCTGCCCGACTTCTAAGGACAGTTCAAAATGGGCTTGATGGAATTTGCTACTTAACACTCATGGACATCAGAGCCATTCAGCCGGTTCCAGTGGATCAACAAGCGCTGAATTTCTACTCTCATCTCTTTATGATCCCAAAGGCCTGGGGGGGGGGAGCCATTCTTGACCTCAAGATTTTGAACAGATTCATCCCTTACAGGTGTTTTAAGCTGCAGACCTTGCATTCTATTCTAGAGAGTGTTCGGGAAGGCGATCTCCTCTCTTTCATAGACTTTATGGAGGCATACATCCATATCCCTATCTGACCTCATCACTGCCAGTTATTTGTTTTTGTTACCAGAATAAGCATTTCTAGTACTGGGCCTCCTTTCGGGCTTTCATTGGCCCCCAGAGTTTTCACCAAGATCTTGGCAGCATTGGCAACTTCGCTTTGAGCGATTCCAGTGAGGGTCCAGTGTTACCTGGATGACATCTTGATCCAGTCAACATCTGTTTAATCTGCCCATTGGGACCTCCACATCATGCTGCAGTTCCTGCAAGATCATGTTTTTTCTATCAACTTCAAGAAAAGCCATCTTTTTCCAATGACCAGATTGCTTCATCTGTGGGCGATCATTGATTCATCACTATGCAAGGTCTTTCTATCCTCGGAGCGCAGGGAGAGCCTCAATGACTTCATCATTCAGATCCAATGGCAGTTCACAGTTCCCTTGTCCCACCTGTCCAAATTCTTAGGAAAAATGATTTTCTGCATTGGCATTGGTACCATGGGCCCATCTCCATGCCTGGGCTCTTCAATGGTTCCTGCTGCCTTTTAAAAAAAAATATTATTCTTTAAAAACAAAAAATACAAAAATCTCATTTCCATTAACAATTATTGTGTCATTGTACATACATGTTTCTTATTTTGTGACTATACATTATTTTTATCCTTATCCTTCACCCATACGTACCACCTCTCCCATGTCGCATAGTATTCTGCCTTTTCAACGGGCAGGAACCAGCCACGCTTCCAACAGGGTTCAGGTTCCACCACAGATCCTTCGCTCCCTCAGGTGGTGGCAATCTCTGGCAATCTGGAAAGGACTTCCATTCAAGGAACCAGACAGAATCCTGCTCACCACAGATACCAGCCTGCAGCGCTGGGGGGGCCATCTAGCCAGTGAAATAGAACGGGACTTGGTCTCAGGTAGAAGGACTGTCCCATCAATTGGCTAGAGCTCAGGGCCATCTTTCTAGCCCTGAAGCATTTCCGGAACAGGGTGGCAGGTTGTCACGGTCATGACCGACAATGTGGTTGCAAAGGCATATGTCAACAGGCAGGAGGGTATCAGGTCCGGGGCATTGATAAAGGAAGCAGAATGCCTGGAGTGGTGGGTGGAGACTCATCTTCTTTCCATCAGGGCAGACCACGTTTGTTGACAACACCCAGGCCAACTGGTTGAGTCTGTCCAGAGTTGACCAATTGGACTGGAGTCTCCATCCTTCCTTGTTCCGGGATCTGTCCTGCAGGTTCAGAACTCCAGTAGTCGATATCTGCCTCTCCTCAAAATGCTCAGGTAAGCAGATTCTTCACCAGATTTCTGACCCAGGGAGAGGAGGGGACCAACGCTCTTCAGAGCATATGGCCTTCAGGTCTCCTTTACACCTTTCCCCTTCTTCTGATCATTCTGGCAAACGTTTAGAAGATGTTGGTGGAAAAGGCAGAGCTACTACTTCTAGTGCCCCATTGGCCTAGGAGACCCTGGTTCGCTAACCTGGTAAATCTGTCTGTAGCCCAGCTGTGGACGATTACGGCCAACAGGAGCTCCCTCCATCAAGGAGCTTTGCTCTACCCAGACTCTCAATGGTTTTGCTTAGCCGTTTGGTGCTTGAGCAGCCATCTTTGAAGGACTCTAATGTCCCTGACAGGGTGATAGAGACTGTACAGGCTTCCCGTAAACCTTCCACTACTTGCATATATTATACTACCTGGAAGGTCTTCTGTACTTGGTGTTCTAGGTTAGCAAGACCCTTCTTCGGCATCTGTTGCAAATGTGTTAATGTTTCTTCCAGATGGGCTAGATCAGGGGCTAGCACCTAACACACTTTGCCATCAGTTAGTGGCTCTGTCATAAGTGTTGTCCTGGGACAATTACTCAACCTTATCCCACTATCCTTAGTTCACAGGTTTTTGAAGGGGGTTTCTAATCTCTGCCCCCCTAGTGATTCATAGGTGTCCCACATGGGACCTCCCTAAAGTGTTGCAGGCCCTTACAAGAAGCCCATTTGAACTTCTTAGATCTGTGTCTCTTCAATTTAAGGTGGTTTTTCTAGTGGCTATTACTTCGGCCAGGAGAGTGTCGGAGCTAGCGGCACTCTCAGTTAGACAGGACCTGTGTATTTTCCATTAGAACAGGGTGATTATAAGGCTAGACCCTACGTTCGTCCCAAAAGTGAATTCTTGGTTTCCATCGGGCACAAGACATTGTGTTGCCAGATTTCTGCCCCAAGCCACTCCATACCTTGGAGCACAAGTGACATGTGTTGGATATAAGGTGAGCTCTTCATATCTACACCAAACACACTGCAACCTTTAGGAAATCTGAAGCCATGTTCATCTCTCCAACCTTCATCCTTGGGGAGCAAGGCTTCCTCAACTACCATTGGTAGATGGATTAGAACATGTATCTCCAAGGCCTACCAAACTTTGTCCCTGCCGGTTCCCAAGAACATTACGGCCCACTCCACTAGAAGTGTAACTACTTCCGCCACCTGGAATACCCAGGCGTCGCTTAAAGAGGTCTGCCGGGCGGCTACCTGGGCATCTCCTTCGCTGTTTATACAGCACTATCACCTGGATTCTTTTGCCTCCGCTGAGGCAGCGTTTGGACGAAGGGTACTACAGAAGGTTGTCCCACAGTCGGGAGTGAATGGACCAGACAATGATCCTCCGGTGGACATGCAGCCTTTGGTATGTCCCATCCTGGACTCTCGTCGCAACATGGATGAGAATGGGTGTTGGTATAATTATCTGAGAACACCCTTTTTATCTACACTGCAAGAGAATCCAGCCCCACCCTTAGGTACCTGGTCCTGGTGGGGGAGGGGTAAATTAATTGTTGTGATTTATCTTCCAGAGGCACCTTATGTCTGTCATGCATCTCCACCTAAAAGCTGGAGAGCCAGCTAGGGGCTGGCTTTTTATATAGTAGCAGACTCAGCTCTGACATCAGAGGGAGGAATCATACCATCCTGGACTCTCTTGCAGCGTAGATAGAAAGGGCATTCTCAGGTAATTATACCAACCCCCATTTGTTCAACCACAATTTCAACTGAGAAACTTGATATTTTAGATCAAGACAAATCTCCAAATGCTAGGAAATTCCTAGAAAATGGAGCATTCTGACAAGTCAGCCAACAGCAGAAACACAAAGATAAATCTCATTTATATAACAAGGTTTTATAGCATTAGCACCATTTTACAGCACCAAAAGTCAAGGAAACAAACAACCCAGAATACATTCTTCCTAGCAATAACACCCAGAGAAGCAGGAAAGAAAACCAGATAATGATTTAGGGAATTCCTTGATCAACTCAAGGAAGAAACCACACCCCAATCAAAACTGTCAGGGCAAACTATGGTACATTCCTGTGTGCTGATGAATGGAATTGCCATTGATATCTTATATACCTGCTCCACGTGATTGTACAAAAATTGTATCTGAATGTCTGTGTATATGTATACAAACACCCATATAGCATTGTTTACTTTAAATGATTTTCATTTTCAATGGGATGAACACAGATCTTTTTCAGAAGTAAATCATATTTCTCAGCATCCTTGGATTTTTTTAATGAGGTAAATATTGGTAGTCCTTGACATACAATCACAATTGAGCTCAAAATTCCTGTTGCTAAATGAGACATTTATTAAGAGACTTTTGCTTGATTTTACAACCTTTCTTGCCACAGTTGTTAAGTGAAACACTGCAGTTAAGTTAGTAGCACCATCGTTAAGTGAATCTGGCTTTCCCATTGACTTCGCTTGTCAGAAGATTGTAAAAGATAATCACATGATCCCAGGACACTGCAAAGGTCATAAATATGAGTCAGTTGCCAATGATCTGAATTCTGATCACATGACCAAGGGGATGCTGCAACAGTCGTAAGTGTAAAAAATGGTCATAAGTTACTTTTTATAGTGATGTTGTAACTTTGGTCATTAAATGAACTGTTGTAAGTTGAAACTAGGAATTGTATCAAGTCTCTAAGTTGAAATTATATACATTTTTAATGAAAATGATATCACGGATGCCAATGAATTTATTTTCAAGAAAAAAAGATAATATGCTTTATGTTAACAGAGATGCCAACACTCCCGATTTCATCGGGAGGCTCCCGAAAATTAACCCAAACTCCCGCCTTACGATAATTTTCTTTATCCTCCCGAAATTACGAGCAGCAAAATTAGCCCGGCGGGTCCAGCTGTATGCGCATGCGGTGTGTGAGCTAGCTGACCTAGTGTTTGCAGTCACATGAGATTGCTACGGGCCCTGCTAAGGAGCATCTCCCTGCTGAACACAATCCCTCAGCAGGTGGATTTCTACTGCCGCTTCTCCCCGTCCCCGCTTTCCATGAAGCAGTTCCTGGATTTCGGTTCCCTCCCCCGGCCCGGGTTGCTCCTCCTCCTCCTCCTCCTCTGCGACTCTTCCTCCCCCTTCGGCCAACCATTTTCTTTCCCCAGAGGGAGAACCGCTACCCCGTCTCTGCAGGGAAAGGTGCTTCCACCTCCCCCGGCCTTCGAAGGGCGGCGAGCGGAGAGAGGCCTCGCGCGGAGGGCTCCGCTCCAGCCACGGAGAAGCGCGTCCTTCCCCGCCCCCCTCTGCTTCGCCCTGTCGACCCGTTTCCTTCTCCACGACTGCCAGGGGGACACACGGTGGAAGAGATGGAAAAGGATATTGGCGCGCCCCTTACCCCCGAAATGCACGACAAAAGTTGTGCTTACCAAAGGGGTTGTGCAACAGAGGGTGTTGTCACGCAAAGAATCTAGACACGTGGGATGGGGGGGGTATGGTTTCTCATGTTGCTGCCCGGATAGTTTTGGAAGGTAGGGGTTAGCCCTCGACTTAGAACGGTTCGTTTGGTGTGCGTTTGAAGTTACAAGGGCACCAAGGACCACCCCCCCCCCACTGAAAAAAAGTGACTCATGGCTGAGTTTTCACACTTTGGTAACAACCATTGTAGGGTCCCTCCTGGTCATGTGATCAAAATTCGGACACTTGGCAACTGACTCATATTTATGGACCGTTTCAGGTCATGTGATTCCCCTTTTGCGACCTTCTGACCAGCAAAAGCAAAATTTGGTGTTATTTGAAAATCCTCCCTAATTCTCATTTCCAAAAGTTGGCATCTCTGTGTTAATGTAAGAGGACCAGTGGTGGGATTCAAAAAGTTCTATCACTGGTTCAGTGGGTATGGCTTGGTGGGCGCACTTTACGCGCATGCACATACTTTGCGTGTGCCAAACAGGAGTTCCAACTCGCCTCCTGCAAGCCTGCACTCTACCAGTCGCTTCAGCAGCATAAAGGTGAGTATGGGAGCCCGGGTAGGCGGGCAGGCCCAGCAGCAGAACCAGTTTGGTCTCTGCTCTGCAGAACCAGGCTGAACTGGTAGAATACCACTACTGAAAATGACATAATGGAATATAACTACAGGATCAAAAGAATTTAATTAGGATTTTGAATTCTGTAGTGTTTTATTTTGTGTAAATTAATTTTTGCTATAGAGGATATGCATATGCTTGTTCAGGGGGTATTTTTGTTATTGATTGGAAATTAATACAACAAGCCCTTTGATTAGCATTAGTATAATGTTTTTTTTAGAAAGATAAGGCATCTATATGTTTTTTTAAAAAATAATTCAGAACTCTGTACATAGATACAGAAGCTTTGTTCTTTGTACCTCAGTGATACAGAATTAAAATTGTTGTTTTTTTTAAAAAAAAATCTCACAGTATATACTGAAGCTATTACATCATTTCACTTGTATTGATCTGCGTTAAGGGGAAGAGTCACAAAAGGTAGATGTCTAAAAGGGAAAGTTTTGAGATTTTAAATACATTTACAAAGTAACATCACACATTTTGAAAGTTATTTAAAGAACATGGTGGGTTGGCAAGGTTTTGTAGTCATGATAATCTTGTTTTTGAATGGTGGCAAAATAGGCAATTTTACTTATTTTCTAACTTGCTTTTAGATGGAGAATATGACATACTGATCATCCAGGCCAATTAATGGCTCCAGGTATATATAGTTGGATTATTAGCTTTATTTCCAGACAGAAGTAATATTCTCTTTGCAAATTTTGTACAGGTAAAACATTTCATGTGTCAGTCTGACAAGGAAGTCATAAAATACAATGGGTGGAAGAGACCTTAGAAATCATCTAATCCAATCCCATCTACTGTAGGTAACCACAACTATGGCATTATTTTTAGTTGGCCAGTGAGCCTTTATTTAAATATCTCCAATAAAAAAAGAGTCCAGCATCACCTGAGATATTCTGTTCTATTGTCAGACAGCTACGCCTCATGAAACCTTTCGAACCACATGAAATCTGCTCCTTGTAACTTTTAGCCATTGTTGCTTGCCATTTCTTCTGGAACAGCTCTGAATAATTCTTCCCTATCTGCTACCTGACTGTTCCTCGGATATTTGAAGCATTTACGTCTTCCCAACAGTCTTTTTGGCTAAGCATGCCCAACACCACCAATCATTCCTCAAAATTTTTTCTTTCCAGGCCCTCTATTGGTTCTTTGCTTTCTTCTGGACATTCTTCTGGACTCTCTTCTGAGATGTCTTTTCACCTTTCTGGACAGGGTGGATTTGATTTAAATCAAGTCAATTTAAATCAAGCTACTAAAAAGGCTTGATTTAAATCAACTTGATTTAAATAATAATTTTTAAAGAGCAAATGTCACCTCTGTTGCACAGTGGCTCCTCCTCTGACCCAGTTGACTCACCAACAGTCCCATTCACTTTAATGGGACGTCTGGTGATGAACAAGGTGAGGGACGTGGCGGGCAGCAGGTGAGTGGATGCCCACTAACAGACACTGCCATGATGGATCTGAAACGACAGGTGGGTAAAGACCATGTAATGTAATGACTCATTCTTGCTGGTAGTTAAGAGTCTTTAATATTATTATTATTTGCAAACAAAGTCAAGGTTTCCTATTTAGCTTACAGAGCTTGGACTCATTGAATGAGTTTACCAAAAATGTAAATAGTGCAGAATATACAGCATCATGCTACATAACAAAGCTCCATTTCATGCTGAATAAACTAAATTATTAATGTATTTTAAATAGAAAACTACGTTTAGATTTTTACTCCAAAAGCATTTTATTAAAATAAATTCAATAAAAATAAAAAAAAATCAGATTTAAATTTTAAAAAATCAAATTTAAATTTAAAAAATACTATTTTTTAAAAAAACCATAGATTAAAAGAAAATAAAATCTAGAAAAAGAAAAAGGCACATTTTGAGGTTTCAATTATTTTTGTAAGGTTGGCCTTTATTTTATACAAATATGTGCAAGCCATCATAGAAGATGAAAGCAATGAAATCCAACAGCTGACAAAGATACACTGGTCCTTACTTTCCTGCGCACAGTATCACATTTTTAAAAAAGAAACTTTATTAAAGTTTACAACTGTAAAGATAAAAGACTTAAGCAAGCTAAGAAACATTTGAAAAGTAAAGAAAAACGTGAAAAAAAGGAAAAGAGAAAATAGCAATAGTACTAGCACTTGGATTTATATACACTGCTTCACAGGACTTCCTCTCTAAGCGGTTTACAGAGGTCAGCATATTGCCCCCAACAATCTGGGTCTTCATTTTACCCACCTCGGCAGGATGGAAGTCTGAGCCAATCTTGAGCCCTGTCAGGACTGGAACTACTAGCAGTGAGCAGTGAATTAGCCGGCAGTACTGCACTCTAACCATTGCGCCATAAGAATAAGAAGGTCAGGTAAAGGTAAAGAAATAACTCTCCTCCTAGACAAGTATTGACCTTTAAAGTCCTTCATGGCATAGTGCCTGCTGTTTTGAGGGACCATCTCCCCCCCATTTTATCTGCCTGCCTTACCACATCCAGTGGAGAATGCATGTTACAGATTCTGATTCTAAGGACCTACATTTGGAGGCAAGCCTTTTCTTCTGTAGCCATGGGCTCTGCTCTCAATGCCATCTTCAGTTTCCCATTACTTCCCTGGACATGAAGAAACCTAGGGTATGATATCATAACAATATTGTGTTCTTCATCCAGAAACAGGGTGGATAAAAATCTGATTGGGGGACTTTTTTCAAACACAGTATATGAGCGTGGTGGTGTATTCAACTCCTTAAGTACCACATTATCATGTCACGTAATATATTATGCAGAGAGACAGTACGGATTTGGATTTTGTGTCAATATTTGCAATAATATTTGATAGCCTTACATCTTCAGCAGCAGCTAACTTTAAAAAGGACTTCACATCCTTTTTTTTTCTTGTTAAGAAGTAAATGTTAATATAATCTTTGCATTCATTCTATGCAGTCTCTTTATCAGGCACATTCTCAAGGTTGTACAATAACAGTAGTCACAAAACCATTTTTGTTTTACAAGATAACACAATCTGTTGATTTTTCTGTCTCTTTCTGAAAATGATGGGGATTGCATATTTTGAATACAATGGAAAATGCAATGGACATATTGTTTAGACAATATTGTATAATCTGGAGGTACCACATCTTGTGGACAAATCAAACATACCTTTGAATTAAACTTTGTATCATTGGAATAGAGGTTTTATTTTCAGTTGCAGGAAGTACATGGAAGTAAAGTTTATTGTTGTTTCATTGTCTTTCTTTTATATCATACTCTTTATTTCCTCAAACAGAAATAAAATCAATAAAAGTGATGGGAGTGGTGAGGACCTTGTCCTTTATTTGGAATACAGGTAGTTCTCAACTTATGATCACAATTGAGTCCAGAATTTATGTTGCTAAGTAAGGAATTTGTTAAGTGAATTTTGCCCCATTTTACAACTTTTCCTGCCACATTTGTTAACTGAATCACTGCAGTTGTTAAATTAGTAACATATTGTTAAGTGAATTAGACTTCCCCATTGATTTTGCTTGTCAGAAAGTTGCAAAAGTTGATCCCATGAGCCCAGGACACTGCAACCGTCATAAATATGAGTCAGTTGTCAAGCATCTGAATGTAAATCACATGACCACGGGGATGCTACAGCAGTCATATGTATGAAAAATGGTCATGTCAGTTTTCAGTGGCGTTGTAACATTGAACAATCACTAAATGAACTGTTGCAAGTCAATTAACTGTATAGTCCACTTGTGAACTATGCCTAATAAAAGAAGGTGCAGTTTTGCTTATATTAAAATAGATACAGAGATGGACAGTGTTATGTTTTCTTCTTAAAAACTTGCAACAATGTTTTTTTTTTTCTTTTCAGGGGAGAATTTAGACTTCTGTCACTTCCCTTTCATAGTAGGGCTATTTTTCAAAAAAAGCTGGGTTATATGTTTATGCAGATGTGCATGTTTACACAAGAATATATTTGGAGTCTGCTGAATAAATTATCTTTCAGTTTTTTGCCACTGTAAAATAAACTTTATAGATGATTAAAGATTATTTTGTTTTATGACATCAGTCTGGTCAAGATAAGAGAGCTGGGCTTTCCACTAACCTTCACCTTGAAAGCAGAAATTACTATTTCATGCAAAACTTATTATCCATTTAGTATCTTTTTGTATGAGTCATTAATGCTTACAGAACCAGTTCCTGTAAATTACTGAGACATGTTATCATACAAATCTTAATATTCGTATTTATTGGGAGAAAGTTATACAGTCGACCATTTGTAAAAGGTGACATCAGTAGCTTATTTAACCACTGATTATTGCTTTGAAAAATATAGAAGCAGATTTCTTAAAATTCTTCAAACACCTATAAATCTGTTTTTCATTGGAAGGCGTTTTAGTAAAAATTGAATAAAAAGATGTATTTTTTTACATTTGTGAGTAATGCTGTTCTTCTATTACAACTTCTCTACTTTTTTAAAAAAAATATTGAAGACCATGAGGTCTTTGTGCAACATGTTTTGCTAGTGCTGTATTCATAATAAATTCTAATATTATGCCAGTGGAAGCTGTTGAGAAAGGGATATTTTCTATAATGGTCTATGTACATGCAGGGTGAAATAGCTCTTCTGCTAGTGGGGATACATAGAAATGAACAGGACCGGGCTATAAATGTTAAATGAGGTTGCAGAATTTTGCACTTAAGGAAGCAGAGGCTCTATTATATTCTGTTAATGGACTGTTCTTTGGCCTGAGAGGAGCTGAAAATGAATGTAAACTTCTTGTTAAGTGATCGTTGAATCAATACATTTGACATTTGTTCAGAACATCTCTGCAGACAGTAGAAGTAGTATACGGAGGGCAAGATGAGATTAGAGGATCTGATCAATAGTATCTGGAAGGAATTGAACGAAGCAACCTAAGTATGGGTAGAAAGTGTCCAAATCTCCACTATGAAATGTTTGGCTGTTGTGGGTACCTTTGGGGTTTTTTTGTTGTATTTTTTTTTTTGATAGCTTTGCATATTGCTTTGCATATTGAGTGCTATTTTCCTGTTTAATACTTTTATTGAGTTATAAAATATTGTAAAATACAAAATACAAAAGTAAATAGAAAAGCAGTGCAGGACAAAGGGGAAGAGAAGCGCGAGGAAGGATAAGAAAAGAAAAAGAAATATTGACTTCTGACTCTGTTGCAATAAAATCAGGCATTAACATCAAATCATATTTTTTTGTGTTTTCATAATAATATGCGCAAGCCATTTCTGTAAAGATCTATCAATCTACTGTAAAACACAAAATCAAAGTTTTATTCTTTTCCACATCAAGTTCAGAAGCATGTAGAAACAAAAGTACTTGTGTTCTTTTTTTTAATCAAAGTAGTCAATTCACCTATGAGCTGTTCAGAGCATCCAGTAGTGGGAAGTGCTTCAGTCTCTGCACATCTAGGCTGGACTTAATTTCTGGAACGCTCCTCCTCCTCCACGGGACTCCTCCCTAGTGTTCCCCAGTTTTGGCTCAGCCTATCTCAGAGAGATAGGCAGTGCTTGTGATTCTTCCTTGGCCAAAACAGGAAAATTCCTTTCTTTACTAGCAGGTTTGAAAATTGATCAGTTTGTTTTTAGAACTCTTTAGCCTTCTAATCACATTACAATCTCTCGACATTGGCTCTTTAACATCAGGCAGTCGGAGATCGCTCGCATTACAGGAAGCGCTGATTCATGCCCCAAAGCAGAGGGAGGCTTCAGCGCTGCTCCGTACCCCCTCCCCACAACCGCTCTTTCTACCCCTGCCATTCTGACAGATAGCCACAGAGTTTCTTTCATCTGAACAGCGGTGTGAGCTCTTTGCTCACAACGGAGTCATATCACTTTCCTTCCCCCCTCTGAACTCCGCCTGGGGATGGAAGATTCAAATACTTAGTTCCTTCCACCCTTCCCCACTGTTTAGCCTTATAGGAAGAGCCCTCGGAGACTACTCCTTCACATGGCAGGAGTTTGCTTCTGGGGAGCGCGCCAAAAAAGTTAATGGCCGGAGGCCATTTTTTCTTACAAAGACCTCATGGCCACGCTGACTGTATTTCATTTTGTGCTGTGTTAGGTACTTTCTGTCCCAAGCAGAGGTTTCTCTTAGGAACACCTGGGATCATTATACCCTCGTCTTGTTTCTTCTACATTCAAGGCTATTCCTACATTTCAATTGTTGGCTTAACCCTCACAGCCCAATCAACTCAGCAGCACAACAGCAAGCACCTAGGCCTGTGTCTGCCTGTTCAGGGAAGCTATTGAAGACCTCTACCTTTATCAATTTGGGCCTTTAGACGTTCTCAATTTGGCTGTTTGGTTTTCAACATTTTAGCCTCGTGCTATTTAATTGATATTCATATACATATAGCAATATATATTAGCGATTATATTATTATTATTCGGTATATTTTAATATCAATAAAATATTACTGAGATATAACTCATTATAGATAGGTATTTAAAAAAAAGAGAAAAGAGGGGAATAAAAACATCAGGACAACCGGTCTGTCCTTAGATCAGGCCCCTTGGCGTGCCAACCGCCTTCACAGTATTGCATTGAATGATAAGCATACTGTAATTCCTTCAATCGAAATGGCACACGGTAGCAGCTCTCAGATCTCATCCTTGAAGATCAAAGCCAAATCTCAGAACAAACCTAAGCAGGCTAAAGGGAATTCTAAAGCTTCAGAAAGGGATGCCAACATGTGCCATAAAGCATTAGAAAAGCAGATAGATAAGTGCACACGGGAGGTGCACAGGGCCTCACAGGACTTTCCCTCCTCCAGTCCAGGTGCGTCTACCTCTTCCCACCCTCCTCCTCCCCTAGATCTCTCCCTCTCATCCAGGCGCAGCTTGGCTCCCCAAAGCCAACAGGCCCAATTACCTGGAACACCAGCCACGCAAAGGGCTCCCGAAGCTGCATTCACTCCAACGGCTGCTGGTCTTCGACAGGACGACATTCTTCCAGAGGAAGTTCCAGAGAGGATGAAGGCCTAGATGGAGCTGGCAATCTGCCAGGGAATCACAGCAGGTCTTCAACACGCAGTTCTGACCAGGGAACATCCTGTAACTGCTGATTATGATTCCCAATCACTGAGATCGTTGACCAGGTCAATGATACCCAGGTACCTTTACAAGGGGAAGTGCCCCTCCAAGGGCTGATTGAGGAAGAGGAGGAGGAAGAAGTGGATCAAATTGATCAAATGGAACAGATTGAATCAGGATCAATACATGACAGCGAGCCCCTGTCGGAAGCAGACCCCTTAGAAAGGGGGATGTCTGAGAATGAGGGCCTTGTTCCCGATCAACTTGTATTTACAGACTTATTCCACCCACAACTTTTCAGACCTCTCTTAAGGCAAAAAACATTGCATGCCTGAACAAGTCAACCCCTTCTACCACTCCAGCTCCTTCAGAAGAGGGACCAGAAGATCTAATTTTCAACCAACCAGTAGTCGAGGCAGAGGTGTTCCCAGTTCCTCCCATGTTTTTGGACCTGGTACAGAAACAGTGGGCGTCTGCAGCGGCGTACCTGGCCCCCACTGGATATGACAGGAAATATTTCAATTTGGCCCCTGATTTCTCAAAATTATTGAATACTCCCGAGGTAGATGAACCTATAGTGGGATTAGTGTCCTCCTCCATTTCCAGTGAAGCACTGTAGGCATTAAAGCCAGAAGAAAAATGGGCCAAGCTAGCCCTACACAGGGCCCATCAGTCTGATGCGTGGGCCATCAGAGCAGCCATGGCTGCCTTCTTCTTTACCCGTTCTTCTCTCAGATGGTTCCGCCTCTTACGGGAACATGTCCCTAATTCCAACATTAGAGTGCACCAAGATATTGCTAAATTTATAGTAGTCACTGAATTCTCAGCTGACGCAATTTATCATGTGGTCAAATTTTCAGCCAGGTCCATTACTTCACATGTCACAGCGCGACACTTAAACATTGGCAAGCGGACTTTAAGCACAAATGCAAACTGGCTTTATTTCCTATTGTGGGAGACAGACTCTTTGGCCCTTCCCTTGATCCGCTACTAATTGAAACCCAAAACAAAAAGAAAATTCTACCTTCCCTTTTTCGGAAGGCAGATTCTAGAAACCCTCAGTCCTTTCGGAGGGGATCCTTTCGGCCCTTTTACCAGGGACCCTTTTCACCCAGATACCAGATACCCCCATCATTCAGACCAAGGCAGCAGCCAGAGAGATCCAACTTTGGGGATAGGAGCAGAAGGGGTGGCCAATCCAAGAGATCCTTTCAAGGAGCAGGAAACAGGTCTTTTCGGTGTCCAAGATAACTCCCTGGACCAGACTCCCATTGGTGGACGCCTTAAATTATTTGTGGACCAATGGGACTCCTCAACGTCTGATTCCTGGGTCAGAGACACAATCAGATTTGGTCTTGCACTGGAGTTTCAATCCACTCCCCCAGATTTTTCATGTCATGCCCTCTTTCCAGAGATCCGGTTAAACGTAATCTCATGGAAACAGCTATCCAACATCTACTGGACATACGAGCCATCCAACCAGTAGCCACCAACCAACGAGGATGGGGTTTCTATTCACATCTTTTTGTTGTTCCCAAAAGTTCGGGGTGGTGGAGAGCAATATTAGATCTGAAACGTCTCAACCGTTTCTTAGTATATCACAAGTTTAAAATGCACACCCTGCAATGTATCTTACTTGGCATCAGAAAAGGTGACGTCCTTACATCTATAGATCTGACGGAGGCGTACCTACATATTGCTATTTGGCTTTCCTACTATAAATTTCTGAGATTCTGTTATAATAACCACCATTTTGAATATGTGGCCCTTCCTTTTGGACTAGCTTCTGCCCCCAGGACCTTCACAAAGGTTCTCGCAGCTCTAGCTGCTCATCTCCGTGATATCCCTGTACGACTCCAGTGTTACCTTGATGACATCTCAATTTTGTCATCTTCCAATCATCAAGCAGTCAAAGATACTCAGAACACGTTACAATCCCTACAACAATACAGGTTCTCAATAAATTGGAAGAAGAGTCATTTAACACCATCGACTCGGTTAATCCATCTGGGGGTGGTCATAGATACGGTGGAAGGCAAAGTTTACCTGTCACCAGATAGACTCAATAGCATTCAGCAATTAGTTAAGGAAATCGGGTCTTAAGAGGGTATCCCTATCTGAACTATCAAAATTGTTAGGCAAGATGATCTCATGTATATCATCCCTTGGGCCCGGCTCCACACTAGATCCCTCCAGTGGTTCCTGCTCCCGTACCAGCGCTCCGGCCAAAGCAACTCCAAACACAAGGTCAGGGTACCAAAGGTCCTCACATCTCTCCTCTAGTGGACCAGACCAGTCATCAACAGAGGCTGCCTCTTCAAGGAGCCACACGGACTTACCATCACCACCGATGCCAGCCTGTTTGGATGGGAGCTCACGTTCAATCGCTCACAATCCAAGGCCGCTGGTCCGCCATAGAACAGTCATACAGCATAAACTGGCTGGAGCTTCAAGCAAGACTCCTGGCTCTCTGCAGCTTCCTTCCACAGGTATGCAATCAATACATACTAATATTGACTGACAATGTAACAGCCAAAGCTCACATAAACGGGGGCACACAGTCGAAACACCTCATGCAGGAAGCAGAGTGCTTGTGTCGTTGGGCAGAGAACAACCTACTTTCCATCAAAGTAGAACACATTTTAGGCCTGTCGAATACACAGGCAGACTGGCTAAGCAGGGCCACGATCGATCAATCGGAGTGGCACCTCCATCCGCCCTTGTTTCAAGAGGTGGCCAGGAGATTCGGGCAGCTGGTGGTAGACTTGTTCGCTTCCCCCCTCAACTCTCAGCCCCCCAGATTCATTTTCAGGTACCCCTCGCAAGGAGCGGAGAACTTCAATGTGCTCCGCTGCCGTTGGCCCCAGGGTCTTCTGTACACATTCCCACCACTTCCTCTGATTCCCAAGGTCATTTAGACAAGAGGGCGGAGCTGCTGCTAATAGCTCCTTACTGGCCCAGACGGCCATGGTTTGCAGACATCCACAGTCTATCCTTATCAACACCATGGATAATTCCGTAGGGCAGGGTTTTGCTAACCCAGGGACCCCTTCAACATCCGGACCCTCAATGGTTGCACCTGACCATCTGGATTTTGAGCGGAGACATCTGATGAGCGAAAAGTTTTCCGACAGAATTATCTCCACCATCCAAGCTGTCAGACACGCCTCAACGACTTGCATCTACAATGCCACGTGGTCCAGTTTCTGCAAATGGTGTACTAAGTCTCAAACTGATTCCATCTATCCATCAGTGGCTCAAATCCTAGAGTTTCTACAAGAGGGGCTTGACAAGGGATTATCACCTAATACGTTGAATAGGCAGGTGGTAGCTTTGGCATCGGTTGTCACTTCTGAGGGTCTACTGCCTTTCTCATCACACACGCATACAGAGTTTCCTTCAAGGAACCACAAATTTACACTCGCCAGCAGTTCACTGTTATCCCACTTGGGACCTTAACAAGGTCCTTGTTGTACTCACTAAGTACTCTTTCAAACCCTTGAAATCGTCAAGTCTCCAATTTCTGACGTACAAGGTCGTTTTCCTTGTAGTGATCACTTCCGTTCGTCATATTTTGGAATTGGCAGCTTTGTCGATCAGAAAAGATCTTTGTGTCTTCCATTCTGACCGGGTGGTCCTTTGTCCTGATCCTACATTTATATCCAAAATTAATTTGGCGTTTCACAGGGCACAAGAGCTGAGACTTCCTAACTTTTGTCCCAGGCCATCTCAAAGGTTGGAACTACAATGGCATTGGCTTGATGTGAGGCGAGCATTGCGAATATATATTCACCGCACGGCGACTTTCTGGAAAACGGAAACTTTATTTGTGTTGTTTCAGCCAAACACTCAGGGATGCAAGGTCTCTTCTTCCACAATAGGCCATTGGCTACGGGCTGCGATAGTGAAAACATATCAGACTCAATCACTACAGGTGCCCAGGGGCACAACAGCTCATTTAACAAGGAGCACAGCAACATCGGCAGCATGGGCCATGCAGACACCAATAATTGATATTTGTCGAGTCGCAACCTGGCCCTCTCCATTGCCCTTCATTAGGCATTATAAAATAGATGTGTTTGCATCCGCTGAGGCCTCCTTTGGCAGACGAATTCTGCAACGGGTCCACGGGGACCAGAAGGGAATTCCAAACCAGGCGGAGTCCTTCCCATAGGACAGGCCAAGCTTTGGCATGTCCCACTACTGGATGCTGTGAACAGCTCATAGGAGAAAGGGCGTTGGTACTTACCTAATACTCCTGTTCTCTTTGAGCTGTGAAGAGCATCCAGTCCCACCCCTTTTTCCATCTGTTGGGGTCCCATTTCAACCAATGAATTGTTAAGGCATTCAGGGCAAGTGTTGTTTATTCTCTCATCTTCGCCAAAACTGGGGAACGCTGGGGAGGTGTCCCGTGGAGGAGGAGGAGTGTTCCGGAAATTAAGCGCAGCCTAGACATGCAGAGACTGAAGCACCTCCCACTACTGGATGCTTTTCACAGCTCAAAGAGAACGGGTATATCAGGTAAGTACCAACTCCCTTTTTGCCATTTTCAGCCAACTCCAACTTCTGTAACCATAGTAGGAATTGGAAGTGTCCTTCCATTTTTGTGCGTACAATAGTCTTGTTGCTGTCAACATATATAATAACATAGTTCCAAATTTTTCTGCAGTTCTTTTTTTATTAGGCCCAAAAGAAAAAGTTCTGGTTTCATTTTTATCTCCATTTTCAAAATTTTCTGTATTAAAATATGAATCATACTCCAAAATTTTTCTGTCGTATCACGTGACCACCATAGATGATAAAAAGTCAATTTTTTGCTTTTACACTTCCAACATTCATTTGACATGCTTTTGTACATCTTAGATAATTTATCTGGTTTTAAATACCAATCATACACCATTTTATTTATTTGTTTGATTGATTGATTGATTTATATTGCTGCCTATTCGCCCATGGTGATTCAAGGCGGCTTACAAGATATAAAACCACATTTAAAATGGTAAAACTAGTAAGAGGAATCAAATTAATATAATAAAATCACACACACCCCCATTTCCCACCCCAGCAACAACAGATCACACGAGCCATTTAATGGGCTCCATTCTGTTCTGGGTTCCCCCGGTGCCTTCTGAAAGAGAATTAGAATGGGGGCCATTCTAATCTCTGAGGGAATGATGTTCCAGAGAGAGGGAGCCATCACAGAGAAGGCCCTTCTTCTGGGTCCCACTAGCTGTATCTCCCTTTGGGATGGGATCCACAGCATTCCCTGCCTTCCAATTCTGATGGGTCAGATAGATGTAACTGGCAAGAGATGTTCCTTCAGATAACCTGGACCCAAGCCATGAAGGGCTTTAAAGGTTAAAACTACACCCTGAATTGCACCCAGAAGTAAATCGGCAGCCAATGCAGCTCCCTCAGGAGGTGATACATGTGCACACCAGGGTCTTCACAAAACCATGCAGGCCGCTACATTTTGCACCAACTGGAGCCTCCAGATGCTCTTCAAGGGCAGTCCCATGTAGAGCGCATTGCAATAGTCAAAACGGGAAGTTACTAAGGCATGAACGACTGTGAGTAGGGATTGTTGGTCCATCTTGTAAAAATTATAAGTCCATTTTACAGAAATTTTCTTTTAGATTACAATTTAATGTAAATTTTAAATACTTCATCCACATATTTTCTCATTGCTCAAGCATAACATTATGATCATCACATGTTGAGTGTGATTTTAAGACAATGTAATTTTAGAATAACAGAACAAAAATTAATGATCAGTATTAATGTCAAGTTGCTATAATTCCTTGTGTTTCCAAATCAAGTATTTTCCTTGAAATTGTTTTGGATTCAGTTGTAGTGACTTATCTAAGAGAATTATACCATTGATTTTGGTATGCTCAGATGCATTAGGCTTAATGCACAGCTTTTTCATTGTTGTATTGATAGCTGAATGGCTGAAAGTTGAAGACCTTCCTTCATAGGAAATAGATTAAAAATAAAGATACCTCTGTAGCTCAAGTGATTTCAGTGCATCTACCTTTGGTTAGAAATTTTAATGACCAAAACTTTCATTCAAGTTGAACCAAGTTTCTGATGACTTCATGTGCACATCCATGTAGTATTTTTGGCAGGAGTATAGAAGTGGGCTTCTGTTACCTTCATTGTGAGCATATTTTTTTAAAGTTCTGAGCCTAGCTTGATATTTTGATATTTTCTGGAGGTTTCCCTTTCAGGTAGTAATCGGATCCAACTTAGAATGATTTTTTGTCTCAGACCAAGGTTGTTGCCACTTGCTAAAACCAAGGGTTATAATAACTCATTTGATAAATCAAGTTTTATATTTCGTTTTTGCTGTTGTGTTCGCAAGAAGTCCTGTGTTTTACAGACTATAATAAGGCATTTGCATGAGGTGAATCATAAATTGAAAATCCAGTTGTTTTATGAGCAGCTTGGAGACTCTTAAGTGGGACGTAAGTATTCATGTCCTATCTTCCTTGCAGCAACAATATCAATTAAATGATTGATCCCATGGCCTGTATTCAGATATTTTTATTAACATAATACATGCTTGATCCATTCAGAGAACATAATCTGCCCTCATTCTATTGAATGATGACATCATTGTCCAGAGTGCAACGTGCAAGAATCACAAAAAAAATCTGATTAGTTCCCAAGCAGTGATTATAATGCACTGTATATTACTGTGTCACTCTGAATAAGTGGGGTCTCTTGGAACAGCTCTTGAATGACTCCTAACAAAACAAGTTACTAATTTTCCTCTAGATCATTTGCATCATGTTCTCTTTTTTAAAATAACACTTTGTTGTTTTCATCTTTTTTTAATAAAGATCCTTATTTAGAAATTTATTATTTTCTCTCAGAAGTTAAATTGATTTTGCCTTATTGTTGCTCATGAAGCAAACACTGGTTGAATGAAACTTGCATGTGGTGTAACAAAAAGGGGAGGCGAGTTGGTCTTGGTCTTGATTATAATTCTTTCAAATTTTTTTTTTTTCATTATCATGTTCGCACAGCAGTAATGCTAGATATTTATGTACCAGTAATTTGAAAGATTTCTAAATATGCTCAGACTTGTCTTCTATATAATTGCTGTTGATCACATTTGTTTGGTCTCTTAGGTCTTATCTGCGTGACCCTGCAAAAATTCCTGTAACTGTTTTCTGTTTTCTTCTGCTGCAATTGTTCCTTATATCTTGTCAACACATGAATAAAGAAGAAAGGGTGATGATAGATACATCTTTGCTGTTAGACAGTGTTAAGCCTGGTTTCCCCAACCAGGGTTAGGGAGACAAGCTAAACAGAATGTGCAGCGTTAATCAGATAGGCACACAGATAAATGAGTGAGCTAAGCTTGTATGTTTATTAACATACAGTAAAAATAACAGGTACGCTTGTGCTATCAAAAATATAGTTTATTCCATTTAGAGTTCATAGCATAGTCAAAATAACAGTCCAATAGTCATGTATCATTTAGTCAGTCCATTCAGGGATATTCAGTTAGCAAAGTCCGTGTAGAAATATCCTATGTCAATTCACTTACAAGTCAGTCCTTTGTTTTCTCTCCCGTTCGAGCAATGCAGTCTTGTGTCCTTGCAGTAATCAGGAATCATCAAAGCCAGAGAGTGAGCAAGCTGCAGCCTTGCTTCTTTTAAAGTGCTTTCACAACCACTCCCTTAATTGCTATCCCACAGTTAAAGTTGCAGACACTTTAACATACAAACTATGATTACATATTATTATTTACCTAAACCAGTTAGGGTAAAACAATGTTATCCCTAACAGACAGCATAAGTGGTTCATCAGAAAAAAGGGAAAATCCATAGTAGTCATATGCCCTACTATTTTCCTCCCGCAGTGAAAAAGAGATCACCTAGATGTTATTCAACTTAATTTTTAAATATTGCACATTGTAGTCTAAAGATTCAGCATATTAGAATTGTACCTCATTTCTGCTTAGACCAATGGCACAGCACCCCCTGAAAAATATCTGGCTGTTCTGGAATCTCATACCAATTTTTCTTTGAAATGCTATTCAAGGCCATTTCTCCTATGCTTTGTTTTCTGCTGGTAGCTGCCCATCATACCCTTTGTTTCCCAGCTCATGTTTCATACTCACTCAGCTAGCTTCTGAAAATATCTGTGATCAGCAGGGGGGGGGGGGGGGGAGGAATGAAACAAGGAAAAAATGGATTGGGTTTATGCTGTGTTGAATATGGCTTGCAATTCAAACAGATTGTGCAGTGGCAGGACTCCAAAAGCATTCAAAAGTTTTCAAAGAAAAGAAGGGTTATTTTTAAATTATAAAGTTTTATCAACAGATTTCAGCTTAAAGAGTAAGTGTTGTTTTCTGAAAAAGGAAATATAGGATTGGAAAGTATCTTGGAGGTCTTTTGATCCATTCCCTTATCCTGAGCATGAATTCCCAGATCATCCCAGACATATGGATGTCCAACCTTTGTTTGAAAATTTGCAGTAATGGAGCACCCATTTTTCCAATAGTTAGGCTGTTCATAATATAGGACTGTTGCATTATACAACTATATTGCATTATAATCTCACAGTCAGGAAATTACTCCTACTTTTGAATTTGGATCTCTCTGAGTAAAGTTTCTATCAATTGGTTCTTGTACTATTCTCAGACACTACAGAGAAGATGATTGTTTCCCATAATCTCAACATTATACAACTGTTCAAAGAGTCTGCCTTTGGGATTGTTCTTGCTGAGCCAATTATGGCCTGTTTTGTACCTGTCCACCTGATTTTTCCTACCTAGGTATGGAAACCTACATTTCTCCTCATTGAATTGCAATTTGTTGGGAAATCTTCAGTGTTATATCTGTCAAGATCCTTTTGAAACTCTTGATCCTGTTTTCTGAATTGTTAGCAACGATGCAAATTTACTGAATATCCCTTCTGTCTCCCTAATTTATGTATCAAAATATTGAAGATCACTGGGCTCATGACACTGAATCTATGGGTACCCCACTATGTATCTCTCTCTGTGAATATATAGTCTCCATTAAAGACTATGTGTGGAGTAGAGTTATTCAGGCAACTGTATATAATGGACACCTCAGCCATCTGATTCCAAAGAGTTCATATATCTTCTGCTTAGTTAGGTATGGCACACTCCTACAACAGTTTATTGTTGTTATTTCTTTTTCCTTTAATGTTCTCTAAGATGTTTTCAGCAGCATTTTTACCCTTGTCACTTATTTCCTTATGCATAATATAATTTCCCTCTTCGTCTTTTATTGTTTCTTTTGAACAATTTTTACCCTTCCAACAATATACTATGTTTCATTCCATTCTATTAGATTTCAGAATGTTATATTTGCTTTCCCAGGCTAGGACTTTGAGCTAATTTATTTGTGTATATTATTTAACTATTTCTATGTCTCTTATGTCAGAATGTTCTTCATGTATGTTATAATGTCTTAGCATTGGTGTACAGGAATCTGAACCCTTTAGTATAGACTTCTTAATTTCCCACCTGTATCTCCTACTATATTTCTGAGCACTCCTTTCCTTATTACCATTTCTTTTCTTGTTGTAAGATTTGTTGTTTTAGGTTTATGCTTTGAGTGTGGTTCTGGATATTAGTCTTTTTCCAGATTTACTTTAAAACCAGCTAGATAACCTGAGCAAGATTCCTTACTAATTCATTCTTCCCAATCTTAGCAAGGTACAAATGTATCTTTCACCAGAAGCCCTTCCTGTAGAGCAGGATTGTCAAACTCCTGGCCCAAAGGCTGGATGCATCATGCTCTAGCCACGCCCATGCCCAGTTTAACAAAGAGGAAAAAAGTTCCAATACATCACGTGACACTGCCGTGACAATGTGTGTTTGGCATCCCTGCTGTAGAGAGTATAGACCATGGTCCCAGGAATCCAAAGATTTTATGGCAACTTGAGCCAGTGGGTGACATTCAGATCCTTTGCTCCTTTATTGGGCCATGACCTTCAGTTGGAAGTATGGACAAAAACACTACTTGTGCTCCATACTATTTTCCTTCTATCCTCATAGTCCTTTGGTATAATTTCTAGTCTTTTTCTGGTAGTGGCCTTTGTTCCTGCATGAAGCAGATGAGAGAGATGATGGTCAGTAGATTTGATTAGTCAGGTCAATTTCTCTATCACCTACTGGATCTTCACATTTTCCACACACTTCCCTTGCAATCATGTCTGCTGTGGAAATTTCTGACTCTATTCCTCTCAGAACTGAGTCACACATACTAGTCAACACCACCCTTTTTTTCTTTTTGGGACAGTAGTTGGATCCCAGGGTTTTTTCTTCTTCTTCTGGTGAAGCTTTTTTACTTCACCAGAAGTCTAGGAATCATCCTTCTGGAACAGAACCTGAAATTGATTGTGTTGATAGTGGGCCTGATTCCTTTGTTGAAGCCCTTTCTGCTTTTCTCCAAATCTATCCCAGAAATTGGTGAAATTCCTGTAAAATAAAAGCCTTTGTAAATGGAAAAGTAATTGAGATTTAAGTGAAAATATAGATTGGTTATACTTTTAGAAAAGACCGGTGCAAGTTAAAATAAGTTGCCAAATGTTTAGACTGAATTTGGCATTTTTCCACCTATTTAGTCATTTTCAAAGACCTGGGATAAGTGGACATTATTTGATGCTATTAAAGGTATCATCACAGGATATAAGTTGCCCCAAGTAAAGCTGCCTTTTGCAATTGACTGATGGTGATTTTGTCAGTGGTCAGCTCATGGCGTTCAAGTGATGCTCCAGAAGTTTGGGGATAGCACTCAAGATGCCTCTCACCATTGCTACTATCTTTGCTTTCTTAATTATTATTTAAATGCAACCTGTTCCCAGCAACTCTGGGAAGTTTAAAATTAATTGCTTGTAAAATAAAACATCTATGTGGTTGCTAAAAGATTTGATGGTGCATACTCAATGAACTGTGCACAAATTCTGATAGAAGTCAATCTGGTGTAATACAGTGTCTGGTGCTATATCCCAGCATGCATTGAATCAGTGTACTTGCATGTAATTGGAAAACAGAATGTCTACATTTATATGAATTTGTGGTAAAGAAGTCTTTTCAATAGACAATGAATCACGCGCTAGCTATGCCCACCCCTGGAAAAGCGAAGGGAGGTGGGGAAAGTCGTGATGTGACGCTGAGGGTTTGACACCCCTGGTCTAGAGGTTAAGGCACTAGGCTAGAAAGTTGGAGATGGTGCGTTCTAGTTCTGCCTTAGCCATAAAAGCCAACTCTTAACCCAACTCACCTCACAAGGTTCTTGATGTGGGGAAAATAGGAAGAAGGAGTATTAGTTATATTTGCTGTTTTAAATTATTTATAGAAATAATAAAGGTAGGGTACAAATAAATAGATAAAATTTGCTTTCTAGGTATGAAGTCTTATTTTGTAACGGAGTTAGTTGCCTTTGTCCTAATATTTAGTTTTTTCTTTGTGTATTTATAAGGAATTCAATTCTAAAGAGGTAACACTACATATAACTTTTCATAACCAATTGATAATCTAGTATCTTTAGTATACTAAAAACATTTCATACGGGACAAAGTATTCCTTCAAAATGATTTAAACAGGTTACTATTTCAGTTTTTCTCCAGGGAGTGTTCTTAACTGTGTTTTTTATTGTAGTCTTTCTGCAGTTGATAGTCAAGCTAGGAGATTATAAAATATAAAAGGCACCAATATGGGAAAAAATTACTTAAATGCACATATTCTTCTTAACTGTTTATCATCATAACAACTACAGGTTTATGTCATACAACTGAACAGACAATACTGTTGGTTGCAGAATGTTCAGGAAAAAAACATCAATTTGTATTAAACGAAGAACATAAATCTTTCAAAAGAAGACAACTTAAGGACACTATATTTAGCATAGAACTTCAGTTGTAACGTACTTAAATTATAAAGATTAGTAGTGACATTTTTTTTATTTTTTGAAAACAGTAATGTAAGAAACTAAGAAGATTTTTCTGTTGAATCATTTCTAATTACACCAGTTTGATGTACTACAGTGGTTAAGAGGCTTACCTAGAAATCTGGAGACTCTGAGTTCAAATCCTGTCGTAGGCATGAATGTTGGCTAGATAACCTTGGGCCAGTCACACACGCTTAGCCAAACCCACCTCACAGAGTTGTAGTTGCAGAGAAAATAGGAGAAAGGCAGAAGTATTATGTAAGTTTGTGACCTTGAGTTATTTATAAAAATAATAAAAATGGGGTAAAGTCTGAGAAATAAATACCATTTTTGGCTCATCTGTAAATTAAAATAATAAGCCCACTTAGAACGTTAGTATGTTTAAAACCTGATTCATTTGTATCTCTAAAACTATCTTTGTCATTTTGTGATTGTGATTGAGTCATTTTGTTATATAAATGAAAATATGTTTATAGTTAATATCAGACAGAGAAGATAGGTTAATGCTAAATTTGAATTTAGCTTGCGCTCTGCTTTTTTCTCTGATCCTAGATCATTCCAAATTATGTGTGTATGCTAACAATATCTTAACAATATTAGCAATGTATATTACTGTAGTTCTGTAATGTTCTCATTAGAAGGGCTGCTATTTGTGGGTAATAATTCTTCAATAAACAGAAGAATCAATCACCGTAGACTATTTTGTTTAGAATTCATTATTACTCTTTTGTCTGATTTGCAATGTGAGACTTCTGGATTAAAGACAACTGTTCAGAAAGGAATACAAACAGCACCATTTTATGAAAAGTGACTAATCAGTGACATGAGTAAAAAGAGAAGTCCGCAATTCTAAGAGTTCTCAATAATATGAGTTTCCTAAGAATTCTCTACAATAACAAATCTTTATAAATAAAAAATAAATAAACTGAAATCTGAATGGTTTGCTCAGTCTGGCAAACACTGCCATAGATGATGACAATCTTGTTGAGTGCCGGATCTGATGATGTTTCTAACACTTAATTATTCAATAATATTAGGAAGGCAATAAACAGGACAAGATCAATGCTGCATACTATTCACATTTCCAGCATGGAGTAATTAATACAAGTAATTGATACTTCTGTTGAATTTTACCTAAAGCTATCCTTCATAAGTGTCCCTGATACAGTTTATTGTTGAAACCTCTAACTACATGGTTTAAAACACAATACACAAAGCAGAATTCCTAATTAAAACTAAATAAAATTATAATTCAGGTAGTCAGTTGTGGTTGTAAGTTGAAGACTACTTGTACCACATGTTAAAGCTAGTTATTCTCAAAATGTGATCTGAGTACCCATTGGTCTGCTATAGATTTCCTAGTTAATAACCCAGAATCTGTTTAGCACCTCATCCAATATCTGTGTTGTCACGAATAACAGCTTAAATGCTGTTTAGCTCCTACCTTATGCCTCAAAGATTGAAAATTGATCTCCTGATATGGGAACAGAACAGCTACTGTAAGTCCCTCATTAATATGAGAAGTTCATCTTCAGAAATATATATTGAAAAACATTTTTGATTTGCATTTTGTGCTTATAATTATTGATATTATTTTGAGTAACCAAAATAATTTTAAGTAGTAAATAAATGCTTAATTATTATTTATATACAAAAATGTTTTTAAGGGTTCGAAAGCATATATAAATAAATTTTGAACTCTGAACTCCTAAGTTCTTAAAACATTGGCATGGATATTTGTTTAATTGGTAGTCTCTACGTTATTTTTAGTGCTCAGTGATCCATAATTGAAGAAAGGCTGTTCTAAACTGGATGTGGGCGTGGCCAGCACATGACACATCCGGCCTGTGGGCTGTGAGTTTGACAACCCTGAGTTAGAGCTTTCAACAATGGATCAAGAGTTTGTCTTAGCTAGGTCCCACTTTAGGAGCCAATCACAAATATTTTCCCTACTCCAGGATTGCATGGTAATTGCACAATATGAGGTACAATATTTGCCTACCAATTTCTTTCTCCAAGTTACCATAATAAGATTTACTCAACAATAATCTAGGACAGAGGACGGGGTGGGCAACTATGGCCCCTTCACAATCTGTAGAGTTCAACTCCAGCTCCAAGATGGCTGGTTCAGGAATTCTGAGAGTTGAAGTCCACAAGGTTGTAAAGGGTCCACCCCGATCTAGGAAGTTAGCAAGTTTCTTAAAATGTAATGGTAATTGTATGTGGGTTGTATCAAATATTGAGAATGAATCTGTCTTCGTTCTTAGATATCCATCAAGGGCTCTCTATGGAAAATGCAGACTTTTAAACATTATTTTCCTTAAACTGTTATTCTATTGTATATCCAGTTTATGAGTTACATTCTTATCCTATTTCCAAATCTCTTTCCTATAAAGAAACTGCAGAATTTTGTCCTCAAATATTTTGGAATTTCTAGATATATATTTAACAAAAAAAAACAACCATTGGATTAATGCCCACTGAAATTGAGCAGTTGTTAAAAAGTTGTTTTCAGATGCATCTTCAACCATGATTCCTTGAAAAAGACACCCAAATATTCAAAAAAATAACATTGTTTTTATGTGCTATATATTATTAGAGAATCTTTTGTTTGCTTCTGCTGTGATCACTATTTTGGTTTTATTGTAGTTCTCGTGAACTACATATTAATGAGAGTGAAAATGTTGATATCTTTGTGTAAGCATGTTTTCTTGAAATGTATAATTCTGTGATAGCAATCTGCATGGGTTTTGTTTGAAAAAACAATAAATTCCCTGCTCATTCAGTTACTTCAATTGTTAATGAGGAAAATAGATAATCTGTAACAAAATTTACAGGATTTTATACTGTATAATCCCTGGAATCTCGGTCTTTGTGGTATTAGTGGAAAATATATTTCTGTAAAATAAACGGATGACATCCTTAACAATATATTGTTTTAGTTTAACTCAAAGCATTGCCCTTGACTTTAATTTTGTTTCAAATTTAAAAGTACAATGCACATTCTAGTGGAGCCATAATACCATTTTAGGGACTGATGTTATTGTTAGGTACCAATTAAAATCTATTTCAGAAATAGATTCTTGAGCTGAATGAATCACTATCTAAGGTAATTTAAATAAGCCTAAAGAGGGAAATGAACTGAAGAAAAAGAAATTTTACTGCAGAAAGCTTATTGATGAAAATTAAGTGGAAAGATGAGGAAAAATTGAAAGTGCCCTGTGAATCAATATTAGCATTATTTATGCATGCTAGTGGTTTAATGGATATAGTAATGCTGATGATCCTCACAAAACCAATTTTTATGAAAAGGAAATAGATGTTAGCTGTTGTCATTAAATTTTTAACCCTGTTTCTTCAGTAAGTTCCTTTATTACATGAAATGGATCTTAACTGAGGGAACTTTATCATTATTGTAGCTTAATATTTATGATCTCACCTTCTCTAGTTATGAGTTTTTAGAACAATGTCCCATCCTGGTATTGATGAGAATTAAGATATAGTTAACCAGTTACAGGAAGTGTCTTATTGTGGAATCCAAAGGTCCTTCCTTTACCTGACCTTATATTTCTCCTTTTCCATATTACTTATGTCCATTCTTCCTATCTGACCATATGAAACAGTATCCATAATATCACTGGGTTGGTTTTTTGTGTGTGAAATAGGTTCTTTATTTTGATAAAGCTTTGCTTTCATGAAATAGTTTCCCAGAGAAAGAGAACTGGATAATTTTTCAGCTTTGGGCAAGATTCACGCAGAATGGAGAGTGAAAGCTGCATGCTTTGTTCACATTGAGATTTGTCCTCTAATATTGTGCTACTTATCTTCACTATGACCTGATTGTGTCAGCTTCCCAGAAGCTATTGTTGTTGGTAAAATGGCAACAGCTATGCAATGTTAATGAGACAGGAAAATGGACCTGATTTCCTATTGCAACTTCAGCAGACTATTTATCAGCATTGTTTTTACATTTTTAAGAGAACATTTTTGATGCATCGTAAGAGAAAAGCAAGCGAGCAGACATGTACAGAGAAAAGTGACTAATTAGCATATGAGATTTCAGAATGTATTGATTGCTAATGCAAATCAATAGTGAATCTTTCTGCCAAAATTCTGAATAGATTCATGATTCTGAATGGTCATATATGCATTTTTTTAGTTTTCAGATATTTAGTTTTCAGGTTATGAAGAAACTGGATATAGTTATTGCAATTTTAGACCTCATACATACAACTCTGCACTACCAATGATTTTTTAAAATTTATTAAATATCTATATCCTTCTTCAGGAGAAATTAATGCTTTTGTCACATAGTTGGAAATATTGAATTATAACTAAGTTATCTCTAATAAGAGTATCATAGGAGATAAGATTGTATTTTACCTGTGTCTGTATTATCACTGCTGATGACAAATGAACTTTCTTTACCTGTGGTAACTCTTTCTGATTATAGATTAGTATTCTGGTATTTTGTTGTTCCAAACAGGAAGGTTTTGGTCTTCACAGTTGAGAAATAATTTACAGACACAATACTGTGTTGAAACCTATTTCAATACAATGGCAATTCAAGCTAAAACATGCAAAATGTTTTACATATAAATTTCCCTAATCTGCTTCATTGATTTAGATCAGTGTTCTCAACCTTTTCTTCACCACAAACCCTCTTTAAATACTTTTTATGGTGACGAACCCCCAAGACCTAACTCAAGATTTAAATCATAACTTCTGAGAGCTGCTCGGATCGTCCAGATAGTTGGTGGAGCTTCAGTCTCTGCTGTTGTAGGCTGAGCTTAATTTCTGAGGAACGTTCCTCCTTCCATCACGTGGCTCGCCACCGCGTTCCCCAGTTTATGCTCAGCCCTCGTGACATTTAATTGTTTTTTCTCGTTTAGCCCTGCGCAGTTGGTTCCTTTCTTTTAATTTCTAGAGTCCCCTGGGAGGCTCTCCCGGCCCCAGGGGGTGCCAGGGGGAAGGCTAGCAAACCTTTACAGCTACCCCCCCACCTCTTTCCATTGCCTTACTGCCGTTTTTTCCTTCCGCCTTATTAAAACGCTCCATTTCGTTCCATTTCCCTCCCCCCCACCGAACTCCGTTTTCTTGCCATTTGGATTTCTTTTGGTTCCTTTCGCTCTGTCCTTCACCTGGGAACCTTGGATTGCCCCCAGGGAGTCTCCCGGTCGCTGCAAGTCCACGTAGCAGGACCCGGCAGACGGCTGCCATTTTGAGCACCGCCTTGTGGCCGGGTGCCATTTTGATTTTTGGCCTCCTTATCTCTCTGATCACTGCAGCGTGCTAGTTTAAAGCAGCAGGACCGGCAGGCCTGCTCACAATCGTTTTAACCTCTGAATTTAGTGTATTCTGTTGGAGGCTTGTTTTACTACCTCCGTTTGTTGGCTTCCCCCGGGGCCGTAGCGGCCGCGGTTACTACCCACCACTCCTGCCCAGTTCCGCCTGGGAAGGCAGTCTGGTATAGGCTCGGCTTTGCCATTAAGGCCTCTGTCGTGCCTCGATCAGTCTTGCTGATTCAAAAAAAAAAAAAGAGGCAAACCGACCGTCAACAATATAAGATCAGAGAAAAATTAAGAGACAGAGAAAGGTGGCTAATTGAACAAGTTACAAAAAACAACAACAATTATATATATACATACATACATACATACATACATACACACAAACTAAAAATAAAATAAATAAATGAATAAGAAACGGGGGGCGTAAAAGAATTTCCCAGGGCTCCCGGCTTTCGTTGTAGGTCGACCCCTAGGCGCGCCAACTGCCTCACATATGATCCTTTATCCTCCTCAATTATCTGAAATGGCAGAAGGCAATCCATCAAGAGGCCCTCCTTTAAAGGCCAAAGCAAAAACTCACCACCTGCGCAGTCAGGCTAAGGAGTCCTCTAAAGCCTCCCAAAGGGACGCCCTAAAACGACACAAGGCGCTAGAAAAAGAAATAGACAAACGCACCAGGCAGGCAGGCTCAGTACCTCCAGCACCAGCCACTCCTTCTACCTCTGCTCTCCCCCCTCATAGCTTTTTCCTCTCTATCCAGGCACAGCTCGCCCTCTCAAGGGCACCAGGGCCCTGGAACACCAGCCAGGCGAACTCCAGAGGCTACCTTCACACCCACAGCCACCGGCCTACGCCAGGAGGAACCTCTCATTCAGGCGGTTCCGGAGCAGCTCAGAGCCTGGATGGAGATAGCTATCCGCCAAGGAATTGCGGAAGGACTCCAGCAGATGGTTAGGTCAGAGTTGCCTCAGCAGGCCACTGAATCCGTAAGATCATTCCCACTCATTCCGGAACCATCTCATGATCAGGTACCTCTTCAAGGGGAGGTTTCCCCCTCAGTCAGGGAGGACGAGGAGGAGGCAGAAGGGGACCTAGATTTGTGCAGGGAGGAGGAGGAGGAACAATTTGATCTGGGGTCCTTACAATACAACGAACCCGTTCCAGACTCAGAACCATCAGAGGCGGAGATGTCGGAGGACGAAGGGCTCACCACCGACCAACCCGCCTTTATAGGGCTCTTCAAGCACCAGCTATTCAAATCCCTCCTCTTCCACTCCTCTGACTCCGGAAGGACTAGAGGACTCCATGTTTAAACAGCCTGTGGTGGAGGCCAAGGTCATCCCAAACCCCCCCATCTTCCTGGACCTAGTGTCCAAGCAACTGGCCTCCTCAGCTGCCCCCCCCAGCCCCTTCGGCCCATGATAAAAGGTTCTTCAACCTTGACCCAGAGCTCTCCAACCTCCTGAGCACCCCGGAGGTTGATGAGCCTGTTGTGGGCCTGGCCTCTTCCTCTGCCCTCAGCGACCCCTTAGAGGCTCTGAGGCCGGAGGAGAAACGGTCGGAACTGGCCTTACGGTGAGCTCACCAGTCGGACGCATGCACAATTAGGGCGGCCACGGCCGCTTCCTTCATCAGGTCATCCATTTGCTGGCTTTGCCAGCTTAAGCAACATGTCCTGACTTCCAATACCCGCGCCCATCAGGATATAGCCAAGATTATGGCCGTGGTGGAGTTCGCAGCAGACGCCACCTTTCACTTGGTAAAATTCTCCTCCTGCGCCATTTCCTCCCACGTCTCGGCCCGCTGCCTGCTTTGGCTAAGGCACTGGCAGGTGGATCTCAAGAATAAGGGGAAACTAGCCTCTGCCCCCCTCGCGGGAAATAAACTGTTTGGACCTTCCCTGGATCCTCTCTTAGTCGAAGGAAGGAACAAAAAATTCCTCCCATCCTTCACCCGTAAATCAGAACCCAGATCCCTGCAGCCCTTTCGGAGGGCCCCCTTTCGTCCCTATCCCCAAACCCCCTTCTCTCCCAGGTACCAAAGACCCCCCTTTGGCTCAGGACAGCCCCAGGACAGATCCGACCCCTTTGACAGGCACAGGAGAGGCGGTAACTTCAAGAGGCCCTTTCGCGGCTCTGGCAGCAGGCCCTTTCGGCGCTCCAGATAAGCCACCTGACTTAATTCCCATTGGCGGGCGACTTAAAACTTTCGCCAACCAGTGGGACTCTTCCACTTCAGACACCTGGGTCAGGGACACCGTCAGGTTTGGCCTTGCCCTCGAGTTTCTCTCTACCCCCCCCCCGATTTCTACATGACATGTCCCATCTCCAAGAACCACACCAAACGCAACCTCATGGATTCAGCAATTCAGTACCTACTTGACATACAGGCCATCCAGCCCGTTCCTCCATCCCAAATGGGACAGGGATTCTACTCACACTTATTTGTGATTCCCAAACACTCGGGGGGATGGAGGGCGATTTTGGACTTAAAGCAGCTAAACTGCCATCTTGTATGCCGCAAATTCAAAATGAACACGCTGCAATCCATCCTCTTGGGAGTTAGACAGGGAGACTGGTTGTCATCCATTGACCTCTCTGAGGCATACTTACACATCCCAATCCGACCCTCCCACTCCAAATTTCTGCGTTTCAGCTATAATAACGGCCACTTCCAATACATGGCCCTTCCATTTGGGTTGGCCTCTGCCCCCAGGACCTTTACCAAGGTCCTGGCCGCTCTGGCTGCCCATCCCAGTGAGACTCCACTGTTACCTGGATGATATCCTCATCCTATCCTCTTCCAGGGAACAAGCTGTCAGGGATACCCAAATTACCCTCACCGCCCTCCAGGAACATGGGTTCCTCATCAATTGGAAGAAAAGCCAATTGGCCCCTTCCACTAGGCTATCTCACCTGGGGACTATAATAGACACGGTCAAAGGGAGGGTGTTCATCTCTCCAGAGAGAATACTCAGCATCCAACACTCAGTCAAATTCATCAGACAACTTAAGAGGGTTTCCCTCCTCGAACTAACCAAGTTGCTAGGTGAAATGATCTCTTGTATCTCCATTATTCCCCGGGCCCATTTCCACTCCAGATCTCTCCAGTGGTTTCTGCTCCCATACCAAAGAGTCGGATCAAGCAACTCAAGGCGCAAGGTCAAGGTCTCGCCGAGGGTTCTCACCTCCCTCCTTTGGTGGAGCAGGGCGTCGATCAACAAGGGCTGCCTCTTCAAGGAGCCCCCAAGACTCACCGTCACCACAGACGCCAGTCTGTCCGGATGGGGCGCCCACCTACAGTCCCTTACAGCTCAGGGCAGATGGTCAGCGTCAGAAAGGCTGTGAAATATAAACTGGTTAGAGCTCCGCGCCATCCACCTGGCCCTCCGCAGTTTCCTCTCTCAGGTACAGGGCTGCCACATTCTCATTCTCACCAACAACATAACAGCCAAAGCTCATGTCAACAGGCAGGGGGGCACTCAGTCATTAAGCCTAATGAGGGAGATCGAGCGCCTCTGTTGGTGGGCAGAGTCTCACCTCCTTTCACTCAGGGCCAATCACATTTCGGGTGTCGACAACACCCGAGCAGACTGGTTGAGCAGGGCCACCATAGACCAGTCGGAGTGGCGGCTCTATCCAGCCCTGTTCAGGGAGGCGACAGCAATATTCGGTCTGCCAGTAGTAGACCTGATTGCCTCCCCCCTCAATACCCAACTTCCAAGGTTCGTTTCGAGATTCCCGTCCCTAGGGGCGGAGAACCACAAAGCCCTCCGATGCCCATGGCCCTCAGGCCTTCTCTACGCCTTCCCCCCTCTGGTGCTGGTGCCCAGAGTTCTTCAAAAGCTACTCCTCGAGAGGGCAGAATTGCTTCTTGTGGCTCCCTATTGGCCCCGTCGTCCTTGGTTCACGGATCTCTGCAGCCTATCTGTAGCCCCTCCCTGGAGGATCCCAGTAGACAGGATCTCCCTGTCGCAAGGCCCCCTCCTTCACCCGGACCCCCAATGGCTCCAACTAGCCCTCTGGAGGTTGAGCGGGAACATCTGAAGAGGGAAAATTTCTCCACCGAAGTCATTGATACCATTTTAGCAGCCAGGCGTCCTTCCACCAGAAGGATTTACGATGCCACTTGGGTCATTTTCCGCAAATGGTGTGCCAATCTCCTCATTGACCCAACCGACCCATCTATTGCCCAAATTCTCGACTTTCTCCAAGAGGGTCTCAGCAAGGGACTGTCCCCCAACACATTAAGGCGTCAGGTGGCAGCTTTATCCACCGTCATTGCCTGCGAGGGTGTCAGCTCCCTCTCACCATCCCCACATCCGAGCATTTCTGAAAGGGGCCACAAACTTACGGCCACCGTCCCTTCACCGGTATCCAACCTGGGACCTCAACAGAGTCCTGACTTCTCTCACTAAGCCACCCTTCGAACCTCTAAGAGAGGTCTCTCTCCAGTTCCTATCCTACAAGTTAGTGTTCTTGGTGGCTATCACATCAGCCCGTAGGATTTCAGAGATCACTGCTCTGTTGGTTAGGAAAGATCTGTGCGTCTTCCATCCCGACCGGGTGGTCCTCCGACTTGACCCTTCCTTTCTACCCAAGATTAACTTGGTTTTCCACAGGGCTCAAGAACTTATCCTCCCCAATTTTTGCCCCAGGCCAACTCATGAAAGGGAGAGACTAGGGCACACTTTAGATGTTAGACGTGCCTTGCAGATCTATATTAAATGTACTCAGACCTTCCGTAGGTCCGAGGCCCTGTTTATATCTTTTCAACCTAAGTCACAAGGGCTTAAGGTACCCTCAACCACCATAGGCCGTTGGATAAGGGCGGCCATTTCCAAGGCATACCAAGCCCAGGCCCTCCAAGTTCCCAGGGGTATCACGGCTCACTCCACCAGGAGTGTGGCAACTTCAGCCGCCTGGGCTACCCAGGCCCCAATACTCGACATTTGCCGGGCAGAAACGTGGGCCTCCCCTTCGCTCTTCATTAGGCATTACAAAATCGACAGGTATGCCACAGTGAAGGCTTCTTTTGGTAGAAGGGTCCTTCAGAGGGTAATCAGGGACCCCAGGAGTCTATAGACAAGACGGTGTCCCCCCCGTAGGACAGGCCCCAGCTTTGGTATGTCCCACTATCTGGATGATCTGAGCAGCTCTCAGGAGAATGGGCGTTGGTTCTTACCTGACACTCCATTTCTATGAGAGCTGCGAGGATCGTCCAGCCCCTCCCTTTCTGTCTTTCACCGTCTGGTGGGGTCTTGTTTCGGCCAATGCACTTTAAGTCTAGTAAGAGGAGAGCACGAATGCCTGTTTTTTCCTCTCGTCTTCGCATAAACTGGGGAACGCGGTGGCGAGGCACATGATGGAAGGAGAAGCGTTCCTCAGAAATTAAGCTCAGCCTACAACAGCAGAGACTGAAGCTCCACCCACTATCTGGACGATCCTCGCAGCTCTCATAGAAATGGCGTGTCAGGTAAGAATCAACGCCCAATTTCTTCAAGCCTTTGTGGACCTCCTATGATAACATCGCAATTCCCCAGGGGCCGTGGACCACAGGTTGAGAATTACTGATCTAGAACATAGATCTAAATTATTTGAGTTATAGAATAACACATCAGGATATGGAGGAAGGCAAGTTTCAAGGATTATATGAGAGAAAGAAGAGATAGCTCTGATTCTCTTACAACTCCAACAAAAAGATTCTTTGGAGAACCATCTCATAGTTGATTGGCTAGTTGCTAATGTACATTATATATTAAATGTCTTCAGTTCCTGTGTTGGAAAATTAATTTCTTAGTATGGACTATTCACAACATGTTGACAAATTACAGTTCACAGCATTGCAAGCCTCATGTCCTGTAGAGAGAGATGACACAAATAAATAGTTCCATTTTTGGATAGCCAAGGGCTCTTCACAATGAACTTAATATTGCCATCTGATTGGTATTTTTATTTTCAAGTCATCCATAATCTTTTAGCATTGAATTCTTCCTGGGGCTATTTTGAAACTTTGAGCTATCATCTTCTCTCTAAAATATGGAAATTTTCCATGTTTATTTCAAATGTGCATTTTAAAAATTCCTGTGCTCATTTCAGTAAAGATAAACGAAACAAACAGTTAAACATTGTCCTTTTCTTGACTATGCTGTTACCTGTTACTTAGCATGAGTATTTCATCTTTACCCTAATTGACAAGCTTGCCCATTAGGATAGAGGCACTATGTTTATAGATTGAAAAAAGGGAGAATATTTTAAATAAAATTTAGTGGTATTGAACAGTGTTCAATTTTGAATGAAAACTCTAAATTAATCATTACGGGATTGTAGTTTAGAGAAGATATTTTATTCAGGTGCTAATGTATAATTTGGCAAGCTAGTTATGAACCTAAACTCAAGAGCATGGGTGTCAAAGTTGCGGTGTCACATTGCCATCACATGATATTTTGAGACTTTTTTTTCCTTTGCGGAGCTGGGGTGGGTGTGGCATACATATGACGCAGTTTGACACCCCTGCTCTAGAGGGTAAACAAGAACTACATAAGAATAACTTTCCTGAATTTTTTGACAACTCCCATCCAGATACCCTTGCACACAAAGCCAGGGAGAGTAAGTGCCAGAATCTCAGCAGTGGTTGACAATACTTCACATCCGTTTTATTCTGCATGTTGGAAAATATATTCAAGGGAACAAAATCCTTTTTTTTTAAAAGCAGAAATACACTTCACCTGTCTTAAGGGAGTCAGATGTTTTTTCTCTTTCTCTCAACTTCCCCTCAGGCAATAGGCATTTTAAAAAATAAATTTAAAACTGCAAACATAGGAGAAATAGAAAAACAAAAAGGATAAAAGGAAAAGCAAACAACCAAAAAACAATAAACAGAAAAATATATGAAGAAGCAACTTTCAATCTTCTTTGCAGCAACTACAACCATAGCAATTACCATTTCCATTCTCCCATATTGCATATCGTAGGTAAAAAGGTAAACATACCTTTTTAATCAATAAATCCCAAAATAAGCAGTTCATTTTTATTCACTTACAGCAAGAATTCTATAAAGTGTTTCCAGTGTTTTGTAAAATTAGCTGTAATTCCTTCCTTGATCAAACAAGTCAATTTAGCTATTTCTGGAAACTCAGCCATCTTCTAAATCCATTTCTCTTCTGTAATCTTCCATCATTGTGTGTATAATAACCTTACCACAGTTACCATATATAAAACCAATTGTCTATCAGCATTTCCTAGTTGAGTGTCCATAAATCCTAATAAGAAAAGTTCCAATTTCATGTGAACATTAATTTTTAAAACTCTGCATGTATTTATATCCTGTTTCTTTTCACATTTTCACAAGTCCATTATAAAATGTCCCTTCATGTTTTTCACATTTCCCACAGGGATTAGAAGTACCTTTATACATCTTTGACAATTTCTGTAGCATCATATACCAATGGTACATCATTTAAAAAAAAAAAAAACTCTTTTAAATTATAGGGCAATGTGAATTTCAGACCTTTAAACATTTTTCCCGTTGTTACAACCAAAATTCTTACAACCAAAACACTACTTAACCTTTTCTTTCTCTGTTTCATATTTCAGCAAAAGTTTATACAGTTTAGCAATCACTAAATTCATTTTCAAATTCTGTTTTATCACATTCTGTTCCTGGTACTTTTTAATCTATACTAAAAGTTTATCTTAACTGTGCATATGCGAACCATTGAAAACTAAATCTCTTTATATTCAGTTGTTTTCCTGACTTTCCCTGTTTTCCTGTGCTAGTAAATCTTTATATGTTAACCATTTGCCTTCATCTGTTCCTTTTCCATAAAACGCTTCTTGAACTGAAGCCAATAAAGGTATTTGGGAGCATAGCCTGGGTTTGTATTTGTTCCATAGTCATTGTACTATGCATTCCTAATATAATTATAATATAGCGTTCCTAATATAATTGCTATATTTCCTTTAATTTTATCATACCATCAATAACCAGGTCAGCCAAACTATGACCTTCTAAATCTAAAAGTATTTTATTTCTTAATAAGATCTGTTCTTTTGGCCAAACTGCAGGAAGGAAAATACAATTTAAAATTGCGTAAGCCTAGCCCTCCTCTTCCCTTTACATCTTGGAGGATCTTATAATTAACTCTTTTTTTATCATATAAATCCTGGCTATTATTATTTTTGTTTTTGTTTTTTGCCATTGTTTAAATAGTGCATCAGTTCTGAAAACAAATATTGTCTTAAATAAGAACATTCTAAATAACTCATTCATTTTTAACATAGCATTTTTTCTCAATGACAAGTATAATTTTTCCATCTTAATAAATACTTCTTACTTTTATCCCATACTTTATTTTAGCTAAGATTTTCACTTTCTCCTCAGAGCCGTTCGGATCATCCAGAGAGTGGGAGGTGCTTTAGTCTGCATCGTTGAAGGCTGAGCTTAATTACTGAGGAACGCTCCGCCCTGTATCACGTGGCTCCCTTGCATTCCCCAGTTTATGCAGTCTAGCAGGCAGGCAAATGATGTGAGATAAATGTTGTTGTAGTTTACACTCAGTAAGACAGATACACTGTGCCAGTTAAATAGTTTTTTATTATTCCAGCAAGAGTTATAGCATAGTCAAAACAGTCCATATGTTATAAACTAGTTCAGTCCATCCAGGGATTAATCAGTTGCAAAGTCCAGTGTTGAAAATAGAGGTCACTAAACTTACAAACTTACAAATAATCAGTCCAGCAATATATCTCTTTTGCAGTCAGAGATATGAAGAAAATCAAACCCCTTTTCTTCTCTCAGCAACAGCAGGGAAACACACAGTAATCACCATCAATCCAACATTGTCAGCTCCTACAGTAAAAGCCAGCAAACAGTGAGCTCTCTTGATCCCTCTTATGGTGATTTTACAACCGCACCCAAAATACATGTTTTGCAGTTAAAGTGATACATACACTTAAACTCACTAACATAGTTTATATATTATTTTTACCCAAACTAAGTTAGGTAACCAATGTTATCCCTAACATCCATCATTTCAAAGAATATTTTGGTAGCTTGCCTTGCATAATTTTAATTCCTTTGGTTAATGTTCGAGCTTGCTGTGGGCAGACTACTTCATTACAATCTCTCATTAGGCACCATTTTTTATATGAGAGGTCCATTAATTTTCCCATACATCCATTGAAAAATTCAGATTTATTATTGAAGCATAAATCCACTAAAGGATCTATCTTTTATTAATCTCCACTCCCATATATCTGCCTTGATCATCACATAATATCATTTTTGGTTGCAAATGGGGATTTATGTACAAAACAACTTTTTTTAACTTAAAGCAGCTGAACTCCTCTCCTAAGTTTTCATTAATAAAATATTTTTAAAAATTTTCTTAGATGCATTTCTTGCAAACAAATTACATCCAAATTTTATTTCTTCAAATAATAAAATGTCTTCTTTTCTGGGCGGTGTTTGCCCCCATATATTTTCCAAGTTAGAAATTTGATACCCATGTTTATTGTATACATTTCAAAAAGTCTTCTTTGTGGCATCTAATGTAGTGATATCTTCCTCAACTTCTGGAGACGCACATGAGCTAACATGGATACCAGTGAAAATAATACATTATTTTCAGAAATCATGTTGTTTAATAGTTGCAATTTTCCCAGCCAACGTCCAGCAAGCACAGTAAATAATGGGAACTGGATTCACTTAATGCCCACATGATTCGCTTAACTGCTGCAGTCGCTTAACAACCATAGCAGAAAAGATCATAAAATTGGGCACAACTGATTTAACAATTACCTTGCTTAGCAATGGAAATTCTGGTCACAATTGTGGTTGTAAATCAAGAACTATAGTAATTTTTTCCAGTGAGAAAGGATCTTATAATGAATGATACAATATATTTACAATTTATGAATGATACGATATATTTAACAAGGGTTAATATTGGTTTATTGCAGGGAGTGTAGTGTCAGTGCTCAGTACATTCATACCTGTGTTAATGAGTGCTCATTTTTTGTGTTCCTCCTTAAAAAGGAACAATATTAAATCATTGTTTTTAGCCATTTTTTAATCTGTCCAGTATATATTTTTAACTGTTTGTCCAGTAAATCTGTCAATTCTCTGTCGAACTGCTGCGAGCATCCAGAGAGTGGGAGGTGCTCCAGTCTCATGTTATACAGGCTGAGCTATAATTGGAGGAACGCCCTCCGCCTCCACGTGACTCCTGCAGGTGTTCCCCCAGTTTTAGCTCAGCCTTGCAAAGACAGGTAGCTCTAGCAGTTTTCTCCTTGGCCGATCCAGATTTCTTTGCATTAAATCTCAGGTTTGATCTTTCCTTGTGTTTCCTCCTTGGTCCCTGCGCATTTGGGTTGTCTTAAATTGATAAAAGGAGCGAATTTTCGCCCCTCAGGGGGGAGATACAGGGGTTTTAGAGCCTTTCGCTCCCCCCCCACTCTGGTGCCTGCTGCTTTTTAAGCCGTGCTGCCTTAGCAGCGGCTTCTATTGTACGCTTCATAGCGTTTTGTTGTGCCTTCCCCCCACGAACGCAGAGAGAGAGGGCGAGCTCTCTTCTCTTCAGGCCGCTCGTTCTGCCTGCATTTCAGCAGTTTTTATTGTTGTTGAGGGGCTTTCCTTCTTCTCTGAGCCTTGCGCTGGTCCCGGTGGCCATTTTAGGCGCGCCTCGTGGCCGGCCACCATTTTGTTTAGCTGTAAAGTTTCCTGCGATGATTTGGGAGGCTTATGACAGGACCGGCAGGCCTGTTTGGCGATTTCTTTTCTGAAGGAGTATTGTGGCTCTGTGCCCTGTTGCCCATTGATTGCTCTGTTGGCTTTTTTCCGCAGCCCACTCAGAGGCGAAGGAGAGGCACCTACTTCCCATGTTGATTGGGAGGCTGCCTCAGGAGGCCTAATTTTGCCTAATTTTACCTATTTTTACCAATTTTTCTGTCTTTTTTTGTTAGAAAAATAAAAAACAAGTGATTTTCTGGCCTCAGCGTTCATTCGGTCTATTGGCCTTTGGATATAAAAAACCTTTTTTATTTACTCTCAAGTGAAATAAAATAGTAATATATTTTTCCTTCTATTGGCTTTTTCTGCAGTTTAGTGAGGCCCTTTTTGACCTCACCTCTTATGTTAATAATAATAATAATAATAACAATAATAACAATAATAATAATAATAATAATAATAATAATAATAATAATAATAATAATAATAAAAAAGATACAAAACAAAATAAAATAAAATAAATTTAAATTGAACATATATATTACAATACAACCAAAAAATATTTTTACCAAAAGGGGGATGCGGCCAATGATAGGATATCCTGTTCTCATTATAGGTCGTACACCTAGGCGTGCCAACCGCCTCTTTATTTAATATTGCTCTGTACCTGGTATTTTATCATGGCAGAAGTCAATCCCAGAGGTCCTTCCTTGAAGGCTAAGTCAGAGACGCACCATTTGCACAAAAGGGCCAAGGACTCATCCAAGGCTTCTCAAAGATAAAAAAATAAAATGCCTTAGGCGACCAAGGCTTGGGGAAGGAATTCTATAAACGTTCAAAGGTCTCTCAATCTGTAACCCCAGTTCTTAATTTTCCCCCTGCTTCCGCATAACCCACCCCTCTGCCAGAACAACTTTCTCCTCTCAGGCGCAGTGCACTTGTTCGGAGCCTCCAAGTCTCCCGGACACTGAGACTACATTCACAACCGCTGCTGGCTTGTGACCAGTGGAACCATCCGCGGTCCTTATTCCAGACAGCATTAGAAAATGGAGGCAGCTGGCCATCTGCCGAGAGATCGTGGAGGGTATCCAACAGATGACCAGACCAGGTCCTCAAGCGACGGTTCTGATGCTGAATCAGTCTCTGGCAGATCCCTCCCCAAACCGGAACTTCACCATGGTCAGGTACTTCCCCAAAGGGGAGATCCCCTTTCCAGAAGAGGTGGAGGAAGTGGAGAGGGGCCTCGTGCCCTTCAGGACAACGGAAGGATCAGATAGGGGTTCCTGACACTATTCTGAACCTCTGACCAGCCCGCATTTCATGGGCTTATTTGAACCCCATTTGTTTCCAATCCGTGCTAATCATGGCGAATAATATTTCGGGCCTGATGTCCCAGTTACCCTCTTATGCCTCCCCAGCAGCCTCTGGAGTTCCAGAGGATCCTATTTTCAGCTGGTTGTGGAGACCAAGGTCATTCCTATTCCACTCATTTTCTCCGGCTTAGCAGCAAAACAGTTGGCTTCATCAGGCCCCCCCCCCCCCAGCTTCGCTCACTCTAGTCAGTCAGAGATCCTTTATTCTCGATGCGGATCTCTCTTCCTTGCCACACCCCAGAGGTGGATGACTCCATAGTAAGTCTAGTATTATCCCCTACTCCAACTGGCACTCCGGAAGCCCTAAGGACAGAGGACAAGCAGGCCCAGACAACGTTTCGTCGGGCGCATCAATCCGATGCTTGGGCCGTTTGATCAGCCACTGCTGTATCCCTCTCTCTCAATGCTCTATTAGATGGCTTCGCCGGTTGAAGCTGTATGTCCCCCCTCTAACACCAGGGCGCACCAGGACTTTTCCACGATACGGTTGCAGCAAAATTTGCAGTCTACGCTGCCTTCCACTCTGTTACAATTTCCTCCTGGGCTATTTCCTCTCACGTTACAGCCCGGCGGCCGCTTTGGCTTAAACACTGGCAGGCAGACATTAGGCTACAGCTGAATTGGCTTCTGCTCCCATCTCGGGAGGCAAAGTATTAGTCTGGTTCCGGAACCTTTGTTCATGGAGAGCCTAAATAAAAGAAATCTCTCCCTTTGACCTGTCTCAGACGGGAGTCCAGAGTGTCCCAATCCTCTCTAAGGGGACCTGGCCTTTTCCCCTATCAGGCTCCCTTCTTCCCCAAATTTCAGAGAACCCCGCCCTTTCGACCGGCCTTTCAGGACCAGAGCGACACGGGTATCAGAAACAGGAGGGGAGTCAGCTACGGGAGACCATTCCAGGGCGCAGGAAGTAGATCGTCCCAGAGCCCTAGATAAGGCTTCCAGCCACTTACCTCTCACATAGTTTGCTGATCAATGGGGATCACCCACTTCTGATATTTGAGTTAGGGACAATGTTAGACTTGGCCTCTCCCTTGAGTTTTTCAGTCCCCTTCTCCGGAGTATTGCAGGGTTTCCCCTCTCCCCAGAGGCCACACCAAGCGTGTTTTCATGGGAACCACTATTAACACTTACCAAGATCGAAGCCATACAGCTCGTACCTTCCTCGTTCTGAGGAATGGGGTTCTATTCCCACTTTTCCTACTTCCTAAACACTCCGGAGACTGGAGGCTCACCCTAGATTGAAGAGGCTTAAGGTGGTCCATCATGTTGCAAGATGCTTACACTTCGGTCCCTTATGCAGGACACTAAGAGGGTAGACTAGCTCACCTCCTTTGCCCTCTCAGAAGCGTACTTCTACTTATCCCTCATTCTTTAAATTCTGAGTCCTGGCTACCCTGGTCAACTTTTTCAACACCCTGGTCAACTTTTTCAACACATGGCCCTTTCTCTTGGTCTAGCCTCGACCTCGAGGATCCTTACCAGGGTTCTGGCGATCCCATCAGTTCACCTCAGAGACTCCCCCATTCACAGTCTCTATTATCTGGATGATATCCTCATCTTTTCTCTTAGCAAATGCCACGCTGAAAGGGACACTAGATCCATCCTCACGATTCTTTGGGCCCATGATCTTCTTGTACAATGGGAGTAGAGTCATCTACCCCTCCCACTTGAATAGCTCACTTAGCGGCCGTGATTGACTCAGTTGAAGGGACGGTTTTTTCCCTTCCCCTGAAGGATTTCTCAGTATTCAGAAATTGGTCAGGAACATTAGGTGAACAAGAAAGATGCCAATACTGGTCTTCTCTAGATCACTGGTCAATTTGGTCTCATACTTATTCATTGTTTTTCCTGGGCCTGGCTCCATTCCAGATCCATACAGTGGTTCCTGCTACCTTACCACTGCTCCGGAAGGAGTAATTCGAGAGCCGTGGTAAAGGTCCCTCCAAGAGTCCTCACCTCTCTTCTATAGTGGACAAGACCTTCTATCAACAGGGGCCATCTGTTCAAGGAACCTCCAAGAGTCACGCTCACTACAGATGCAAGTCTCTCCGGATGGGGAGCCCATCAGCCCAGGGCGTATGGTCAGCCGCCGAGCAACGTTGCAGCATCAATTGGCTGGAGCTCCACGCGGTGTACTTGGCCCTGAAGGCTTTCCTCCCTCAGGTACAAAGGAATCACATGCTGGTTCTAACCGACAACACCACAACCAAGGCGCATATCAATCGTCAAGGGGGCACCCATTCTCTTCGTCTCATGCAAGAGGCAGAGCGGTTATGTCGATGGTCCGAAACACACCTTCTATCCATCAGAGCGGAACACATTTCGGGAGTCTCCAATGTTCGAGCAGATTGGCTCAGCAGAACCGCGTTGGATCAAGCAGAATGGCGCCTTCATCCTTTTCTGTTCAAGCAGGCAGCAAACATCTTCGGCCTGCCTCTGTTAGACCTGTTCGCTTCTCCGCACAATGCCCAGACGCCAAGATTTTTCTCTCGCTACCCCACCGACGGAGCGGAGAATTACGATGCCCTGCATTGCCCTTGGCCTCCCGGTCTTCTGTATACCTTTCCCCCTCTTCCCTTGATCCCAAGGGTGATTCGGAAATTGGTTCTGGAGAGGGCAGAGATTCTCCTAGTAGCTCCGTATTGGCCCAGGAGACAGTGGTTCGCAGACCTTCGCGATCTGTTGGTGTCCCCACCATGGAGGATTCCATGGGACAAAATCTCCCTGTCCCAGGGCCCTCTCCTCCATCCGGATCCACAGTGGCTTCAGTTGGCCGTCTGGAGGTTGAGCAGGAAAAGCTAAGATCGGAGGGTCTATCGACCCAGGTCATCACTACCATCATGGCAGCGAGGCACCCTTCCACCACTCGCATTCACAATGCAACCTGGGACTGCTTTTCCAAATGGTGTCGTCAGTCTTCTGTCGACCCGCTCTCTCCTTCCGTCGTGCAGGTTCTGGCCTTTCTGCAAGATGGCCTAGGCAGGGGTCTTTCCCCTAACACTCTGAGAAGACAGGTTTCGGCCCTTTCGACGGTGGTTTCCGGTGACTTGTTTACGCCACTATCCCACCATCCTCGTATCAGAGCCTTTCTTAGGGGGCTTCTACCTTCCGCCCCACAATGGTTCACAGATACCCGACTTGGGAGCTTAATTAAGTCCTTACGGCGCTGACCAAATCTCCCTTTGAGCCTCTCAGGGAAACGTCCCTTCAGTATCTTACCCTTAAAGTGGTTTCCTCGTAGCAATAACTTCAGCTAGAAGGATATCTGAAATTGCAGCTCTATCCGTCAGAAGGGACCTGTGCGTTTTCCATCCTGATCGAGTGATTTTACGGCCTGATCCTGTCTTTATGCCTAAAATCAATTCGGCTTTCACTGAGCACAGGAATTGGTCCTGCCTAATTTTTGTCCAAAGCCCGTGAGGGAGAAGGAACGACAATGGCACACTCTCGATGCGCGCAGAGCGCTCCGGATATACATCCACCGAACTCAGCCTATCAGAAAATCTGAGTCTCTTTTCCTCTCCTTTCAGCCAAAGACAATGGGATACAAGGTCTCCCCGTCTACTGTAGGTCGCTGGATTAGGGCTACCATTTCTAAGGCCTATCTGGCTCAAGCCTTACCGATTCCTAGTGGGGTGACTGCCCACTCTACCAGGAGTGCGGCTACTTCAGTAGCCTGGGCTACTCAAGCCTCCATTTGTGACATTTGTAGGGCAGCTACTTGGGCCTCTCCATCTCCATTTATCCGACACTATAAAATTGACACTTATGCCTCCGCTGAGGCCTCCTTCGGTAGGCGAGTTCTTCAACAGGTGGCGAGAGTGTCCGGCCCAGACGGAGTCCCGCCCATAGGACAACATGCTTTGGTATGTCCCAGTCTCTGGATGCTCACAGCAGTTCGACGGAGAATGGGCGTTGGTTCTTACCTGATACGCCTCTTCTCGTTGAACTGAGTAGAGCATCCAGCCCCACCCTTTTTATTCCGTCTGGTAGGGCACTCTGTTTCGGCCAGTGATACTGTTTATTGTTGTTGCGAGTTATTTTCTTCCAATTCCGTTGGAGGATTGTTACTGTCCTCTCGTCTTCGTAAAACTGGGGGAACACCTGCAGGAGTCACGTGGAGGAGGAAGGCATTCCTCCAATTATAGCTCAGCCTGTATGACACAAGACTGGAGCACCTCCCACTCTCTGGATGCTCTATTCAGTTCAACGAGAAGAGGCGTATCAGGTAAGAACCAACGCCCATTTAGTTTGGATATTTTGGATATTTGAATACCAATTGGTTAATGAAGACAATAAACTTAAGTAAGTAAAAAGAAACAATGGGGAATTAATGCTCAATTTACCCATTTTAAGACTATTGGTTTTTTTTATTTCGGGGAAGCTGCTTTCTGTGTTCTTGAACAGAAAGCCATCTTAACTGTACTTGACATCTTCTTGTGTTATTCTGTGTAAAAAGCAATATGCATTGAAAGCAAAAAAAGGCTGCGTCTGATTATAAGAGTGGTAACAACTGCAACATTTGTTTTGAAGATAAGCTTTGACCCCTGAGATGTAATATGCTGTTGCATGTAAATTTTGATCTCCTCCTTTTGAAAAACTATTTATTTCCTTTTCGGAAAAAAACTTCAACATTATTATTTTGCTGTTTGATTGCAAACCACAGGACTTAAAGGCATGAGAAATTTGAGAACTGAACTGCAGGTCTCTCTGCATTTAATTGAAGGGTGTGCAGGAAATGTTGACTTTTAGAGAGAATTCTGTAATATCTGTTCCTGCATGTAGTTTCAGCCAAGCAGTAATGAATAGCTTGACTGAGTATTGCCCTCACCCGTCTTGTCACAGTACAATAATACTTAGAAGTGATAGATCTGGCTATCCTAACTTCTGTATTGCGGAACTATTTCTGGTACCTAATTGTACTCCAATGCTCTCTGTAATTTGGTTTCATATGAGTGGGGGGGATGGCATTTAGGGATGTGGCACTCAATGTATAGCAAACACCTGATCTCTTTTATTATTCAGGACATTATTATTATTATTATTATTATTATTATTATTATTATTATTATTATTATATCATTATTATTCCTGATCTGTTTTATTATTCAGGACAGAGCAGAGATAAATTATTTTAAAACAATAACACGATAGCTTTCTGGAACCTTTGCATCAGGGGTCCCTAACCTCCCAGTGAGATAGTTGTTTAGTGAATTTTGCCCCATTTTTAGCAACTTTCTTGCTAGAGTTAAGTGAATCACTGCACCTTGTTACTAACTTAAGGTGCAGTGATTCACTTTGGCAAGAAAGGTGGTAAAAATGGGGCAAAATTCACTAAACAAAGTTAGTAACAAGGTTGTTAAGTGAATCTGGATTCTCCATTGACTTTGCTTGTCAGAAAGTTGCAAAATGTGATCACATGAACCCAGGAAAGTGCAACCATCATAAATGGTGACCATGATCACATGGTCATAAATGTGAAAAGTGGTCATGTCTTTTTTTCCCAGTACCATTGTAATTTTGAACGGTCACTAAATGAACTGTTGTAATTTGAGGACTATATGTACTGTACACATTATTAGATTATTATTTGAATAATAAACAGTTAAAATTTTCCAAGTCATTTCCAGGATCACTTCAGTTGCTATGCAAAACCACAAATAGCTTCCAAATCCTATCAATGATGATAGCGGTTGTCTGTCCAGGTAATAATCATGTACCCTGTCATTGCCCATCCTATACCAACCTTACACCAGCGGTTATATAACACTATAGCTAGATTATGTGAGATGAAGTCCATCCTATTTGAGGATACAAAGCTGAAAAAAAATTACTCACTTGCTGCCTATGCAATGTAATTATATAGTACTTTGGAGACACTAGGACACTTTGTCCTTTGAGCAAGAGATTACTAGCAAATCTTAATTTAGTTATTCCTTGAATGATGTCAGTTTTCCCAAGCACTTCATTGTATAATGAAGTAAAGTATGAGACAGCATACATTGATGGAACTGATTATGCTTTTTTCAAATAATAAATGGATGAAGATTTTCTAATCTGTATGCTATTTGATTTCTATGTTTTTAATACTCTTTGTTTCATTTTCGTACTTTCTAAATTCTTGTAACAGTAAATCTATTACTTGAGGATTTTATGTGTTTGATCGTATGCTGTTAATTTCATCAGATTCAATTATGATTGTGCATCATAATTAAAAACTCATACATGTATGACATACATATAAGTAGTGAAATTGGAATTGCTAAATTGTGGAAAAATACAGTATATGATATGACTACCTTAGTAACAATGGTCATTTCAATAAAACAAATCGGGAGATATTTGACATCCTGACCATAATAAGCTATCATAACAAATATACATATATGTAGCATAAAACTTTTTTTATTTAACTCAGCAAACTTATATCACTTCAAAGGTTTAATTGACTATTAGTTGACTAAATTGCACCTTTAATGAATTACAGTTTAAGAGATTCAATTATACTATTCAATTATTTGATGGTTGGTTTTTCTATGTCAGATTGGTATTGAGCTTGTTCTATGTAGGATGCATTAAAATAATTGATGAGCAATACTGGTAATATATTTTCTGTTGAAAACTACAACAGTGTATAACCTTTTAGGAGTCCCTGTGGATTTTATTCCACTAGTCATTGTTGATTATAGAGGTGATGCTTTAAAATGGATTTTAATTTTAACTTAATTGTTCATATGTAGCTCACCAGAGAATGTGGTGGTGTGGTTGAGGCATCAGGTTAGAAACCGGAAGACAACAAATTCTAGCCCCACTTTGTACACAAAGGCCAGTCACTTTATCTTAGCCCTAGACAGGAGGCAATGGCAAACCACTTCTGAAAAACCTCAGGGATTTTTAGGTAGTCTCCAAGAATTGGGCACAATGGAAGAAAAAACAGTAGAGTATGTAAGTAGAATAAAAACAGCCATAATTTTATGACATGCTATATGTTATCACAGTTTAAAACAAGGATCCTCTAGAGTAAAATGTCCATAAAATATAATAATATAAACACCTTTATATTAATAAATAAAGGATAAAGGACAGCTTCACAGGGACCTAAGGAAAAAAAACATTCTTACTGCTTTTCTAAACTTAAAGAGATCTGATTTCAAGTATAATTATAGTGAGAGTTGATTCCAAAAAGGCTGAGGCGTGTCAAAGTGACTTTCAAAGCTTTGTAGCACATATTACATATTAAATGGTTCTAGTGTCTTAACCCAGGGAGAAGTTTGCGCTCTCTGAGCTTGGTTATTTGCTTCCAGACATTTCATTATCTGATGGGGTAACATTATATAACCTTTTAATAGTTTCTATGAGGGAAACTATTAAAAGATAAAACACAGCAGGTGTGTCATCATGATAAGTTTCTTGTCAAGCCTTTAAAAAGACATTTATCTCATATATGTGAATGAAACCACATCATGGGATATGCTTTAAAGTAGAAGATGAATGCTTGGCAAATTTTAATATCTAAATCAAATACTCAATAGCTTGCTAATTGTCCTTTTTGAATGAAAAATACAGGTATTGCACTTTTAAATTCTCATTTCATTTTTGTTTTAAAGATTGAAAATATTGCTGCTCCACCAACCTGTGTGACTAATAGCCTAAAAATAAAGCAAAATAGATGAGAAATGCTTAATAGTTTATACCATGAGTGTCAAACTCACGGCATCACGTTGCCATCATGTGATGTTTCGCAATGTTTTTCCCTTCACAGAGCTGGCGTGGGCATGGCCTGCACATGATGCATTTGGCCCGTGGGCCGCCAGTTTGACAACCCTGATTTATAGTATTCTGATTTTATTGGAATGGTGAAAACTTTGTGAAAAGTTGCTGCAGGACTAAAATCTGGGAGAACCCGTTAAACAAAAGACATTGCCTAAATAGTGATTTAAACACTGTGGAAAGTGAGGCATATGCTGATTGAAATGCAAAATGCGTTTAGATTGTCATCCTAGCTTTGATTTTAAAGGCAAATCACTCAATTAATTTTGATTAACTGCAAATTTGAACCACACTAAGAATGATGCAAAATAGCTTCCAACTCCATTTGCAGTCTGAAATCATGCTGCACAGATAAGTATAATGTAAAATAGTTGCTGAAGAATAAGAATTTCTTGAATAAGAATGAAGTCTAAATGCTCCCCAAATTTAAACACCATTTTATAGATTAATTTTTAAGTGTGACCAGTGTTGATATTCTACCAGTTCGGCCCCATTTGGCCTAACGGGTAGTAAAAAAAGCTTCCGACAATCAGCTGAGAGAAAGAAGAGAAAAGTGCAGGATCGGCCCTCTCACCTGCCTCTGTGCTTTTCTTTAGCCTCTCAGCTGATTGGCGCTGCAGGCCTCAGCTGGTGTGTGGAAAGCTGTGTGCACGCGTTAGGTGCACGTACGCGCAATCACCAAACCGGTGGTAGAACAGGTAGAAGGGTCCCCCTGCTGAGTGTGACCATCAAACAAGCACCTTGGTGGTATTAAGACTAAATAACAAACAGTTTGGGAGCTGAGCAATAATGACAATAAGAAGATTTAAGAAGAGAAGAATGATCAGAATCATGGAATAATAGAAAGGATGCAAAAACTTGCCTATCAATGCCTGTGTGCATTTATGTCTTTGTTAGAAACAATGCAGAATTTAATTTATAAGAAAGCTCTAAGCCGGAGCACATTCTCAGAATTTTATTTAAGAGTGATCATCCAGATGAAACACTCTGGTCTTTTGCTGTTAATCTGATTAGAGACTTAATTTAAACGTCAGTTTAAAATGATTCCTCACTCTTAGAGAATAACCAGCAATTAAAAAAAATCACTTCTATTCTGAGCTAACTTTCCAAATATATCATAAGCCAAAACTAAAAAACACTTGGTGCAACCTAAGAGGTGTGTAGGGGGCGTGCCACCAACATCCCTGTTTCTTTTCTTTTTTTTCTTATATGTATCCATGTATTCATAACTATGTTTTTACTTATACCTATTATCTTGTAAGCAATTGACAAAAATAAATAAATAAAAACTTACCCAAAAGGCAAGCTTTTTTCAACCAGAAAACATATAAATAAAATGCACTGACCTCCCACCTTCGTCCCAATTGTCTTTTTCCAGCTGTTCTGTTGCATATTCTGCAGATCACTTAAATCCTTCAGATAGATGATGTAAGAGAGTCTTAGTCACCTTTTTAAAAAAAAATGACATTTGAAATGTTATAAAAGACTTCGCCACTTGTCGATGTCCAGACATGTGAGCTTCAACTTTCAGTAATGTAGACTCAGGCATAGCCAGGCTAAAGAATTTTGTAAAATGAGGCCCACACACTTGAAGGGCCCCCAAATCAGATAAAACTCTTTGAAAAATATAGATAGCATCTTTTAATTCCTGGATAGGGAATCTTTGACCCAGCAGATCTTGCTGAACTATAGCCTCTGGTATCCTTAACAATTGCACATGTGAGTCCCGAGATAAATACGTTTCAGAAATACCTTAAAGAAAATAGCTTTTTAAAAATATACAACTTCTATTCCAGAGAAATTTCAGGGTCTTTTCTAAAGACTACGGTATTTTCTTCCACTTCTAATGGGGGTCAGAGTAGCTACTGCTGCAGGACTAATGGCTTTGTTCTGACTCAATAGTATTTTCATAAGTTATTACTATATTATTTGGGCACTGGTGATTGTCATCTGTTTTGCCTTGTAATTTCTTGAGTAAACTGACTCTGGGACATTAGCGATAGTATGGTTGGATATGTATGCCCCACCCAGTCTGGGATTTGGGTCTCATGAGCAAGATGTGAGATTAGTTAATCCCCCTGCTCTGAATTATAGCTTCACAAATTCTTTTCAGTATCAGTATACTCTATATACTGGGCAATGTTTTCTGTTTGGGGCCTCTTTAAGTTAAGCTTTTGCAACCCTATAGTTAAATAGTTGCAACCTAATATGACTGCTCTACCAAAAATCCTGACTCCTCCTCCACATTGAGTTAACTTGAAATAACATGCAGATGTTAAAATTCATATGGAACTAAAACTCATTTAGTTCTGCTTGTTGTGGAATACCTTTTTGAGTGTTTTAACTTAGTTGAGGGGAGAGCATCTAACAAAGATACAGCCTCTCACTTAGCTTCTTTCTCTGGGAATATTTATTCAAAAGCAGCCAAGCTAGTTTATAGCTTGGCTTCATTTAGTATAGGGGTTGTCTAATGTGCAATGATCTTTTATTTTCCTAGACTTAAAGGATAGGGTCATTAAAGTTGTGCCATCTACAGAAAACAGGGATCTTTTACTTTAAAAGGCAGGAGGGTTGTGAACATAATAGGACAAATATTTTGTGATGGATTCCATTTTGTAGGGCTCAGCAGTATAAGAAAACATGTTTAGCAGAAAATTGGAGACATTTCAAAATGCATAGTGCAATTAAGAAATCGCCTATATGTTAGATTCATTACTGTGTTGATACATGATCAGTAACAATCTCAACAAAAATGAGATGGGTTTTGCCTTGTAATTTCTCCCACCTTCGTCCCAATTGTCTTTTTCCAGCTGTTCTATTGCATATTCTGCAGATCATATTCTGCAGATAATTTACTTCTGGAAGATACTATATTTTATTTCATTTGTAGGATGTCTGAGTCCCAAATGACTGGGTATCTTACAACCAAAGCACAACTCATTAAAAGAAAAATACTTCAAACCAGGAGGTTCAAAAGTTGAAAAAGCAAAAAAAAAAAAAAATCAAACCAAAATAACAACAAAACCAAGAGGAGGCTCCATATTTGCCCTGTTCTGGAGGCCTGGAGGAAATTGGATTTTCCCCAATCTTTTTCTAAGCTCCAGGTCTTCAACAATTTCCTAATAAAATGAGGAGAATGGATACTCCACATAACTGAAGGGCAGGCAGCTAGAGGGAGCTACCCCTCAGATAACTAAGGTCTATTTTATGAACTGAATTAAAGGCAATGACTATCATCTGAAATTGTATTTAGAACTACTCCAACTTTTTTCTTATGGATCATCATGACTATTCTTAATTTTAAATAATTTAGATAATTTTCTTGTTAATCAAAAATCTGTTCATTCAACTGTAGTGAATGCTGCCAAGTCTCTTAGCCATACATATTAATGATAATAGGTTTATCACATATGCAAAAAGGATTTTGAGGTTTTTTCTTTTTGGCTTGGACAGCAGTGGAATGTGGGGGATCTTCTGCAACCCAGAAATTGACTTATAGGTCCACCCAGAGATACATCATGAACTGGACAGCCATATGAATTCATTTAAATAAACAAATAATATACCCAAATGACTCCTGCACAGACCATTGTAGCTATTTACATTTATGACATTAATGTATGATTTCCCTGAAATGTAGGCAGATTACGTATTTTTGTAATTATATTTCACACTTCAGGAGTGTAATTCAGTCTGTAAGATGCAGCTTAGAAAAAGTTTGCGTAAATTGGGGAAAACCCAAGATTTATTCCCAACTTCCTTTTAGAGAAGTGTCAATGATATTTTTAAATACTCTTAAAACTGAAATTTAAGAAAGGATATTAAGGAAAGCTTTTTTTATTATAATTATTTTTCCTTTTGAAAGATTTACTGAAAACTTTTTTTTTGATATGCCACTGTCCTTATCAAAACTACAATGAAATTGGAATTAAATTGAATGTTTTGCAGTCATATCCTTCTAAAAATATGCCTCTGTGTTGCTATCATGTGAAAAAGCTCTCTGTAGAAATGAAAACTGAAAACATTAAATTGAATACAAGTTGTTGAATGGTAGATTCTACAACTAGTGACATACATTTTTTGATGTAGTTCCAAACACAGTCTTGACTCTGATATTCTTATGTCATAAAATAGGGAGTTGCAACAACTGCCAATTTACTGAGGAATATATTGTGCTACTCAGAGGTGGGGAGTGAGTTAAATAAACAAATATAAAGCCATCTGGGGAGAAGGAATTTTATTTCTTTAAATCACCATATGCTTCTTTTCTCTTTCAGCAGCAGGATGGAATTGAATGGAGAAAGTATGCTGACTAACAACCCAGAATCTGTAACTTCAAAATTGTGATTTGTGTGGACTACACTGGGAGTTTGAGCTGCAAAATCTTTCCAAGGGATTCCAGAAGTGTATAAACAGCCATGGCACTCTTCACTCCATGGAAATTGTCTTCTCAGAAACTTGGCTTCTTTCTGGTGACTTTTGGCTTTATTTGGGGAATGATGCTCTTGCATTTTACTATTCAACAGAAGACTCAGCATGAAAGCAGTTCAGTGCTTCGTGAACAAATACTAGATCTCAGTAAAAGATACATAAAAGCATTAGCAGAAGAGAATAGAAATGTAGTGGATGGACCTTATGTAGGGACAATGACTGCATATGGTAAGTAGGTTTGCATAGATTCCTACACTGAAACAGCAATATTTCATGCCTTATTCAGTATCATCTGGCCAATCAACTCATCAGCCTATATAGCTGGGATTTAGAACCTACCTTCCTTCCTTCCTTCCTTCCTTCCTTCTTTCTTTCCTTCCTTCCTTCCTTCCTTCCTTCCTTCCTTCCTTCCTTCCTTCCTTCCTTCCTTCCTTCCTTCCTTCCTTCCTTCCTCCCTCCCTCCCTCCCTCCCTCCCTCCACAAGAATAAACAGTATCTCCTTTAATAAATTGTTTCCAGATGCTTGTGCTGTATGCGAACCATGCTGCCCTAAACAGCTTAAGAGAGGGGCTGTAAAGCACTGTGAAGCGGTAAGTCTAAGTGCTATTGCTAAATCAGGTAGGCATATAAAAACTTGGTCTAGAGTACACAGGAATACCCATCTCCCCTGATTTAAGTTTATATATATTACAATTTTAATGAAGTATTCCAATGAGCATATGTGTATGCTAATAATAGCTTTATATCAATAACATGTATAATCATGGACCACTACTTCTTTGGGTTGCTGTTGTAGAGATAAAATGAAAGGAAATGTCCTTGTAAGGCGCTTTGGGCTCTTGGTGAAACAGCAATACATAAAGCTATGAGGAAAATAAGGAAATAAAACTACAAAATAGATATTGATTTGATAATTATCTTCATATGAGCTTTTTGTCCGTGTATGTCTATAATATTTTAATTGAGACAAATTTAAGTAGCCTTCTCTCTGCCCATTCAAAGAGGAGTAAAATTACAAGGTTTTCAAAAGGAGATCCATTTTTATTTATTTTTTCAACTTGTAATCTCTTAGGACTCCTGATATTAAACAAATATACATTATCTAAATATCCAGGATATATATAAGTACTGTATTAATGTGTAAGTAAGGACAAATAAAATCTAGCAGCAGTACAAAATTTTAAAAAATGGACATTAGCATTCAATTCACAAAACTTTTTCAAAAGACCTCTGTTTTCAGTTAGGTTCAAAGCAAACACCAGAAGGCTGATCCAAACAGGCAGTGCAACAAAGAACCAACGCCTTCGCACACATACAGTCCCCAATTTGAAGAAAATGGAATAAAACCAGCACCTGATTCCTGAAACAATCATGTTAATTAGGCTGGTTCTGGTAATTCATCATCTGCCCAATCAAAAGGAGCTTTGTAAGGAGATTCAAGTTGAAGGGCCTCCTACTTCATGCCTTAACAAAAAGTGCTACAATGCATTAAAATAATTCATAAGTTAATATAAAATTAAAAACTTTATATAGTGAAAAATAGGGTTAGAAATTTTCAAAAATTCTGTGAGGTCATTTACAATTGTTACTGTAACTAAAGCCATTTAAACTAAAATTTTAAAAAAGCATTATCCAACCTTTCATATTTGGTTCAAGGCAGCTTCAGTTTCCACTTTTGTTTTGTAAGTAGGCCTTCAGAATTTCACATCCAGCCCCCCCAAATTTAAAGAGATAAATCACATCCAGTCCCCCCAAATTTAAAGAGATAAATCAGCTTGGTATCCAATCTCCCAGATAATTTTTAAAAAAAATCAGGAGAAGCAGAGAACTTGGTTGGATCTCAAGGGTATTTGCTAAAAGAAAAATGTGTTTCAACCATTGATTTCTCACACATCTCCCTCAGTCTAAAAAAGATAAAATAGCTGCAACCCGAGCAAATATAGCAGATTTCTGGGAATTTTAAATGTTGAAGTTACCCCTCATAGCAAACAAGAATTCACTCTTTCTGGATGTAGCATTGGTTTTCTTTCTTTGGATCATGAATGTTTACAGCAGCTGTTTATAATATACATAACATTTCCCTAAGTTTGAATTTAGACTTTTGAAATTAAGGAAAATTGTGTGTTGCAGTAATTATATCTCTTTGTTCAGGGATGAATTTCAGTATGGAATGAAAAGCAAAGGGGGGAAAACAGTATAAGCTAGTAAATGCCCAAGATTTAGCCAGTAACCAACTTGCTTTTAGAGAGAATTATCAGTGAGGAAGAGCAAAACAAGAGAAATTCGTCTCCAATTCATTAAATGTTGGTTTAAGTGGTTGTCCATAACAGGAAAGAAGAATCTTGCAGATTTTTGTGGATACGATGTTTCATTTGTTTTCTGTTTTTATAAAGAAATTTCAAAGTTTGGAAGACTTCTATTTAAAAGTTGGCAGTGAGCAGTATGAGCTCAGCCTTTCCACTTTCCATTTTAAAAAAAAAGGTTAAGATTTAATTTTGGCCAGAGAACTGCTGCCTTAAAAAAAAAATCTTCCCTTTCCCAAACATATTGTGTAATAGCAGATACATGATTAAATATGCTGCTAGGACAGCAGCTAAAAATACATCACATAAAGGGCAAGAAACATTACCTGTTTAACTTCTTCCCCAGTTGCTTTGATTTTCCTCTCCATTTAGTGAAGGTAAAAACAGAAAGAAAAGTGATACAACAATAGTATACATTATTTTCAGAAAACAAACATTTATACTATACTGACTTTCTCTAATTACAAGTAGACCTCAACTTACAACCATTCGTTTAGTGATCATTCATAGTTACGACACAGAAAAAGGCGACTTATGAACGTTTGTCACACTTGCAACTGTTGCAACATTCCCATGGTCATATGATCAAAATTTGGATGCTTGCTAACTGGCTCATATTTATGATGCAGTGTCTTGGAGTGATATAATCACCTTTGTGACCTGACAAGCAAAATCAATGGGAAAGCTGGATTCACTTAACAACTACATTACTAACCTAACAATCACAGAGATTCACCTAACAACTGTGGCAAGAAAGGTTGTAAAATGTTGCAAAGCTAACTTAATAACTGTCTTGTTTAGCAATGGAGATTTTGGGCTTAATTATGGTCATGTGTTACTGTAAAATCCTGGTTAAGACAATACGGTTGTTTAAGTAAGAATGAAATTTAAGAGAAAACACAGTATATACTTCCTGGGGAAAGCCCCTCTTTCAAATATAGGGTTAAAGGTAAGAATGACATTTAAGAGAAGACACAGTATATACTTCCTGGGGAAAGCCCCTCTTTCAAATATAGGGTTTAAGTAAGAATGAAATATAAGAGAAGACACAGTATATACTTCCTGGGGAAAGCCCCTCTTTCAAATATAGGGTTTGACATCATAAACACACATTTTGCCTATGCTCCTTCAGGCAATTATAATCTTTCAGATACACTGGTCTCAGACTGTTCATAGTTTTATTAGTGAAATTCAGCACCTACTCTTTGGTTTCATACCAGTTGAAAGATAATATAATTGATCCAAACTAACATTACATCTTCTGCAAAGCACACGTCAGCTAACGTTGTCCCAAAGGTGATTTTTCAAGAGGCAACTGGACTGTCTGGTTTTTCTCTGAAGATGTTTTGCTTCTCATCCAAGAAGCTTCTTGGATGAGAAAGTGAAACATCTTGAAAGAAAAACCAAAAAGTCCAGTGGACTCTAGAAAAAGCACCTTTGGGACAATCATGACCTGGATGACTGAGAATCTCCATAGACATCAGCTAACATTCTAGCTCAGTGTTTCCAAACCTCACAAGGTGCCTATATGGATTTTAATTCTCAAAATTTTCAAAAATTTTCAAAATTTTCCATAGTGATCATTCTGGCTGTGGAATCCTGGAAGTTCACCATCCTAGAAGATTTCTAGATTGGGAAATGGTCACATTTTGTTCTGCCTGTTGTCTTTGAAACTTTTCAAAGGAGACTGATCTAGAATGGATTTCAATAAGCATCTTTTGTATTTGTGTAATTGATTCATCCATCCGTCCATCCGCTGCCCATTGTTGACTGTCAAGTGGCTCTGGATAGCTATATCTTCTTTTTTCAGGGTGTGACATAGGTTCCTATCTGATGTTGACATCAGTTTTAGTTTGTTAAGCCATAATCAGTCCCACTCTGCCCAGAGGCAGGGCTGAATTTTTGCCATCTCTTTGAAATTTGTTGAATTGGAAAGCTAGGCATAACAACATCAGTTTTACTGTATACCCTGCTCTAAATCTCGGGTGTGACATTTCCCCATTATTTCATGCAGAGCCTAAACATTTACAGGAGTAATCTCCACAAATAAATAAAGATGAAAGAATTCTTTTTTCCTGAATGTTAGGACACATAAAGATGCCAGTGTTAACCAGACATGTTAAGAAGCTTTTAGAATGAATCGGAATGTACTATACTCATTTTGTCTAGTTCCTGTAAAAGTTCTTTTACTAAACTTGGTGTAACATCAAAACATTTCTACTGTTTTAAAGACTTATTTAATATAGTATACCATCTTGAGTTACATATGAAAAAAGGTGAAATAAAAATATAAAAAATAATAAAACATTTTTGGCTACTTAATACAGCATTTAGAATCTGTAGACAACTGAAGAGATGACCTTAGAGAAACTATATGGTGATTGTTAGTAGACATGAGTGTAGCTCAAGAAAAGAAGAAAATATAAGAAAGAAATATAAGATCATGCCACTTTGTTGTTAGGCCTTAAAATTTCTGCAGACAGTCCTCAACTTACAACCACAGTTGAGCCCAAAATTTCTGTTGCTAAGCGAGATAGTTTTTGAGTGAATTTTGTCCCATTTCACAATCTTTTTTGCCATAATTGTTAAGTGAATTGTTGCAGTTGTTAAGTTAGTAACAAGGTTGTTAATTGAATCTGGTTTCCCCCTTGACTTTGATTGTCAGAAGGTCCCAAAAGGTGATCAAATGACCCTGGGATACTGTAACCATCATAAATATGTGCTAGTGCCAAGCAACTGAATTTTGATCATGTCACCATGGGGATGCTTCAACCATGGTCATAAACATAAAAAATGGTCATAAGACTTTTTTGTCATTTTTCATTGTAACTTCAAATGGTGACTAAATGAGTTGTAAGTCAAGGCTATCTGTTTTATGGCTTATTTCAATAAAGTCGAATTCTGGAATTCTAATATCTCTGTTACCTGATCTGGCCTGTGTCAAAGGGCTGGCAGAGTCCAACCAGATGCCAATGGATAGTCCCCAAGAAGGAAATTAATAAGAGCATTTGCAATATAAGCAATGACCTCTGCATCCAGATTCTGTCTTGATTATCCTTAGGAACTTTGAAATAAGCCAGTGATGGATTTTATAAGAAGCTTTTATTCCACACATTATGGATAGCACAAAAGTAAAGTATATGCAATAAAAAAGGAAATTAATGGCATTGAGCAGATTGTAGAAGGGCTTATCCATTATTGAGGTAAGAATTTGAGAGTAGTGCCTTACATGGATTTATTTACATAAGTACACATCATTTTCAGGATGTCACTGTATAAATTGGTGCAGACAACATTTGTGTAGTGAAGTTGTGATGCAAATTGCAGTGGAAATTTGCTCTGCTGCAGGAGAAATCAGTTGCATTGAAGCCTAGTAAAATTAGGTTTCACTGGATACTTTTTAAAAAACTGCTATCCCTTCAAGATGATTAAAGGATTCAGATTCTGCAAGTAATTTCCAAGTAAGAAATTATATTTAAAAGATCCACAGTCTATCAAATAGCAAAATAAGTTCCCAAATAAAATCATTTTGTTGACACACTGAACTTAGCAAAGTTTTGAAAGTGTAGGAGGATGTTAGAAGAATTTTAAAATAATGTCCTCTCTAGTATTAAGGAGTTGGAGGATCCATTATAAACAATGAGGTTTAATTACTGTGTAAGTATCCTCTTGAATTCTCCCTGCATATTTTATTTTTCTGTCTGCATCTGTAAAAGAGTTTAGGAATTACTTGGACACACACACATAATAGCAGAAGCAATAGCTATAGCACTTAGACATATATAGCTGCATAGTGCTTTACAGCACTCTCTGAGTGTTTTATAAATGTCAGCATATTGCTCCTAATAATCTGGTTGTTCCAGTTTTAAAATAACCTATCTGCTTCTACAGCCGTAGCGGCACAGTGGTTAGAATGCAGCATTGCAGGCTAATTCTGCTGACTGCCGACAGTTTTACTGACCTTGGAAGGATAGAATCCTAAACTGGCAAACTGCTGGCAGTCAGCAGAATTAGCCTGCAATGCTACATTCTAACCACTGTGCCGCTACAGCTGTAGAAGCAGATAGGCTATTTTAAAAGTGGAACAATTATTAGTTGAAATAGTTCAATAACACAGTATGAGTATTACATGAAGAAAGGTCCATAGTCTGTCCTATTAGTTAAATTTATCACGCTCAGAAGAAAATCATTCATAATCATACATAAAGCAAAGACAGCCCTTTTATCTTTTTATGTAACAGATTTTAAATAATTTTATTCAATTCCTAATGTTTGTTATCTGGGTATGCTATTTATCAACTTTATATTTTTTTCTGATGTTTACTTCTTTAATTAATTAATTTAATCAGAAGTTCCCCTTAATAGTGTAAATGCCTTCTTGGCCCACTTCTCCAATGATACTAAAATGAATCATTTACAAAACATCCTAACAGGATAGCAAGTACAGGTAATCTTCAACTTACAACAGCTCATTTAGTGACCGTTCAAAGTTATAATGGCGCTGAAAAAAGTGTCTTATGTGTCTGTGGCAAGGAAGGTCGTAAAACGGGGCAAAATCCACTTAGCAAATGTCTCACTTAGGAACAGAAATTTTGGCCTCGATTGAGGTTGTAAGTCGAGGACCATCTATAATGAAATGTTACCTAAGAACAAGAAGTATCATTTTCTGTTTCTGCTTAAGATTATTTAAAATAAAGATGCAAACTTATTTGCTCCTCCTGTATTGGAAACAAGAAGAAGTGGGGGAGAGAGAAGGAATAAATATATTAATGTACTATTATATTGAGCCATAATCATTCATAGTCCAAAACTAACTTGGAGAGTAAAAAATGCTTTCCTGCTCCTGAATGGGATCAGTGTTGCTTTATACAAACTGTCCAGGATGTTTCTTTTGCTATTGGTTTTCACTTTCTAACCTTTCTGTTTATTTTGCCAGAAGGCGCCTGCCTTTTTTCAAATGCTAAGTGGTTCTCCTTGTTTTCTCTCAACAACTATTCTTTTCTCCACATCCTATCTTATCATCATGAAATCTTACTTATTTGGCAAAAACGAAAGGCTGCAACATCCCTGAATAGACCTGCCTACAGGTCAGGGCTTAACCTCCTTTCATATCTCCCTAAGTATCTTCTTCTCCTTCTCTGTCTGCAGTGGAAGCTGCTCTTTAGAACAAGTGCCCAATTGTTGCTTTGTCGCTTTTGTCTCGTTTTCTGACAAGATCACTGTCAGAAAGGTGGAGGTTGCCGTCCCTAGAAGCAGGCCTGTTGCACTGCTTTTGTCATTCGTGTAACATTAGTGCTTGTTTTGTAAGGCATGGTAGAGCCTCTACAGCCAAGATTTACATTCTGATTCTCCTCTTAAATATTGCAAATTGGCCAGAATTTGTGCTAACTTGTCCTTGAAAAGAATACATTTAAAAACTATTGATGTGCCACGTTTCTCCTCACAAGGATCCATAATTTATTCTTTTTGAACCCGAAAAGAAGTTTCAGTAAGATAGCAGGTGCTAAAAGCTTTTCCTGGAAGCAAAGGTTTTCTGCCTTAATTCTGTACGGCAAGGAAAACCAACTGTATTATTGAAAATGACACCCTGTCTAAATTTGAACTTTATTTGCCTTGTGGTTTCTTCAGCTATAATTTTGTTTGCTATAATTGTCAAACTCTTGGTTCTGCAGATGAAGTTTTCAGTAACAGAACCTGGCAAGAAATTTTGCTTGTTAGAAAAATCTCCTTTGGGAAATTGCATTTATTGTCAACACTGGAGTTTCTGTAGGAAAAATAAATCATTTCAAAAATGAAATGAAGTCATTTTTGTCAAAAGCTTAAAAAACAGAGATGCGATCTCTCCCATTGCCATCACCCCTGCTATTGAAATGCACAGTGGTACTGTACAGGTAACCCCCGCTTAACTACAATAATTGCTGCTAAATGATGCAGTCGTAACACAAGCTGCTTAATGGTGGCAGTTCGGGCAAGTCTCAGGTTACCATCATTAAGCAGGGACCATGCACGTTGTTAAAGAGAAGACATTATTACATTTTTGAAGTTTATGTAGACTTTCCTATTGACTTGGCTTGTGAGAAGTCGAAAGGGAAAGTCACAAATAACAATCATGTGACTATGGGATGTTGTAGCGGTTGGTAAATCTGGTCCAGTTGCTGAGTACCCAGATTGCAATCATGTGTCCACAGGATTACTGTGCCAAATGGAATTTCAAGGACCGTTTTTAACTACCACTCATTCAGCACCATCACAAATTTGAACAGTTGCTGAATGAGTGATTAGTTAAATGTCCACCTGTATTACTGTCCGCTGAATTTCTTCCGATTTAATTACTAGAGACAATGGCTCACAAACTGGTAGCTGACTTGAAAATAAATGAGTTAAAAAGGTGATTAATAAAAGATTTATGTTCAGGGACATAAGAAGTAACTTGACTACTAGGGCTGTGTAAAGCCTTTGAAAGAAGTTCATCATTATTATGAAAGCATAAATTGAATTATGAAAACAGCCGCGTCTTCTGTATTTTTCAATACTTGAAGAAAGCCAAGCAAACTGAACACATGTTTAGAGACAGCTGGAACCTGTGTAAAACTACTGCATGCATGAAAAATAAGAAGCTGTTTTTAATTATTAGAAAAGAATTGTTTCATATATACTCCTGCACATTCTGAAAAACCTCCTCCAAAAACTTTGAATAAACATGTCATTGCAGTTAGCATGATAAAAGGTTTGGTGTTTGAATGTATGGTACTATATTTTATTCTGCTTCAAATAGCAAAGCTATTATTTTTGTCACGATACATTCATTTGTCACAACACATTCACATATAAAAAAAACACGGATTGCCATAAATGCTAATGCTGTATGCACATGATATATCTTTATCATTACATTACTTAAGCAGATAAAATGAATTGGGGACTTCTAGGGGATATAATAATTTGCTTCAATTATATGTAGTATCATTGCTATGAACCAATGAAAATATTGATTAGTTATTTGTTTATGTTTTCTTTTGTAATGCTAATTGGTTTCATTTCCTTTCCTGATTTAGATTTGAAGAAAACTCTTGCAGTCTTACTGGATAATATATTGCAGCGCATTGGGAAGCTTGAGTCTAAGGTTGAGAACCTTGTAATCAATGGCACAGGTACAAATTCCACAAATAGTACCACCACTGCAATTCCTAGTTCGGGGACAGCTGAAAAGCTGAATGTTGCAGGTAGGTCTGAAAACTCTTAGTTTCTGCCCTTTAATTGTAAACTATATAGCATAATATAAAATAGTCTAAAATAGATTTTATTATTATTATTTTAAAGATTCAGGGGAGGGGAAGGAAACAAAGGAAGGTTCCTTAATTTACAACCATTCACTGACTATTCAAAATTACAATAAAACCGAAGGAAGGGAGTTATGACCTGTGCCCAAAGTTACAGCTTTTGCAGCACCTCACAGTCACATGGTAAAAATTAGGATTTTTGATAGCAGGAATCTGATGCCAACCAGATCAGCCTTCTCTGTGATGATCAAGTCAGCAAATAAGGGGAGCCTTACTAAGATTGACCTGGAATTTAATAGCTATAACCCAAAACCTGGGCCATTGTTGTTCTGCTGACCACTTCAATTGGTTGAGCGCAGGGGGCCAGAACATGAAACAAGTTAAAACATTGGGATTGTGTTCCCTTTGAATGTCTCTATCTCCCAACTATTATATCTCCCCATATCCAACACCGCTGAGATACAGTACCTCACCCTATTCATCCCTCCAGTTTGTTCATCCCTCATCCTCAACCTCCTTTCTCAAGCTAAAATGCATCCCCACTCTAAACAATATACATTACAGGTAGAAGAAAACCCGACCGGTGCTATAGCAACAGCTCTCAGCATCTCCAAGTCACCATGCCTCCCTACTCATATCTTCATCTAGCAGGAATACCCTATACTAATTAATCACTGGAATGAATTAATCAGAACAATTAATCAGTGGAACGGCTTACCTTCAGAAGTTATGGGTGCTCCAAAACTGGAAGTTTTTAAGAAGAACTTTGTCTGAAATAGTATGGGGTCTCCTGCTTGAGCAGGGAGTTGGACTAGAAGACCTTCAAGGTCTCTTTCAAGTTGTTAATTGCTTTCACCCATGCTGCAGGGGGAGCCACTTCACCAGTCTTACCCCTGGTTCTCACCCAGAGAAGAGTATCCAAGTACATTTACCTCACTCTCATCCACAGGCCCAAGATCCCCAGAGAAACCTCTTCAAAGTACAAAAACATGTTATTTGAAACAAAATAGTTCAGGATTGGCTTCACATATAGCTGAGAAGATGGTGGTCATGCAAAGCCTTCAGCAGCTGCAGAAGCCAAACACATTATCTGAAATGCTGCTAGTGCAGTCACTGTGATGTAAATTATGTGATGTAAATTAATGTAGACACTGTCTCCACCATCTCCCAAGAACCCACTCTTTCCATTGTCTAAAGTATGGACAGAAAGCCTGGCCAGCAACCTATCATCTATACCTATATATTTCTTGATAGAGGACAGGAGAGCTTACTTTCTTTGCTGTCTCCATTATTGAGGTGTTCTTGGTGCTCTCTGAGTTTCCTTGTTCTCTTGCAGTTGTTTCATTATCCAACTAGGTAACATCATGAATGCTAGTAACGAGTGGGGTTTACTGTTGGTTTATATTCTAGTGGCTTAACCTGTCAGTGATGGTGGGGGTGATCTTAGAGATTCTTTGGTTGGGCTGTTTACTGTTGGTTTCTTTGGCAGTTTCTTGATTGGGATATTGATTATTTGATTGTTGGTCTGATGTTCATCTTGTAGCTAATCTATGCTGATCTGGGTGCTGATTATTGGTGGAGAAGTGCTTAGGTCTTTTTGTTCCATTTTAGCTAGTTGGTTGTTTCTTTTACATAATCTATAGATGTTGTTATGTCTGTGTGTCTATTGATGGCTGATTTGTCAGAATGCTAGGCTTCTAGAAATTCCCTGGCATTTTTTGGACTTGGCTGGTCTAGGATGGTCACATTTTCCCAACCATTTTAAATTGTGGTTAAATCTGTCTGTGTTTCGCTTATCTTTACCATCTTGGATATTGATATAATACATGAAAATGAGTCCTGAGCTAAATCGTTTTTTCTTAAAATGAAGAGACATTCAATCAATCAGAATAGAGCTGGAAGGGACCTTGGAGGTCTTCTACTCCAATTCTCTGCTCAAGCAGGAGACCTATACCATTTCAGAATAATGAAACATTAAGAGGAAATACCTCATATCCATATTTCACAACAAAAAATGTGAAGATTTTTTTCCCCATACCTGAAAATTTGTAGTCTATTAGTTCTTGGGCTTAAATACAGAATATGTGTTTTATACGCATTTGCTTCTGAGAGACTTTTGGAAGTCAAATATCTATCTTCAGTTTAAAGGCATAACAATGCCTCTAAGTAAAGATTTGTAGTGCTTGTTTGAAGTTGAATTTCCAACTAAAATATTGCAGCCATTTTTATTGTAGATTCTGAAATACAAACATTTGTTTTCTTTTTTTGATGTTGTTTGATAGTTTTTATCTATCTTATGTTAAGTAGGGCTCCTTTTAGGCAGAAATTGTTCAAAATTTCTCAAGCCATAAGATGAAATTATATTATGAAATGCCTTCCAATGTAATGTGAACCTGGAAGCTGTGTGGTATTGCTTAAAAAAGTAATAAGGGTGTAATGAATGAGTAACATTTTCTGTTTTGCATTGTATTCCCTCTGGGCTATCTGTTCCTAGCTAAATCCTGACAGCTGTTACAGCTGTATGATTATTTAATTTATATTCTGCCTTTCAAGTAGGATATAGATGTGGTGGAGAAATACATTTTGTTCTCTCAGCAACTTTGTAGCTTGGTCTAAGACAGGGGTGTCCAACCTTGGCAACTTGAAGACTTGTGGACTTAAACTACCAGAATTCCTCAGCCAGTGCTGGCTGAGGAATTCTGGGAGTTGAAGTCCACAAGTCTTCAAGTTGCCAAGGTTGGACACCCCTGGTCTAAGAGATAGGAAATATCCTAGTGTGACTCACAAGTTTAATGATTGGGTGGACACTTAAACCTGGCTATCCCTTGTTAGTTACATCCAACATCTGAACAACTATGTCACATTGTGTTGTAATGACGAGGAAGTCGAGTTGTTTGATCATGAACAACTGAATCATGATGATCTTTATTGGAGTCTAGTCTTGCATTTATACACATTTTTACTTATCCTCCATCGCTGGTTAACTTTGATTACTGCTTAACTTTCGTTACTGTTTTGCACAGTAATCCATACAATTAATTATCTCTAGTTAAAGTCTAATATATGTTTACTTCCTCTCTCTAATCCTCCTTTAGATTAGTGACTTTGTTTACCTGAGTTGTATTTGCTTGGAAACATTCTTTATCTGAGGTATGCCATCCAAGATTGGAACATTCCTGCAATTACAACTCTACAACATTGGCTACTCTCTTCTTTGTTTGTTTTCTATCATGTGTGACACAGGGTAAGATACACTTCTTCCTTGCATGTTCATTTTTTCTTCCACTCTTATCACTCCTGTTATCTCTAATGCAATCAAACCAGAATGACAGTCCTCAAGATCTGCCATATTCCCATACCTCATGCACATTCATTGAATACTGGGTAAAGTAAAGGTTTCCCGTGTCCAGTTGTGTCCAACTCTAGGACGCTGTGCTCATCTCTGTTTCTTGGCTGGTGGTGCTAACATTGTCCAGTGACATTTCCATGGTTATGTGGCGAGCATGAATATATGCCAATGGCACACAGAATACTATTAGTTTCCCATTGAAGTGGTACCTATTTATTAATTTTCATTTGCATGCTTTTGAACTACTAGGTGGGCAGGAGCTGAGGCAAGTCATGAGAGCTCACCCCATTGTACAGCACTGGGATCTTGAACCCCCAGCTGTCAGTTTTCCAGTTCACAAGCTCAGGGTTTTTAACTACTGAGCCAATATGCCTCTTGGGACCAAAACATAAATCCAATGGAAAAGCGCTGCTGGTGGACAGGGCTATTTTCTGCAAAGGTAGAAAGCCTTAAGATATGTGACATCATATCTTAGGCTAAAGAATACTAATAAAAAATATTCAGGGAAGGAAAAAATACATGAAACTTTGAAGTGACTTTAATTGGGAATTTATTTTTTGTTTTGGGTTGTGGAGGCAAACTGAGACAGTAAAAAAGAAAGTATCCTGTTTATGTTAAATTTATATTTACCAACAAAGAAATAAAGGGATTTATATTTTCTGCTTTGGCAGGGCTTATTCGCACCCCTGCTATACCAACAGAAAGGAGTAGAGTTGTCCATTATATTTTTAGGAGTTTTTGAAAATTTGCAATACATAGACAGGAATTGACATTTGTGATTTCCCTCTCCCTGGTGTGTATTTTTAAGGTTTATTTTCTTGAAAGTTTAGAAATGATATAAGTCAGTTCAAAAAGAATCTTGATAATTTATCAACTAGTGCTAGAAATGGATGGACAGAGAGGCAGCATAGGAAATGAGAAAAAGGGAAATCTATTATTCCTTCCAGCTTGTGGCAGAAAACCAGTTTGGAAGAAAAAGGAGGAAAAAGGAGTACTTGTTTTAAATGAAAATAAATGTACTTGTTTTGAATGAAAATAATGTTAATTGCTTTATAAGGTATTGATTTTTGAGTTGTTTTTTTCTTTAGAAACATAGTTCTTTCTTCTATTTTACGAAGAATAATTGTTATGGCCTCTATCCTATTTATCATGTCTCAACAATCTTTCCCCTTTGGTTTCTTGATTTTTGTTTGTTTTTTATTTGTCAATCAGTCTGCTCATTTTTTTTCCTGGTTGCCATAAAGAAGCATGTTCTATTTTGTGCTGCATTCTGCAACTGGGTACTGTTGTAATTCATGTTTAATTAAGAGAGAAATTATGCCTAGTTTTTCATAAATAAAATTGCTATGCTGTAAGTGGTGATACATTTCATGTTCCTAAAATGATAATATTAAGTGAGGTGTTTTTAATGAACTTTTCTGGCCTTCTATTAGTACAGTACAGCAATATGGGAAATAATTATTTGGAGGCCTGAAGTTGAGGTCAGCACACAACCTAATTTATCACTATGTTTGATGAGATTCTGCGTGAATCTTGGAGTCATATATTTCTAAAGCAGGGATCTTCAAACTTGACAGGTTTAAGACTTGTGAACTTCAACTCTCAGAATTCCTCCTCCAGTCATGTTAGCTCAGAAATTCTGGGAATTAAAATCCCCAAGTCTTAAACTTGCCAAGTTTGAAGACCCTTGTTCTAAAGGGATTCGGATATCTAGATTTTTTTAAATGGTTAAATAAAGATTGGATATTCTTATTTAGCTTTGTGTAAGACTAAGGTTAACTCCTTAGATAATATTCCACCTTTCTTCTAGGAATGCCATATAGAACACATTGCACTCCAACAATTTTTCCACAACTTACTATGGAACAGGTTCAGCTAAGAATTAATGACAAGCTTAACTCAAACTCACCCACCTCTTTAACATTGCATCACAGCATGGACATAGCAGGAAAGGAAGTGTCAGAGTCCCAGTTGCTGATTTTAAACTTGCAGATTGTGGAATCAAGATCTGAATAGAATAACCTAAACAGTCTGATTGTGATATTTCATGCTCCATGTGAGTTCACTATTTGTAAGGTTTTCTGAAAATACCCTTTTTTTTTTTTCCTAAGATGAACACATCATTTCAAACTGTATATCTTGGGAGGATGGAGGGGAACATTGATGATTGTGACATAGTTAACTTATTAAGGAAGTTAAGAAGGAGGGATGAAGTAGGCCAAAGGTTTCAAACTCGCCACATCATGTTGCAGTCACGTGACGTTTGGCAAAGTTTTTTCCCATTTGTGGAGCTGGGGTGGGCGTGGTCTGCACGTGATGCATCCAGCCCACGGGCCGCCAGTTTGACAACCCTGAAATAGACATAGCATATTAAGCCTGTCTCTATCAAGATATATAAAAAATAATCATTGCTTTGTTAAATTGCCAGTTGCTTTTTTTTGCCTTGTGATCTTTAAACTGTACAGAAATAGTGCTATGTTGAGCGAAAAAAAGAAAGAGATTTCTGTCCTTCTAAAAAGAAGAAGAAAACTTGGTGATAATTATAAAGAGACTTTACACTTACTTTCTTCCATGAGTCTTCTGAAGACTTCTCTTTGAATTACTTACAGATCATCTACTGAGTGACAGGCATAGAGCTCAGCCAAATTAGTAATTTATATAGGTTTCCTGTGTTTTCTAAAATGTCAGCTGTACAGATTAAGTTAATTATGCACAGGCTTTAAAGAGGATTGTCTTAATTACTGTGATAGTCTTGGCAGTTATCATGGCTAGTACTAAGGTCTGCCTTCTCTTCTTGTAGTTCCAAGGCTTTTGTTCTCATAGACATCTCCCTTTAGTATCCATATATTTGTCTTCCATAACCTGCATATCAGATATATTGATGTAGCAGTTGCCAAAAATACTATAGTACTGTGATACTGTCTATAAATTTGAAAGCTGCAGTGCAATCATATCTTGGGTATACCAGGTTGGACTGTTGTCAGTCCCCTCATAACTCTTCCATTATGAAGTAATCCATTTGTATCAGCAATTTGAGATATGTGGCAAATAAATTACATTTGCACCTAACATACAAGCCTGTTATCTTCTTGATTTTATTTATTCTGCTTTTATATTGCTACATTCACTGAGCACTCGCGGTGGTTTATTACCATATAGTAAAACAACCACATAACCATCAAATAAAAGTAGCATATGAGTAAAAATGTGCATTGGATATAACCCACCAATAATTATTTTAACTGTTAAAATCTCTTTTGAGCAGTTCTGTTTTCACAGTCCCAGGATATTCGGAGATAGGTTGCTGTATAGCTTTCTATGGAAAGGTTGTTCCAAAGGATTGGAGCCATAACTGAGAAGCATTTTGCTTCAGTTTTTCGAAATTCCTGCAAAAGAAGCTGTTGATATCCTACACAGGATGTCCAGAACAGGTGGACAGGTACTACTTAAAGGAATAATCCTGCAGATATCTGGGCACTAAGCCATGTAAGGCTTTATAGCTCAAAAGCCAGTATGGGTAGTACTCAACTTAAAACAATTCGTTTTTCATCAAGGTTGCAACGGTGTTGAAAAAAGTGACTTAAAACCATTTGTCACACAATAATTGCAGCATCCCTGCATTCTCCTTAGAGCCGTTCGGATCATCCAGAGAGTGGAGGTGCTTCAGTCTGCGTCGTTGAAGGCTGAGCTTAATTACTGAGGAACGCTCCGCCCTCCATCATGTGGCTCCCTTGCGTTCTCCAGTTTATGCTCATCCTTCGTGAGATTAGGCTGTGTATTTTTCCATTCCTTGGCCGATTCAAGAATTCCTTACTTCAAGAAAATTCCTTAATATTTCAGGTTTGCTTATTATTGCCTTGTTCTTCCTTAGTCTCTGCACATTTGGGGTTGTTGCTGTAGCAGGGGAGCACGTTCTTCGCCCACAGGGAGGATAAAGAGCGGGCAGCTTTCGCACCCCGGAGCCAATCCCTCCCCCCCAATTCGGTCCTCTTTCCTGCCGCTTCTCCACGCTGCACTCATAGCGTTTTCATTCGATCGCGCTGAGAAAGCGCAGCTGGTTTCCCCCCCCCCCCCCCACCATGAATGCCGATCGCCCCAGGAAAGGGCGAAATTTGCTTGGCTGCCTCTCTTGGCCTCTAGATGCGCCAGAGAGGCTTAGTTTGCTCTGAGCGGCCCGTTGATAAGGGATAGTGGGCAGCCGCCATTTTGGGCACTGCCACGTGTCAGGCGCCATTTTAAAGGCCTCATTGGACTGCGAAGGGGCTAGCTCTAGTCACAGGCCTTCCAGCCTGTGAGAGCTATTGTTCATTAATTATAATTGGCAAACTTGTTGGCTTTCCGCAGCATGCTCAGGGCAGGGAATTGCAGCCTATCCCTCCCGGTTGTTGCCTGGGAGCTTCAGCTGCCAGAGGCCTCATTCCAGCCTCAGGTGTTCATTTGGCGAATTGGAGATAATTAACAGCAACTTCTGGGGCCACTCCCTCCTGGGAGCACCGAATCAATCCTAGAATTAAATAGTTGTCAAAGAAATAATAATAATAATAATAATAATAATAATAATAATAATAATAATAATAATAATAATAATAATAATAATAATAATAATAATATCAATAAATAAATATTATATATATATATATATCTTACCGATATATGACTATAACATATTAGCAATACTAATTGGATTATATATATTTAATTGTACGCATGCATATATATATATTAATAATTATAACAATATAATATTATAGATTGTATACATCTAAATTCCAAAAGGGGGCGCGGGCCAGCTGAAAGGACACCCGGCCTTTGTTGTAGGTCAAACCCTTGGCGAGCCAACCGCCTTTTGATTATTATTACAGTCCTTTCTTCTAATTATAGAAGATGACAATTCCGCTAAGGGCCCTTCTTTGCAGGCCAGATCTAAGTCCAACCACCTGCGCAGACAGGCTAAGGAAGCCTCTAAGGAAACTTCCAAGGCTTCTCAAAGAGACGCCCTAAGACGTCATAAGGCACTGGAGAAAGAATTTGACAGGCAATCTAGAGAGGCACAACTGGGGCCTCCAGCCCTACCACCCTACATTCCTTCTACCTCCAGACACCCCCCCTCCTCCAGATTGCTCTTCCCTCTCCAGGCGCAGCTCATCCCAGGGACAACAGGTCCCTGGACCAACGACCAGACGGACGCCCGAAGCTACATTCACGTCCACGGCCGCTGGTCTGCGCCAGGAGGAGGCCGCCACAGTCGAGATCCCTGCATACATGCAGGCATGGATGGAACAGGCTATCCACCAGGGGATTGCAGAGGGCCTCCAACAGATGTCCAGGTCCAGTCTCCCCTCAATGGCGCCCGAACACGATTCGCCATCAGTCAGGTCCTCGCCTAGATTGGACCCTCCTCATGGTCAGGTACCTTTACAAGGGGAAAGCCCTCTCCCAGAAGGGGAACTGGAGGAGGCCATAGAGGACCTGGATTGGTTCAGGGAGGAGGAGGAATTTGAATGGGGGTCCACGCACCATGGGGAGCCCCTATCGGAGATAGACCCTATGGAAGGGGACATGTCCGAGGATGAGGGCCTCACTCCCGATCAACCCACCTTTGTGGGTCTGTTCAAGCCACACATGTTTAAATCGCTCCTATTTAAGGCCAAGAACATATCTGGCCTGTCTGTACAGTCCCCCTCAACTCTCCCTTCCCCAGCGGAGGGACAAGAGGACACCATTTTTAGGCAGCCCATGGTGGAAGTGGAGGTTATTCCAGCTCCACCCATATTTCACGACCTAGTTTCAAACCATTGGACTCTACAAGGGCCCTTCCTGCCCCATCCAGTCAGGACAAGAGGTTCTTTAACCTCGAGTCAAGCTTCTGCAACCTGCTTAACACTCTCGAGGTAGATGAGCCCATTGTTGGCTTAGCATTTCTTCCTCCCCCAGTGATCCCCTGGAGGCTCTGAAACCCGAGGACGAGCTCCGAATTAGCTTTACATAGGGCTCATCAAGCTGACACATGGGCCATTAGATCGGCCACGGCTGCCTCCTTCTTCACCAGGTCTTCGATCCGGTGGCTCCGCCAACTGAAACAGCATGTTCCCCCCTCTAACACAAGGGTACATCAGGACATCGCCAAATTGACGGCCGCAGCAGAATTCTTGGCCAACGCCACCTACCACGCTTAAGGTTAAGTTCTCCGCCTGAGCAATAACCTTTCATGTTACTGCTCGCCGCCTGCTCTGGCTCAAACACTGGCGGGTGGACGTAAAAAACAAGGTTAAGTTGGCCACTGCCCCCCATCAAGGGGGACAAACTATTTGGCACTGCCCTGGAGCCATTGCTAGCCGAAACCCGAAGCAAGAAAAAAATTCTTCTTCCCATTTTTCAGAGGTCAGAGTCAAGAGCCCCTCAGCCATTTCGGAGAGGTTCCTCCCAACCTTTCTACCAGTCACCTTTCCCGCTCAGGTATCCGAGACCCCCCTCCTTCTGGCCATTCCAGCCCCAGGATCGAGCCGATCCGGGCGACAGGTACAGGAGGGGCGGCAGCTACAGGTGTCCCTTCAGGGGTTCAGGAGGGAAGCCCTTCCGGCGCACCAGATAGATGCCGTCCCTCCCTTCCCATCGGCGGACACCTCAAGCATTTCGCTAACCGATGGGACTCCACCTCCGATGCCTCGGTCCGGGACACCATCAGACTTGATCTCGCACTTGAATTCCAGCGCGCGCCCCCTGATTTTTTTATGGCATCCCCCCCTCGAGGGATCCCACCAAACGCAATTTAATGGATTCAGCTATCCATCATCTCCTCAACATACAGGCCATACAACCCGTCCCACCATCCCAGCGGGGGCAGGGGTTTTACTCCCACCTCTTTGTGGTCCCCAAATCCTCAGGTGGATGAAGGGCTATTCTAGACCTGAAACGCCTCAACCGTTACCTGATCTACCGCAGGTTCAAGATGCACACCCTACAGTCCATTCTACTGGGCATCAGGTAGGGGGACTGGCTATCCTCTATAGACTTTTCAGAGGCATATCTTCACATCCCAATCCGGCCCTCCCATTCCAGGTTCTACTACAACCACCACCACTTCCAATATATGGCCCTTCCCTTTGGGTTGGCCTCTGCCCCGAGAACCTTCACTAAGGTCCTTGTGGCTCTAGCGGCCCAGTTCAGGAACGTCTCCACTGTTACCTGGATGACATCCTCATCCTGTCTCACTCCAGACTCCAAGCAGAAAAGGATACCAGAGCTACTCTCTCTGCCCTCCAAGAACATGGGTTCCTAGTAAACTGGCAAAAGAGCCAACTGTTACCATCTACACGGATCACCCACTTGGGGTCCGTCATTGACTCAGTTCAAGGAAAGGTTTTCCTTTCCTCGGAATTCAAAGCATCCAGGAAACCGTCAAACATATCAGACAATCAAGAAAGGTAACACTTTTAGAATTGTCTAAATTACGAGGTAAAATGGTCTCATGTATCTCCATTGTTCCCTGGGCCCATTTACACACCAGATCCCTACAGTGGTTCCTGCTCCCGTTCCAAAGGACCGGCAGAAGCAATTCAAAGGCCACGGTCAAGGTGCCTTCAAGGGTCCTCACGCCTCTCCTCTGGTGGACCAGTCCTGCCATCAACAAGGGACATTGCTTCAAGGAGCCCCAACGCCTCATCCTCACCACAGACTCCAGCCTGTCCGGATGGGGCGCTCACATCCACTCGCTCTCGACACAGGGCAGATGGTCACAGGTAGAACGGACATGCAGTATAAACTGTTTGGAACTCCGCACCATCCACCTGGCCCTGCGCAACTTCCTCCCTCAGGTACGCGGGCGCATGTCCTTATACTCACGGACAACGTCACCGCCAAGGCTCACGTCAACCGATAAGGGGGCACCCAGTCCATCCACTTGATGAGAGAGGCCGAGCGCCTCTGCTGTTGGGCGGAGCGCAATCTCCTCTCCCTCAAAGCCGAACACATCTCAGGGGACTCAAACACCCAAGCGGACTGGCTGAGCAGGACCACGGTGGACCAGTCTGAGTGGTGCATCCATCTGTCACTGTTCAGGGAGGCGACCACGATGTTTGGTCTCCCGTCAGTAGACCTCTTCACATCCCCCCTCAACACACAACTCCCCAGGTTTTTCTCGAGGTACCCCTCCCACGGGGCCGAGAATTACAACACCCTCTGTTGCCCCTGGCCCACAGGGCTTCTATACACATTTCCTCCATTAGCCCTGGTCCCCAAAGTCATCCAGAAGCTTATCTCCGAGAAAGCAGAACTGATTCTAGTGGCCCCCTACTGGCCCAGACCCCCATGGTTTGCGGACCTCCGCAACTTGTCGGTGGCCCCTCCCTGGAAAATCCCCCCGAACAGGATATCCCTTTCTCAGGGGCCCCTCCAACACCCGGATCCTCAGTGGCTCCAGTTAGCCATTTGGAGGTTGAGCGGGAACGTCTAAACAAGGAGCAGTTTTCTGACCAGGTTATTGATACCATTTTAGCCGCCAGGCGGTCCTCAACAACCCGAATATACAACGCCACTTGGAATAGTTTCTGCAAGTGGTGCCATAGTTTCCAGGTCAACCCGCTTTCACCCTCCATTGCTCAAGTTTTGGAATTCCTCCAAGAAGGTCTGAGGAAAGGACTTTCCCTGAACACCCTGAGGCATCAGGTCGCAGCCCTCTCAACTGTCATTGCTGGTGAGAATCTGGGTTCCCTTTCCCTCCACCCTCGCATCAGGGCATTCCGCAGAGGAGCCACTAACCTGTGTCCCCCAACAATTCACCGATACCCTACCTGGGACCTCAATAAGATCGTTGTGTCCCTTACTAAACATCCCTTTGAGCCTCTCAGGGAATCCACACTCCAGTTTGTAACATTCAAAGTTGTGTTTCTGGTGGCCATCACTTCGGCTCACCGAATATCGGAGATAGCATCCTTGTCGGTGAGGAAGGACCTTTGCATCTTCCATGCCGACCGGGTGGTTCTCTGGCTGGACCCTACTTTCTTGCCTAAGGTCAACTCAGCCTTCCACAGGTCACAGGAACTCACACTTCCGAACTTCTGCCCCAATCCCTCGCAGGAAAGGGAGAAGCTTTGGCACACCCTGGACCGAGACGGGCCCTCCGCATTTACATTAAGCGTACCCAGCCCTTCAGGAGGTCCGAATCCCTATTCCTTTCCTTTCAGCCCAAATCATTAGGCCACAAAGTGTCCCCTTCAACCATCGGCCAATGGATTAGAGCTACTATTTCTAAAGCTTATTTGTCCCAGGCTCTGCCGGTACCCAGCGGAATAACAGCACACTCCACCAGAAGTGCAGCCACCTCAGCAGCTTGGGCCACCTAGGCTCCAATTGCTGATATTTGTCGGGCGGCCATCTGGGCTTCCCCATCTCCCTTCATTAGACATTATAAGATCGACATATTTGCCTCAACGGAGGCTTCGTTTGGTAGACGAGTCCTCCAGCAAGTCCTCAAGGAACCGCAGAGATTACCGAACCAGACGGAGTCCCTTCCGTAGGACAGCCAAGTTTTGGTATGTCCCACTCTCTGGATGATCCAAACGGCTCTAAGGAGAATAGGCGTTGGTCCTTACCTGACACGCCATTTCTCTTGAGCTGTGAGGATCATCCAGCCCCACCCTTATTATTTTACCATCTGGTGAGGTCTTGTTTCAGCCAATGAACCTTTTAGCATAGTAAGATGAGAGCACGATCTTCTCTTCGCTCTCGACTGCGCATAGACTGGGGAACGCAAGTGAGCCACGTGATGGAGGGCGGAGTGTTCCTCAGTAATTAAGCTCAGCCTTCAACGACACAGACTGAAGCACCTCCACTCTCTGGATGATCCTCACGGCTCAAGAGAAATAGCGTGTCAGGTAAGGACCAACGCCCAGTCACATGATCAAAATTCAGGTACTTGGCAACTGGTTCAGATTTATGAAAGTTCTAGCTTTTGGGGGCTCAGTTGTGGTGGTAAGTCAAGGACTGCTTGTGCTTTGAATCATGCTGTGATAAAAGCGCACCAATGCATTAACACTGATTGAAATATTCTCTGTAAAGATTTCTTACAGAGCTGACTACTACTTTTAGCACTTATTTCCAAATAACTCTATAAAGTCAGTCATAAGGCATTATGATATTATCAGAAGTAGCCAGGGCACCTCCAGGAATGAATGCAGCAGATAACGCTGGTATGGCTTCCACCTTCCTATCTGACTGTAGCCATGAATTTAGGAGGCTTGCCAAGGTCTGGACTTGCTCCATCAGGAAGCCTTCAGTTTGTGGATTGTCATTTTGTTCCTGTTGCAAGTTCAAGATAGTAGAAACACTAAGCAAGATGTATGTACATAAATTCCATTTTAAAAGTGTTCTGTTATAAAAATAAGCTTTTTTATTAAAAAGAAATATTAATTAACACTTTTTACTTCCACAGCTATCTTCTCTCCTCTTCCTAACCCATGGTATTTTTACATAAAGCCTAAAATGTTCGATATATGTAAGGGAAATCAGTAGCTTGAAAAGGTGATTCCAAACGTTTGGTTTGACATTCCCATCCTAAGAGAGTTTTCATACTTCAGTAACTGTCAACAGAGCTACTATTAATAGAGCAAGCCAAAATTAGATATTACAGGGCTACAGAGAAAAAGTTCTGCTGAAAAGAAATCTATTTTAAGAATAGAATTGGGTTTAGAGAATTATTGCTTTTTTACCATAGTTATTGCTACACAAGAATTGAAATAGTCTTTTCTGCTTTAGTTATTATTTGCATCACATTTTCTGTCTGAGCCACCTATTACCTACCGTTAGTTCCTGATGTTCCACCCCATTATATGATTTATCAAGCATTCCTGCTCAGCAGAAGGATACATGGCTGTAAGCTAATTATGCCTACTCCGAACTCATTTCCATATGATACAAATTAACAGAATCCATATGATACAGATTGAGCTTTCTCATGTGTAACAAACATGTCAGCTAAAAACTCTGCCTAAAGTTCTTGAGGACCCATCAGATTATATCACTGCCCAGTGATAAATCATTATAATAGATTTTTTTTATTATTATCATGTTGGGGGGGAAAAGAACTATTTATCCAAATGAACTAAATAAAATAAAATGGTCTGACTGTGACAGTGGGATCAACTTCCCATTACCTCGCTGTAAAATTTCTGCCCAGTCAATACCAGTACAAGAGTGTGGCACAAAGTATATATCTTGGTTTACTGTCTTGTTTGTTGTCATGGCAACCTTGAATTTCTGACTTATTCTGTCATAACATGAAAGTTACTCTCAAAAATCATTAGCCTGGGAATCTTCAACATGTCTGACAGGTTACCAAAATTTTGAAATCCCAACTGAGTTGAATAACAAAATGAGAGAAGGTTTTGGATCCTACAGTTCTCACTAATATCCATTTCTGTCTGTTTTTACACATATAATAAAGTATTTTAAATGCATGTATTTATTGGAAAACTCTGTTTTAATTTTAATGGGTTTTGAGCCTTTATCTACTCTTCTTACTAAAATTGTTATTCAGACCTTTGACTTCCATCAGCTAATTGAATGATAGCTGTACTTTAGTTTAACGAATAGGTTAATTGCATTTCTGGTTTAAAAGTTAGTTGTACTTAATTATAAGTGATAAACAATTATTTCCATTAATTCTTAATAACCTCTCATGTCTGAGCATATTTGATGCACATTCCATTTATTATTCCTTGGTTTCATGGCCCTTTTCCAATTTCCCAGCAAAGAGATGAGGAAGAAGACTGTTGCATTTTTAGAACTCCATAGGTATTTTGGCAATGATTCATCTTCACAGGCAGCTGAGGTGGAAAAAATGCTAATCTCTTCTCATGTGTTTAATATTACGTATTACATTGTGTTAATTTTTCTTCTTCAGATCTCATTAACGGAGCCCAGGAACAGTGTGAATTGCCTCCTATGGATGGTTTTCCTCACTGTGAGGGCAAAATAAAAGTAAGCTTCATCTATTACACCATTTATTTGCCTGGATATATTAATTCTCCAACAGAAAATGTTCTGTTGCTCCCATTTCATCTGATAATTTCTTAATTGATCAAAAGACTAGGGGTGAAAAAAAAATACAATTGTCTCTTAGCATGTGACATATTACTATGTGAGTATGATAGTTGAAGCAAAGTGTTTAATAATTCATAAGGGATCAAGTAATTGATAAGGTATTGATTCAGATGCCAAAAACAATGTATAAACCTCTTCTTTATGAAGAAGTTGAATAGTAAAATGTTGAGGATTGCAATTGTATTTGAAGGGCAAGAATAAAAAGCCCTTCTGTGAGGAGATGGGTATCTAAGAATTTTGACATAAATATATAAATACATAAAAATATTAGTTTGCTGTCTCATTTACAAAGACAAACCTGGTTGGATGAACTCCATATAAACAATGTAAACTTCCTGTCATGTGCATAAGTAGCAATAGACTTATATACTGCTTTTTAGTGCTTTACAGCCCTCTCTAAGCAGTTTAAGTCAGCATATTGCCCTAATAGTTTGGGTCCTCATTTTACTGACCTTGGAAGGATGGAAGGCTGAGTCGACCTTGAGCCTAGTGGGATTTGAACTGCCAAATTGTAAGCAGCTGGCTGCAGTAGAAGCAGCTTTCAATACTGCACTCTAACCACTGCACCACAGAAGCTCTTAAATGATCAACATTTCCCTATAAATGATAGCAATTATCTCTTCCAGATAACTGAACTTTGCCTTGACCTTGTTGATTTAAAATGCTATTACAGCAGTGTACTTAGTATTGCACCAAGATTCGTAAGAACCCAAACCTGTTGATTGAATGCATATGTATTTTTATTGTTGTTGTTATTATTGCTGCTTTCCTTTCTAGTGGATGAAAGATATGTGGAGATCAGATTCTTGTTATGCAAGTTACGGTGTTGATGGATCTACATGCTCATTCTTTATTTACCTCAGTGAGGTGAGTAAATTTTTATTTCAACTAATATGTTTCAGTGAAGTTGATCTGAAAGCATCTGATAAACATCAGCACTTTGGTTTGTGAGTGTTACTATTTTGGTATCATTCAATATGCCACTCCTTGTATTTTATTGAAGATTAACAATTGTTTGCTTTCTTGATTTTTGTAATGCAAAATTATAAGTGAGTAATTTGATATTGTGTTATGCTGAATAAACACTTGTTTGTTTCATACTTTTTATCTGCTGATAAATCATCAGCCTTGGTTGTAGATGACACAGAATAGTGTGTGTCACATCTATGTGTGTAGCTCTTTAATTATTTTTGTACATTTTATGTCAGCCTTCAAAAGATAAGACGTTAGCTAATTAATATCTCCCTCACATCAACATGTATTCCTGGCCTATAATTGTAAATGTTGTTATCAATATCTTTTTATAGACAGCCTACATAAGTATATTATAGAGGATACAATAAACCTTGCCACTATACCTTCAAAAGAAATGTGATCATTGTGGTTGAAAGGTGTTTTTTTTTAAAGATCAATGAATCTTGACCCTTCTAATTTTGGCATGGAAAAATTAAATTATTACTTTTGATTAACTGCAACACATTATAAAATAGGTTGAGATCATAATTCCAATCCAACAGACTGTTTATTTTGCTTTGAGTAAGGAGCTTAAATAACATTAATCTCCAGGAATATCTCTGGCTATATTTGCCTGGACACAGTGGTCCATCCTTGAAACTCTCCCTCTGGGTGTTTGCATTAAGTAAAATTAGGTGTGTGAGTACAAAGGGGGAAGCATTCATAATTCTCAATTCTACACTTGTTGCATATAAGTAGTCCTTGACTTACAATAGTTCGTTTAGTGAGTGTTCAAAGTTACAACGGCACTAAAAAAAGTGACTTATATCAATTTTTCACACAACTGTTGCAACATCCCCACGATCTCATGATCAAAATGCAGATGCTTGGGAATTGACTCACATTTACCATTATAGTGTCCTGGGATATTATGCTCACCTTTTGCAATCTTCTGACAAGCAAAGTCAATGGGAAACCCAGATTCACTTAACAACTGTGATACTAATTTAACAACTGCAGTGATTCATTTAACAACTGTGCCAAGAAAGGCCATAACATCTTACTTAGCCACAAAAAATTGGGCTCAATTGTAGTCGTAAGTTGAGGACTACTTGTATTTGCTGTAATGTTGGATGTCGTATATAGTGCCCATATTAATGTGATTTTGGGGCCAGGCAAAGTGTTCTTATCTAGGTATTTTTGTAATTTTTACAGATAGGTTTTATTTAAGTGTACAAACAATAAAGGATAAGCATTTTATGTTTTATAATACATAGTATTTTATTGTTTGCTTTTTTATATTTTTATATTTTTTTATATTTTTATTATTTTAATAGGTTGATAATCCACATTGAGAACTTTGGTTATTGGCACATTAACAATTGTAACAGTAACAGATAATAATAACAATAGCCAAATAATTAGCTAGTGTTACAAACTGTTACTTGTTTGACATGTAGCCTACTTTACCGTATACTCTGCTGGAATAAAAGTAACTAGAAGCTGGAAAGAAAGCCAATTAAATTGTCATCACTTATATTGCATTTGTTCCTTTGTATCTTTTATTGGATGGTAGCTATCCTATTAGATAGATTTAAGTTCATGGAAAATGCTAGGAACCTAGTTCAACGCTATGTATGGATGCTTGGCTTATTTGGAATTTTAAAAATACATAGATATCCTTCCAAGATACAGTTTTTACAGGAAGAAAGTACACATTTATTTGTACTACATTATTTAAATAGATGAATAAATGTTTTACAAATTAACACTATACAGAAGCCTGATGATGGCAGATGAGATTCTGCCGAAATGTTGCTACAACTTTAAAAGCACAACTGTAATGACGTGGGAAAATACCCGAACAAAGCTGAATTCCATAAATGTTTTAGTATATATTCCCATCCATCCATTACAAAGTATAGGCCTAACTTTGCTATTTCATACTTCAGCTTTGTAAAAAAATCATGCTTAGATTAAGGCTTAGATATATGTATGTATGTGGGGCATTTAATCCTATTGGGACATAATTTTTTATAACCCTCTTTCTTGTAGAATTCAGTTTTTCTTTTCTTTTTTTTAGCAGAGCTTTGTGCTTTACTGCTAGTGTGGTTATGAATGAAAACTAACAATTTTTAAAGGCTGCCTATTATTATTTCTTTCTGAAACCTACAGTACTAGCTAGAATATTGGATGGCTGATGTTCTGACTAAAAGCCATCTCTTGAATTACAAAGGGCTCATACATTTCCATATTGTCCAAAGATACTGGATCACCTAGCAGAAGGTTTGAACTTCTGCTATGGGGAAGCAAAGAAGTGCCATCAGGATTTAATCACAAATTATTCAGCATGCACACTTAATCCTACTATTCATATTGCGGTTTATGATAAGCATCCATATATGAAAACTTAAGTATTAGTGATTGCAAACATGAAAGGAAATTCTTGTATCCATTACAGCAGTGTGGGATATATGAATTAGTCTGGCTGATGAAAGTCATTTGGAATTGGCATTTTATATGGCTGTTAGGACAGTGGTAGAGAATTAAGAGTTTATGTTTAAAGTATTTTAGGAGAATTAGAAACAAATGGAACTAGAAATTTTAATGGTAAAAAAATTAGATATATTAAGGAGGAAAAAACTAATATTTTATATTCAACAATCGCTGATGGAAATCCCCCAAAGAGAGGGGTGCCACACTGTAGCTTTTCATTTAACATATTGAAAACATATTTAATTGTAACATTAACTTGACTATAACTCTTTTCTGTGCTGGTTCTGTGCCTACTTAGTTTATCTAAGACAGGAATGTCAAACTCAAGGCCTGGTGGCCAGATCTGGCCCATGGGATGCGTAGATCTGGCCCTCCCGAGCTATGTTTTCGCTGGCAGAAGGTTGCAGGAGGTTATTGCAACTGAAAACTGAGTTCACAAGAGCTGCAGTTGGTTTTTACTGGCAGAGAGTTGCAAGTGGTCATTGCAGGCGGAAATGGAACTTGGGAGATCATTTTAGCTGGCAGAGTGCTTGGGCCACCCCAGGAGCACCCAACACGAATGATGTTGAGCTGGGCATGTCCACCCTGGCCACACCCATCCTGGCTCCCCAAGGTCAAACACAACCCTGATGTGGCCCTCAATGAAATTGAGTTTGACAGCCCTGCTCTAAGACATAGAAGAGCTGGATAATGATCTCATATGATGGTTATACATGCAGTTTATATACATCAGAATGAAGTTCTGTATGGCTCAAAGAGTTGCATCTATGTCAGTAAGCACAATGCCGTAACATTTTAATAACTGAATATTCTTTCTTCAGGAATAATTATTTAAATTGGAACAATTCAAAAGCAAACTCACTGTTACAATTTGTTGAATAATTGCCTATTTCAGAATATACACTGCTCAAAAAAATAAAGGGAACACTTAAACAACACAATGTAACTCCAAATCAATCACACTTCTGTGAAATCAAACTGTCCACTTAGGTAGCAACACTGATTGACAATCCATTTCACATGCTGTTGTGCAAATGGAATAGACAACAGGTGGAAAGCATAGGCAGTTAGCAAGACTTCCTCAATAAAGGAGTGGTTCTGCAGGTGGTGACCACAGACCACTTCTCAGTTCCTATGCTTTCTGGCTGATGGTTTGGTCACTTTTGAATGCTGGCAGTGCTGTCATTCTAGTGGTAGCATGAGATGGAGTCTACAACCCACACAAGTGGCTCAGGTAGTGCAGCTCATCCAGGATGGCACATCAATGCAAGCTGTGGCAAGAAGGTTTGCTGTGTCTGTCAGGGTAGTGTCCAGAGCATGGAGGCGCTACCAGGAGACAGGCCGGTACATCAGGAGATGTGGAGGAGGCCGTAGGAGGGCAACAACCCAGCATCAGGACCGCTACCTCTTTCTTTGTGCAAGGAGGGACAGGAGGAGCATGGCCAGAGCCCTGCAAAATGATCTCCAGCGGGCCACAAATGTGCATGTGGCTGCTCAAACAGTCAGAAACAGACTCCATGAGGGTGGTATGAGGGCCTGACGTCCACAGTTGTACTTACAGCCCAACACCGTGCATTTGCCAGAAAACACCAAGATTGGCAAATTTGCCACTGGCACCCTGTGCTCTTCACAGATGAAAGCAGTTCACACTGAGCACATGTGACAGATGTGACAGGGTCTGGAGACGCTGTGGAGAACATTCTGCTGCCTGCAACATCCTCCAGCATGACCAGTTTGGCAGTGGTTCAGTAATGGTGTGGGGTGGCATTTCTTTAGGGGGCCACACAGCCCTCCATGTGCTCGCCAGATTAAGGTACCAAGATGAGATCCTCAAACCCCTTGTTGAGACCATATGCTGGTGCGGTTGGCCCTGGGTTCCTCCTAATGCAAGACAATGCTAAACCTCATGTGGCTGGAATATGTCGGCAGTTCCTGCAAGACGAAGGCATTGATGCTATGGACTGGCCTGCCTGTTCCCCAGATCTGAATCCAATTGAACACATCTGGGACATCATGTCTCGCTCTATCCACCAACGCCACATTGCACCACAGACTGTCCAGGAGTTGGGGGATGCTTTAGTCCGGGTGTGGGAGGAGATCCCTCAGGAGACCATGTGCCACCTCATCAGGAGCATGCCCAAGCATTGCAGGGAGGTCATACAGGCATGTGGAGGCCACACACACTACTGAGCCTCATTTTGACTTGTTTTAAGGACATTACATCAACGTTGGATCAGCCTGTAGTGTATTTTTCCACTTTAATTTTGAGTGTAACTCCAAATCCAGACCTCCATGGGTTGCTAAATTTGATTTCCATTGATAATTTTTGTGTGTTTTTGTTGTCAGCACATTCAACTATGTAATGAACAAAGTATTTAAAAAGAATATTTCATTCATTTAGATCTAGGATGTCTTATTTTTGTGTTCCCTTTATTTTTTTGAGCAGTGTACTTTATGAAGATTTCTTTGCTCTGTTTGTTTAATTGTAGAAATATCCCTATCTAACCAATACTGATAATTGATTAATTCTAATAAAATATGCAGGATTGGATACTATCTACAAAATAAAGTTATATGAGAATTTTTAATACTGGCTTTGTTACCAGGTGAGTATTGCTACCTCCTCCCAAATATTTCTCAGTTTTCTGTTGCTTGTGGACTAAATTGCCAAAATATTTTGGCTATCTTTTTTTTTTTTTTTACATGTAAGAACATTTTCCTTCATTCAATCTTTGTGGAAACATTACCAGTGCAAACACTGCTCAGTCCAAGAATAGGTTTCATAAGCAAAACTTGAAAAAAACACCCCATAAATAGAAATTATGTGAATGTGAAATAATCCTTCATTTAATCTGGAGTGGCTTTACTTTAATCTGGAGTTACTTTTTTTTAACTTTCTTTTACTTTTCTCACCATCTACTTTCCATTTCAGCACTGCCATCCCTGTATTTTATTTTCAGATAACAAAATTTGTTTACCCATTTTCAGCATATGTATTCACCTACTTCTCTGGCTTTTAAGTTTGTACTATTTTCTGGATTTTTTAAAAAATATCAGGATAAAAGGACCAAAGGAAATTACTTTATTTTTTTTTTCTGGGAATAAAACCACAATCTAATAAAGAAATGCATGATGTTAATATTGGTCTGCATGGCAATTGATATTGAAATAAGCTGATATATTTTGTGCACAAAACCTTTTGAATACTCAAAAGGGCCGCAGGGAGAATGAATATTCATTATTCTCACACAAATTCTTCCTCTTACATGTCACTTTTTCTTTTGAAGTCAAGTATTTTCTGACTGAAAGCAAACCCAAATATTGAAACCATTGAATGGAAAGAAGTACAATATGTAATATCACATCACTGATCCTTTCAAGTTCTGAATCATGTTTTGAATGGGCTTTTCTCACATAGCCAAAAACTCTGTATGTCTCTTCCACTAGTATGTGTATATTGAGAAAGTGAACACTTATAGTGAACGAAAACGTTGTTTAAATATGACATTTATTTCCCAGTAGTTTGTTGGTTGTTCTATTTATCAGGAATGAGATTATCTTCTAATGATTTCTTTCTGCTTAGTAAACAATTTATATTTGGATGTATATTTGGAAGTTCTTAGACCTTTGGTGAATAGTTTCATCTTGTGGATAGCATTTTAGACATTATTTGATAACAGAAAGCCAGCAGCTGGTTTTTGAATTTCAATTCTCAGCCCCAAAACAGTAGAAACTAAAGGAGGGTGATTTCTCATGTACTGAAAGAAGTTAACCCAATATCACATCTAGCTGTTATTGTAAAATGACAAAGATTGAAACCAGGCTACCCTCCCCAAATAAGGGGGGAGGGGGCAGTCAGCCATCTGCAGAATTCAGACAGAATAAACAATGGGAAAATGGAATGTTGCTGTCACTTTTTATAAATCTTGTATTGGATGCATGCAAGTTACTGGAATTATTTCATAATGACTTCCTTGCTTTCTTCAATACAATTCCTTATCAGAATTTTCTGGGTTCTTATATACTTAATTAGCTCCAGTGTAGCCTGTCAGGCAAAAATTTAACTATGATGCATCATGTGATGATTATCGTATCTTCATTTCTAAAATTTGTAGTGGCCTATATGTATAGAGAGAGAGAGAGAGCAGCTAAAATGGGGTCTGTTCTGTTTTCCAGGCTAAGTGAATATTCTGATAGGACTATTTCCAGGTCTTGAGAACTATTGTTTTTATGTTACTGATATGACCTAATAAAAGGTAACCAATTTATTGGAGGACAGAAGGAAACCTTTAGAAGTGAAGCTATTTCCTGTATCTTTTGAACTTCATTGCTGTTTTTGCTATCTTTCTAAAAGCGTTTTTGTCACCTGCTGGACTTTAGCTGTTCTATTATGTGTGCTATTAAGTAAGGATGGAATTGCATCAACAAAGTATACAGTTGGTCATTTTACTGGATTTTGAAGCTGAACCTAACACTTTTGCAGGTTGAAAATTGGTGTCCTCGTTTACCCTGGAGAGCAAAAAATCCCAACGAAGAAATGGATCAGAAGACATTGGTAAGTCTTACTCCCATTTCAAATTGGCTTTGGAATTGTTTTAGGTTTTTTTAAAATAGATTTCTCAATGTTTCCACTAAGAAAAATAAAGTATAGAAAGCAACACAGAGAATTAGTGCAATTGTATCAGCTGATATTCTGAGAATGGTCTGCCCTATCATCTCCCCCTACACCCTTTAACTACTATGGAAAATACTAGTGTGTTGAAAATAGGTTTTGAGAAAAAAAGTTAAAAATTTAATCACTCAGCAAATATTCATACACATGGCTCAATTTGTAATGACTGGATTTATTGAATTTGCAAAAGGTATTTGAGATTTAAGTTCAGAAATTTTATTTATTGATAGTCAGTGAACTGTGTTAGAATGTAGCATATCTGCACTAGAATTTTGATGTAGCATATCTTCACTAGAATTTTGATAAGTAAGGGAACCAAATATGATAAATCAGGATTTTTCAAGGGTCAGCAACTTTGATGTCCCCAAGTGCCATTGCTAGATTTCAGAAAGACCTTCTGTATCTTGGTATTCTCGTGTGAAATGTAGAGAGATTTCACATTTCATTTAGAAACTCAGCTAAGATTTTCTGACACCTGCGAGTAGTATTGCAAATAATTTTTAACATTAATTTAACATTAATTTTTAACATTAACATTAACTTTCTACTTTTGAATTTTGAAACATCTGTACGTTCCTTACATTTAATGAAAATGAAACCACAACCTCTCGCCTACACAAACACATGCAGGGATTGATTTTGCATTACCACTGATTTTTAAAATGTATTATTTAGTTGAAGGCTGAAATCAGAACCAATTTTGATTTGCTATATAAAATGATGTCAAGACATGAAGAATTCCGATGGATGGTGCTGCGAATAAAAAGGATGGCTGATACTTGGATAGAAGCAATAAAATCACTTGCTGAAAAGCAAAACTTGGAAAAGAGAAAACGAAAAAAAGTGAGTTCACTACATAAAATATATATTTTATATTGTTTAAACTTGGAAAGCACATTGCAACTCTATAGACCTAAAAGGAAAAGCTCCCTTGAGTGGCAGTCCAGTTCTGTTAATGAGATGGACAGGTTTACTTCTTTTGGCAATAACTCAGTGCCACAGCCCCATGGTCTATCTAGATACTGCTAAAATTCTCGTGTCTGTTTGATACTTTGAAGCCTTGAATTAGGCAAAATGCTGCATCATAGGGCATAACTGCAGATACCATAGATGGACTAACTTGCAAAAAATTGGGATCCATTATACCCAAGGGACTGAAATTTGAGAAAGTAACTGCTTCCTCAGTGGCGCATCATACTACGGTCATGTGAACCTCATATTCAGCATTTCCTGATACCTTTAAGATGGATACTCGCACAATCCTTTGCTCTTTTTCCCAACAGTTGTTTACCTGCTTGCTGAGCAAAGAAGGAAAGGAACCACAACACACCCTTCTCAGCCCACTCTGTACCCTCTTTGATCCCAGCCACCTCCCATACAATTTTTCTGTCCCAAGCTGCACCTCTGATGCTCTCTGCTCCCACACATCCTTCCTAACCCATGCTTCCTCCTCCATGGCACCTTAGCATCACCATGCTGCCTTCCAGTCTTGAGTACCCAACTCATGTCACCCCTCAGGAGCCTTCCCTGATCTATTTGGCCCTTCTCAGGCTCCCATACATAACCAGACAAACTGTTTCCAATCCATGCTTCATCCTATGCACTCTCCCATGTGACATCTGTCGTGCAATCTAATGCACCCAAACCATTCTGCATCCTGCAGACCCTCTTCAACCCATATGGCACTCCTTGTGCATCTGACCTCTGCAGCATCCCCACGCGTCCACCTCAACCAATGTGGCCCCTCTCATATACCTTTTCCTGACTGATACCACACACCTTTTCTGCTCCATGCCAAAGGGAGCGGGGAGGGAAGGAAGGAAGGATTGGTTCTGATGTTCCCTGCCAGTTTTCCACAGACAAACTCAATGGGGAAGCTGGCAATAAATTGGAAGTTCCTCCCATTCTCACTGCTTTTTTTTTTGCCCACATGCAGCCATTCTGTTCCATTGTTTAGGTGAGGAAATACCTCTGAGATGAAGACCCAGCGAATCATGGGTTTGCTTGTTAATTATACCTTTGCATTTTTCTGGTGATTTCATCTGTATGTGTCCACATGTGTTGTTTATTGCAATTTTCTCAACATAGAACTAACTTTGAAAACCACCCACAAACTGTAGCAGGTACAGAATGTGGCAGTTTGTAAACTGACAGTGTTGAAATGCTCACTTGTAAAGCCTGAACTGCAGGAACTGAATCTGTTACCAATTTATTTCTGGATGCAATTAAAGCTGCTGGTCATAGCTTACTTAAGTTTTATAGGCCATGGGATCTAAGTGTCCATGAGATCACTAGCTTTAATTAAAATAGGCCTGCCCAGTTTGGATCAGTAGAAAATAAACCGCTTTGAGGAGCAGAAAGAACTGATTTGGAGAAAATATATTTGTGGCTAACGTTTCCTTCTGTAGAACTGGATATCCTTAGAAATATCAAGAATAAATAAGAAGCATCTTTATTATTAATACTGCCAAAAATGTTGTTAAAATAAGGGATACAAGGATTGAATGGGTATGAAAAACTAAAATATGAATACTGCTATTTTTGTGGTTTTATGACAGCTAAAATATGCAGATGATTGGACTATTGTTTAAATTATATTATAATATTATTTACATTTTTATAGTTCTATTACTTAAGAGTTCCAATTTAGTTAAGTTTTCGCAGGTACTTACATGTATGGTATTCAGCTTTGTTCGGGTATTTTCGCACGTCATTGTAGTTGTGCTTTTAAAGTTGTAGCAATGTTTCGGAAGAATCTCATCTGCCATCATCAGGCTTCTGTATTGTGTCCGTCTGTGAGTCAGGCCCCCACAGTTGTTTCAGTTTTAAATTTGGGGCAGCCTATTGCTGTGCCAGAATGGTTTTTTCTTCATCCTGATTGGTTGGGAATCTTGGTCTGTGTTTATTGGTCTTGGAGCTTGCTGTGTTCTGTTTGATTGGTGTTTCTAATATCTTTTGTCTGTTTTGTAGCTTTTTTTGTCTTGATTGGCTGGCAACATTGTGTTTCCTGTATTAGAGGCTTTTAGTGCGGCTTAGCTCCAAGTAAACGGACGGCTATCATTTATTAGGAAGCTGGGTTTCATCTGGGTGCCTGGTTGGGGTGTGTTTGAGCTGTATCAGGGGGAGTCTGTTTGTGCCCAGGTGTTTGCCTGGCTTGTGGTGTAGAGATTTTTTTGTTTGAGAGTGCAGGCTTCCAGATAATTGACAGTCTGGTGGAGTCATCTCTTCTATTCATGCTTTCTGGTCTTTTTTCAATCTCTATGGCTTCTCTGATAATTCTGTAGCTGGGGTTTTCTATACTAGCTAGGGTTTTGGTGCCATTGAAGTCGATGCTATGACCTGTGGCTTTCATGTGTTGGACTAGTGGAGAAGTGTGTTCCAGCTTTTTGACTGCATTTTTGTGTTCATCTAGGCGGGTGCTTATTCTTCTATTGGTCTGTCCAATGTATGTGGCCAGGCATGATGCACAGGGGACTTCATATATGCCTTGGTTTTCCAGGTCAGTTTTATCTTTGGGGTTTCTTAGGATGGCTGGTATTTTTCTGTCTGTTTTGAAGGCAGTTTTGATGTGGTGCCTCTGTACTATCTTATTGATTTTGTGTGTAGTACCTCTTATGTAAGGCAGGACAGCTGTTCCATAGGTCTGTTCATCTTCTAGGTCTCCATTGTGTCTCAGTGTGTTTTTGTGGCTGAGGCCTGTGATTTTGCTTTTGTGGAAGCCGTTAGCTGTCAGTACTTTAGTCAGGTTGCATAGTTCAGTCTTTATGTGTGTCTTGTCTGCCAGGCATTTGGTTCTAGTAATTAGTGTTTTAAGCCACGGAGTTTATCTGTGCTGGGTGATGGTGGGATTGGGCATTGAGGAAGCGGTTGGTGTGTGTTTTCTTCTGGTATATGGTGTGTCCTAGTGTGCCATCTGTTTTTTTTTTGTAGATTAGTACATCTAGGAATGGTAGTTGTTTGTTTGTTTCCGTTTCCATGGTGAATTTGATTTTGGGGTGTGTGCTATTTAGGTGTGTTTAGAAATAGTTTGGGTTTGTGGGTGGCATTGGCTAGGGCTCTGGATTCGAATTCTTCCATGAACAGGTTTGCAATGACGGGTGACAGTGGTGATCCCATAGGGAGAAACCAAACGATGGTTAAGATACATCAATGACACATTTGTTATTTGGCCCCATGAAAAAGAAAACCTAACAGACAAACACTATACAGAATCCTGATGATGGCAAATGAGATTCTGCCGAAACATCGCTACAATTTTAAAAGCACAACTATAATGACATGGGAAAATACCCGAACAAAGCTGAATACCATAGATATAAATACCCGTGAAAACTTAAGGAATATATGTGTGTGTGTGTTTGTGTGTGTGCGCACACACACACATATACATATAGATATACATATACATACACATACACATACACACACACACACACACACACACACACACATATATATATATATATATATATATATATATATATATATATATATATATATATATGGTATTCAGCTTTGTTATATATAGGTTTGTCACTGACCAAAGATCTAGGATAGAGTTATTAAAGTAAGGAAATTCGTACTATAAATTTTCAACAGTTGGTGCTCAAATTGTTCCTCATTGTCTCTTCCTTTTGCAGGTCCTTGTTCATCTGGGGCTCCTCACAAAGGAATCTGGATTCAAGATTGCAGAAAATGCTTTCAGTGGTGGCCCACTTGGCGAGCTAGTCCAGTGGAGTGATTTAATCATATCGCTCTATTTACTGGGCCATGACATAAGGATTTCAGCTTCCCTGGCAGAACTCAAGGAGTAAGGAGGTTATAATCCACTTTCAAAGTGAAGCAGCAAAGCCATTCTTCTCAAAGTATTCATTGTACAGCCTATAATTTTCGGGAGAGAGACGTGAAAGTGATAAGTTCCCGAAACAGTGAAAAAAATTATTTTCATAAGCTAAATATATGCAATGTGAAATAGATAGTATATTTTGTAATTGTACTTCCTCCTGAGTTTTGAGTAAATGAATACTAGATCATTCAGATTACGCAGCTTTATTCCCTATCGTTACAGGTGTGTTAGACATCTGCAGAAAAACTAAATGGGCTTAATTGGTTGCCTTTCTTTCTTAAATGAATCTTTATTTCTTAATAAGAAACTTGTTATGGATAATTTGACTGTAATTTGTTTGAAAATACCTCTTTTACTATGATTTTGATCTATTTTGACAACCTTATTGCATATGAGCCATAATTTCTAAATTTACTGATTTAGAATAGTTAGATAGTATCATTTACATAATGAACATGAACTGGGGCAAACTCTGGGAAACAGTGGAGGATGGGAATCTGGCACTCTGTGGTCCATGGGGTCAGGAAGAATCAAACATGACTTAACTGAATAGCGACAAATCAGTGACTTACTGATAAGGCCACAGAACTGTTGAGCTATTCATACTCTATTAGAACAAACCCAAAAATCATTATATGTTGCTTTCCTATAAAACAAATAAGACTGTAGCTGTCACTAAAATCTGTCCTGCCTTTGATTATATAGAAAGCAGTGAAAGCAAGTATCTGCACTGTTGACTTGAAAAATTACCTGTTGTAAAAAAAAAAAAAAAACCTGTTGTAATTCTTCTTGTATAACAAGAAATTTGGTCTAGTGGTTAAAGCGGTAGGCTAGAAGCCAGGAGATTATGAGTTTTACTCCTGCTTCAGGCAGGGAAGCTGGCTCAATGACTTTGGACTGATCACTTTCTCTCAACTCCACTCATCTCATATGTTTGTGGGGAAAATAGGAGTCCTGTATATTGTGTGTGTTTGCCTCCTTGAGTTCTTTACAAAAGTGATAAAGCCAGGAGATTGGATGGATGGATGGGAAGCAAGAAAATATGAACAATAGGAGTACTGTGTATTGTGCATATTTGCCACCTTGAGTTATTTACGAAAGTAATAAAGCCAGGATATATTTATGAGTTGTATCAGCAGAATGTTTTGCTTAAGTATTAATAAGGCTATCAAATGTTATTACTTTCTTGTACCTTTTTGAATGAAAGTCTTATTTTTAATAATAATTATTAACATTTTTAGAACAGCTAATTTTCTGGGTTAGACTACTTCAGGAAAATGACTGAAACTTCTTAACTTCAGATGTAGTGCTCCTTTTCAAGAACCTTGCCTTTACTTCACTATTTTGTTAATTATTCTGTCTGTAAAAAGAATTTTCCTTAAAATGTGTTTTACTCTTCTTCTTTTTGGCTAGGATTATGAAGAAGGTAGTTGGTAACAGATCTGGCTGTCCTACACAGGGGGATAAAGTGGTGGAGCTTATTTATATCGACATTGTGGGACTCACTCAGTTTAAGAAAACGCTTGGGCCATCCTGGGTTCATTATCAGTAAGTATTTGTCCTTTACAGAACAATTCTCTTTACAGGTAGCCCTGAACCTACAACCCTTCATTTAATGATCAAAGTTACAATGGCACTGAAAAAAATTGACTTAGGAGCATTTTTCACACTTACAAACATTACAGGACCCCATGGTCACATTATAAAATTCAGGAGCTTGGCAACTGGTATTTATGATGGTTGCAGTGTCTTGGGGTCATGTGATCACCTTTTGCAACATTCTGACAAGCAAAGTCAATGGGGCAGCCAGACCCACTTAACAATTGTGTAAATAAGTTAACAACTGCAGTGAGTCACATAAAAACGGGCAAGAAAGGTCATAAAATTGGGGAAAGTTCACAGCTGCCTCGCTTAGCAACAGAAATTTTGAGCTCAGTTGCTCTTGTAAGTCGAGGACTACCTACCTGTACTAACTCTAACTTTTTATTTATTTCCATACTAATCTCTTGATCCTGACATTTTCATTTTCCACTATTTACAAGCAGTTTTCACACAGAACATTTTGAGACAAAACAGACAAAGAAAGCCTATATTACATACCTGGCTTAGCCCTTGATATATATTTGCTGAGCTTAGATGAAGGAATCTTTATGGATGAGCAGCTGTTTGCACACATAGGCGTCCCTGTGATTTGAACATTCAGATGCACAGATGGCTTTATTCTGTGAAATTGTAAGCTACTTACGTTAAAAAATACTCAGGTGGAACCTAGGTCTACTGCTTAAAATATTTTTATGAAAAGCAGTTGACAGAGGTTTTTAAAGCATAGTACCTATGTTGGTTTATCTGATTTCTCATTTATCTTAACATGTATCTTAAGTCTTCTTTAACTAAGCACTCATTGGGAATGTTGAAGCCACAAATTCTAAAATTCTCAGCCAGTATATTTGCTGCTTTCATTAGCTGAAAATTTTGTAAATTGGAGTTATATCTCACTGAAGGCCAGGGGGTTGGAGAACTCTACAAGTTCTCCAAGATTGCTCAGTTATGGAATATAAATGTTGTTCTTCATATAAAGTTCATGCATTCTTTTATCATATCTTCTATGGTCTATTTGTATTCCAAATAACCATTAAAAGAGGAAAAACAACAAAATGTTTAAACGGTGTTTAAAACTAGAAATGGTGGATCTTTTTTTAACTTACCCAGATCTAGGAGCAGCTATAAAACACTTCCTATATTATCTTTTGGACTTATGACTGTTTTCCACACCTATGACTGTTGCAGCATTCCCAATGGTTACATGATCAAAATTCAGGTGCATGGCTACCTGGCATGCATTTATGACAGTTGCAGTGTCCCAGGGATACATGATCACCTTTTGCAATCTTCTGACAAGCACAGCCAAAGGGGAAGCCAGATTTACTTAACAACCATGTTACTAACTTAAGAACTGCAGTGATTCACTTAACAACTGTGGCAAGAAAAGTAATAAAAGGGAGCAAAACTCATCTAACAACTGTCTTACTTAGCAGTGAGTATTTTGGGTTCAATTGTGGTCATAAGTCAATGACAACCTGCACTTGTTTTCCTCTCTTTTGGACCATCCATTTCTTCTGAGGAAAAAATATCTTCCAACTCTCCTGGTGACTCTCCTGGTGGCTGCAGAACTCCAAAATATCTCTCTCTTCTCCAGATGAGCTGTTCAGAGCATCCATTGTTTGGGATGATGCTTCTGTCGTTCGTTTGATAGGCTGGGCTTTCATTGAGAGGACACTCCTCCTCCTCCACAGAACTCCTCCCTAGCGTCCCCAGTTTTTGCTCAGCCTTTGTGGATATAGGCAGCTTAATTTCCTTTCCCTTGGCCGGAATAGCAAAGGCTTCAAAAGGAGTCAACAAAAAGGTTTGCTTTTAAACTCTAAACCAGTGGTCAATCTTTTTTATGCCGCGGCCCGGTACCGGCATCAGCTGGGTGCCGCCATCTTGTTTTGATGAAAAAGCGCTTCTGGTGAGCTTTCTACCCGGAAAAGCTCACCAGAAGCTCTTTTTCATCAAAACAAGATGGCGGCGCCCAGCAAACCAGCGGCCCAGTAGGATTTGTTCCACAGACCGGTACCGGTCCGCAGACTGGTGGTTGGGGACCCCTGCTCTAAACAACTTCTTTAAGGCTTTTAGTTTCAATGAGTCAAGCAGCTCCCTACGGTATATAACTTGAGCCAAGGGAGCTCACCGTAGCTTCAGATAATGATCTTTCGCCCCCAGGATGATCGGAGGTGATAGCACCTCAGCCGCATGGCTAACAACTCACATTACGATCTTTTCAAGCCAAGCCACTACGATCGCCGCCGCCCATGCCCGAGGGGAGAGGCTCCATTTTAAAAGGGTCCAAGGCTTTTTTCTCTCCCCTGGGAACACCGTCTGGGGTGGGGGCATTAGCACCCATCTGCCCCACCGCGCCTTTTTGTTCAAGGGGAAACTCTGCAGTATCGACTCCCCACAAGGCGTGGAAGTGCTGCTGAGCTGATTTACCTCATTACGTGCCTAAAGAGATAACGGCTGGTGCCATTGCAGACTCACTAACCTTGCGGCAGTGATCTGCATTTTATTTCTGGAACTGTGAGGCTTTTCTTTCCCCAAGCAGGGGTCTCCTTCCTGGAACCTGAGGGAAATCACCCTAATTCATATGTGTGTGTATGTATGTATGTAGGTAGGTAGGTAGGTAGATAGATAGATAGATAGATAGATAGATAGATAGATAGATAGATAGATAGATAGATAGATATTCAGATATAATTATTCTATTTTGGACCCTTATTCTTTAAGGAGGAAACTGTTGGCTTATGCCCTCACAGAATTAAACAGCAGCACCACAGCAAGCACCAAGGCCCATGTCCGCCTGTGCAGGAAGCTGTCGCAGGCCTACATCTTATTTCAACAATTCCTCGTTTCTAGGCCTATGAGGTGTTCCAAATTTGGCTAATTCGGAAATAATAATATTAATAACATAATAATAATAACTATAATAATAATAGGAACAAGAATAAGAATTCAATATTCTTACATAAGATTATACAAAACTGGGGAGCATTGTTCAAGGGTTCCTTGGCCATTGCTGGTTCAGGCCCCTGGGCGTGCCAACTGCCCAACATTTCAGCCTCATTAACAGTAAAATTTAATAAGCGGTCACAATGGCAAGCCGCAGGAGCTCAAGAGCCATGTCAAATTCTCAAAACAAATTGAAGCATTCTAAGTGTACCTCCTAAGCAGTAGAAAAAGACGCTAACAAGTGCCATAAGGTACTAGAAAAACACATGAAGTTAATGTGGGAAGATGAAGAAAATTCTCAAATCTCATCTCCTCCAGGCCTACTTTGGCTCCAATCCCCCTCTGCAACCACCCCTGGATCTGTCTGTGTAATCCAGACACAGCGCAGCTGAACAAAATCAGGTAGCCCATCTAGATCAGTACAGGTGACTCGAAGTGACTCTCTGGCCACATTGCTCCAACAGTGGCCAGATCTTATCAAGATGATGACTTACCGGAAAAGATCCCCGCAAAGATGAGACTGTGGATGGAATTAACAATACACCAATGTATCTCTGCAAGGGTGCAGCATACTGCTCTGGCCAACAACAGAGCGTTCCTTCTGATTGGAATTCCCTATAACTCGGGTCACTAAGCAGGACAGAGCATTTAGTTACTATGCAGAATGGACCTTCATTACCAGCAGGTACCTCCTTCAGGGGAGTATTATATAATCCGTTACACATTCACATGATGCACAGGATGAGGGAGAACTAGAGACCAGATGGAACAGGTTGAGGAAGGGTCTACTCACGATAGTGACCAAAATCTGTCAGAGGCAGATCCCCTAAATAAGGGGGACATGTCAGAAATTGAAGGCGTTAAGCCAGACTACCGACTTTCAGGTCTGTTTCGCCCTCAGACTTTTTTCAAGTCTCTGTTGTTTCAAAAAAAAACAACCCCTACTGCCTACCTTGATATTCCATTCCCCTCGGCGCAACAATCGTTACTGTAAAGGGGGGTCAGATGATTTAATCTTCTCCCAACCAATAATGTAAGAGGAAGTCATAACTGTCCCACAGAGGTTCTTGGACCTCTTCGAGAAACAAGGGGTCTCTTCAGTGGCGTATACCCCTCTTACAGGATATGATAGAAAATTTTAATTTGGTTTTCTGATTCTACTAAATTTCTCATCACCATGATAGTAGATAAAACAATAATGGCAATTATCATCTTCCTCTGCAATTCCAACGGAAGCAGAAAAGGCTCTCAAGTCAAAGGATATATACAGGGTCGAGTTGTCCCCATGTAGGGCATGTTGATCTGATGTGAGGGCCATAAGAGCGGAGTCGGCCTCATCCCCCCTTTTTTTACTAGATCGTCTCTCAGGTTGCTCCGCCATCTGAGGGAGATTATCTCAAATTCCAATATCAGAGCACACAAGGACGCCACAAACTCTATTACCGTATTTACTTGAGTATAAGCCGAGTTTTTCAGCACATTTTTTGTGCTGAAAAAGCCCCCCTTGGCTTATACTCGAGTGAGCAGATCATGCCATGGTGGGAATATGCTGATGCGTTTGGACATACAGATGAGGAGGAGGAATCCAGTTTTGAAGGATTTTAACTCTTGTGTTTTAGCTTGGTTGCTGATTGAGCTAAGGTTTTTGTACTTTTAAAGTTATTGTTGATACCATATTGGTTTTGTTGACTCTCTTTTCCACTTACAGAGCTAGTTTACTGTTTTTCTTTTAAATAAATATTCAAAAACATTTAACCTACTGATGCTTCAATTAATGTAATTTTATTGGTATCTATTTTTATTTTTGAAATTTACCAGTAGCTGCTGCATTTCCCACCCTAGGCTTATACTCGAGTCAATAAGTTTTCCCAGTTTTTTGTGGTAAAATTAGGTGCCTCGGCTTATACTCAGGTCGACTTATACTCGAGTATATACGGTAAATTATCTGCTCAAGCCAGGGCATCTCAGGTTACTCCTCGCCTACTGCTAGGGCTCAGACATTGGCAAGCAGATATCACACAACTAATGGAAGCTTGCTTCCTCCCCAATATATAGAGATAATTTGGTTGGTGGTGCCCCGACCTATCTCTGATAGAGATTAGAAGCAGAATATAAGTTCCTCTCTTTTCATAGAACCCAAAGTAGTCCTTCCTAGCTTTTTGGAGGTTCCTTCGTTCCCTCTACCAGGGACTTTTTCTCTCCAGACTCCAGGGACCGTCTGGACACATGAATCACCAACAATCAGATAGTTTCCGATCTGGAGATAGATACTGAAGGGGAGGGCAGAGCAAAAGAATCTCTTGAGGAACATGAAATAGAGGTCTCCGAGGTACAACATAGGCCTCACGACTGTGCCCCCCTATTGGTGGAAGGCTCAAACTTTTCACGGACAGACGGGATGCCTCTGCCTCTGTTTCCTGGGTTAGAGATATCAGAAGATTAGGCCTGGCTATAGAATTTCTATCCTCTCCCCGGAACCTTTGCATTACTTGCCCTCTCTCTGGGGATCCTGTTAAAGGAAGCGTGATGGAGACAGCTATTGTTCATTTATTGGAGATCCAGGCAACTGACCTGTGGCACCGGATCAGCAGGGGCAATTTTAGTTTTAAAATGACTTAATCGGTCCATAGTTCATAGGAGGCTTAATATGAGTATACTGAACTCCATACTTCTGAGCTTCAGAAGGGGCGATTTTCTACCGTCCATTGACTTAATGGAGGCCCATCTCCACATTCCAATTAGATCCTCACATAGCAAAAGTCTTAGTTTTTGTTATAATAATCAACATTTTGAATACATTGCACTGTCCTTTGGGTTGTCATCTGCCCAAGGTTCTTACAAAGGTTCTGATGGCTCTGGCTGTTCATCTCGGGAACACCTGTTAGACGGCAGTGTTATTTATATGACATTTCTTTATTATCTTGTTCATATAAACAGGCAAAAGGGAGGCCTTAGCATCGGTCATCACTAGGAGAGATTTGCAGTCCATCTCTTATCATCCATGCATATGCCATTTTCTTGCACGGGGCTACAATCTTACAGCCTCCTGTAGTGCATTGATATCACACATGGGACCTCAACAAGGTCCTTACCGCACTCAAGAAAACTCCCTTTGAGTGCATATAGACCATGCATCTCCATTCCTAATATACAAGGTGGTTCTCTTGGTTGCCATTACATCAGACAGTTACATCTTGGATCTAGTAGCCTTGTCAGTTAGACAGGAGATCTGTATTTTTCACGCAGACAAAGTGGTCCTTAGTCCAGATCCATCTTTCACCCATAGATAAATTTTGGTTTCCACAGACCATAGGAACTGATACTCCTGCACATTTGTCTGAAACCAACATAAAATCTGGCACGACAATGCCACAGTCTAGATGTAAGGCGAGCTTTCTGCATATATTTCAACCGTACGATGTGTATTAGGAAACAAAGGTTCTCTTCGTTTCTTTTCAACCACCCACCATTGAGTGCAAGACCCCTTCCTCAATGACCGGTAAGTGGCTGAGAGCACAATTCCCAAGTCCTATGAGACACAATCTCTTCCTGTACCCAGGGGCATCATTGCTCATTCGACCTGGAGCACTGAGATGTTGACAACATGGGCCACAAGCGCCAATAGCAAAAATTTACAAGGCAACAACATGGGCCTCACCATCGCCTTTTATTTAGAAACTATTAGAATGATGTCTTTGCCTCTACGGAGGCTGCCTTTGACAGGAGAGTATTACAAAGGGTCTATAGGGACCAAGAAAAAGGGGAATCCGAACCAGATGGAAGCCCTCCCGCCAAGCTTTGGTATGTCCCAAACAATGGATCCTCTGAACAGCTCATCTGGAGAAGGGGTGTTGGTACTTACCTGACACGCCCTTTCTCTGTGAGCTGTGAAGAGCATCCATCCCCACCCTTATTCGTCTGGTGGGATGCTATTCCAGCCAAATATTAGAAAGGGTGAAGGAGGCAAAATATTTCATCACTTCGACTTCGCCAAACCTGGGGACGCTAGGGAGGAGTCCCGTGGAGGAGGAGGAGCGTCCTCTCAATTAAAGCCCAGCCTACCAAACAAGCGACAGAAGCATCCCCCCCCCCAAACAATGGATGCTCTTCACAGCTCACAGAGAAAGGGCGTGTGAGGTAAGTGCCAATGCTCCTTCTCACACCTGTGTCAAGATTACAGCTTTATTGGCAACTGTGCCAGGTTGACGTTGGGGAAAAGGAACAAATGGAAAAGGGGATTAATGGAACACAGGTGCCTGCAATTTATTCAAGCACCTTGCTGTTCCACATAGTTCTTTTCCTCATTGTGCCAATACAAATTACATTGTGTTTCATTTTTATAAGATACAAATTACATTGTATTTCATTTTTATAAGATACAATTTCTAATGTAATCTGTGATTGTGCTTTGTTTTTCCTTCTAGGTGTATGTTACGGGTGCTAGATTCCTTTGGGACTGAACCAGAGTTTAATCATGCTCACTACGCCCAGTCTAAAGGCCACAAAACCCCATGGGGGAAGTGGAACCTTAATCCACAGCAGTTTTACACAATGTTTCGTAAGTTAGTCTTGTCAATAAAATAACTCAATGTCACTCACAATTGGTGCTTGTCTTAGGAGGATTTTTCATTCCGTCTTCAAAATTAAGCCAATAATTAAAGTATTAACAATAGCAATGCCACTTAGATTTATATACTGCTCCATAGTGCTTTACATTTGTGACTGGTTTATAATGCCAGAATTATTTGCATATTGCCCCAATAATCTGGGTCCCCATGTTACTGACTTCGGAAAGATGGAAGGCTGAGTCAACCTCAAGCTGCATCAGGATCAAACTCCTGGAAGTGGGCAGAGTTAGCTTGCAATACTGCACTTTAACCACTGCGCCACTAGGGCTCCTTTGCCTCTAGTTGGAATTTTGCCCCAGCTAGTAATTTCTTGCTTAAAATAATTATTACATTTTTGAAGTTGGGGAAATAATGCACTTAATGCTTTTAATGGGATAAGGAGACTATTTTTATTATTATTTCAAATATGCACTTGGGAAAGATGTCTTAAGATTCTTGGATAATATGATAAAGACACCAGCAAGTCTATGAAATGTCTCTTTCGAGGGATGGGAAATAGATTTAACTTCACAATGCTTCCATCCAATAAGATCCTTTATCACACTTGCCAAATTGCTTTGCCATATTGCTAATTGTTGTGAGTTCCTCTAGAAAGCATTTTAGGATTTGCACCCTTCCCAAGCTCTCATGGCTTGCTTTAATGTGGAGATGATAACTCATACAAACTCCAGTGGCAAATATAATTTCAGCCTTCCATTATGAAAATCGTATGTAATAGGACAATCCCAGGTATTGTAAAAATGGAAAAATATGTTTTTAAAATCAATGGGGTCTTCCATAATAATTAACTCAGCCTAAAGAGTTTGTTTCTAAAATATTTGCAGAAATAAAAGGCAAGTTTGATTTGGCTCAGTGTGTTTCTTAACAGAGTATTTCTTAACAGAGTATATTAACTCATGCATTGTTGCTTGATTCAGATGTTCTTCCAGAGGAATTATGGCTCCAGTAAATACAGCAATTTTTTAAGGGATTTAGACAAGTTTGTTGTGCAACTTCTAGAATAAGGAGCTTCACATTTTGTCCTGGTATTCTTTTCCAAAAGAAGTTGCATTTAGATAATATTTGATTTGTTTCTTATGATTTTAAAACAAATGTATTACAGGAAAGAAAAAAACCATTTATGTGTAAGAGACAAATCAGATAAATAAGATTACAATTATTTCCTGTTAAGGATGTAGTTCAGCAGTTGAAATCAGCTCATGTTTGAACTTGTGTCAATGCATCTTCCACACATTTACAGGCTGTAAATTGTCCTTTTTTTTTTTTTGTAAGCATTACAGTGAATGATGCATGAATACATTTTTGTTGTTTAATCTGCAGCTCACACTCCAGATAACAGTTTCCTTGGATTTGTTGTGGAACAGTATCTGAATTCCAGTGATATCAAACACTTCAATGTTATTAAAAGGCAGGATCAATCACTTGTTTATGGGAAAGTTGATAACTTCTGGAAGGTGAGTTTGCCAGATTAAGTAAATTTGTTTCAGTTGAGCTAACACAAAGTTGAAGACTTTTAATTTGATGATACTTTTAAAGACTTTTTTGACCAAACTGGCTCTCACATCTAGAATCTTTTTTGTATTTATTTACTTATCGTCCAAAACCAAGACACATAATTTAAAACTACAGCACACTATTAATATATGCATAAGTATATATAGTATAAAAAAAGGGGGGGGGTCATACATTTACAGTTGCTTATATCTAAAAGATTTAGGTCCTATATCACATTCCTTCTTTGTTTCTGAAGATTGACCATTGGCTCTAACTTACATCTATCAGTGACCTGTCTGTTTAGCAATTTCTTCCCAAATGTCATCTAATTTTTCCCTATTACATTTAAGGAAAACACATTAGATAGCTTAGTCATCTTAGTATTCTGTAGAATATATCTGTTGAGTTGCTAGAATTAATAAAGTACAAAATCATCTGTAATATATGTTGATATATTACAGTAAGTACTATTTATTTTATTACTTTAATGTTTTAAAATTATTAGTTTTTCTTTCCCCAAATCAATCTACCATATTTCTGTAACAAAGATAAAATCATGGTTTTATTAAAAGTATTCAAAATAGTCGTTCTTAACCATTTCTCCAGATTCACTGTATTTCAGTTCCTTTAATTCCCTTCCAATTCTGCAAGTGTGGAAAATTTCACATTCTGTATCTGATGTTAAAAAAACGTTCTTCTGTTAAATCAATTCTGTTGCTTTAAATTTTCTAAAGTGATGAAAGATAGGAGGGAGATATGTACATAATATTCTATTATAGCACATCCTAAGAATGTTTGCACAAGATTTCATCCAGCTGATACTTATTGAAAAATGGTATGCATACATATTTCTTGTGAAATATTTTTTCCAGAAGGTATAGTATTGCTCTAGAAAGAAATAAGCAGATTTGAAAAGTAACGCCAGAGATGGATTTAGGCTTGAGCTTATGCCCTTATGAGATTTTGAAAAGTATGTTATTAAGAGCTATAATTTTTTTTCTACTCATCTGGCTGCATTAAACGTTAGGAAAATGTTAGGAAAAATATTTTAATCCACATTCTGCCATTTCTAAAGTTTATTTTAATCTTCAACTAACCATTAGACATGTATGTCCTACTCTGTAAAAATTATTATCTGTAAGAATAATTATAGAACAGTTAAGGACATACAATTACAGTATTGGCCAATTCCAGCTCAAGTCACAATGCTGGCAGAGTATTAAGTTCTTTATAGGCAAAAGGTGAATAGAACTTTGGAATGGTATCCTTACTTTTAGAATGGATTATGAATACTTTAAAATTCTGGTGCCTCTTTCTCCTCCCAAAATTTCTAACTTACCTTTTAAACCTCTTTCCTCTGGGGAAAACACAGAATGATCTGATTGGTTTGTTGGGGTTTTTTTAGAATTGGCTTCCAGGTAAATGATATAAATAACACAGCATGCTTACAAGCTAAAAATATACAAGGAAAAGTTTCATCCATCCCTTTGTCAATCCATTCTGATTTTATAACTTACTGATACTGAATTTCCAATTATTGTCTTTGCAAATTCTCAGGATTATATTTTTCTGTTAAAATTGCCTTCAAAGAAAGAATTAAAAATCCCTTTCAGTCTTAGGTCAACCAAAAGAAGTTTTATAAAGAGGCACTTTTAAGTGTAGAGGAAAATAAAAAGCATGAAATAATAAAAATTGCATACATGATGATAAAAAAGGTTTTTTTGTAAATGGAAATTTATTATAGAAATAATAAAGAAAATTGACAAACTACATCTAGTCACTGCTGTTCTATGTGTTTAGTGTTGGAGACCTATTTTTTAAAATCTCATGCACCTAAGCAGTATGGGTATTTCATTTTGTTTTGGGAATGTGGGTAATCCTTGACTTACAACAATTCATTTAGTGACCATTCAAAGTTACAATGCCACTGAAAAAAGTGACTTATGACCATTTTTCAAAGTTATAACCTTTGTAGTATCCCACGATCATGTGATCAAAATTGAGATGCTTGGCAACTGGTTCATATTTATGACCATTGCCGTGTCCCATGGTCATGTGATCAGTTTTTGCGACTTTCTGCAACGGCAGTGGGGAGTTCGATTAACTTCACAACTGGATTAGTAATTTATCAACTGCAGTGATTCACTTAACAACTGTGGCAAGAGGTTATAAAAAAGGGCAAAACTCACTTAACAAATGTCTCACTTAATAACAGAAATTTGGGGTTTAATTGTAATTGTAAGTCAAGAACTACTGTATACTAGATCATTCTTTGTTTCTACCCAACATGTCTAAAAGAGTTTCTTGTGATCCTTTTTTTTTTTAAACTTTCAGTAGTGAAAAAGGACCCCAGTTCCTTAATGTTCCTTTAATCCTTGGTTTATTATTCGATTCTTCACTGAACAAACTTAACACTCAGGTTTTTGGGGGTTCATTAAATCATAGTGTTGCTCGTTTAACATTAATGGACTTCAAATATGATGCCATTCAGAAATAAGCAATCTAATGTGGTTTATGACATCAATTTACGAATAAGTGATATATTTTCACCTCTTTTTCTTACTCTGTTTACAAATTTGGTATCTTAGCTTAGTCATATTTTTCTGCAAATTACATCAGAATGAAAAAATTGTAATTTATGGGAATGGAATAGAAAATGAGGCAGACTACAGATGCATGATCAAGTTTGAACTGAGAGTGAATTATCAAATCAAGAACATTATGTTATAATCAGTCCAACTAATTATTCCTTTGTCTGTGTTCTATTGCTTCATTAGGTCAGTAGGTATTTTTGGATATGTTGTGAGGACATGCTGAGAATGCTATAATTATAATGTTCAGCTTCTGCTGCATTCATACATAATGAGCTCTAAAATTGCTTTATGGTTTAGAAATAAAATTATCTGTTTGAGTTTCCTCCTGAACATTTTCAGAGTTCACAATTTCAGAGCAGTGTACAGAAATATATTCTGTAAGTGTGAAATTGTCTCCTGCAGTATCCTCACATTAAACCTGGACACCATATAATATTGAATCTACAAAATATTCTTGACTCTTGATGAATGTATCTTTTCTTTTATGTACACTGAGAGCATTTGCACCAAGACAAATTCCTTGTATGTCCAATCACACTTGGTCAATAAAGAATTATATTCTATTCTATTCTAGCATCCATTAATCAGAATTTTGCAACTCAGTTCAAAGTATGCCTACAAACTTCCTTATGTAAAAAAAATACCCCAAAAGGAGATTAAAGTGTACTGTTGTATAAATAATCATGATTTGTCTATTAAGTACATTGATTTTTAAAGAGGGTCCTGCAAAAACAAATTTGGAAAGTGCAGACAAAATTGTATTGTTCTTCTAGTGAAGAGCTGCTTTTGATACTTGCCAGTATATAATCCGAACACATTTATTTATTTCTTTTATAAATAATAGGACATAGTTCTAACTGATAAGATTGGAAATTGTATTATTTTACTGTTGCTGCCAAGTCAATATAATTTATTGTTAAGGATCATTTTATACTTATATCTGTTTTATTTTTGAGGCATTTAAACATAAATTATGGGCACTTGCCATTGTACTCCAAAAGATTCAGGCAGTGTCAATGGTGCAATTATACAATAATAAAAGAATAGGGATTTCTTAATTCTATTAAAATTCAGTCATTTTCTCTGAATGTAAAAAAAAAACATTGTCATAATTCCTTTAAGGATCTTAAGTTTTAACAAAAGCTTTAATCATCTCAAAATACAGGTGTAAGACAAAATGTATTTTAATTTTTAAAAAGAGAATGATAACTTTCAGGGATGTTATAATGAAACTAAAATGGTTTATTTTGTTCTGTTGGCGATCCTATCATTAACATTCTTTGGAAGAACAATCAGGTGGATCACTCTTGAGAATATACATGGTACATAATGAATCAACTTTGTGATTCTTTAAATCCTAATGTTTAGCAATGAACCTTCCAAAATTTGTTCAGTGTTTATTTTTCCCCAGCTAGTCTGCATGGGCAAAAAAGAATTTGTTCTATTTTTCTTTATGTCACAAGAAGACTTGCCTTCTAGATAGAATACAAGAAAGACCAATGTTCTTCCTAGACTTCAAGAGCCATCTGAAATGTCTAAATTTTCTCCATAGTGCTTGGCTAAGTGGTTAAATAAAGCTTGGCTGTAAATTTGCTGAACAGGAAAGGAATATCCCTGTTTTGGAATTATATTAGGCAGTGACGCGAAATTAACACCATACGTTTATTTAACTCTGCATATTTTGAAAAAGCAGTTCTTCTCTGGTTCCTTCTGACTTCAGGCAGTCCTTGACTTATGACCACGATTGAGCCCAAAATTTAAATTGCTAAACAAGACAGTTATGAAGTGAGTTTTGCAACCTTTCTTGCCACAGTTGTTAAGTGAATCTGGCTACCCCATGGATTTTGCTTGTAAGAATGTCACAAAAGGTGATCGCATGACTCCAGGACACTGCAGCTTTCATAAATACATACCAGTTGCCAGGTGCCCGAATGTTGATCATGTGAGGATGCTGCAATGGTCATAAGTGTGAAAAATTAGTTTTAAAACTAAGAAAATTTAAAAGAGATGAGAAGCTACATAGAAAATTGAAAATGGTAATAAGATATGGAATGGTATACAAAATGAATATGAATTTGAATTTGTGTCTGTGCGAAGAGTTGTAACCCGGGACTAAGCAACTTTCAAAAAAGATGGTTTTTGTGTTTTTGTGTGTTTATGTTTGATTGAGCTAATAAAACCTTGGAGGAATGTTAGAAGAGGACAATTGAGAATAAAAATAGAAGAGAATAAAGCAAGTTAGATAAAAATAAAGGGAGAAATATGAGAAACTTGAAAGGATTTGTATGTGTTTATAAGGAGATGTGCCAATGGTGTATAAAATGTTTTATTTGTTTTGTTAAAATTTATAAATAACTTTCAGAAAAGAGGTTTTATGTTCTTATGTTTAATGTTTTGTATGTCTTTAAAAATTAATAAAATTTGTTCAAAAAAAAAGAACTGGGAAAAAAAAAAGTGTGAAAAATTGCCATAAGTCACTTTTTTCAGTGCCGTTGTAACTTTGAACGGTCACTAAATGAATGGTTGTAAGCCAAGGACTACCTATAATAGGTAAATCACTGCTGACTTAACAATTGCACACAGATGCTCTGTTGATTCCTCTACCTAATTTGTGTGGGGGGTTTTTCTTTCTTTTTAGGATAAAAAGTCTTATTTGGATGTCATTCATGCCTATACAGAAGTTCATGGGACTGTCCATGGCACAAGTGCTGTCCATATGCCCAGCTATGTTAAAAACCATGGGATTCTCAGTGGCCGAGATTTACAATTCTTGCTGAGGGGAACAAAAGTAAGTTCGCTGGCTTTTTCAAAAGTTGAAATGGGTGTGATCCAACTTTACTTTAAATTATTTTAATCTTCACTATTTGGAATTCTGCGCTCCATGGCTCCATCATATGTTCAGTTCCAAAAAAAGTCCTTTGGAATATACAGAAGGGTGAACATAGTAGCTTTCTACAACTATACTGTGTGATTGGGGTGGGAGTGGGTGAGGAGGAAATGTGGTTGGTTTAAATGTGGTTGCTGCAGATAGAGGTTAATTTATGGGCCTTTATGTCTTGAAGCACTTGGGGGGAATCAAATCCAAAATATCACACAGTCCTATTCCATAATAACCCCATTGCTACTTATGTTGATTACCTGCTGCCAGCAGTTTGGCAGTTCGGGTCTCACAAAATGAGGGTGCTCATAAGTGCCATTGCTATTGCATTTCGATTTTTTCATTCTGTCAGGTAATGTAGTATACTTAATATATACTCAAGGCTGCAATTCAATTCAACTGTGTTTTTTCAGTCAGGTGCCTTCAAAATTAATTCTGTGCTTACGAAAGTTTCTTCCTCAAATTTTGATGTTACATTGTTAGGATAAATTGGTATTTTTAATAGCAATAGCATTTAGACTTCTATATCTCTTCACAGTGCTTTACATCCCTCTCTAAGCGATTTACAGAGTCAGCATATTGCCCCCAACAATCTAGTTCGCCATTTTACCAACCTCGGAAGGATGGAAGGCTGAGTCAACCTTGAGTCAGTCAGGATCAAACTCCCGAGCTGCTGGAAGCCAGCAGTCAGCAGAAGTAGCCTGCAGTGCTGCATTCTAACCACTGTGCCATCATGGCTCCAATTCCACCTTTCTTTTAAGTGTGCTCTCAAAATGCCTTGTTTTGAAGATCCAAACAGCCTCTAGGCACCTGGACCACTCTTCATTGGCATCACTGGTTAGCTCAGAGTTGGAATTGAAGTTGAGTATTATCAGCTAACAGATGACACCCTTGCCATGTTGGCAAATGACCATAGATAGGCAAGATACCAGACTGAAATCAATCAAACATTTATTGTCAATGCACAACGTGTACAATGACATTGAAAATACATTGAATATAAACGGACAGCAAGCAGCACTCCTTACTAGCAATTATGATGTTACCTAGTTAAGGTAATGAAACATCTGCAAGAAAACAAGCAAACTCAGAAAGCACCAAGGACGTGTCACCTACTTCATGTAGATGTTGAATAGAAGGAAGGAGAACACTGTGCCTTGTGACACCCCACAACTGAGAATCCTACGGGCCCAGTCTTTCTCTGTCATTAATGACTGGAAGGGCCCCATTTAAAAGGAGAAGATAGTGCAGAACACCATCCCTCACTCTCAACTTTCAGGGGCACAAGGATACCATACAGATATTCCTCGACTTGCAATAGTTCATTTAGTGACTGTTCAAAGTTATAGTGGTGCTGAAAAAAGTGACCTAAGACTGTTTTCCACATTTATGACCATTGCAGCATCCCCATGGTCCTGTGATCAAAATTCAGACACTTGGCAACTGACTCATATTCACAACGGTTGCAGTGTCCTGGGGTCATGTGATCCCCTTTTGCGACCTTACAAGCAAAGTCAACAGGGAATCCAGATTCACTTAACAACCGTGTTACTAACTTAACTACTGCAGTGATTCACTTAACAACTGTGGCAAGAAATGTCATAAAATGGGACAAAAACTAACAACTTAGCAACATAAATTTTGGGCTTAATTGTGGTTGTAAGTCGAGGACTACCTGTAGTTGTCGGTATTCAAGCCTGATGAGAGGACAAGTAATATAGAGGGACCATACATTCCCTACTCTCATTTCACCAGAGATAATCCACCACTGCAGTTGGTGCTGTATCCATACCATACCTGGGCCAGAAGCCTGAGTGAAATAGATCTAGGTAATATCTTTATTCCAGGGCCTTCTGCAGCTGCTGCCCCATTACTTTCTAATCAACCTGAAGATGAAGACCAGTCAGAATTTACCCAGAAGTAATCACTTCTTGAAAAGGAAGCACACCACTGCCTTCTTTGGGGAGGAGAATAGCATCCCTTCAGTCATTTATCAACACCCTGACCCAGCCCCCATCTCCAGAGGTTTTCAGTATCAGGAAGAGAGGGTTCCATCCAAAGTAGCAGAGCCAAAGCTACAGAGAACCCTGTTCACTTCCTCAGAAATCCCAGAGTAAACTTACTGCAGATAATCCGCATGTCATGCCCCTGTTGGAATCTGAATCCAAGGAGGAAGATGAACAGCTGACAGGGAGCAGGAGTGTGGCTCCATTGGCTGTGGAGGAAACTGGGGAAGGGCAAAGTCAGGCTGGGCAGAGCAGGGAAGAGGTAGAACAAGGGAGAGGGAGTTCAGAGGAAAACCCAGGCCCACCCCCTCTTCATCCTAGGGCATGCAGGGGGGAATGGAGAAGAGAGCAACGTGGCTTAAAGAGGGAGGAAAGGGCCCTGATTCTCTTCACTAGGCACACCTGGGAAGAGAGTTTAAAGGAGAGGCAGCTGAGAGCTCTGTTTGCTGGAAACAAACCTGACTTTATCTTATGTTGACTGGTTATCTGCGTTCCTGGCATCCTCCCAACTGGGTTGATTTACTATTGTGTTATTGCACTTCTGGAACTCCTTATCTTTGCCCTGCCAGATTAATTATCTCATCTTGCCTTGATTGGACTTATAGTTACAGTTTTTGTTGACAATGCTTTAGACTTGAATCTTTGCAGCCAAAGGCTATTCCTGGGAGAGTTTTTTCTCCAGACCAAAAGGTAACCAGGACCTTGGGGGCAAAGTTTGGAGCTAATAAAGGGATTCCTATTTATTATCTGGCTGTGTTGACTTTGTGCCACGCCCTGGGTCATCACATTGCAAGACAATCACCTTGTTGGGACTTACTTGAACAGCGGATATTCAGCTAGGAATGGATCATAGTGGTTTTGCCATCCAGATGCCTCCAAAACACCTCCAAGAAATTATATCCCCTTATCCTCCCCTAGTAAGGCCTGGGTCATTTTAAAAATTAGATGCATTAAGAGGGTTTTTTTTTTTTTTAAGGTTCACATTCTACCTCTCTGATTAGAGTATAATTGACCCAAGTGCTCAAAGATGAAGCAAACACTATCAGTAAATATTTAGAATTTTCCTTAGGAAAATAAGTTCACAGATGGAGGACTCTGTCCGGTGTATTCAAGTTTTGCTTTTCAAACCATTGAAGATCACTTCTTCTCTAGCCATCTCTCCCTGTTCATTTCCTGAAGATCCTGAAATGTTGTGCAAAATATCCATGGTGTTCCTCAGAACAACCTATCGCTTTTCCAAGATGATGGGAGAAAAGGGTGAGTGGGGGACCCAGATTCTTCCTGTTTTTAGAACAATTTTGTGTGACTTTCAGTATGGCCAGACACATTGGGAAACCATGAATCCCATATTTTTCAGTTTGCATTGATTGTCTTTGAAATCCTACACTTTAAAGTTTGGAAGTGGTAAGTGGATGCAGTTTCTGAAAATCCTCAAAGAAGGAATTTAGGTCTTGAGTCATCCTGAGTAATTTGTAATTTAACCTAAACACAATCTGGATAAAGTTCTACTGTAGTTTATCCCTTCACAGCACGGACATTACTAATAATGTTTTGGAGATTTTGTATTACATAAGTTGGCATGGGTTTTATTAATTCTAAAAGACCACTCCTGCAGCATGACTAACAGTGTTTGCTTTTTAAAATGATAATGTATAAACAAAACCTTTCCATTTAAAATGAAGTTGTACATCAATGTGGTACCTTTGGCTTGATCGGGTTGACATAGTGAATAATGTAATAACTTCTAAAATAGGTTTTATAGCCTGTAATAGTTATTTAAAGTGACTGAAGAGCAATTGGGTTTGTATTTATTGTTAAATGGTGACAGAATCTATTGGTCTGTCAAAAGGAAAAGCTCCCGGGTTCAGTAAAAAGGAGATTTTCCTTAATATATTGACAGTATAGAAGAGAAAACAATATCTCTGTACTGAAGTAACAAACAATGGTATTAATGTCTGCATCTAATTAAAACCAAATCAGCACTAAATTATTGGTGATATTTCAATGCCCTTCAGCCATGTTTCAATTGCAGTTAATATAAAAAAGTCTCAGGTTCCCTGATTTTTTATTTCAATCAAACATTTCAGTCAACAATTCAGAAATGGATAATTTTGTGTATTACAGTGTTGCTTAAACCAATGTGTGTAATGTGTGAGTAAAATACAGGGGGATAACAAACAATTCTGATCTACCTACCATTCTGCATTTTATTTGGTACACATTTTTACAAAGTCAAAATGTCATTCTTGACATCTTAATAAAATATATCCATCGTAAGCATTGTGACATCTTACAATCAGATGGCAGCTATAATCCTGTGGTTTCACCCTGTTTTCTCACTACAAATTTTCGTAGTATAATGTTCAGAAAACAGTTAAAAATGAATTAAATCCCAGTAATTATTGTTGTATTTCCTGTTTATGAATCATTTGTGCTTTCAGTTAAATTCTCTTGCAATACATTAATTTCTAAGAATAGCTTTTTAATACAACTTTCCATGAAATTGTGCCCCTGTGGAAAAATTCACATGTAAACTTTGCTGCCACCTACTGTTTGTAGTTGGAACTGTTTTGACTCCTTGAATAATAGGAACATTATCCACAGCACTGGAGGCAACTTAACAAAAAAATGGCTTAAGCAAAATTAAAGTAAATTGCAAAATCTGCATTCTGTACATTTGGGATACTTTTCCAAATACATTTAAATCAAATTACCCCATTATAATCTATTGTTTTTAATTAATTGCATACATGTATCACACATAACTTGTGAATATTTTCCACCTATTTCCACTTTTGTACATTTTTTTGCAAAGCTGTTACTAAATTTACAAAAATACAATTCTTAAAGATCACTGTGGTAAATTATTTGCCAAATACAAACTAAGTAAACTTGTACTAAAATACACATCACACTAATTTCTAATCTGGGCTACATAGGGTTTAGAGTTGTTAATGAAGAAATAATTCTATCAGTCTCAGTTCTTTAATAGCAGTCCTATTTTAATGTTATTTATAAACATATTTTAAGGCTATTTTTGGATTGAGCAACTGAAGCTTCTTGGCTGAACATTTTTGAAAGAGGTTTGAATACTGTAGTAATACTGGTTTGTTATTTCTCCTGTTTGAGTTATTTTCCGAAATGATTATTGAGAAAATTAATACAACGAAACAAAGCAGAATTATTTCTCTTCCTCTTTTTGTGTCACAAAAAACAGAATTGTCCATTCTTGGAAGGTTGTTTTTCTGAAAAGATACAAGATCTTCCCCTCTTGCCATCAAGTTATTTTCTGCTTGACAACATTCTCAAACCCAGCCAAGCTTAACCTAAATCCTGGCTACCTTAAAAGCCTCTTTTTGACAGCAAAAGCAAGAAATTGCAAAAGATTTTGGAACAGAACTTGCAAAAGATGATGAAAGATTTGGGGAAAGAAATGAGTCTTAGTTAGTTTTCAGATTCTCAGTACTCAATACAGATTTCAGTACTCAATACAGATTTAGGTTCAGTGGTAGGCTTCAACCAGTTTAACAACTGATTTGGTGAGCGCATGCAGTGCTCAATAAACACTGATTTTAACCTCAACAGCTTACCTTCTAGGGTAGGCCTGGTAAGTGGAACAACTGAGGCACAGAAATCTGTGCCGCGAGAATCAGTTAAGCTGAGAAAGACGGAAATATAGGACCGGATAGGGTGGGCACGGGTGGGCGGAGCCAGCTGATGGTCAGAACTACCAGTTTGCTAGAACCGGTCCGAACCAGCATCAGCCTACCACCGCTTGGGTTCAAGCAAGTTTTCTCAACGTGCAAATATAGAAAGACCTAACTCGGGAGTTTCTGTTTTACAGCTTTTCGTGGGTCTTGGCTTCCCATATGAGGGTCCCGCACCTTTGGAGGCTATTGCAAATGGATGTGCATTTTTGAACCCAAAGTTTAACCCACCAAAAAGCAGCAAAAATACAGACTTCTTCAAAGGCAAGCCAACTCTTAGAGAGGTATGTTTTTATTTGTAATTACTGTTGATTAAATATATGAACAGTGTCCTTTGAAACACATCTTCTAACCCAACCCTGTACTGAAATACAGTAGTGTATATTGTTGTTATCAGGCCATGCTATTGACAGAGTTCAAATCCGAAATAGACAGATATAATTTACTTTGCAGATGCTCTGGTTTTTAATCAGGCTGATCCAGCAACAATTACCATAACTGGTTTCCATCCCATTGAATCTTCTTCAGTAGACATAATGGAATTGCTGTTCAACCATTTTTTGAAAGCTAGTTTTGATCACTCATGCTTTAAAGAATCACTTAAGGCTTAATGCCCTGTCTCAGCTCCATTATTAACTTCTCCAGCTATTAAGGCTTGTAGAAGCAACCATATTGAGAACATCTCTGTTCCTAGACAGACCTGCTTATCAGATAAAGTTGGCCTGCTTCACCATAAATGACTGAACAGACTTCCTTCAAAGCTAAGATTACCCTCCAGTCTTTTGGCTTATTGGTGACTAAGTTAGGAATGGCACAAACTGTTCAGCCAGACCATGTCTGGACTGAACACATGTTTTCTTCTGGGACAGATCTAAAAAAAATGCCATATTGTAGGTGGAGTTTATCAGGTGAAAACAAAAAAGAAGAATAAAGCCTTGGCAGTGGTGTTTTTTAAATAGTTACAGGGAAGGGAAGTACAAGAGAAGTGCAAAGAATGTGTTGGAGGGATAGGGAGGCCCACTACATACATACCACCCTTGAATTCAAGCATGGTGACACCTCAGTAGATAAGGAGGCATTGAGCAGATCACAAACTCACAAGTCATGCAGTGGAAGGCCAGGACATGTCCTCCCTACCTTAGATGATTTCTCCAGCTTTAATTTCATCTCAAAACTGGAATAACCAAGATATTCTGAATATCAGTTTGGCTGGGTCACATTCTGCCCAAAAGGAGTTCCCTGAACTTCCAAGCCAATTGCAGGGATTTGTCCAGACAGCCAACCAGGAGTTAAGACTGCCTCAAAGAAACTCAGAAAAAGAAAAAAAATATGTGCTTAAAACTGCTTCTCTTTCCAGGGTTTCCTAAAAGTATGACAAGTAATTTTTTTTGATAGCCAAGATTTCAAAAAACAAAGCCTTCTAAATATACAACTTTGAAAGTTACTAAGCGAACATAAACTCTAAAAATATGGCATTTCTCCCCCTTTTCTTTCAGTTGACATCTCAACATCCCTATGCTGAAGTCTACATTGGGAAACCTCATGTTTGGACAGTAAATATCAATGATCTTTCTGAAGTGGAACAGGCCGTGAAAGCAATTTCCAGCCAAAAGGTTAATAAAGATAATTATCTTCTTAATCAGTGGTTTACAATGAAACAAACATGCTAGGCTGTATTGTAAGGGGGTTGGGGGGGTTTTTTGAGAAAAAAAGCTTTACCAAACAAAGATAAGCATTCTAGAAGACTTTTGCTTTAATATTATAAACCCAAAGAAAGGTTGGAAGATGCAGTAGCATTAAACATTTCTTATGAATAAAAAATACCTTAAGTAGCAAGTAACATAGAATTTGAATATAATAATTTTAAGATAATATGAATTATAGGTAATCCTTGCTTACTGGCCATTAATTCAGTGACCATTTGAAATTAAATAACTTTACAGATCATTTACCACCACATATGACTTTTGCAGCATCCCTCAGTCATGTGACTGCCATTATATTCAGTATGCATTATCTTGTGCCTGATCTGTGGTGTTTTTTGCTGCACCCCTTTCAGAAGAGAAACATTGGAGAAAAGGGGATTGCAGAAGAATAATCTGATCTTCTACACAGCCCAAGGCTGAGAGCTGTGGGCTTGCTACACAGCTTATAGTACTCTTCTGAAAACTTCCTCTTTGTACTCTCTTCTCTGCAAAGGAGGAAGGGGGGGGGGAAGCAAGGGGTTTCTGGAGGTCACCTCTCCTTTGCCTGGCTCCTACCTCCCCCTGCAGAGTGGGGAGATTGGAGAGATTTCAAGAGAGTTAAGATTTTTTGTTTTTGCATACACTGAAAGCAATGTAACCATGCTCATGTTATGCTTTCAATGTATACAAGACAAGTATTCCAAAGAGAGGGGATCCCCAGTATTCCAAAGGCAAAACAGTAAGTATTCCAAAGTAGACAAAACAAAGTCAATGATGTGAAATTGACTGGTCTTGTCTCTTTCCATTCAGAAGGCCCAGTTGCAGTCATGCAACTTCCCACTTAGCATTTTGCTTAACCAGTGGCATTACTAGTCCCAATTAAGTTTGTTAAGTGAGGGCTACCTATATATTAAAATTTGCAGAAACAAAACAGTGTCAAGTATTTTCCATTATCTGGAAGAAAGTTGCATTGGAAAAATATGTGGGGTGACTCACATTGATCATTTTAGGGAGGGAGGGAGGAAATGCTCATCGGATATCTCTAAAACATGACATTTTTATGTAACTCCATATATATCTCTAACTTCATGGGTATTCATTTAAGGGAAATAGTGCCATATTATGCAATGAAACAAATTGCTACAGTACTAAACATTAGATACTTGGAATAAGGATATTAGAGAAAGCATAAAATTGAGATTTTAATAAAAATACTGGATTGCAGATATTGTTGCTGTAATTCAGGTAGTCCTCCACTTACAATTATTCATGTAGCAACCATTTGAAGTTACAACAGGACTGAAAAAAAATGACTGTAAGACCAGTTTTCACACTTATGACCATTGCAGTATCCCCATGATCATGTGATCAAAATTAAGGCACTTGGCAACTGCCATGTATTTATCACTATTTGTAATCTTCCCAACAAGCAAACTGGGAGAAGCCAGTTTAGCTTAAAGACTGCATGGTTCCCTTAAGAACTGCAGTGAGTTGCTTAATAATTGTGGCAAAAGGGTCGTAAAATGGGGCACAACTCACTTAGCAACTGCCTTAATAGTAGAAATTTTGGGCTCAATTGTGCTCATAAATTGAAGACTACCTGTGTTTTCTGGGTATCCTGCTGTGAATATTTCCAATTGGAAAAAAATGAATTATACATGAGAATGATAGGCTTCTCAAAGCACGTGCTCTTTACATGTATTGGAATTACATCTGACATAATTCCCAGGCACCTGACTGACAGTACTAGAAAGTGTAATCCCAAGAAATCTGGGATTTACCGAAGTAATCCAATATTACTTAAGTGAACGTTAGCTTTCACAATGGGAATGCCTTTTGTTTTCTTTCCCCTCTTCTCAAAAGATCCCAGTACAGCTAAGGTTGTAAGAAGGAATTCCTCCTGTTGGTCATGCCATCAACTCTTGGCGACCATTCAGAACTTACTAATGAATTTAACTGAGCATATGTTCAACTACTTAGCAGACTGATGCACTTTGAACAGTGTGCTCTGTATTGCACAATTGAAATGTATTTATATTACAGATTGAACCTTACTTGCCTTTTGAATTCACGTGTGAAGGAATGCTTCAGAGAATGAATGTGTTCATTGAGAAACAGGTATGGTTTCTACATCAATAGTCATTCCCTTTGTTCGTAAGCATGCAACAATTTCACTTTTAAAAAGAAATCATAGTTCATAATTTCTTTTTAATTGAGTTATTATTCAGAACCAAATAACCATTAGCTTTTAACTGTCTTCTATGAGCAGTTGATATACCGACCCTTTCTCTTCCTTTATTTTGAATATACCTGAAGATTTAAGAGAGGATTAATGGAAATTTATTCCATGCCTGCACCTCTAATCAGATCTCTGTCTGGGGTCATAATCACCAATAGAATATGCTTTCAAAGCTACTTTCCCATTTAAAAAAATGCATATAGATTTTTGACATATTGAATTATCTGATTCAATTTCCCCTGTTAAATATTACTGAGTAATTGCAGATATTGAAATCAATTACACACATTATATCCTACTTTAGATCCAACCATGACTGTCTAGTTAAGCTGTTTTTCACTTCAGTAATATTCCTTGGCTTCAGATGTTAGTGTTTGCTAATTTATAGTTAAATATTTGTACTATACTGTAGACAAATTACTAACAATTTCTCTGCCCCAAACGTTAAGTAAGGTCATTATGTATACTAGATTTCTTTTTTTTTTCTTTAGAATCAAATACTATGATTTCTTAGATAATACCAAGAGTCAAAACGAAGTGGACTCTGTAAAGAATACTTTGCTCAATACAGTTTCATGTAGGACAATTGGTATCACAACAGTTCTTAGTAGTTTTACTGCACACAATTTCTGCACGTGCTATTATCATTCAACCCAGAAATAGAAGGTAGATCTGCTAGCGATTCAGCTCTGTCTCCATCTCTGCATTTTCCATATGTGGAAAGTATTTGCTTTTGTAAGCAGTCATTCTGCAGAATTCAGTCGTACCTTGTTTAGCAACAGGTAACCAACTTGCAGCAAACAGTTTAGTATCTTGGAGGAGAAGCAAAGAGAAATGAAAGACTGGTGCTACAGAAATAGCACTTGGCAATAGCACTTAGACTTATATACCACTTCATAGTGTCTTACAGCTGTCTCTAACCAGTTTACAGAGTCGGCCTACTGCCCCCAACAATCTAGGCTGTCATTTTACCAACCTCAGAAGGATGGACGGGTGAATCAACCTTAAACTAGTCAGGATTGAAGGGATTGAACTCCTGGCTGTGGACATAATTTGCCTGCAATAATGCATTCTAACCACTGCACCACTATGGCTCCAATTGCATTGCCCCCATCAAATAAATAAATAGGAGTTGTAACCAGCAGAGCAGTATCCTAATTGAAAGATAAGTGCTGATGAGATCTTGTCTGCCCATTATGCAAAAGAAGGAAGAAGGATTGGGACAAAATTTTCTGGCAATTGGAAGAGAAAAAAAAACAGAGGATGACATTTAGCAGGCTTTGATATTCCCAAGTAGTCCTTTGAAACTGGAATAAATAAGCCTGCTTCTTTTCTACAGGAATATATTTGGGCAATTAGAGTAATAGTGAAGGTTGTGCAAAGTGCTGCAGATATCTGTTATATTGTCATTGTTGCATGATTCAGAGCAGCAATATTTAATTCATATTTGCAGTGACTGATAAATATACGATAAATATATAGGGTTAGGCAAAACCAGGGGTTTGCAACCTGCGGCTCTGGAGCCAAATGCGGCTCTTTCGGCCCTCTGCTTCAGCTCCCTATCAACTGTTCCCACTATTGGCTGGCCCCTTCCCTCCCCATCACTCCTGGCCTGGCCTGAGAAGATAAGAGTAATGGCAGGGGATGGAGACTTGCTCCGTATTCCAAAGCAGGAGGTGACTGGGTGGGAGTGAGTGACGTCGAGTAGGCTACATCCACCCAGTCACACTGGTTGTTAAATTATTGACTCCCAATGTTTCCTTTTCTGTGGGAAATGGGTCCAAACGGCTCTTTGAGTGTTTAAGGTTGCAGACCCTTGGGCAAGACCAATTAAGCATTCATTGTGGATTGTCAGTCAGGTAATGTTTGCCTAAGAGGATAAAATATTTAAGTGGAATGAAGTTGTCTCTGTTTTATCCTTCAAATTTCCTAGCCTAAAGAACTGATTGTTAGACATTTATAAGATGGGGCTTTGAACTTTGCCAGTTTTCTTCACATTCTGTCTGATTATGTGGTATATCAAAAGGATAGAGGTAAAAATTACTGATGGAAAGAGATTTCAACTTTATTTTAAAAATTACAGTTTTTGTGATATACTGTTTTCAACTACGCTGTTACTTTATAAGATGAAGAGCATCAAATGTAGTGTGTGTGTGTGTGTGTGTATGAATATCGTTTTTAAAAGGAATACATTTATTAGTATTCATCTCTATGTGAAAGATTATCATTTTTAAAATATATATGCTGGGCTGTGGGATTCCCTGCTGCTAGGCACTACAGTCTTTCCAGTTTTTTATAGGAGCATAATAATTCTCCCTCAGGAAATCACGGAGCCACTCATATGTTGTTTCAGGATTTTTGTCATGGCCAAGTGATGTGGCCTCCGTTAAGTGCTCTTCAAGTCAAAATGGCTGAAACTGGAAAATCGTGTAAACAGGTTTGTCAAGAAAACCAGCTCATATGTGAACCATCTTTTTTCCAGCACTTGAATAAGGACAAAGATCTCTTGAAGTAAGTGTGGAATGCAAGGAAGGGTTGAAATGTTTTCTTAATCTGAAATGTATATTGAGGAACTACTCAGTAGCTCTGAGATATTACAAAAGTGTTGTGCATATCATACAAGGAGTAGCCACAAGATTCTCCTGAAGCCCTTGCACTGTGAGATAGGTTCAGATTCACATGTATTGTACACCACAGTTGTAACAGTCTGGAGTCTTCCGCAGTGTCAGTTCTTTGGGACATAGTTATAGGTTAATAAACAGTGTACAGATAGTCCTCCACTTACAACCACAATTGAGCCCAAAATTTTCATTGCTAAGTCAGTGAAGTGAGTTGTGACTCATTTTACAACATCTTTTGCCACAGTCAATTAGTGAATTACTGCAGTTGTTAAGTGAATAATGCAATCATTGAGCGAAGCTTGCTTTTTCCATTGACTTTGCTGTTTGGAAGCTGGCCAGGAAGGTTACAGATGATCACATCACCCCAGGACAGTGGAACTGTCACAAATACATGCCAGTTGCCAAGTTTGATCATGTGACCATGGAGATGCTGCAATAGTTGCAAGTGTGCTTAGATGACTGCATTGTTGAGATTGCTGTTTTTATCCTCTTTGCTTGGGACTTGTTTAATCCATTTTTGCAATATTTATTTTTGTGGATTTTTATATTTTTATACCCATTGTTTTTACATTTGTTGTTTTATTTGGTGGTTTCCCAGAGTTTAATTTGATTAATACAAGAATTATCCTAAATAGAGAATATGCTTAGGTTTGACCACTTGCAGCAAGACATTATTCACTTTCAGTATCAGGATTATCAATTGTTCACTGTAATTTATTGATAGAATTATATAGAAATTCATAAGGAAAGTTTCTATGTCCATTAAGATTACCTTTCACTACTCAGAGCTATTGATGTTAGAAGTAGAATTGCATTCAGTGTAACTGCAATTGTGGGGAAAGCAAAACGGCTGGCCTCCTTCTACCAGTCATGTCAGGTTGTGCAAGTGTGAAGGCCATGGGATCCTCCAGGGGTTCTTCAGTGGCAACTCCTAGCAGTATATTGCCCATGCTAGTACCAATCAGATATATAGGAAGAGGAGGAGGGAGGAGGAGGATATAGCTGGATAGACAGATAATTAGAGAGAGAGATGATGGGTGAATATATTAGAGAGAGAGAGAGATGATAATGATTGATAGATGATGATGATACATAGATGATAGATATAAACAAACATGAACAAGAAAGAATGAAAATAGGTTTTGCATCAATAATAAAATATGAATATTATCCCAATTGTTTGTATACTACAAAACAATATGTAAAATATAGGATTAGATATCTCACGGGTTTTTTCCCCTTCATTTTCCAGATACAACATTCAGTGTCATACTGCTGAGTCTGCAAATGATATTCTGGTCCCATCTTTTGATGAAAAGAGAAAGCACTGTGTTTTCCAGAGTGATCTTTTGTTGTTCAGCTGCGCAGGGTCTCATCTAAACCATAAAAGGATCTGCCCTTGTAGAGACTATCTTAAAGGACAAGTTGCACTATGTAAAGACTGCCTATAGCAGAAATTTAATGTGACTTTTCAAAGTGGCTTGGAGAGAGCCACACTGTGCACTTTGCTACTGCAGAAAAAAACAGTTGTTGAAGAGCAGAAATCTGTCTGAGAAAGGGCAGATAAGTGATTTAAATGTTTAGGAAAATAAACCTCAATTTTTATGTTTTCGTTTCTTGAAGTGAGCTACTTCCAGACACAGAAATCTCTTTATTCAAAGACATGACAAATCAGCGTCCCGACAAGAGCTTGAGATAATGTTGGGGCTTCTTCCCCTGTGACTCCTCAAGATGGACAGTTTGTCAGACATCACTGAACAAAATATCAACCTGAAAGGATTGGATGGTGTAGAAACGTCTTCAGACTTGCCATAGGTAGGCAAAATGGTGGTGCTGTTCCCGTCGACAAGGCCAGGCAGCTGCTGAATAACAACACCATGGTCTTGGTCACTTTCTGGCCTATCCCAGTCTCAATGGACTTTCCCCACCATTGCTGTTTGAGACTGCCATTTAAGGAAACCCTCCAAAATAGGACTGATAGCTGACAGACCGACCTTTAGGATCCGTTAGGCTTGATGATGGGTTATGATTGTGGCATTAATCAGAGTTGGAATAGCTACATAAACACCCAAACTGTTTTTGTTTTGTTTTGTTTAAAAAAAATCAACAACACTCGTTTTCAACTCTGTATTCTCTTTCTGACTTGTCCAAAGGTTTCCCTTAGGGGTGTTAGGAATACTGTGTAATCATTGGAGATAAAATAGTTTCGCTGGAGCAATATTTTATTTCTTGAATTTGCTATAAGATAGCAAAACAGTATCTAAAATAATGAAGACAGGTGGAAGAGTGGTCTGCCCCAGTATCTTGTAAGGATTTAAAGAGAAATTATGGTCTATAAATAATGGCCATGAAAAGGGGGCTTTATTTTATGCAGCCCTTGTTAAAAAAATGGATGCGTAGAAATAGGTCATTTATTTTTTAAATTGCAATTAATCCAGAATATTGAATTTAAACATTGTTTGTAGTCAGGATGTAAACTGTTTCTTTTTTAAAAAAATGCACAGTATCTTTTTCAATTGTTTTTTTTCTTTTTTAGCACAACTGACACATGTTTAAATGCACTGTTCATGGGTAGGAAAAATAGCATTGAATTGAAAATGAATGTGTTATCCATTTTTTTTTCAGCTAGGTTCGGGTGAGGGTAGGGAACAGAAGAGACTCTTGGGCCATTTGCAAAATCAAAACTGTTATTTCCCTCTTTTGTAAACATTAATTGCTATTTCTACTGATAGAACAATATGCCTGCTTTTAATCTTTTCTAATCTATCAACTCTTTACTTGATGCATTATTTCATATCTAAAGGTCATTGCCTATCTCTTCACTTGCAGAAGACAAGAAACATTTTTGAAGAAATTGCCAAGTTGAAGTTTTAAAGTTGATTTAAAAAAAAAAATCTGGTTAAAATAAGTTGAAATCTGTGTGAGCATAGTATTTACGGAAGCCAGTTATTTATGTTAAGGGACATATTGCCAGATCTGAATAAGTTTTGAGAAAGAAAAATGATATTTAAAAAAGTTTACATTGTATATTCAGAAACATTCACTTTGTAACAAGAAATATATTACCTAAATTGAAACATGAGTAGAATTAAAAGTTACTAAGGATTAAACCTCGAAATTAGGATTCAGTGAATTGAATGTCAGATTGTAAACATTTCTTTCTTGGTTCTGCAGAATGTAACTCTTGGGATCTAAGCATGTGTATTTTTTAAGTTATCAAACCTAGATAATTTCTAAGGCCAAGAATTATATATATGTATATCATGAGTTCACCTGAACCCACAGACTTAGCACTTCTAATTGCTGTAGCAGCTAAAAGAATTTGATATTTGTGTTGTAAATACAACTTTGTTAATGTCTTCAAATTAATTTATCCTGCATAATGGTGGACTGCTTTAAGTCCAGTATTTCTTTTCCAGAAAAGCTAACAATAAAGCACGAATTAAAAAATCCAGGCAAATTTTGTAGGAAAGAATGGAAATTATCAGAAACCAGATCTTCTTGGAATCTTTCCTTCAACATTACTGTGGATTTTATATTCTCGTGCTAAATTGTAAACTTGCACCTGTGTATGTTTGTATTCATAAATTGCTTCAGAGAGAGTAATAATATATTAACATCCAAACAAACCCTAAAATCTAGAATGAGTTGTTGGTTGGTCAAATCAATAATTATAGACTTTCATTCAGAGGTAGATTTGTTAAAATTGATAGTCTTGTAGTTCAACATAGATATATTACATTTGTTGAGAAAGAAAAAAAAATGGTTGCAAGTTAAAAAGTGAAGAGTTTTTGGAAAAGTAGAATTGTTACAGTTCTTATATTTTTGCAGTACTTGTATGATGTCATTGAGAGTAGGGTCAGATCTTCAATTGGTTCATTTCATAGTTTACTGAAGTTTTTTATGACAGTAAAATGGTGTTGATCCTTGAAGGAAAATTGTATATTGGGCCTTTCGGTTGGAATTCCATATTTATTTACACTATCCCGATTTGGTGGAGCAAAAAGTTTAAGGCAAATAACATTTTTGTCAGTTCAGGTTAGATTGACCTGACACTTTTTCCATGAAAAATGTCTATTAAAATGTAGATATTAACAAGTCCAGTTCCATTGAGCACTGTTATATAAGCTGAATATTAAATGGTTTGTTCAAGATGTCATCAAAAATTACACAGATTTATAGATGTTAATTCCTTTTTTTTCTTAAAATAGAAAATATAGAACCAACAGAAGGAATGTTGATGGAAGAAAAGCAGAATGACAACAATTTCATCTTGCAAATTTAGGGCTAGATTATTAGAAGTAACATGGGTGAATGAATTGGATATGATCAAAAAACAAAAATTATGAAAAGATTAACCCTAACCTATAAATCTTCATGTGTCAAGAACATTGTCTTTATTTTATAAATTTGTTCAAACTGATATTTTTTAAATCTTATGAGATTACCAAAACCTGAGATAAAGCATTTGCATAATTTATTTTAAAAATAACATTGTTTGCCTTTGAAAAGAATGAATACACTGTTTAAAAATGCCAATAAAAACCTCATTTATTTCATATACTCAAGTTGATTTGTACATCTATCTACAGCTCTACCTCCAATATATTTTAAATTCTAATATGTAATTCATCAATACACTTTATAATTGTGGGTTGTTGTGTTTGAGTTTTCCATGGTGGTATCTAACCTGTTAATATTGGTGCCTTTATTTTTTATAAATTGAATTTCCAAATAATGGCTAATTGAAACATAAATAATAGAACTAGAGGAATAATAGACATAAAAACTACTCATCTAGGTTTCAAAGGGGGTTTTCTAGAAGAAAAGAAAGAATATTTTACACCCAGCACCAAAAATATATTGCTTATTGATATACCGCATATACTCGAGTATAAGTCGACCCGAATATAAGCCGAGGCACCTAATTTAACCACAAAAAACTGGGAAAACTTATTGACTCGAGTATAAGCCGAGGGTGGGAAATGCAGCAGCTACTGGTAAATTTCAAAAATAAAAATAGATACCAATAAAAACTTTCACTAGGACAGTTGAGAATAAGTTTGATGTTCACAATTTCCTCTTTGAAAGAGACCAGTAAATAGGGAACAAGAAGATGAAGAAAAAGAAGTGTGTTTTTTCACACTTTTCACACTGAAGTGAACAAAAATGGCATCATAGGAACAAGCTTATTCTCAGCCCAAAGGTTTGTTTCTGATTTCTTCCCTGATTTAAGGGAAATTTGGGAAACGATCTCACTATCATGAAAGGTTTGATTGATTCACTAACCCAAAAGATGATGATGATGACAGTGGGAGGCAGGAGTCACTCTCTCCCTTGCAAGAAAAAAGCAAGAGCCGTTCTTATGATCTCCCTCTCTCTCTTTCTCCCCGTAATACTGTAAAGCCCTTTCCAGCACGCGCGCGCGATCTGCCCCCGCCCCTTTGCACCTTGCAAATGCAAAATCCCAGGGATTTTGCATTTGCAAGGTGCAAAGCGGCGGGGGCGGATCGCGCGCGCGTGCTGGAAAGGGCTTTACAGTATTACGGGGAGAAAGAGAGAGAGGGAGATCATAAGAACGGCTCTTGCTTTTTTCTTGCAAGGGAGAGAGTGACTCCTGCCTCCCACTGTCATCAACATCTTCTTTTGGGTTAGTGAATCAATTAATTTGGGAAATGATCTCACTATCAGAAAACAACGTGAGCTGCCACCACCACCTCCTCCTCCCCCTCCTCCCGAGTGGACTGAAAGCAGCTGGAGCTGAGGAAATGAAGCTGAGTGGAGCGACCTCGGCTCGCATTGCTTTCTCAGCCTAGAGCTCAGAAAATAACGCGAGCTGCCTCCCCCTCCTCCTCCCCCTCCCCCTTCTCCTGAGTGGACTGAAAGCAGCTGGAGCTGAGGAAATGAAGCTGAGTGGAGCGACCTCGGCTCGCATTGCTTTCTCAGCCTAGAGCTCAGAAAATAACGCGAGCTGCCTCCCCCTCCTCCTCCCCCTCCCCCTTCTCCTGAGTGGACTGAAAGCAGCTGGAGCTGAGGAAATGAAGCTGAGTGAAGCCGAAGCAACCTCGGCTCACGTTTTCTCAGCCTAGAGAAAGGGGAAGGGGGCTCATCTGGACCAAGGGTGAGTCTCCCCCTCAGTTTCCCCTGAAGGATCTTCTGTCGCTTTTGCCTTCTCCCTACATCTTCCCTCTGTTAAAATCCCCCCACACACACACACACTTATTTTTGGTTGGATAGATTTCGTGTCTGAGCATTCTCACGTGGTGGGTCTTCCCCCCCAAAAAAACAGTTAAAAAAAGAAAAAACAATATATCCTCAAGCAAGAACTTTTCTGCTTCCGATTACCCCCATGCTTAAAAGTTGCAAAGGAAACACGGAAGCAGGGAAGCGGCTGCCCAGCTTCGGAGCTCCACACCGTTTTTTTTTCAGAGGGGAATCTGACTCGAGTATAAGCCGAGGGGGTTTTTTTCAGCACAAAAAATGTGCTGAAAAACTCGGCTTATACTCGAGTATATACGGTATGTGCTTGAAGGGATCTCAGCATAATGGATTTTTCAAGGTACTATTTGTACCATATGTTAGAAAACAGAAAGAAGCGAAAGATATCTAGATGATTTTCTGTAGGCTTTGATGGGAATTATGTTAAAAGTTTTAAGTGGGAAATAAAAGATGACCTGCATAGTCAATGCCAAATATTAAATGGTAGGGAATCATGAACTGCATTTAAATGAAGAGCTATACAAGCACCCCCACAATCATGCTTTGTGTTCTCAATTGAGTAGTTATTTTAAACACTGGGAATTCAGAAGAAAGCATAGGTCTTATTAGATACTGATGGTAGATTTCGATTTCATTGTTCTGTGCTGTTGTAATAGTTTTGTGCTAGATAATAACAGAGTTGGAATGAAACCAACCCCTCTGATCAGGCAAGAAACCCATTTCAGACAAAAGATTTTCCAACCTTTTCTTTAAAACCTCCAGTATTGGACCACTCACCACAGAGTGTGCTTTACAAAAGGAAAAAGAAATGTCCACCCAAAATCTGAGCAACCTTTGGGATTCCAGCTTCATTTGTTTTGTTTCAGTGACATTAACATGGAAAATGTGTTAAGGAAATTTATATTGCTGCCTATTCGCACATGGCAACTCAAGGTGACTTACAAGAATATAAAAATCTCAATTAAAAAAATAGAATCATATAAATTCATAAAATATAATACAATAAACCCCCCCACTCCAGTGACAACACATCACAGGAGTCATTTAATGGGCTCCATCCCACTCTGCATTCCCCAGGCCCACTGGCAGAACGAGGTCTTCAGCGCCTTCCAAAAGAGTGTTAGAATGGGGATTATTCTAATCTCTGGGGGTATGATATTTCACCTTGGAGAAGGCCCTTCTTCTGGGTCACACCAGGTATATCTCCCTAGGGGTTGGTACCCACAACATTCCTTGCCTCCCTGCTCTGGTGGATTGAGTAGATGTGACCGGCAAGAGACGGTCCCTCAGATAAGCTCGTCCCGAGCCATGAAGGGCTTTAAAGGTGACAACCAGCACCTTGAATTGCACTCGGAAGCAAATTGGCAACCAATGCAGCTCCCACAGGAGAGAAGATACATGTGCACACCCAGGTCTGCAGAAAACCATGCAGACCACTGCATTTTGCATCAACTAGAGCTTCCAGATGCTCTTCAAGAGCAGCCCCATGTAGAGTTGTTGCAATAGTCAAGATGGGAAGTGACTAAGTCACAATCACTGGTCAGCATTACTTAAAGGATCATTTAAAGGAGGACAACCCTGTACTTGATAACTCCAAATTATTTCCCGATTGCTCATGGGTGATTGACAGTATAATTCCTAAATGCCATATATTGATACCAGTTCTTAAATCTAGTCAACATTAGTGTAACTGAAAAATAGGAAAGGACTCGTTGTACTTACACTGAATACGCTATGGAAAATGTGTCACATTAGCTATAAAATGGGTATCTTTTCCTTCATGTATTTAACCACCAATATTCTGGGTGAGTATAAGAAGACCTGAAACTGAATCATTTTTTCGCAAACTACTGTGTTTGCCTCCAAATGTGGACTTCAGAAATGTCTGGAATGCATGCAACATTTAAGCAAAATCATCCATCCACATGTAGGTAGGTGGGAAGGAATGTTGTCTTATGCTGTTGGTCTGTTTAACCCAGTATAGTTGGCATTATTGGTTCTGGGCAGGCACGTTTACTAACCCTGCCTGGATTTTGAACTGAAAATTTACGTTGCATTTACATTTCTTATTACAGGGCACAGATTTTCTAATGCAGAGACTGTAAAATACTTCTTTAAAGTTATGCTTGCCTCCAAATGTAATTTATGTTGTTAATAGAGTTTTGTCATTGCTCAGTTGGAGACCAAGCTTAAAGTCCATGAGTTTCATAGTGTAGCACTGATGTACATGTAGTCCTCGACTTATGACAATTGAGCCCAGAATTTATGTTGCTAAATTTGTTAATTTTGACCCATTTTACAACTTTTCTTGCCACATTTGTTAAGTGAATCATGGCAGTTGTTAAAATTAATAACATGTTCAGTGAATTTTGACTTCCCCATTGACTTTGCTCCTCAGAAGATCGCAAAAGACATGACCCCAGGACATTGCAACAGTCATAAATATGAATCAGTTGTTTCATAGAATAACAGAGCTGGATGGGACCTTGAAGGTCATCTAATTTAACCCCCTGCTCAAGCAGGAGAGTCTATTCCAAATATTAGCCTCTACCTAGGATCGAACTGATTGTGAGGCGGGAGTTCCACCTCTAGGCCACTGGAGCTGTTTTTGGCTTCCAAAAGCCAAAAAGTTGTCAAGTATCCAAATGTAATCATGGGGATGCTGCAACGGTCATTAAGTGAAAAATGGTCATGTCGCTTTTTTCAGTACTGTTGTAACTTTGAAGGGTCACTAAATGAACTTATAAGTTGAGGATTACCTGTAGTGTGCTCTTTCTCAATAATTTAGGACTTCTAAATATCAGTACTATAAACCTTGATTTGATAATGATTGTTAGTATTGATTGTTCTTCGTATTTAACCTGGAAATATTAGAAAAGCAAGAATGCTCAAATAACAAATTGCAGTTCCGTTAGCGAAACAATGTATCAAGTGAACTGAGCATAAATACGCTAATCCAGAAAGGTAGAATAGAATATGCCACAGAAATACAAATGTACAGAAACTGAGAATATAAAGTTGTTTAGTTTGTGCATCCAGGCAGTAAAGAAACTATTTTTATAGGAAAACCAAATTGCCCAATATTTTCATTGAAGACAGCAAATAATTGCTTGCACCCAGAGCTAAATGTCTCCTTGTATCCTTTTCCATATCGACTTTAGTCATAGTGTCTTTTGTTCTTGATTTTGTAGTTTGTTCAACTCTGACATGTAAAACATTCTAATAATTCATAATATAAAAAAACCATGTGCTACAAAACTTCTCTATAGCTTTTTTGCCACAGGCCCATTCTGTTTAAAAATCTGTTAAGGCTCCCACTCATCTGGAGAATTGAGATCGCAGACTGCAGGGGGAAAAAGAATCTGTTGTCATAAATACTTTTTCATTTAAAAATTTTGTTAATGGGATGACATTATAGTGCAGTTCGTTCATTCCATCTTCTGAGCTCATTTCCATTTCTATGAACATTCAATTCCCACCCTCCTGCACAGAAAATGTCTCATAATTGTGCTTTATACTGTTTTTCAGGTAATAATTTATTAAACTTGTGAGCTGTAGGGATCCTCAACAACTGTGGGTGACTCTATCAAATAAATTACAATGAAAATCAATAAGAGAACTATAAAAATTGCAAGTGCAACGAAGTGAGAATTGGATGAAAAATTTTGGAAGAACCAAGCAATGTAAATAATCTGTATAAATTGAAGAGGAGGATCCAGTTTATTTTTGCTTGATTCTTCCATGTAACCATGTTCAAAAAAGGAATCATAAATTCTAAGAATTCTAACATGAACATCACAGCAACTTTCTGGGGAGGGAGTTTGCACAGAAAGAATGAGTTGGTAATCATATGTTATGTATTTAATTAGATTGTGTAAGTTGCTAGTGCCATCTATCCAATATTATTTACACTTCTTCGAACTTAAATATTAAAATGGAAAGGAGCTCTAATAAATGAAGATTATTCTTCAAAGAAAAAAAACCTAATGAAAGTAAAGCTCTTTATGTGAATGTAAGAATTCCATTTTCAAAATATACATTCCTTGATTTTCCCCATGTCTAACTTAAGCAGGTGCAAATTCCCACATCTGCTTATTCTTGCTAATCACTTGTCTGCATAATACTTCAACAAATCCAGCTGCAGTGTGAGAAAGCACCCAAAAATAGTCTCTGCAGGCATTAAATACATAGATTTCCCTCATTGTGAAACCCATGATGGAAATAAGGTAGATAGGCTACTGGGTACTTACTTTCACCATTCTCTTCAGCTAAGAACTGGGTAAATTTTAACTGGGTAAAAGCACTTTTTTAAAAATGTAAGTATTTGGATTAATTTGCAAATTGTGTCCTGCTCAGTTTTGTTCCAGAAAATTGTTGCCTGAAAAATATACAGGTTTGATCACAAGAATTTTTTTAAAGTGAACTTGTAGGAAGCATCTTATCATTAGGAAGCATCTTATTTTTCAATAGTGTAATTAACTTTTTTCTATCTGTTCTATTCATCACTTAAAAGTTGCAAGAAATTATTTACACTATTAAAAAATACCACTTGGACCCCACGATGCTATTATCATCATGTAAGTTTACATTTAAATTGAACGATACACTGAATAACTTTAATTTTCTCAAAAGGGCATCATGGGAATGTATGAATTGTAACAGATCTAATTCTATTGTGACTCACCTTTCCCTGCTCACTGTGACAGATAAATGCTTATTGCACACTTGAGAAAACTGATAAATTTTTGTATTTATATGCAAATAGGAATATATGTTGCTTGCCTATTCAGTCCAATTGTTTCCAACCTATTCATATGGATACTGCAATTGTGGATGTCAAAGCCATTTTAAAAGTTTAATGTTTGAAATTTTGTAGCTCTCATAAAATAGGAATTTGGACATTTGTTGCCCTTACAGGGGGTGATAAGGCTCAGCTGTTAAAGATGCTAAGGTTGTCAGCTGGAAAACTGACAGCCAGGTTCAAGACCAAAATACTACTGTGTGATGGAGTGAGCTCCTATTCCTGCCTCAGCTCCTGCCAACTTAGCAGTTCGAAAGCATGCAAATGCAAGTAGATAAATAGGTACCACTTCAGAAAGTAACGTGTTTCATATGCCTCAGTATATAGTCATGCTGGCCACTTGACCATGAAAATGTTGGTGTTCTCAGCTAAGAATTTGAGATGAACACTGCCCTATAATCTTGGACATGACTGGACAGGGGAATCCTTTACCTTTACCTTTTTGTCTCTTACATCTTCATGAACCATGTTGCTGAATCTAAGTTCATGAAGATGGCCATGTAGTCATATCCACATTAAGGCAAAGGACTAATGATGCTATAGCCTATACTATATACAGCCTGTTATACTCCATAAGCTTTTGGTGGATCATGACTTGCTTTGTCAAAACACACAAATACACCTTTCGTAGTAATACATTTGTTAAATTGCCAGAGGGTTTTAATCCAGCCATCAATCCCTCTGGAAAACTCAATAAATTAAGATAAATTAGCTTAACACACCCTCTGCAAAAAGTTATTTCTATGATCGCACAAACATACGAGCTGGTTTTGGATCATGTTTAATGCATTTATTTCAGAAGACTGCATGGAATAAAAAACATTACCACCAGGCTGGACACTTTTTGTCCGAGGTGATGAAATGTACTAGAGAGATTAGTATTCCTATGGAAACACCTTCAGACAAATAATTGAGATTGCATTGCATCCAATTCAATGAAATGAAATAAATATTCCTTCTATCAGTTTCTATTTGCATTTCCACAAAAATACATTCATTGAAACATGACATATAGAAGCAAGAAACCAATAAATGACAGTAGGGGGTGTTATTAAAGATGTCAGCTGCAAATTTGATGCCCCTCTGCAAATCATTATTCCACACCAATATACATACTTCCAATAAACTTTTCACTTTTTGCCAGATATAAAATTACTTTGTCCTCTTTACAAATGCACCATTTTCAAAATAGTGGAGCTATTAGCACATGTGGATTAAGCAGTAAACTTCAGAACATAATTTACTTAACTGTATGTTACATTTGTGCTAAAACATTCCACCTACAAAAAATTGACAGAAGTAACCTGTCTATGGGAGGTGCTTCTGTACAGGAAGACTTTCAATTTAATGTACTATATACACCACTTTTTTAAAGGTTAGTTATAGGTCCTTTGTAAAACAAGAAACATTTCATATATTATACAAGATGGGAAATGGATTCTGCAATTCAGATGTTAAATAACATAAAATAAGTGAGCATATGAATATCTATAGAAAAGCCTAACTCTTCATAATTAGAGTCTACATTACTGTCAGAATGGAACCATTACTTCCACTTTTATTAGACAACAGGACACCCGTGTTTTTGCCAGACATACTGCTACATAAGTGCATACTATAAATCAACATATTAAACCTCAATCCTTTTTTGGCGTTTAACTGTACATGAACTCTTTGTGCTTATTTTGAATGTGCAGCTTAATATGTGTTGCTTGATATAGAGAGAGAGAAAGAGAGAGAGAAAGAAAGAATGGGGAAAAGACATATTTTAAATTCTTCAATAAAACACTGAAATTAAACCAAGTCCTAAAATTTGAGAGATTGAGCAGCTGAGGGGGTGAACTGTACCTTTTATTGAAACAGTGGTACCTCGTAGGAAGAAAATACTTTATATTTTTAATACTGAATCAATAACAATAGCAAATCAGATCTGTTGGTAACCGTGTGTAAAACGCCCTTGACAAGACACTAATGAGGTGCTTCCCTTCATGCACTGTGAATTTTAGGAGTAACAATCTAAAAGATTAGTCTCTTTTCCTAGGGAAACTCAAGCTCCATGGAATCGGCAGGACAACAGGACACCCGTGTTTTTGCCAGACATACTGCTACATAAGTGCATACTATAAATCAACGTATTAAACCCCAATCCTTTTTTGGCATTTAACTGTACATGAACTCTTTGTGCTTATTTTGAATGTGCAGCTTATTTTGAATGTGCAGTCAGACTGGGACCCTTCTTAATTTGGTCCCTTTAAATGGGCAGCTATCAAGTGACTTGAGAGGCCTAATCACTTAAACATGTAGCAAAAAGGATTAGAAGTCTTATTCATTTCTATTGCAGCTTGCTGGATTTGGGGGAGCGTATGCCAAATGCGATTGCAGAGATCTAAGCAGTGCATGTATTTGCCTATTTGTACAGATTGGTTTCCACTTGAATGATGATGAAAAAATAATATGAACAACAACAAAATTCAATCTTGCAAGTAGGATTGGCCCCACTTGGCAGGATGTAGGATGTTTTCAAATCCTGCAAAGTGTATTCAGTCCAAGAGCTGAGTTGCCTTCATTCAAACATTTCATAATGACGTGTTTGCCGTACACGGGGAACCATATCCATAAGCAGCCTGAAAATAAAAACAAACCCAGGTCAAGGGCAACAGTTATACATTGCAAAGATCCAGCCATAAATTCCTGCATGTCTTAAAGCATTCTCCTAACTGGTACTTGTCTATCCCCAAAACAGGAAATTTAATGAGAAGTCTTTGGTGCTCTCTGAGCTTGTTTTTTTTTTTTTTTTCATGCAGACATTGCGTTACCCAACTAGGCAACATCATCAGTGATGTTACATTAGTGACATTATCCATTATCCAATATGGCAACACTATATCTCTGATGATGTTATCTTGCTGGGTAATCATCTGCAAAGAAAGCCACCAAATTCAGAGAGGATCCCACAAGTTCAACCCTAAGCTACAAATATTCTTTTCTATTGGACATTACATTTCAATCTATATAGCCTTTTAGTAAGAATATAATAAAGTCACAGTAATTAAAAATATATATGTAGCATTGAACAAATGGCACATGAGATAGACTCCTTATCACAATCATGGAGCAACATTCAAACGCAAATGTAAAATGATTTCTTTAAAAAAAAACCAAAAGGTTTCACTCACTTGGCACCATAGGCAAATATTGTAAGTCCAATCAGAACTCCTATACTTCCATCCAGGTACCAAACAGAAGCATTGTGCTTAAAAACTTCTGCACTCAGGAGGATGGAAAAGCCCATAATTCCTCCTACCAGAGAGTTGAAACCTACAATGAAATAAATTAAGATTAGGCCCTCCTAGCAAGAACAAGGAATTCAAGAAATAGCCAATGTCAATGGGTGCAGGATTTGTACATTGTTATGCCTGATCTCAGGCAGGACCCCTGTGCCTGCTAGCAGAATTACAACTCCCCAAAGTTTTCAAATGTAGCTTATGACTAACCAAAGCCCTCTTCAGAGAGGGGTTTTTACACCTCAGAAACCTAATCCATCATGTCATATCATAAATCTTTGTTGTCCCAATTCACAGACTGAGGTTCCTATCCTTTAATTTTCCTCACCCTTGGGAACAGCTGCCTTAATACGGTCATCTATGCCAGGCCATAGAATTGGAAAACTTGTTTTTTAAATAGCCAGTTGCATCCCAATGAAAGATAACACCATTTATCCCATCAGTGCTGCTGCACTAGAGTTGAGTTCTGGGTTTTTAAGGCAGGGCAGTGTCAAATTCCGTGGATCGCATTTGAATTAACACCAACCATCTGCTTTCTCGAAGCTGGAGCCGGAACTTCACTAATTCTGCAGTAGATCCAATCCTGCAGGGACAACATGACAGCTATGCAAATATGGCAGAGGAAGAAAATGAAGCTTGCTGCCAAGGAAAGTCTATTCAGGGCGTTCATGCTGGTTGTAGATGGGGGTTAGAAAACACACAGCCCCAAGAGCACAAAACCTTCACGGTGTGGCAAAAAGGAAAGGTTGCCAGGATTTGCTATTTCATCAGTGTTTATAAAATAATTGATTGGACCCATTATTGACAGAAAGGCTACTGACAAACCCAAAGGTTGTTCTTTTGTGACTTTTTATAATCAATTCCCTTTCTCCCATCTTCCAATAAACTTCACCCCATTTCTACAAGATGCTCCCAATTCACCCCCATCCCACAATCAAATGTTAAATTAGTCAGTTCTCATCAGAGCAATTCAGGTTCAAACAACACATACAAGGTTTAACCAGCAGGATAGAGGCTCAAAAGGGTGCAAATGGGCACACTGAATATACAACAGTGGGGGGAAGGGGAAAAGGAGAGAAAGAGAGAAAGACAAAAGGAGAAGGGGGAGGAAGTTTTAATTTGTGCTTTTGGATTCTCAAGAGACACCAAAGGGATTCTCCAATGGTGATAATTGCACCCAAGAGCTCCATCGAAGTTCACAATGAATCCCATACTTCACTGAATCCTCCACTGGAGTTGTGAATGCTAGGCAGTAATTAATAACAATATAACCCTCAAAAAATAAAACAGCAAAGGGAAAATAATGGTCATACTTCAGCTCTGTTCTTCAGCTTCTGGCCATAAGATGTCAGCCTGATCACATCTTTCCCTCACATTCATAAACCCAGATTAGCCACAATCCAATATTAACATATTAACCACCCACCTCACTGCCTAAAACACACACACATACACTCACACTCACATTCATTTGGCCCTCACTCTTGCCTTTTGGTTTAAGTCAAATGATTAGAATGAAAATCCTCTAAAATTAACAGCATTCCCTCTATTGGCCACACCATCAGTGTTAACATATTCAGAGATGGTCTTCTGCAGCATAAGTCCAAATAGGTTGTTTATCTCATCAATATACCTGCCATATGTTAATTAGGCTTACTGAATAGCTTAGTGACGTTTTTAATGGACTTTGCTGACTTCACAGACAACTGAAAATTACACTTTTGTAATTTTGTTCCAGAAAGACGGGGTTAAAAACTTATTGGAACTAGTAGCATCTCCCAGATAGACTGAGTGGCATATCCATGGGGACTTGATATTGCTACAATAATCATTCTGAGACTGCCCCAACATCATCTCGAAATTATACATGTGCCATCTATTTACAAGCAACACAAAACTTGAGGACATCACAGCAATCAAAGTGAAAGCCACTTTTCCAACATGTCTATGTAATCACTGGGAGCTGAACTTGATTTGAAGGAGACTTTAAATTAAGAATTTTGTATGCAGTGTTTTAATGGCTTGTGAGTGAGATCTTCATTTTCCAGAGATTCTATTCTATTCAATCTAATGCTGCAAAACTAAAGAAATCTGGGATTAGCTATATTTAACTAAAATAGGTTAAACACATAGACAGCAGACTAATTACACAGTTCACTCCTTAATTTTCTTAATGGGAAAAAAAATAGCAGCAGTGCAATTATTACAAGCATATAATTAAAGGAAGAAAAGGAACATTCTCAGCTATTTGTAAAAACCAGAAGTCTGTTTGTTCTAAGCTCAGAAAATAGGGAGATGCTACAGTATTAATAAAGGGTCTAACATGAATGTAAAGAGGGTTTATTTCTATTTACTAAATTAGATTTTTCTGTGTAGAACTGTGCTTAAAAACAGCAGAATGTTTGTCACACTTCTATTCTTCTATATGTTGTAAGGCAACTCTTATTAACCAGATCCGTAGTTTTCACCAATAGTCACATTAAATAAAAATTCACATCAAAAAAGGATTTTCTAATATTATATATTTTGTAGTAATGACTATGGCTCTACAGCCTTGGAAGAATCAGTTTAAATCAATAAATGAATGTTTGCAGCTGCCCATGTCCAACATGGCATCCATTTCAGAAACAGACTTTTCAGACCATATCTATCGTACCACAGACTCTCTAAATTTCAACTCTTATCTCCAACTATCATCTACCACTCCTAAATTTTGTTAATTGAGGGATAATCAACTATTGCTGAAAGCTCCAGCAGGTTTAATGGTAATAAATCAATTATTTATTGCAAGAACTTTACAGGATGAATCACTCTTTCAATCTGTTTCCTTCTCCATATCTGTCTATGATTATTTGTAATTATTTCACAATTCTGTACCATCAGGTCCCTCAAAGAGAAACTCTCTTGGAAACCAGCCCAGGGAGCTCTTTGTACATGAAATCAGAATGCTGATTATAAGCCTAAATAGCTTAAGGTTGAGATATTTGAAAAGCCAAGACCCCTTAATCAACCTGTCCATAGTTTATTTAAAAGCATCAGAGCCTCTGGCATTGTCTACCAAATGGAAAGTCCAGTTTGGAAAATATCCAGACAGGGCATTTTTAATAGCAACACCATGATTCTAGAACAGTCTCAAGGTAAGACTGGCTCCTTCACTGATCAGTTTTTAACATACACTAAAGACACGGTTGGATTTTTAATTCTATGATATGGCATCTCTCTCTAAATTCTAATGCAAATTCTCAGGTGTTATTTGTTTTCTGATCAGCCTTAATTTATATTTCATTATACTTTGCCCCAGATGAGTGGTAGAGCAGAATAAGATTTATACATTTAATTAAATAAGAAGACATGCACTTGTTGTATAATATGCTGGAAATCATCAGGGGGCCAGAATAATAGAAAAAGTATCAATTGAATAGGCCACCCTTTTCCAACCCAGCTCAAGACTCGCGCCAGCCGCTTTTCTTTATTTGTTTCTCTGGCAATGTCTGGCACGGTCACGAGTGGGTTGGGTATTGTCTCTATTTGGAGTACCTCTGTTGTGGGTGCTGGGTCATCTTCCCAGTCAGGTAGGGGTGAGCAGCTCAGGGCGTCTGCGTGGGTGATGTCCTTGCCGGGTTGGTGTATCAGCTGGTAATTGTATGCTGCTAGGAATTCGGACCACCTTGTCATTCTTGGCGATAGAATGTTCGGTGTGGCCCTGCTACCCGCCAGGATCCCTAGCAGCGGCTTGTGGTCCGTGATGATTGTAAAAGTCCTACCGTAAAGGTACTCGTGAAATTTCTTGACGCCGGCGACGACTGCTAGGGCCTCTTTGTCGAGCTGGATGCAGTTCCGCTCTGGCTTTGAAAGTGTCCTTGACGAGAAAGCGATGGGTGCTTCCCTCCCGTCTGGTAGCTGGTGGCTGAGGATGGCGCCAATCCCAAATGGTGACACGTCGCAAGTTACCGTCAATGGCAGGGTCTCGCTGTACTGGATTAGTACCGCGTCGGATGTTAGCAGGTTTTTTTGTGTTGTTGAAGGTGCTCTCCTCCCGTGCTCCCCAGGTCCAGGTGGCTGTTTTATCTAACAGCCTATGCAGCGGTTCCGCCACGGTCGCCTTTTGAGGTAGGAAGACATTGTAAAAGTTTAACAGTCCCAAGAAAGCCTGTAATTCCGTTTTGTTTTTTGGTCGTGGTGCTTCCCTTATGGCTCTCATTTTTTTTTCTGTGGGGTGGATCCCTTGTTTGTCTAGGAGGTACCCTAGAAATTCGACCCTTTTGGCCCGTAACTGGCAAGTCCCGAGTCTCTAATTTTCTGCAGTACCTCCCTCAACCTGGCTTCTAGTTGTTCCTTATTTTTCGCGGCCACCAAGACATCGTCAAAGTAGGGCACAACCCCTTCTATTCCCTGGAGGAGTCTTTCCATAAGGCTTTGGAAGACCCCGGGTGCCACGCTGACTCCAAATTGGAGCCGGTTGCAACGGAAAGCCCCTCGGTGCGTTACGATGGTTTGGGCTTCTGCTGTTGTGGCGTCGACCGGCAGTTGCTGATAGGCTTGTGCCAGGTCGAGCTTTGCAAAGATCCGGCCTCTCCCCAGTGAGTGCAGAAGATGCTGGACTACTGGGACGGGGTATGCGCTTTGTTGGAGTGCATGGTTTAGGGTGGCCTTGTAGTCACCACAAATTCTCACTGACCCATCTGGCTTGATGGGGGTGACAATTGTGGTCACCCACCGGGCATGATCGATCGGTTCCAGCACCCCTTGCGCGATGAGCTTATCAAGCTGTTCATCGATCTTGGGCTTGAGTGCAAACAGCACTCGCCTGGGCTTAAGGCGGATTGGCGCGATGCTTGGGTCTATATTGAATGAGATAGGGGACCCCCGGTACTTGCCTAGGCTGTCATCAAAAACTTCCCAGAAGTCCCTCACAAGCGCCGCTTCCCAGTCCGCCTCTGCGATGTGGTGTATGCCGGTTACTTCGATGCCCAGGGGTGCGAACCACTGTAGTCCCAATAGGCTCGGTCGGTCTCGGTCGACGATCGTCAGGGGCAGCACTTCTGTGTGGTCCTTGAAGGTGACTTTAAAGTGGCCTCTGCCGACTACAGGGATTCGGTTCCCTTGATAGTCTTTGAGGGTTAGAGTTTGGTCCTCCAGTTCATGGCGGCGGATGGCGGGAACCAGACGCTTGAGTGTGTGCCAGGAGACCATTGAGAGGTAGGACCCGGAGTCCACCTCCATGTTGCATTGCTGGCCTTCTATTCCCACTGTCACGTATACCTTCCTGGTGTCGCTTGTGGAGGAGTGGCCGATGACGATGGTTTGGTGTGTCTCCTCCCTTTGTCTTGTCTCCTGGAGTCGCCTGTTCTGACCTTCTCGGCTCCATCGATCGCGGTTTCTGGTGGGGGTGCTCTCTCTCCATTGAGGGCTGCCTTCTCGTCGCGGGCTGCCTTCTCGTCGTTGCGGGCTGTAGTGTCTTTTGTTCTGGCATACCTTGGTGATGTGCCCCTGTTTCTCGCAATGCCGGCGAGAAAACGGCAGTCCGCCCGGGGGTGATCACTGCCACAGCCGGCACACTGGAACCTCAACTTACAACCTCGTGCCCCCCGCGGCTCCCGCGCTGATTGGAGGTGGTGGATTTCCTCCTCCTCGTCCTCGGTTTCCGAGAAGGAGTCGATGTCGCCATGGTGCGTGGTTGTGTCTCGATGGTCGATTTCTGGTCGCTTCTGGGGGTTTGATGTTGTTTCTCCGGCCGTCAGTTGTGGCATGATGCTCGATTGCCACATCCGAGCCGCTGATTTCTTGGCCGCCTCAGCTGCTGTGGCCTCAGTGAGGGCATTGGTGAGGGAGATGTTTCCCTTTGCCATGATGCGGCTCTGGAGGACAGGGTCTCGGAGTCCTAGGATGACGCGGTCTCGCAGTGCCTCGTCCAGGTTAGCGAACTCGCACAGACCGCCCAGGCCTCATAGTGCCACTATGAAATCGCCAAGCCCCTCGCCCTCGCGTTGATCCCGCCTGTAGAACTCATGCCGCTGGATAAGGATGGGCACGATGGGGGCATAGTGGTTCCGCAACAGGGGCTCGAGATCGCCCCACTCCATCGTCTTGATGTCCTCTGGTTTGGCCAGGGCTTTGGCTATTTTAAACACTGCGGGCCTGCAGTGTGTGAGAAACACGGCTCATTTCTTGTGGCCATTGGCATCTTTAAGATTGCTACTCTCGAGGAACATCTGGAACCTATCGGTATAGGATTCCCAGTCCTCGGTAGCAGGGTTGAAGGGTGGTGAGTTGATTCTGGCCATTCTGCTTGCTGCTGCGTGCCGCCTCGCCACATGCTGGATGGTCTCCTTGTCTCACGATCCCATCCTTGTTGCCAGTGTTAGATCTGCGGTGGATAGGTTCGACAGAGACGCGAGACCATTCAAGTGATTTCAGCTCTTTATTAAGAATGAGGAATAGTTTGAAAATGCGAGCCGCGGCAGCCCTTCATATAGGGCTGGCTTACGGCTCGGCGGCCAATGGCAGCACTTTGAATCTCCCGTGATTAGCACAGCCAATCGCGGCAGATTCCTAGTGCTCCAATCATGGCCGAGTCTCCAACCAATCAGGTCTTCGCCTGTCCGGACCAATCGGTTGCGAGGGTTTTGGAGTATGCTAATATAGTACACAATGCATCACAGATTTTCTCATACCCAAGCGAAGGAAAAGAAAGGGAGATCTTGAAACTTTTGAACCAGATAGAAAAGGAATCTCCTTTCTAATTCCCAAGAGTGTCAGGGCAGATGTCAAATAAGGAGGAAGAGTTTTCTGGGTACAGGATAGTATGGGAGCATGGTCATCTGGCAGGAAGTATTCTGATTTGCATTTCTGTTAGAGAATTCAGTGAAGATGCCCATAGTGCCAACGGTGTTTTTTCAGGGTCTGTGGTCTAACAGTAGCGATTAAATATTGATGCTCAACTTGGGTATGTCTGAGGAACTTCAAGCTTCACACTGCTATCTGCCCAAATATCTGTAAATAGCTGAATCACTATACATCAGGATTGGTAACCTAAAAATATAATTGATCCAACAGCCCTGTGAGATAATGGCTGTGCTAACTGAATTAAATTATTTTAAAATTTATTTCTAAAAAACTTGCTTGTGTGTTAAGATTTGTTATTGGATTACAGCTTGTTTCATATATTAGATTTCCAATGCCTTGGCTCTTGAAGATTTTTTTTCATTTTCATTTGAAGTAAGAGAAATACTGGATCCTTCATAAATATGATTACTCTTGCCCATATCATTTGGGAATTCTCTTTATGCATTCAATTACAGTAGTAACTGGTTAAAAGCCACACATTGTAAAAAAAAAAAATCCTATAATATGGACTTGCTTTGTACATGCCAGAGAGACACAGTAAAGAGTGAAATTATCCCTGTTAACTTCAGACATAAGTCTCAAAGGTTACTTCTCTCAGATGAATAAAAATAGGATTCTCCCTTAATTTATCATGCAGAGAAAGCACATCTTTTTATTTTTTACAAGAGATACATCAGTTGATGTTTCTTTCAAAAAATTGCAGAGGGAAAAAGATAATGTCACCAGAATTAAAATTCCCAGTGAGAACTATTAGTCATTGTTGCTGGGGAACACAATAAATGATGTTGGCAATGTGAAGAAAAGTTCATGATCTTTATAAACTCACAGATTCAATATTATCTTTGAAGGATTGTTCTATAGTAGCTGTTACTAATCTTATTTATTTATAAACGTTATAAGCTGCCCATCTTACCTAAACTTAATTCAGCTCCAAACCATAAATATAGTTATAATTTGCAGGTAAAGAACCCAGTTTTTAAATTTGTACTAAGGGCTTTTTTATTCAAGTCCTATTTTAAAAGCATTTTAATTTTAAAAGTGAAGATTAGTTTACGTACTGGCTAAGGAAAAGTGTGTGTGTAAGTGTATTGTATCAGCTGAAATAGTAAAACACAGATTTCTGACAACCCCATCACTGCACACATTAACGCAATTTAGGAGTGAAACAATCTACAATTCCTGAAGTCTGAAAAACAAGAAGGAAGCAAAAGACAAACAGCAATTCCAAGCAAAATGCAGGTAGACAATTCTGATTGAATCTAATAAAATGTAGATGCTTAGGGTTTGGTTTGGTTTTTAAAATGTCTACACTCGGCCAAATGTTGAGTGTGTAAAGTCACCTAGATTCCTACAATAAATTTTGGTACATTGTTTTCGTTTGACTCTAAATATTTTATCTGACTATTTGGCTTCAAAGTTTATTTTTCCCTGTATTTATTTATTTAGACAAACTAATTTCAGAGCAACAAGCAACAGGATCAGGTATTTCTTGGACTACTTCTGTGCATAATGTTTGCTTCTAAATTCATTAACTTTTTGAACAGGCCAGAGAACAAAGGGCTCAGTGAACTCAAAAAAGTTTACCAAATCTGTTATACATACATTAACCGAATCTCCTCTCTGTAATTTCATCCAATCACACACTTACCTCTACTTCACTAGCCTTTGATTTAATAATATCAAGAAAGAGATACCTGTTTGCTACTTACCATCTGTTAACAATGCTCTGCTTGTAAGCACGTTCCCCAACATAAATTTGACCACTGCTAAAGTAGTACAAAGGATTCCACTTAAAATTGAAACACTGTATAGAAAGTCATCCTGAAAAAGAAAAGGGAAACATTCTATGCCATTTTGCAAGGCAATTCAAATAATAAACTTCAAGATATAATAATTCTGAATCAAAGTTCGCTAATATTGACTGATTGGTTTTATAACATAAACTGCCCCATTCTGGCAGACCTAGGTAGGATACAAATACAAAATAAAAATGGAAAACAATTACCAACAAAAACCGTAGGTGTCCTTCAAATACTTTGCCTAATTTAAAGCTCAAATGTATGCTAGAAAAAAACAACCCTGTTTTGTTTCTTTACAAAACCTCAGCAGAGTCAGAGGTGTTGACCCCCAGACTCACACTTGTAAAATAGGCAACTTTACAAACTGAATGAATGAATCTTTATCTCCAGAAGGTGCTTATTGCATTAAGTGGGGATCACTGGATCAGGCCTTCTCTTGATAGTTGGACCAGATATGCAATACTAGATAATTCTGATATTGCTCTATAAATCCTGGTACTGGGCCGCATGGGGTTTTGATTGAAAGTAATAACATCCCAGCACTGGGGCCAGAATTATGTCCTTTCCAAAGAAGCATTGAAAATGGTTATAGTGTGGGCATGATAGGTAGCAAAAATTCTCACTGCAAAATTGTTGCTCTAAAGATTGATGTTTGAAAATGGGTAAATTTATCCTTCTGAAAATGGCAATATTTCCAACTAATCAAATTATGAAGTAATATGTTCTTCTTTGGCACAGATGTTATGATATTTTACAATGATCCAGAAGTATTATTAAATGGCTTTTTCTATTTTTTTTTTTTGTTCTTAATAATAAAGCATTGCAAGAATTTTTGTAAAGCAGTGGCATTTAAGACATATCTTAGATGTTTAGTATTGTAACTGATTACATTTTGTTAAGTCTTTAAAGGCTTTTTTCCTGCTTCATATGTTTTAATTTTAAATTTTTTTTGGGGGGGGGGGACATTTCTTTCTTATTTAGCACTGTGATATTTTTCCTACCACATATCTTTGCATTTTATTTATTCTAAAAAAGAATAAAGATTAAAAATATAAAACAAAAATAACTTTTAAGATAAACAACTGGCATTAAATAGGAGAACACTATAATTTTTGTCTGAAAGGAAATACCCAACCTCTCTGGAAAGCGAGATGCCTCAATTTTTTACTACCTTCCTGGGTGGTGCCACACACCACTAAGCTACAGTAGCTTGATAAAGACTTGACCTCAGGCATGGGAGGAGGAGGAGGAGGAGGAGGAGGAGAGAGAGGGTCTTTCAGATGAATATTTTAATAGAATACATCTCTGTGTCTCTGGAGGAAACAAGAAAATTGATCTTTGTCCTCCTCCCCACCCCACCCTACAGAAATAATTCATATTCAGAGCCAGCAGTTGCAGCAAAACAGATCTGAGATCTTGGAAGCTGTAGAGAGAAGCAGATCCAAGCCTCAAAAACTGGGAAAAAAGAATTGGTTCCTATCACTCTTTTTGTCAGCCAGACAAAAAGTGGCTAAAGTCAGGACTGGTCAACATCTGACTGGTCAGATGTTGACCAGTCCTGACTTTAGCCACTTTGGAACAGAAGGCTGTGGAGAATGGGGAGAGAAACATTTTGTGCCAAATCTCACACACCCAACAGCTGTCTAAATTTATGCTTTCCTACTAATTCCATCCAAAACAAAGGTACTCTGATTTTTTTCTGTCAATTGCGTTTAAAAATACTGCTACACAACCCCTTCGTGTTGGTGATCAAAATATTATTACCACTTTGCAGCTTCATGAAGTGCAAACCAAGGTTTGAACAAAGAAGAGGAAGAAAAGAGAACATAAAAAGAAAGAGAATTCAGGTTTCTGGCGCAAAGGCTGTCAAACAAACAAACACACACATACACCAGAATGTGTTCAATGAACTATTATTAACACTTCTGCATCAGAGCTGCTGACTGCCAACACCTGCTTGCTTTTCCTCACTCTCTACAAATATCTCACAGGTATTTCACACACACCAAAATTAAACCAGTCCTCTTTCTATTCCACTTTGGGAAATGAACAGACTGCGACTGAATAGGAATGAGGTCATGAAGTTCTGGAGAGTTTCAAGGCACCTCTCATCCAAAGAATTGATAACAGCCAAAGGGTCCAATGCAGAGATATGAATCTAATGACAACAGGATCTGTCCACAATCTCTGGAAACAGTACAATAGCCCTAGGAGTGAACTATTACTTTTTGAAATTAATTCACCTTCCGAAAATGATGAGACATACTTTAATACAGTGGTAAATGAATAAAATAATCCTAGCCATCTGCTGCCATATCCCTCAGGACCTTTCCTCTCTGGTGCCACACATCTTCTTGATATTGCTTCTGAAAATCATTAAACAGGGCAACAAATCCATCAGCTCGTATTGTTCATTGCTTCACTAGACTATTTTAATTAGAACAGCAGTGCTGAATTACAACCAGAAGATTAACATTTAAACACTACCATAATGAGAAAAATCATTTTTATTTAAAATGAATTTATTAAAATTTTATATTTAAATAATATATAAATTTTATACATGTGCATGTGTCTATTATGTATATTTCTTTAAATACTTGCATGCATTATGCCTTTGTTAGCCCTATTGTTTATTTGCATCGATGCATCGGCTTGGAATATCACGCAGCATCAAATCAATATAAAAATAGTCCTTAACTTAGGATTGTTTGTGCAATGACAATTTGAAGTTACAATGGTCTTGCAAAAAGTGAAATTACAATCATTGTACCACCCTCTACAAACAAGGGCCAAAGTGCTGGGGCTGTGATTGTTGCAGCATCTTGTAGTCATGTGATCACTATTTCCCAGTTAGTTTCCAACAAGCAAAGTCAATTATGGAAGCCAAATTTGCTTAGTAACTATTTAATAACCACAAGGGAGGGAAGACTTATGAATTCTGTGGCTAAAAAACACAAAGTTTCTGGAGCATCTGAAGATTTAGATTTAAAGTTTTACAAAAATATTGCC